>JAAONU010000011.1:56507886-57158600 GCA_012932295.1 Cyclina sinensis | reverse complement strand
CAGAGCACTTTATTTAAAAATTATGCTCTAAAATTTGGAAAATTTTAAAGAACTGAAGTATAAATTTCGATCACTATTGGTCTACTATTGAGATAAATACTGTACATTTATAAGACCACTTTTGACTTATGTTTTCAAGATTATTAGCGGCACTGTTGAATGTAGCTCTACTAATATTATTAACGCCGACATAGCTTGACTCATTTCAAAAGAAAAAAAACTTGAATGCTAGGTTCGAATTTCTATGTTGTATGAACAATATATCACTGTCTCTAACAAAAGTCTGCATGCCTGGCACTTTTTCAAGGAAAATGAAAATTACTGTTCTTAAATCGAACCCTTAGATCGTCCTAAACCCCTTTTTAGTTCTTGTTGTAGCAAAACAACCTAATTGAATAATAATTATGCCTTTCGGGCGTAAATATTTCGTTCAACTTGTCGGAACTTAAGTAATGATGACGTACTGTCTGATGTGCTCACCTGCCTATCGATAAATATAAAAAGTAAATTTAATTTCAACATTTCTTGCACTTATTGAGAGTAAGTTTTAGAACGTTTACAGGTTCAATTTTTGAAGTGAAAAAGTTAAGGGTTTATTACTTAGAAACCGGATCAATAAGACTTCAAGAATTCCTTTGTAGGGACTACTGATGGATCCTTGAGCCCTCAGATTTGGATAATTTTACAATTAAAATAATTGATACAAGCTTCTCGTATTTGATGGTATTTTTCTGTTTTATTCTCCTAGCTTGTGTTATGTTACTGTTCATTTAGTAATATGTTATAGTAATCACAGGATAATAAAAAGCCATGGATACTCATCCGTTATATGCATGATATAGAACTAACCCGATAATTACTACCGGTAAATATGATATGCAAAGCCTCTTGGTTATTATCACAGCTTTTTGCTATCTGCAGCCCGAAACAAACCGTTCCAAAACTGAAAAAAAAAATCCTATTAAAGCCAGGAAACGTATAAAACTGAAAACGCTTGACATTTTCCCGATTTTATCTCTTGTGTCATCCTGTTTGTTTTATTTGCACAATGAAAATTGATTACATGAAGTCATCCTGGCACCAAGCTATACAAGCAGTTAGTATTGATTATGAAAATGCAGTCACATCTCAGTCTCCCAATGCTCCTGTGACGTTGTTCTTAGGGATGAATCGATATCGGGTTCTTGCTATGGAGATATTATCACCTCTTCTGCCACTGACGTACATAGTCGCAGACATATTGGATAAATTAGGAACAGAAAAACTAGAGGAAAGCAGACACACAAGCGGGTTGGTATTTTTATTCTCTGTTATTTGCTTTGTATTTTTTCCCATTTATTTACATTTGAATCTTGACCGAAGTTGGATAGGAATAAATTTGCGAATAATTTTCCATATCGCGAAGCCAATTTCATAATGGCATTTAATTCGATATTTTGAACAGCTAGTCTTTTCTTGATGCTTTACACATATAATCTGCACTTAGTAGAACTCGGGAATGTTTTATTTTCAGTAGTATTACTGTTAAAACTTAAAATTTGGTAAACGTTGCATTTGTTATGTTACATACTGCATAAATTTGTCTGGTTTTCTATGCAAAAAGTAATTGGCGCCCGAATGTGTTCCGCCATTCTTACAATGCACGCCTGTGACATTTAAGCATAAATCAGCTAAGGTAAGTTACATTGGGCTGGTCTCGATATAAACACGTGCATTTTTAAAAAAAAATGTATTTCCATATTTCTGTGATAAATTTCTTAGTCAAATTATATAGTCCTGTTATTTTTGTACTTAAGAAGCAAGAATGAATGGTTTACATCTACTCGGATTTGCGACTGTGATCTATGCAGTCCAAGCGTCCGGCTACTCTGATCTCCTGCAGTACCTCTACAACATAGATCAGCTTCAACAGACGCTTCCGTTATCAGACTACTACCAGGTATGAATAAGTATTTCTTTTTTCTCACCATTTCCTTTTGCTCTCGGTGTCGGATTTAAAAGTGATGATAGGTGCACAAGACAGTGCTATTCTTTTATCAACCGAAAGCATTGTGACGAGTACCAAAATCAGCACACGTTACCATTTCTGTAATAAACTATATACAGATTACAAGACTGCAAAATATACATCAGAAAATCAATTCAGGTTCCCTTTTCACGTGTTGGTGCAGATAAAACATCTTTTCTGTTAGCATTCTTCTCAAGTAGAAAAATATATTAAAGAAACGCAGTTTTCATATTTGATGCAACAAGACATTTTCTCTCAGACTCATGTGATTACGTTAAGCTAACACAAAATGTCTAGAATTGCACAGGTTATAAAATGTTCAACATACAGCCTACCGTGATGTTTTCACGAAGAATCTGAACGTGAAACACCGACCATGTCATACGTTTAGCAATAAAGGTCGTATAAAACTCTCAGGCTGAACAGTTTCTGACATCTGCCAAGAAACAAGAAAAACATAGAACAGACAGTCAGCCGTAATGCCGGTTTTGTTCTCTGTGAAGTATCATTAATTAAATTGAGACAAACCATATATCACATGCAAATTATATATCAGGATGACCCGTACAGCGCCAAAATGTCAGACGAGTGGAATGTGGCCTACCCGGATACACTCTCTGACCCAAAAGAACCACGTGACTACGGAGAGGCGGCGCTTAGAGACCAAGAATACATGAAACAATTGCCAATTTCTGGTTACCAGTTTATTTCAGGTAAAACTTTGAGTATCCCGGTTCATTATATTTTCCCAGATATTTGAATACTATTAAAAGTCAACTGTTGAGTGAAAAGAAATAATTCTTAGGACTGATATATTGTATTTTGTTGATTAAATGAATCTTCATTATAATAAATGACAGCTACACTACTGATTGTTTCCAATATCACATTGAAGCTTTGGAAGAAGTTTATGTAGCAAGTTAATGTCATATAAGTTCTTTTTCCGTTTTCATTTTATTTTCTTAGAAATTTCAACTTACCGCTGTTTTAATGCAACTTGTCAATTAAACGACAAAATAACGCTAACATTTTGTTAAGATGGAATAAGTTTAACACCAATCTTGTCGGTCACAAAGTTTGCTGTATCATATCTTATGTTTGTAGGTGGCACAGGAAGACAAGAGGATCCTTCAGAAGTGAAGACAGACAAAGTACTTCCAGCATACTGTACTCCACCAAACCCTTGCCCACATGGATATACAGGTAACATAACAATGGTCATTAGAATTATAGATTTATATCTTGAAAAAAGATGTGTTAAAGAAACGAAAGTCGTAAAGAAGTGAATGGATATCGACGGTATTGTCTTATTACTTGCAGGTTGTATCATTTACACACAACAATCTTTCTCTTTCTCGTCATTTGTCTCGAAAAGCAGACCAGAGTTTTATAGTTTTGATTCTACTAGCAAGTCAGTTTCTTTAACATACCGATACTTTCATCCTTTATTCAGGAGAAGATAACTGTGTAAAAGACTTCGAGAACAGTCCTGAGAACAATCGACGAATCCTCGAGGGTCAGGACTGTCCATGTGATGCTGAACATATGCTCAGCTGTCCTCCAGGAAAGAAAACTATCGACCCGAAATCCGGATTTGTCAGTGACGGGATCGATACGGTAGATAACACTGACAGCCTAAGTTCATTGGGTGCCCTTGGTTCCTCGGATGACATCGATCTTGTAAGTTTAATACACAGATATCTACGTAATGATGTTTTTAATCTGAAAAGCTAAAGAAAAATGACATGTCTGTCGACAAATTTTTCCTATTACAATAATGCATGAGGAAAGTGATTGACGAGAATATCCGTTTACTCCATTGGTGGGTGATTATTCTTAGCGTTGGCTTTAAAAACATGTAATGTACACATCAGTATACCAACTTTCGGGTTATCTCATTATTAACGTGACAGAGTTTTAGTCTGATATAAAAGAGGGTTGGCAGTTCTCAATTGGCTTAGTTTGCCCTAAAGACGACGATTGTCTCTTCGCAAGACGCAAATAATCCGCCCAGTATCAAAACAGTGACGTAGACATAAAGCAGTTGTGTTAAGTAATAAAAAAGACATTTTGATAGCATAGGCCTCTATTTGTTGGCAATATATGGACAATTATTTCCTTTTGTAAAGCGTATTTTTTAAATACATTGACAGTCTGAGAACCCATACTTGAGTATGGACACCAAACGACAAAAACTAGTAGCCAAGAAATCTCCCCATTTCATAAAGAAAAGGGTGAGTGCGTGTTTATACAGTGTTTTACTATATGCCTCATGTGACCTTATTTTCACTGTATTGGCTTTAGTTCATTTAGCACGCAGTTTCCGAGTGTTAGCTTCAGTATACACTTTATATTCGTTTCTTACATTTTTCGTTTTCTGCCGGATTGTAGCTTACTTCATCATATTTTAGTCTGGCTGTATTTGTTGTCTTAGTCAAGTAACTGGTAAATCTCGTCGCTGAAAAGACAGTCCCAAAAACCGATTGATCTCGAAATCGTCTCTTAGGATAGCCAATAGTCATATCGATGTTCTTCGACATCTGTGCAGCAAACTTGGAGAGTTACTTCCCTGTAGTATATACAGAATATGTCGTTTAAGAATTTCAACTAGATTATTTAAAAGGAGACGCATCAGTTAGCTGATCGTGTAATTATAGCTTTGAAATATCAATGGCTTTTATCACTATCATTTGCTGTCAGAGAGCAATGTACTTTGCGGCTCTAAACGAAATCTTTCGAGAAAACCTTTCGAACTGCCTACAAACAAAAAAAATCCTTTCGTGTCACAAAGCTCATTTCCAGGTCTAAGCGACTGTTCAATTGTTGGATCATAGTATTAACTCTGTTGATTTTTAAGGATTTGTTAAGGGTTATGCGTCGTAACACGTATGTTCTATTCACTCTATACAGCTAACAATTCAAAATGGCGACTGCTACACTTTTCTTCGTAAGTCTCCTTGCGGAATTCCGTAACGCATGCGCATTAGAGTTTCTATATTCCAAATATGGTTCTGCCCGTCTAGTGATAAAAGCATTTCAATTTAAGCTTTATCAATACTCTGAGTCTCAGACTCTAGGGAGTTGCGAGAACAGAATAAAACAGAACAGTATGTGTCAGATTTACCCAGTCACTTTTCCTTTTAAGAGGTTTATTCTGCAATTTTTATCCTTTTCTATTATCTAGATAGATTTTTTGCACAACCATATACGTTTGCACAGAACACACAATCGTAACATATGCCTAAATATTGTGTATGTATTGTCATTTGATTTTTAAAATTCAGTTTATACAAGCATAACCAGTATGTTTTACTCGTTCATGTTTAATGATTGTAACTTGGATGTATATTCACATTACATTTTATCAGTCATTGAAATTATGTCTATTCACCCTTTTATCAGTCTTTAAAATTATGTCTATTCACCCTTTTATCAGTCTTTAAAATTATGTCTATTTAACCTTTTATCAGTCTTTAAAATTATGTCTATTAACCCCTTTAACAGTTTGTGAAGTTGTCTTTTTACCCTTTTATCATTCTTTGAAATTATGTTAGAATATTACAATGTGCATGTATATGGGAATAAACATTCTCCACTTTCGTGAATCACCTAAATTAAAGAGTCACAAACCAAGTTTTGTTAATATTTCCAGAATGGGGACGAAACAACGATATTACCTCATAAATAATTTTAAAACTTATGGCAAGGTTGTATATTTTATTGTTTGAGTGGTACTTTTCCCTTGCTTACTGAACTTTTCAAAATGCAAAAAAAAAAAAAAAAATAGTTTCAAGTGGCGCAAAAGAAAATCATGTAAAGTTTATATGTCTGTATAATATATAATTCTAATGTGCCAACTTGATGTAAATATATATACATGACTAGAGATAACAATACGAGTGTTTTATATACTTACAGGACAATTCAGAGCGCTTCGAGGATATGTTTCCTTTCAGTTTGGAAGATGAATTGGAGGGCATTTATAACCCGTATTTGGACGGTGTTCCGAAAAATGTGGCAGCGAAGAAACAAGCGCCCGACCATATGATCAAATAGTCAACTGATTTCGCGAAATGGTTTTGTGATTGTTTATTTTTGTAAAATTATAGTAGAATTATATTCTTAATGTTGTTGAAAATGGCAAAATTTTTAATAATTCAAGCGTTTTTGCGTTGTTAATTCGTGAGTATTTCATAAATTCCTTAATATGGGGGTAAATCAAATCAAGTCAATACTGAATTATAAAGGTGAAAGATGTTTGGGGAAAGAGACACAGAAAGAAAGAAAGTGAACACGTCCTGAGTAGCATCACTAGTTCATTACAGTGTTAGCTTATAGATACTTTAGTTTATAATGTACTTGTAAACTCCATTTTCTCTCACAAAAAAGTAACTTCCAAATGTCAAATAATTCTGAGAGAAAAACTACACAGTCCTAGCTCTCTACCTTATAACTACGAAATCATTGAAGAAGATTTCCAGTTTGTTTTTGGTTGTAATTTTTTTTTGCAATAAGACATTCGTGAGAACGCTAGCGGATGACGTCATAGTGCTTGTTACTTCTTTTCAAAATGTTGACGTTATAACAGTAGCCTCTTGATTCTATGACCAAGTATAATATAAGATTATATTTTATTTATATTTAATATTTGTCATATATTCTCCCAGATAAATTCTCTTCTACCGGCATGTGTGAAGGACGTGTAAAAAGTCTCAGACTTGATGTAGTGGTATCGTTACACTGACATTGATCGTGTTCCTGTCTTTTGATCATAATATTGTCCCCTTACATTTTCGTCACAAATATTCAAAATTCCTGTTTTATCATAAAGCTTGAGAAAGAAAAAAATCATTCCATATTCTTTAAAATTGACAAAACTGGACTTATTGCTTTATCTGTACCTAACAAAATGTTTAGTTATAGGAAAAAAAACTTCTTCAGTTCGAAATTGAAACAAATAAATGATATTGTTAAGTTTTAAGGAATTTTTAATTGTTTTGAAAAAAAATCTGGAGAAATAAATTACGTATTTTAGATTCATTGCTTTGTTACATTTTTATTTTTCAGTTTATAGATGCACATTGCAGATACATTAGATAAATTTAAATCTTACAGCGTCCGTGTTCCCGAGTGTCCATGCTGGATGCATGTATATGATAAATAAAATGTTTTGAATTGAATTATACAACGTCTATTTTCCCGATTGTTTTCTCTCTCTCTCTCTCTCTCTCTCTCTCTCTCTCTCTCATTAAATCTTACAGCGTCTCCATGTTCCAGGGTGCCCGTCCGATATATACATATATAATTAAAACCTAATATAATGAAAACAGCGTGCCTGTTCAGGACTTTATCTTAAGCATGAGTCTGTTTAAATAAACATTAAATGATATATAAGATCTTTGTGGTTTTACAAGTAAGATAAAGAAACGAACGAAACGTGTAGGTAAACACGGAAGTTTTGGAGATATAAAATGTAAGACGTGATTTCGATTATTTATGTATGATCAAGCCGATATCATTTCATATTTGTTTTTGACTATCGATAAAGTTCTCCCGGAAGAAATGGAAAGATGCTGATTATTTATTTTTAGTTTGTTTAATAAGGTAAGACATCCTTTATATTTTAAAGCCTCGTGTACTTAATAGAATAAATACTTCAAAATTCACACGAGACTGTTTTTAAATGGTTTTCTCACGTAAAGATTCTTTACTGAAAACCATAAAAATATTAAAATCGTTTTAAAAATCTCATTATATGTTTTAAACAATTCTACAGTTTAGTAATTAATCTGTATGTGTAAAATTACATATATCTGTTACTTTCATGTTTTCGAAATCTTCTGCGCCGACTTGATGCTGAGCATAAATGTTTTTCTTGACCATCATGTAGTCTGGATGTAAATTCCTGTCCATCAGTGGATATGTCCCTTTGTCAATTATTCTTTAATAGATTTCAAGTACGCGACTACTAAAAGGGTGTTCGAAGTTTCGATCAAACTTATCCTAACCACCATTATGATATACATTTAACAGACTAGAATAAGTCATTTCGACTATTCTCCCAGAAGCTATTGCCCGTTCTAAATTACTCTTATATAAAACTGTATTTACAAAAAAAACGTGTCAATTCAACTCTTGATACTCTGTTTGAAGATGTGGTTTAAAGCGGCTGTCTCACAGAATTTAGCTCTTTTTTTCTTTAAATTTAAGAGAAGATAATATACTACGGAAAAAACGTAATAAAAGTTTAGATTTAATCAGGATTCGAACCCATAAACTTTCGGTCAGTAAAATGCAGAGCGACGATCTACACCACTGAGCCACAGAGACTAGTTAACAATTCTCGTAAAAATTAGTATTTTAACTAAAATATTTAATTCTCGTAAAAAAGTAGTATTATAACTCGTGACTAACAGGGTAAATTTTTTACCGATAAAAGTGTACAAAACTTTATATTTTGATACATCCTGTAACAAAAAAATAGTCAGTATAAATTTAGTTTAGATATGTTCTTCACAATTACAGCAAGAATTTCAAGTTCTATAAACATTTTCTCTTTTTTTCTTCATCGTCGGCCCATCTGTGAGTCAGTCGCTTTATCGGTCATAATATAAACATGTGTGTGATGTGCAGAATAAACACTCGCAAAGTATTGATATAATGTGTCATAGTTCGATATAACATCTAAGCATTTTTTTTTCTATAGGAGGATAAAACAATGCATCCATTTCTTGTTATGTAAGAATGTTGCTGTTTGAAATGTGGTATTTTGGGGCATTAGAGTATCGTTTTAAGAAAGATAACTCGAAATTAAAGTGTAGGAATCTGAACAACTGCCATTTATATTCTTATGAAAAAGAATGTCCGCAACAGAAAGATGCAACAATACACAACCCAGAGCGGGATTCGAACCCTGATTTTAGCGCACCTGAGGCCAACACGCTTACCACTGATACAAAGATTCGATTCCCTGACGGAGTTGTCAGAGGTTGTACATGTATTTATACAATTATAGGAAGGTATGCACTAAACCGTAACAATATCGAGGTCGAAATACAAATTTTAGAACATAGTTTACAAGTGTTTGTGTTTTAACAAACTAGAGAACTAAATTTATGAAGAAAATTTTCTACAGAAATCTGTCTACAATAAATAATTGTTCCTTTCTCTTTTCTGTATTTGTTTAATTTTGTCTTCATCTTTTATTGCTCTCTCTCTTTCTTTCTTACTTTCTTCCTTTTTCCTTTCACATTCCTTCTAGAGCATTAGACAAGATCAATAAAATACACAAAATAATAATTCAAGCAGAAACTTAAGTGTATCCTGTGCACTAGAAATTTTATCATTTTACCAATGTAACTTACATGCTTTTTTGCATATTAAAACCGTTCAAACAGTTTAAAGGGGCTGTGCTCCAGATGACAAAAAAAGAAAGTTTTCTTGTATTATAAATTTCTTGTAATATTTATGACTAATGCTTAAAAAATAACTTACTGACAAAAAATAAGTCAAATAATTACATTATAAATTGATTTTTTCCCTTTCAAAGTGCTATACCGTAACGCGACGGTATAACTATATCGTATAAGATTTTAAGTAAATATCTGTAATATGACATACGGCGATGGTGGCGACAGTAAAAGCGTTGGAAATATTTTGTTAACATGAGGGTCCAGAGTTCAAATCAGGCTGGAGCGAAAATATTTTTTTTATTCTATTTTGACTTTTATAATCAGTTTTGAAGTAAAATATTATGTTGTTATAATCTCACGGCATCTAAATAAATAATTTATGAAAATTTTTTTTTATGTCAAATCTGGAGTACAGCCTCTTTAATGTGAAACACTGAAGCTTCCTGTTTGATAAAACTGGCGAACGAAAAATGACAGTGAGAGTTCGAAGAAAGGAAGTCAGCAACGCCACAGTAATCTGAATAAATTTGAATAATAGATACAAATTATAATGTTATGTCTTACTGATGAATTGAGCTGGTCCGGACACGAGTAATGTTTACTATTTTACGTATAAGAATCAATATTCTTGAGACGAAGCTGCATCATTACAAAGGGAGATTTGAACATGCGACCTCGGCTGAAGTTTGAGAACGTATTTTAACAGATATTCTACTAGGCGAGTTGTTAGTATGATATATAATTCAGGGAAGGGGTCAGTAGGTACATAGATTTTTTAAGTTTGATATACATCATTCCATATTATTCATTTAGGTTTTTAACTGGTTTATTTTTCGGAGACTAATAAAAAACCGTTTTACTTCACTTCCTGTTATAATCAAACATTTAGCTTACACCGTGTTTGTATTTAAACCCATCCTTAAATCTTCAGTTAAAGTGACTTAAGATAACACTTCAGTTTACTTTTTTATAGTAGAATTACACAAATCGATATGCAATACATACTTCCGGGATTTCTCCATCGCACAGACATTGATTAAGTTTGTTCATTTTAGTGTATCCTCTACTGAGAGTGCCTGCCGCCCTTGCTTATGGAACGCACCTTGATCTGACCCCTTTTACTTCTAACATCTACATATAAAAAAACATGATCACAGAGGACAACGTTCATTCTAAAACATAAGTAATACATATTTTAGAGTAATTCAGTTAATAAGTTACAAGCCTTTCAATATCAAAATACAAATCAGTGATGTATAGACACAGAGTGCATGTGAAATAATACAAAAAAAACATATCATATAGTGAACATCTGTACTATTTAAGTCTCCTATATCTTTCACAAACAATCATTATGAGTAGATCTATGTTCTTAAGCCTCAGTATATTAAGTAAGTGGGGATCAGATATGAGGTATTTTTGGTATAATTTATGTTCTTCTACATTCTTGTAAAATTGCGAGGCCCGTTTGAAATTTGAGAATTTTACCTAAAGGGATTTTAAGTTGAAAACGAATCGCAAAAGTCATGCTTTAATTAAATACGCTAGGCTTGGGAGTCTATTTTTCATTTCTGAAATAACGGAAAGAAAGCACTTATGTTGGCAAACACTGAACTTGGTTTGGCGCAGGGTATAAATTAAAAACTTGTGACATTTATCGCTTTTGTATTGTCACGTGACTTCCTAAGCAAATAGGCTAAGTTATACGCTCATATATGTAAAGTCTTCCTCTTCGGCCACATGCTCGTGATTAGTTTACGGTTTAACAATATTATTTTGACAACATCAGCTTTAAATAATTTCAGTTACATTTAGTATGCAGAATAAGTCGCCATAAACGGCTAGTATTAATTAGTTTCAACGGAATTTGTAACCCGGATGTAACAATTTGTTTCACATCATCCTAGGTGGATTATTTAGCCCCAGTAATATATTTGTGACATACCAGCGTCCAAAACGGAAAGCCGACTCGCTGAATTAATCAGGCAAATGTAAGTTACAACGCAGGTATGTTCTGACGTGAATAATCTGGTCATGATTTATGATATGTATGTTCGTTTTAATCAACATAAAGGGAGAAACAAGTTGAAGTAAAATAATGATAGTCTGAATATTGTCCTTCTTAAAAATGCCTTCTTTTTTTACCAATTTCTTGATGACCGTTGCCATGGCAACAGGTTTTGGAGACAGTTCTTTCCAATGTAAAAATGATTATACCTGAATATATCGCAACTTTGAATGATGAAATTTTTAGCTTTTTTTAAAAGGTTGGATACATTGAAAAGGTATAGAATTTTACAATGAAATAGCTAAAATCAAATACATGAAATGTATAATTTACTGTCAACCGGAACTCAGATATCATAGAATCTGACGTTAAGTGGGTTAGTGACGTTATTTTAAGGATAATTAATTTTGCGCGTCATGTTCCTCTTCTTCATGATAGAATATCGTATCTGTTCTTTGCAGTAAGCTGAAATTTTCAGAGAATAATCCTCGGAAGTCATTCGTTAAAAATTAGTATAAAGGTCAATTTCCAAAAATTATGTCTGAGACGGAGTACCATTTTTCTCGTGTCGTCGGTCATATGTAATAGGAGCCAGGGTGTCCGACAGATATCCAGTTAATGCACATAAAGCGGCTGTTCACACTGATTGACACTTTGGTTACAGTTTCAGTTTCCCGCTTCGTTGTTCGTTATTGGTCGTTTCAAACAATGGCATCCATTTTACAAAAAGATATTCTTACAAGTACTCTTTTGTTTCTTCTTTTTTTTCAGTAACCTGAAGTATGGCAAGTGACATAGGACTGGTGAGTTCCTTTTTGTTCATGCATTTATTATCATTATTATTATTATCATATCATCATCATCATCAACAACAAGAACAACATCATCATCATCATCATCATCATCATTATTATTATTATTATTATTATAATTATTATTATGAAAATACGATAATTATTTCATCATAGATTATTACCATCCCATCAACTAGACTTTTGATCCATGCTGGAAGGTAGAAAAATTCGTGGTGTTTTTAATCATTACATTACAGTATCATATTAGAGTAGCTATAACAATATATCATATTACAATTGTTACGCAGTTGAACTGCTTTTTATGCCGACAAAAACGAACGAAAGCCGAAATCACCTTTCTCCGAGTGCACATTCAACGCCTACATGTTTATACATATATTATGTATGAACAGAACAGAACATTTACAAATACAAATAATTGATAAGCAGCCTCTTACCGGTCAAACCTATGGTAACTGTCTACCTCCTCGCTGTCTAAATCGATACATATGGAAAAAACCATTTCTGCTGACAATAGCCCCTTTGTGCTGGTAACAGGACCTTTCTTCTGACAACCGATAAATTTCTTTTAACCAAGAAATGAATTTCAACCGGCAAACTAGCCGTGTCGAGTCGAACCCAGTCTTGCGGTCTGGTATTTATCTTAACAACTGGACTTAATGTTTAAGATTCTAAGGATCAGTATAACTGCTACTGTTGCATACAAACATTGTGAGAATTCCATTTAAAATATGATTTTATTTGCAAAAGTAATCATTATTAAGAGTTGGCCATTTTATTGTATTTCAGTTGGCTGGTATCATTTTTCTTGTGGTGGTGCTTGTAGCGGTGATAATTTTAGGAGTAATCGCCTTTTGCTGGATTTTCGGCAAACTACGTCAACATGAGAAGGACATACTTCGGCTGAAGGATCTTGAAAATGGAACGGTTGCACGCGTGCATGAGCCCCGTGATCGGGTAGCAGACAGCGCAATAGAACTGAATGACATAGACCCAAATATGGTAGACCGAGGTCGACGCCCATTAAGCCAAGTGTCAGAAATATCCAATAGAAGTAAGGTCCGTGCGAGAATGACATTATTCATCCAGAAAGAACAGACTAATGTGTACGGACATTTACCGCCATTGGACCAGGTTTTGATGACTGCCCAACATTATTACAAGACCAATACAAAGTCAAACGTCGATATACCGGTTGAAAGTGTAAAAATAGTAGATAAGGACAGTAATAAACGATCTGCCATAAGTAGAGTGTTGACAGAGGACTGGAAGGAAGGGGTTCCAACTTCAACTCTGTTTCAAGGTGATGCAAACAGCTTTGATGAAATTTTCAGCCAAAACAAGGGAGTTTTTGTGCATAAGAATGTCGGTCCGACTGGTGGACATTTAAAAATCTCTGGTGTTGATCTGGTCATTCCTCCCAATGCTTTAGAAGAAGACAGACTTATTTCTCTCGGTGTTATTTGGGATGAAAAATTCACTCCACCACTCTCACAGAAACAAAGCATGTTAAGTCCAGTAATTTTGTGCCAACCGAATGGCTTAAAGTTTAAAACACCAGTGAGACTAACTTTTCCTCACGCAGCGTTCAAGGTCACATCTGACTGGATTCCTAAAATTTTGAAGCGAGAAGGAGCTCTGAACGAAAACCGCGACTGGATACCAATCACTTTGGCTGATTACGAAGAGAGAAATGTAAATGATCGTCATATAAGCTTAAAGCTGAACCATTTTACTCTATACACGTGCATTGGCGAATCAAAGCCGGGCAAGATGGCGGCCAAACACGTTCAGATAGTCGCATTTGCAGGAAATATGCAAAGAGCTTCTTTCTTCAAGCCGAGAATATACTGCTTAAATAAATACGAGGATGAAATAAAGGTATATCTTACCAGTTTTTAAACTTTAAATCTATATTCTACAGTCTACATTCAGCATTCTGTTCTATATAAAATCAAATTATATAATGTTATGTGGCGTGTTTTGATATAACTTTTAACTGTCATAGCTAACGAAGAATATAAAATCAAAACTCGAAGTAGATATTTTTCAACAGAAATAGAATAAAATGTAACACTTTTTTTTCATTTCAGGAAGTTGAAAAGATACTGGGCAAAATAGACCCCTCTTCAAAGATTTCGGAAACAACCGGGCTATTCATCCATGACAACGGCCAGGACGTACTGGTTGAAATGGCTAAACTTGCAGACGATTGGAATTTGGCGGGAGATAGAACAGAGGTAACGATGAATGATTTCGGTAATTTACATAAAAGTGATGTAACCAGGTAAAAAGTCGTATACCTGATTGTCTAAAATTGTGAAAACAGAATAAGCAGCATTGAGTGATACATTCGTTATGTTAATGAAATAATTGTTACAGAGTTTTATATAAATATAATAAAACTATAATCGGCTTAGAATGTGGATAACCAACAAATATGTCATTTTAATAGTGCATTTAAATTATTGATTGCTACTTATAGCGAAGGGATGGGTGCATGTAGTTGCACAGAAAAAAATCGATAAAAAGAAAGTTGCTGTGTAAAGTCATGTCGGGCCTATAGTCTGTCATAAATCAAATTGTTGAGAGCTATCCTTACAGAGCTTCGTTGTCTTCGGTCATATTTCAGAGTAGTTTTTTTTCCATGTACGAGGTTTTACAACTAGACCTTATCCTAGAGGATTGAGTTAAGAACACATCGCACTAATCGTACATTTCAACACATTCAGTTTTTTGTTGTAGTTTTAACCGGTAGAACACACATTATAGTTAATTCTTGTAAGGTTCACCCTTTAAACATATCTGGTTTGTCCTTGTTCTTTTTATAATCTGAACACATTTTTTTCGGTTCTTGTAACTGTTACTTTTTGAACACATCTTGTTTTTCTTTAGGTTTTAGCATTTGAAAATATTTAGTTTTTTAGGTTTTACCAATTGAACAAATCTTGTTTGTTCTTGAAGGTTTTTTATTTGAACACATATAGTCTGTTTTGTAGGTTTTACCATTTGATCACATGGTCTGTTCTTTTAGGTTTTACCATTTGATCACATAGTCTGTTTTTGTTGGTTTTACGATTTGATCATATAGTTTGTTCTTGTAGGTTTTACCATTTGATCATACAGTTTGTTCTTGTAGGTTTTACCATTTGATCATATAGTCTGTTCTTGTAGGTTTTACCTTTTAATCACATAGTTTGTTCGTGTAGGTTTTACCATTTAATCACATAGTTTGTTCTTGTAGGTTTTACCATTTGATCACATAGTTTGTTCTTGTAGGCTTTACCTTTTGATCACATAGTTTGTTCTTGTAGGTTTTACCTTTTGATCACATAGTTTGTTCTTGTAGGTTTTACCATTTGATCACATAGTTTGTTCTTGTAGGTTTTACCATTTGATCACATAGTTTGTTCTTGTAGGTTTTACCATTTGATCATACAGTTTGTTCTTGTAGGTTTTACCATTTGATCATACAGTTTGTTCTTGTAGGTTTTACCATTTGATCATATAGTCTGTTCTTGTAGGTTTTACCTTTTAATCACATAGTTTGTTCGTGTAGGTTTTACCATTTAATCACATAGTTTGTTCTTGTAGGCTTTACCTTTTGATCACATAGTTTGTTCTTGTAGGTTTTACCATTTGATCACATAGTTTGTTCTTGTAGGTTTTACCATTTGATCACATAGTTTGTTCTTGTAGGTTTTAGCTTTTGAGCTATTATATAATTTGTTCTTGTAGACTTTAACATTTGAACACATGTAGTTTGTACTTGTAGGTTTTACCATTTGAACAAGTATGGCACGCCCTCCATCCACATTGCACGTTTATCATGAAACCCAAGAAATCCACTGTGTCTGAGATATATTGCGAAATTCATGCGTACCAAAACGGCGCCGACAACCAAGCCGCTAAATTGAAAATAGCCGAACAGATGTCTTTGGTAATATATAGCTTACATATCAACAGTTTTATTGTAAAGTGTTACATTTAGTTTAAAAAAATCAGTTAGTATATTTCTGGCGGATAGAAGTGGCTGCATAATTCACTGAAATTCGACACCCTTTTTTTGTTTCCTATAAAATACTTATATAGATGCAGCAAATTCAGAATAATTGAATAAAGGTTTTTTTCAGTCTATAAAATACAAGACAGTTTTATATTTCACAGCCCCAGTCTCCACTTTCATCTACTGGAGGCGATCCGCATGATAATCTCATAAAAGAACTTATAATACTGCTGGATCCACAAAGTGAAGTTAACTCGGACTGGAGAAACTTGGCGGAAAAAATGGACTGCGGACTTACCAGGATAAGATGGCTTGGTACACAGTCAAGCCCGACTCAGGTTTTGTTAGAGAAGTGGCTTGAAGATGGGAAAACTTTCAAAGAGTTAGAAAATGTGATGAAAGAAATCCACAGAGAAGATGCAGCAGAAGAAATAAGGAAACTCTTAAAAGAATGTGAGCAGACGACAGACTCATAAACGTGTTAAACAAGTTCTAGATTATATCCAGATTACTAAAATTCACAACATTGGAAAATTTATGACAGCACTTCATTGGAAACAGGCGAAGGGGAACATTTCAAATAACATTTTGTTGCCAAGTAATCACTTTAAATTGTGTCCGTATTCATTTAATTGTATGTTCCAATGTAAGGGTTATTTTTTCATACACAATAGACACGCCTCTAAAATACCTACCGGCTATTCTTTATCAATATTTGAATATAACTATTGAATATGTAGCATGGATATGAGAAATGGCTGTATCTGACTTGTAGAAGACAAAACACAGCAGTGAAGAGACCATAGTTTAATTACAGCACCTATCTATGATTGTCTCATTTTAAATTGAGGGGTGACTGCGATTAGGCTCCCAGCACTTTAGGCAGAACCATTATGTGCTCACTTTCAAATGCTGTATTGAAACTTGTTCATTCTTAGCGAGAACAAAAATGCATGTTGACATTGTGGGCAATCTTTACATGGCATCTACGAGTGAAACTGACATTTTTCTACATTAGAATTATTCTAGTGGACTACTTCGAATATTTCGAACCAATTAGCTTGCATTTATATGTATCCGTCGAAAACCAAACATTACTTTTTTACCCAAATGTATTTTTTGAGAAAAAGTTTTCTTCTATTGAATAAATTTGAATTCAGTTTCTTTTACTTATTAAAATTTACAACTATACTGTAAAGGATGTTGTCACTTATAAATGAAAGAAGTATTCGTTACTTCTAATTTACAAGATTAAAAAATGTTCTATGTTCGTTTTGTGTTCTGTTTGGTCTTGAAAAAATGATCTAGATATTGTGTGACGTCAGTCAAGTGATATTGTGTGAAGTCAGTCAAGTGATATTGTGTGACGTCAGTCAAGTGATAATATTGATAAAAGCCATCAACAAGGAAGTATAAACCGAGGACAGGGTGTATGTTGTCAGTGTTATAAAACGTTGTTAACATACTTTTGTTTTACTTTATTAGTTATAGGATTGGTAAATAATACTAAATGTCAAAGGTCATCCACACTGTGTAGTTCTTTTGTACGCGTAGGTGAAAAAGAATTATAAAACAATGAAGTGCAATGGAGAGCATTGGAAACTTTTGTGCTCTAAAGATATTCAAGAAAATGTATGGAAGAGGAAGATATTCAAGGAACAAGTATTGCATGCAAGAAAAAGTATCATTCATATTTTTTAGGTTCGGATCACTACTGACTTGAAAATTTCCAAAGTAGTTTCTAGTTTCGTTCTTGCAAAGCCAAAGTGCATATTTGCTCAATGTTCAACTGAACTTAATTCTTTCATTAGTTTTGAAGTTGTATTTTTGATTTTCTTCCACTTATATTATCAAGGGACATTATTCAAGGAGGCAAGATAGAGTTATGGTTCTTCGACACCGCATTACCTCTTGAGGTTCTCTATCGTTGTATGCATTATGAATGAATTCCTTTTATAACTTTTAGAGTTATGCTCCAGATAAGCAAAGTATATCACAAGATCATTCAGAACAGAAGCAAGACAGAACTATGGTTCTTGCACACTGCTCTTCCTCTCTGTGTTTTTATCAGTGTTTGAAATATCAACAAAATCTCTTTGATAGCTTTCATGTTACATTGCGGTCTTCTGCCTTTTTTGCAATATGAATGAACTCCTTTAATAACTTTTAGAGATATCAATAGCAAACAGGCATTATAGAACATAACAAAAGGAGATATTGTTTTTTCAAAGCAAGAGAGAGTTATAGTTCTTGCACATTGGGCTTCCTCTTTATGGTCTCCACTAGTGTGTGAAATATTAACAAAATCTCGTTTATAGTTTTCAAGTGATCTTATGGACAATCATTTACAAAACAACTAAGGAAAACAATTAAAAAATGGGACCAGACAGAGTTATGGTTCTTGCGTTTTTGCTTCACTGTGCTCTGACATAAGAAATATCAACTAAATCCGTTTAGTAATTCTTAGTTGTGTTTTCCACATTCTTATCGTAATTTATAATAAAGGGACATAACTAAAGAACGTGGCGATGTAGTAATAGTTCTTTGACGCTGCACTTTCTCTCAAGGTCGTTTATCATTGTATGCAGTATGAATGAATTCCTTTAAAAACTTTTGGAGTTATGCTCCGGACAAGCAAAGTATATAAAATGGGAGGTGGTTTAAAAAGGGAGCAAGCCACAGTTATGGCCCTTGTACACTGCACTCCTAATTGAGGTTCTCTATTATAATGTGAGGTTTCAACAAATTCCCTTCAACAGTCTTACATTGTGCTCCGGACAAAACCGTCACGAACGGACGGAGACCATTACGATATGCCTGGGGGATAATAATAAAAAGTAGAATCATTCGAAATAGAATAGGGGAGGTCAAATAAGGGTCTAAAAGTCGAAAGAAGCATATCTAATGATAAAAAAGTCTTTCAATGAAATAGTTGTGAGAATTGAAAGGAATATCAGCATTTTATTTCAGTGGCGTGGTATTAATTTTGTACTTAATATTGAATACAAACATTTACAGTTATAATACAATAAAAAAGCGAAAATCTGTTTATATATAGCTGTATATTGTTTGTAAATACGCCGAACTAAAAGTGTGATAAATTGCGGCCCACTTAATACAACCCAAGATTCAAGATTCAAGATTTTATTTCAAAATACTCAGTATGCATTTGCATAAACATGAGCAAATTACAAAATATAATACAAAAATACCGGCCAACATCTACAGAGGACAACATTAAATAAGAATAAGACAAGTAACTATATATTATAAGCATGTCATATTTCAATCAATTTTGGTCATTAAAGAGCATGTGTCAACAGTCTGCTAACTGTATGATGCAAATCCACAATCCGTACCATACGGATCCGTGATCCAGTGGTAACAAAGGGTAGCGAGTTCGATTCCTCGCACCTCCACCAACAATACTTGAGGTCTCATGTGTCAGTGCTTTACACTGAAAATTGAAAAAGAACCAGGGATGTCTCTGAAATGGGATGCTTTCAATATCTTGCACTATCCACCACAACCTGAAATTACTGAAGTCTGCAAGGAGCAACCGGTACCGATCTTACATAGATTTTAGACAAAATAATAGTATCATACAGGTAAGTGAAAATCCGCAGTGTATGTAAAAACTGAACAATACATATGATATGTCAATTTACTGAGCTTTGTTGTAAATACATGTTTTAAAAGACAATTTAAACAATGGTTGAGGTAGAAGTGTTAATATACAGTTATATGACTTTCGCCGTAAATTTGTTTTTAAGATAAGTGAATCAATGTCTAAGATAAAGTGTGAAAAATACTATTTTATTACACTAGCTGTAAATTTGAGTTTAAAAGACAAGTAAAAGAATAGTTGATGTAAAAAATCAAATAGATATTACACAAATTTATAGCATTATACACAGGTTAGTGAAAATATGTATGTTAAAATATCAATGAACAATATGATATGTCAGTTTACTGAGGTTTGATTAAAAGGCAAGTAAAACAATGGTTCAGGTAGACGTTTAAAATATGAAGTTATGTGACGTCTGCCTTATTTTTTTTTCAAGACAAGTAAAACTACGTTTGAGGTAGAAGTATAAACACGGTTAAATGGCGTTTGCTTTAAGACATGTAAAACAATTTATCCTGTCAATTATTTCATATCCGACCCGATAAAGGGATGCCATATAAATTTTGCTTTATACGGCACATGATACGTCACAGACTACTTTTGTGTTTATAATCAGAAGGAAGTGATAAAATTGTTGTTATTACAAGCAGATAGTACTTGAATAAAAATTAAATATTTCAATATGTAGATCTTACAATGTAGTGATCATATAAGGAAATAAAATTATTGAAACCTTGGAATTATTTTTTGTGTATATGTACACCTGGCGGATAACTTTGACATTAGCTTAATTTGAAACAATTTAAAGATAGATTTTCAATATCTTTAGTAAATTATTTCCAAATGCCAGATGTGACAGGATAAATGGAATAATAGGTTAGTGTCTTAATTGAGAAAGTTTATCTGGCTCGGCTGCGGAATTTATCGGGTGAGCCGAAGGCCGTAAATTCCTACGCCTTGCCAAATAAACTTTCTCATATTAAGACACTAACCTATTATTCTCTATGTTTGAGGTAGCGGTATAAACACACAGTTATATGACGTTTGCTTTAAGACATGAAAACATTGTTTGAGGTAGAAGTATAAACATACGGCTATATGACGTTTGCTTTAAGACATGAAAACATTGTTTGAGGTAGAAGTATAAACAAAAGGCTATATGACGTTTGCTTAATGATACGTAAAACAATGTTTGAGGTTGAAGTATAAACACACGGCTATATGACGTTTGCTTTAAGACATATAAAACAAGGTTTGAGGTAGAAATATAAACATACTGTTATATGACGTTTGCTTTAAGACATGAAAACATTGTTTGAGGTAGAAGTATAAACATACGGCTATATGACGTTTGCTTTAAGACATGAAAACATTGTTTGAGGTAGAAGTATAAACAAAAGGCTATATGACGTTTGCTTAATGATACGTAAAACAATGTTTGAGGTTGAAGTATAAACACAGTGACACAGCTATATGACGTTTGCTTTAAGACATATAAAACAAGGTTTGAGGTAGAAGTATAAACATACGGCTGTATGACGTTTGCTTTAAGACATATAAAACATTGTTTGAGGTAAGTATAAACATACTGTTATATGACGTTTCCTTTAAGACATGTGAAACATTGTTTGAGGTAGAAGTATAAACATACGACTACATGACGTTTGATTTAAGACATATAAAACATTGTTTGAGGTAAGTATAAACATACTGTTATATGACGTCTCCTTTAAGACATGTGAAACATTGTTTGAGGTAGAAGTATAAACATACGACTACATGACGTTTGATTTTAAGACATGTAAAACAATGCTGGATGTTAGATGTTAAATATCGGTTAGTCATGACGTATGGAAGATCATCTATGAACAAATTGTATTGCTGCATTCAGTATTGTATTATTGCATTCGGCCAAGTTTTTTATACAAAGTGACAAGTTACTGCATACAAGTAAAAATTGATTAATGTAAAAGCCAAATTCTTCGGGGTTTTTGTTAACCTTCATAATAATTTTCAAAGTATTTCTTTTAACACCAAATGCCAAGTGATAACTGCTTTCTGTTTCGTGAATAGCAGTAGTCAGCATTTAGACTACTTCGATTACACAACTAGAGTCCATTTGAATGCTATCTAACGTTTTCTCTCATTTTTAAATCGACTATATTCGTACGTTTATGGCATGCATACTTTGAAAAAAAAAAGGTTGGTTCTTTGTGTTATGTCAAGATATATAACGATTTCTGCGTTGCGTTTAATGCCAAATCATCTATATAATATAATGTTTTCACATTTAGTTTGCTGGGTCCATTTTTATATAATTCAAGAACGATATCACTTATAATTACAGATCCCTTAAGGAGACTATTCAACAAGGAGAAAGAGGGATGTTTTATGTGTAACGGTTTTTGACATGGATTTTAGACAGCCCTTCATAATAATTAATTTGAAACTTTGTTTCCAATTTATCTATCACTATTGGACATTAAACATTTTGTATTCTCATTTTAATTATTTAGTTAGATCTACTCCAGCAGTATGATTCTTTTATTACCTCACTTATTATGACTTAGAATTTTATCACAAATTAGAGCTGATTTAACTCTGAAAACTTTTGTTCTATTCTTGATTATTTTTTGGGTAAAATTATAAGCTTCTAAAACCCTTTAACGTGTAATGTGTTTGCCTATATATACAGGAATGTATATATATGTATATTTGTATGTCGGTATCTTTATCGCTGTGTGTGGTATACTTCTTCGTACCAGATTTCTTGGATGCCTATAGTTTTAATTACATGGTTCGTAAGGCTACTCTCTTTGCAGAACATTGCACCCGTGAAATTACTATTTCAAAGTGTTATTACTATATCATTCAAATATTTAGTATATTAATTAAAGGTACACAGGTGGCAATATTCCGACCTGTACCAGAATGCTCCAAGTATAAATTGCTATAAAGCAGAAACTGAGTTGCTACGAATTTCTTACTGCCATTTACAGATACATCTATTATTTTATCTCATGAATAAGTCACCTGTTAAGGAATATTTCAAGCCTAAATAAACGTTAGAAACTGCTCAGCTGTGTGTCTTTCTTCATAGTTATATTTATGAGTTAAACAGAATTATCCAGAGTCCAGACCTAGGGGTCAGTAACCACGGCAAGCGTAATTTGGCCAGCTTTTCATTCGGCTCCTTATTTGAACACCCAGTACAGATCAATGTGAACTTTGTGCTTTCCCTGGTTGAACTTGATAGATTCTGAATCTGTCCTCGAGGAAATAGAGTTTTTTAAGCGACTAAAAAAATTAGCTTATTTTTTTTAATTTAAAAGAACTTATTATACTTTGTAAAAAAACATAATTGTATGCTTCTATTCACAATGAAATATAAATAAAAATATTTAAACAGGATTCGCACCCATAGCCTTCCAGTCATAAACATCCAGTGTAGGGGGGTTACATCACTGCGCCATGAAATCTTTTCAATAGATCGGTTTACAAGTAACGTTATAAAGCAAGTATCTACACCGTTACTATGGGGGTAAAATTCTTACCGCTAAAAGTGTGTAAAACTTTATATCATAATGTGATTCTGCAACAAAAAATGAGACAGTAAATTAGTTTAGATATCTTCATTTTTTTGCCTGTCACTCTCAGTCCACACTTTGCTGGGGAGCAGTCTTTAAAATTTTACGATTTCTAGCGATAAGATTTGACCAGTTTTGCTGGTTCCCGACTGCTTAGTCCAGTGCATTGTGACAAGTGTTACGTTTTAACTTCTTCGCGCATATTATCAGTGATTACGGAAAAGCTACTAAAGCAACTAATAATCATCATACAAGCAATTAATTAGTTTTTATAATTATTCTAGTAAATGTACATTCGGAATCAAAATTCAACATCAAGCTCTTGATATTTGCATAGAACTTAATTGTCGCATACACGCATACATTTGTTAGTCACTAACAGGAAGTATTTTATGAAACAATAAGTATTTAGCGCTTATATGAATCTATTGAGAGATATTCAGAGATTTGCCATTTAATATGAAACATTTGACTGAATGCAACAATACAATTTTTGCCTAAATAATCTTCCATAAAGACGTCCGCTGCAATTTTACGACTTTCACAATTTAGTAACAATTTCTGTTTTCTTGGTATTATTTGGCACGTGCTCAACTGTCCCAGATTCACCAGGCGGGGGTTTATACACAAAAGATGCGGCTACGAAAAGAAGAAAACCGCACATCTTTAGAACCATAAACCACAACATGATTCGAACACCCATCGTGCTTTTGTCATACACCCAACATGAGCCCTGTTTACCGCACGAGTCCTGCCAAATCGTACACGTGCTGTCTATGATAGCTCCCAGTAATATCGGACCCGGCGTTGTTCCTGAAAAACATTAAATTCCATTATAGAAAATCATTTATTTGCTTTAACTTTGTAAAAAAATTCTTACAATTTTACCGTAATAGATATGAAACCACTAATTCAGTCTATCAGAGGTCATAAAATGGTACTGCATAATGGCGGCTGGTAATCATCCTCAGTTTTCTTGGCTGTTTTTTTTACATTTTTGCCCTAATGTGTGTGTGTGTGTTTTTTGCTATCATTTGTCTTGACTTTTTCTCATAGTATGGTAGCAATATTATGCTCAAACATAAATTTTATGCTCATATATATTCAGGATAGAATTCATAACAAGAAATTGTTTCACCAATCTGAAAATTGCCTCTTTGTTCATTTTATGGGTATGTTCACCTGAGCGGAAATATCTTTCTCAATTAAAAATGATTACCACTTTTCTTGCTATTTTCCATGACAACAGATACAGATCTACAAGAATATGTAAGTTAAAACCATTTGAAAGGGGTCTTTCTATGTTTTACAGCCCTATGAACTTACTGAATTTTACATCGAAAAAAGAAGAAATTTATTTGCTGGTTTCACATCTAATATCATGCGATAAAATTTCATTTTTTACACTGTTCTTATTGTGTATAGTTTGGACGTTATAAAACCATGAGAAATAGTGAAATATTAAATTCATAAATGTAAATTTTGTGGCCTAAGTAAAACAGAGAATCATTGTTGTTAAATATTTAATGTCAGCTCACCCACTAATCTCACAAATAAGAGGTTCACCCCGATGCCCACAGAACGTTGTTTATCTGGGACACACCTAGAAGATAAAACAGTAAATTATTTCATTCAGTCTAGGAGATGTGTGTCAAGCAGAGAATGTCAGTCACACGTAAGATTCATACTAATTCTGCGTTACTCGTAAAAAGCTGTTGTCAGCTTGCTAACTTTTTTCATAAGAAAAAAATCTTATACCTTACTTGTTTTTACATCTCTATCGAGTTGTAACAAAGGTCGACTGAGTTTTGTCAAACAATAAAATTTCAATCATGAAAATGTTTCTCAAAACGGAAACGATTTAGCATTTTCTTGGCCATCATATGAACAGAGATGTACACAAGTACAGGGCGGTACTATGCATGCGCAGTTATCTCATGTACTTGGTTAGTTTTACACACCCATCCTCCTTACTTCAAACTTTCTCACATAAATTGTCACGGTCTAAAGTGGTGCTGGAACACACGGAAGCATGAAAAGCCATTCATTCGTGTCCTGTTATTAACCATGTTCATTTCTATGAGAAAATATTTCATTTTTCGCCCTAATAAAACTGTTAGGATTTTGATGTTACCTGAATAAAGCCGTCACACCTGGAGACATTGTTGCGAATGTCAGGATCATTACCACGAGGAACAGCACACAGAAACCCCAGACCCAGGGACATTTGCCGGAACACAATCCTTGGGTCATGCTATTATTGGTTGTCGTATTTCTAGAACTGACAGTGGAATTTGCTATGCAAGAACAATTGTAATATTTCTGCAATAAAATGTAGAGAACACATAAAAGAAATAGCAAACGCAAACGTGTCTTCCTTGCTTTATTTTCTCGAAATGACTTTAAAAGAAAAGAAGAATTTGTTGTTTTTTTCGCAGACATGTTTCCTAAAAAAAACCTATCGACCAGCATACAGACTCGGACTAAGTGGTTTCTCTTTGCATGTCTATTACTTCTTATCTATTGAAACATTTTGAGGAACAGATTTAAAAGAATAAGTGAGCAGAAATGTTTATTAGTAAAAAAAACTCCGTGCCTCTAAGGTTTAGTATCTTTAACTTACTTTAATGCCATTCTGTGTATCTGATGAAAGACATCCGGCATGACATGGTGAAAAGTAGACCACTTCCTGTACACAGACTGGTTCATAGCCTTGTGTTGTACAGCCACAGCCTGTATTACATTCGGATACCAGTCCAGCCACGGTGTTCCTGTAAGCATCGATTTTTTAATGCCAGAAGCGTACATTTAAAGTTCGATGTAGTTCAGAATGTGCATATTGTTATATGAAGTGACGATGTAAAAATGAAAAATTCATGATGATAATTTTCATGAATTTATGAAGAAATTAAAACGAAAACAACAGCTGTTATAGCATCATGAACAACACCATCAATTTGTTTTAGCTAGAAATTACGTATGCAACTCCTAGTATTTAATGACAGAAAAAAGGACAGTTGTGAACGTTGTGTATTCAATTAAAATTTCTTTTTGTATTGATATTCATTGTTAGTTTAGTTATCAGTACCTACTCCACCAAGTATGAATTGTCAAGACCAGCGACAGGATCATTTGTGCAGTGGGCCAACATGAAAGGTCCGAAACAAAGTGCTGCTAGCATGAACCCTGCACACATCCGGATGATGCCTCGACATCGAAGATTGAATCTCTTTACAAGGTACCCTCCTAATAACATTCCTCCTCCAGAGCCAGGAATAGTGATGATGCCTAAATTAAGACGTTAACCTCATTATTTTTGTATAGAAAACAGTCTTTCAAGAAAGATTTTTATTGCTATTTTTAGCTCACCTGAGCACAAGTTTAACATGGTGAGATTTTGTGACCGGCATTTGTCCGTCGAGTGTCATCCGTCAACAATTTGCTTAGGTTCGGACCCGCCCGAGGAGGTCACATGAGATATATACTTAGTATTGTAAGGGAATATCTATCTGATTGTTGATTTTTCTCCTTTTTTACATTGCACTTATACTTATTTTAAGTTATACTCAGGTGAGCGAATTATGACCATTGTAGTCGTCTTGTGTACTCTTTACTTTCGTTACTCAACATAGAATAACATAGAGACACTTTAAAGCATTAACAATATTTAAATAAAAAATTGAACACAGCCTTGAAGATAGCTGAAAAGGTTTCTTTTGCGAAGTACTTGTAATTTTTCAGTCACATCATTCCGAAGTTAAAGAAGTGACCGATTGATTTTTAATGTTATTTATGTTACATCTATAAGAGCTATCGATTCATGCAATTTACTCTATTTGAAAGTATTTAATATACTTTTTTGAACATATTTTTAATTCTGATGCAAAAAAGGAAAGTCAATGTCATGCATAAAGCTTCGTGACTATACCGGAAACAGGCGATCTACCACTACGTCCTGTCTCTTCACAGTGAGTTTCAACATACAAATAGATAAACTGATTATTGTTTACACATTAGTTTTAACATTCATTGTCCAATTATTTCATTCATTACGATTTCAAGCTTCCATACATATGCAAGCAAAGTCCAGGTGGTTGGACCACAAGTTCTTGAATACCTTCTACAGACTGTTTTAGATACATGTATTTATTATTCAAGAAGTATGCACAATCTAGGCTAAGCAAAATTACCCATTACAGTGCCTGCCCATGTAATGTCGACATTAAACTTCTCTTGAATAAGTTTGGCACCAAATGTCGCCATTCCTCCGATGATGAGAGCTTCTACGGCTGCTCCGCAGCAAATTAGTACATAAGTAGGATTGGTTATCTAGAAATAAGATAGAATTTGTATCTAAAATGAAATTTTTAAGAAAGTATCTTTATGCAAAATATATTGATATTAATGGCGAAATGAAGAACATGGTTGTTTGGCTATGAGTCGGTGCAAGTTTGGATGATTTGTTTTTGCTTTGAATGCCGCCATTTCCCCGGTTTCTAGATTTAATCCTGACTTTTTGACAAGGTTTTTTTTTCTTGAGTGGATTTTTAACAGTCACTTATCACTAACGTAAAAAATGCTGTACAATTTCATTCGCAAATCGCCTAAATAAGGTCTAATGTATTTCGTTTACCCTTTCATAGTTTAACTACCTGAGTCGCGTCCCTTACTGCACATTATTTAAATACTACGTTCTGAAGACATCAAATGGTAAATGTGTGCCATAGCTGTAATAAGGATAGGTAAACTTGTAAATATATTAGTTATATATAGCAAGGCACGTACCAGTAGCCAAACAGATTTTGGAAAATCTTTCCAACTTTTTCCAAAATTTGCCTGAGCCGTAATCTCATCTCCCCCGTCATGCGCCTCCACAGCGCGTTGTTGTTGTAACTCATTATAATCTGGTTATAGACAAATATTTCTTCTATTTCTTCGATATTCGTAGCCAAACAATAATTATTATCTTTTGAAAATAAATATTCGAATGTCGCCTTTTTCTTGACAAATGGTTATAAATTATTTACAAGAAACGCTTAGTAAATATGTTCACATAATACAAAGTATGACTTTACCAATCTTTTCCGCTTCTTGGTATCGGCCACAAACGTCTTATGGCTGGGACGGTTTCCTTTGAGCTGATTTTAAACATTTCTGTGCAAGTTTCGAATGAATAAGAAACTATGAATTATGACATATAAGATTAAAAAAAAAAAAAAAAAAAAAAAAAAAAAAAACTAAACTCACTCGGAAGCCTCCGCGGATATCCGTATATTGGCATTACTATGACAAGAAAGCCAAGAAGAGCTATCAGTGGGGCAATCCACCATGCCCCCACCCATTGTGGGTCCATCGGAGTCAATGGCACACTGCCAAATTGAAAAGAATGCGCCATTTAAAAAAGCGACAAAAAAACAAAAAACAAAAAACGACAAATAAAGGAAAAATAGCGCAAGGTCTTCATTTGAAAAGGGATGAGGTAACAATAATTAGCAGTTATATAATTCTGACGTCATAGTGAATGCCAGGAGGTTAGTTTAAACAATATTTTATTCAAGAAATAAAAATTTCTAGCACATGGTAGGGACGAATCTCCGAATTTATTTTTATCTTATTTGCATTATACTGTTGATTAATTACCTGCTGAGGTATTATCTGCATTTCACTTTAAAAATAAAAGATGTATTTTGCTGGTTGCGATCTTATCACCGAAGAACACCAACTTTCACTGTGCTATATCAGAATATAATGGCTTATGTCATTTACAGAAATATACAGAATCACATGTAGTTACATTGCCAGTCTCATATCTTATTTTCGATGGTCAGTACTGTAGCTAAGGGTCAAATGCTTTACTGAAATGCAAGGCAAATAGAAGCAAGTTTAAAATACTGTGTATTTATGTATAAGTTCACCTTGAGGGATCGACTGTATTTATGTCCACAAACATACTTAAGGTTTGCCCACCAACAACGTAACCAATGGCAACCCCAACAGCAGCGGCACAGAATGTCCAACCTTCATAATAAAGATATATCATGTTATTGCAGGAACAATTTAAACAAGGTTTGGGCAGACTGGATTCATATATTTCATAGATGATTAGTGTGACCTGGGAACAGCAATAAATATATTTGCTAGGTCCCAGGTGTGGCTTAACAGAAAACTCCAAATTTCACTGCATATATCCAAATAACCAAAGAATGTAACAGAAATCGACAAGTCCTTTCAAGCAGTTATCGACACATAAGGTATCTGATGATACACAAAAGAGAAGTGAAAAATATGGACCTGAAAAAAATGCACCTCTCGTCTGCAGATTCATCTGATATCTGGAGCTGCTCTACTCGAGCTCTAAATATTTATTGATAACAAACCTGAACAAAACAATTTTGTCTTCACCAACTGATTGAAAAAAAGGCGACCTATCTAGTTTGAATCTCATCTTATTTTAAAGGCTTATGTTTGCACGAAAGTCTCTTGTAAAGTTTATGTATTGGTGTATATTTACTTACTGATATAGAAAGCGGTAAGTTTGGGCTTGCAGTTTTCGTCTATGTAGGAAAGTCCTATAGTATACATTGGGGATGCCCCTATACCAAGCAGTATGTTTCCAACCATAAGCAAGGCGTAGTAACCTGCAGTACTTTCTTTTACATAGTCCACGCCACTGGAACCGCAGGTGCCCGTTATATTGTCTCCAAGGTTACACATGTTTTCTGTGGCGTTCTGAGCATCTGAAAAGTGCAGACGAGGTTATACAAAGAAATATAATCTCTACTGATATAAAACATCAAACTTTAAGGATAAACATTAGAAGTGCTAGATAAATCGAACAGATGGTACACATGGTAATCATAGTTCCTGTAATCAACATTTATTTTCCAAAAAATTAAGAAAGAGAAAGATTTACATCTCAATAAAAACTGATAAAATGCCATCTAACGTAAAGCTTTGCTTCAACTGAATATAGTCAAAAGCTTTTTACTATCAAGGCAAAAAATGCAACACCTCAACTACTATGTGCAGAGTATTTTCATTCATCTCATTCTAATAAAAATAATAACTAGAAAGAACTGAAATGATTTCATAGATAAGTTGTCAAGTGTAACAAATTAGAAGCCAAATAACCTGCTAGTATAGAGCTGTTGTGTTTTAAAGTCTGATGTTACATTTATCACACAAAAAAGCACCAAATGATCGTCCGACTGAACATACCTAGCAGTAACCAAATGATTCATTTCACCAAATTATAGTAAAGGAGTCTGAACAAATAAATATATTTGAAACGCAACAGTGACAAAATCTGGTCAATTTGATTACAATAAGTCAAGCAGGATCTCTCCTCCCAGTTGTTCTACTTTCACACCACAAAATAATGAGTTGTTAATAGAGACAACAGATAATTTACCTGTTGATAACGTATAGTGATACTCCCCGCCGATAAAATGGGGTAAGGAGAAAACGAAACAGCCCACTGCCATGATGAGTACACCTGCTCCCATCAATTTGGACTTATACCGCTGTTCTCCATAATACCCAACCAACATTGAGCAGATGATTGATCCAAAATCATTGCTGCTCGCTGAAATACAGAGCTATTGTATGCAAATGTTAAAAGTTTCTTTATAGGAATTTTCTCAGTACCATGGTCAAAGTCTTTTGGCATTGTTTTCTTTCTGGAAAATAATGCTATATACCACTACATAATATAGTTTCATATTTTATTGCACTTTATCATAATACGACCAACAAAATCCTGTTCAGCTGTTGAAGACAAAATATTTAACCTATAAATGCCTAGAGTATACCAAAGTTGAAATATATGTAAATGCCGCGTCTGATCAGGTTCTTCACTGTTTGCATAAAAGACTTTATTCCCTAAATAGAAGAAAATTGAAAATTTATACCAAAATTCCTTTTAACTGAAAATGAAATCGTCCAACTGATAATGGCATACTCCATACTATTAGGCATAAATAGCAATAGACAAATACTATACTTTGACAACAAAGCAAAATGAAAGTGTGTTGACATTCACATATTTAGTCACTTCACCAGCTGCCAAAATCATATGTACGTAAAATGCTAAGGATTTACTTTGTGCTCGAAGTTTAATATAAATAGTCAAAGCTGCAAGGCCGTTTTTGCAAAATCTATGTTCAACGGTCAAACAAATTGCTCACCAAAGGAAAAAGCATACAGCTCTTGCAAAAAAAAAAATGTTTGGCGACGGCATATAAATATTCATGAGGCTAGTCATATTCATATCAACATTTTTTAATTGTTTAATAATGGACTTGTTCTAATAGTCTTATCTCAACATTCAAATAAAAATTTTATTAAAATAAACAGTTTGTAGTTTTGTCAATATTTATAACCAATTTCCATTACATTTTGGCAAACTTTGATTGATGCATCTTTTGCAAACCTCGACAGGGGATGGGTCGTTACTGAATTTCTCTTGGTCATTTGGTTATTATAAAGTGACAGTAAACGGATTTGAAAATAATAGATTAGCAATGCAGTAACCTGTAGAATTATATAAACGGTCAGTTTTCAAAGAGTTAAACAGTCGAAGAATGCATCTGAATATCACCATTAAAATACCGGTACTTTCGTCATCTGTTAGTTTATACAAAATTCATTTAAGTTCGATTGTGTAGGAAGCTTTTAGCTTATAGACACACTCTCGAATCCGTTCCTGGAACCAACCAGTACTAAGCAATGGTGTAAAGTTTCTCGCTCAAGGAAACAACGGTTTGCCCCTGACTGGGTTTGATCCTGCCGCCACCCGTCATCTGTTATGTTAGGTTTACTCTTTAAACTGTACCTATTAATCCAGACTTTGAGCTTGGCAGCGAGTATCGTTTCTCGAGCGCCACGAGCACCACGTTGATGACACCATTTACAACAAACCCTTCAAAGAAGCCGAACATGCACTGCCAAAGCACGTTACATCGAATGTTGTTCATGCACTGAAAACAGCTGTAAAAATCTCTCGAAAGTTTGAATTACAATCAGTCAATTCTAAGACAAAAGGTTTATTTACTTTTTGTTAAATGGCGTTGTTGTAATTCGGTATTGTGCTTTTTATACATTTGTAAATATTAAATAACCAGGGGCCCGTAAGAAAAAAAAAGAGATTGCCAGAAATGAACACTAAGAGAAACATGAGTTTTACAGATACAAATTAGATAGTTTACAAAATGCCAAAAGACAGAAATATGTCACCACTTCTGCTGACTTATGTTTACAATTTCTTCAGCAATGTAACAGAAGTCTGAGTGTCCATTGTCGAAAGACGACGGTCTAAAGACAAACTGTCGAGGCCCTAGATTCCATTTTATGTTTTAGAATATCTTTTTTTCTTAACGAGCGTGTAGATAGTACTTACGTTATGAAAGGAGGTATTCCTTAAATGAATTGTTAAGTTGCCTCTGATTTCTTCTCAGTGCTAACAGCTTTGACGATACAGAATTTTTAATTCAGATAAATTATTGAAAGCAAAAAAGGCATCAAAGTAGGAATTAAAAACGAAAATAATAATTTGGTGTAAGGCAGAGTCATTACACATTATTTCCGGTCTTTTTAACTCAGTGCTTGAAATCTGTAGTAGATTATTACATATAAGTCTCAGACTGATGCCTGTAAATACTTTAAGCAGAAATGATAAGCATTTTATATATCTGCTCTAAACCGGAGTTTTAATAGAATTGAATATACATCGCTTTGACAGCCAACATCCGAGATGGTTCTTAAAATGCATTATTGTAAGTATTTTTCTTCAAATATTTACCTTGGCTTGAATGACAACCATCCATACTTTTCATCTTTCTCATCATCAGCTTTCTTGAAACTATCGTCTGTTTGTTTTTCTTTCATTGCCGTTTCCGCGCCTTTTGAACAGTGCTCCAAGAAATGGCGCCTTGTAACAAAAAGAAATGAAGACTGAGTAGGACCAAGCTATGATGTACTCTTTATTCCAGGGAAATTAAATTCGCTTGCCTGTTTCATTTCCGCTAAAAACAGATTTCCAAACAACTGCATCAGTTAAAATGATTAATTAAATGAACGAGCTTAATTTGCTTTTCTGTGTCTCTGTCAGTAACTTTACTAAACTTAACGTAAGAAGAGTGTCTATAAAAATGTCACGCCTGATTAACATTTAGTTAGAACAGATAAATATTTACTCAGTTCCATATAAGTAGATATTCAGGTATACAAACAACCTCTTGTTTTTATATGTATAGATATATAAAATTTACATACAGGTGAATATGATTATTATACATTCCCCGTTAAGCAAGACATAATTACAGGTAGAGAGACTGTGGGAACTTGACAACTGATAAAGAGGCGGTTAAATAACTAAGGCCATCTCGCATGGACGAATATAGTTCACAAGGTCAAATGCAAAATTATTGTGACAGTGCACAAAATGTCGTACTTGATTATGAATATGTTTACAACAACGACAAAAAGTTCATTAGCATGCAACCGTGACAAATTTAATTTGATGAGAGTTAGGTTGGTGATTCTGTGTTCTCAGCCCAATGAAATAAAGACATTATAGATCACATATATTGCTGTGATTTCGCAGTCCTTTTTTTGTCACAATTTCGATTTTTTTTGTGAAAGACATATGTTTTCTATATTTTTTTTTCAATAGAAATATTTTTTTTCTGTCTAAAATTTGCATCTAATGCTTGTGATATTTTAAAATATTATCTCAAGTAATATATTAGATATTCATTTATGTTAACCTTAATCAACAGTCGTGTTAAGTTTTTCTGTCTGTCCGTCAATTGGACGGTCTTCAATTTTGAACGTCCATTCGTCCCGTCTTCCAGTCTGTACGTCAGTTTTTATCATCTTTCTGTAGTTCGTTCGTCAAGTCTTTCTGTCTGTTTGTAATGTCTTTCTGTCTGAACGACCTGTCTTCCTGTCTGTACGTCCGTTTGTTCCGTCTTCCAGTCTGTACGTCCGTTCTTCCCGGCTGTCTCTCTGTACGTCTGTTCGTCTCATCTTTCTGTCTGTACGTCCGCCCACTCTGGCTTTCCGTCTGTACGTCTGTTAGCCCCGGGTTTCTGTCTGTTCGCCTGTTTGTCATGTCTTTCTCTGTGTTCAACCATCTTGAAAAGTCTTTCTGTCTGTCTGTCCGTAAGTCCCTTCTTCCTGACGTTCGCTAGACTCGTCTCTCTGTCTGTACCTATGATCGTTACGTCCTCCTATCAGAACGTGTGTTCGTCACGTCTTCCTGTCAACGTCCGTTTTCTCGTCTTTCTGTTTGAACGTCGGTTTGTCCCGCCTACCTCTTTGTATGTCCGTTCGTTTCGTCTTCCTTTCTGCACGTCCCCTCCTTCTGTCTATACGTCCGTTCGTCTTCTCTTTCTGTCTGTACGTCCTGGCTGTTTGTACGTCCGTTCGTCTCGTCTTTCTGTCTGTACGCCCGCTTGTCCCGGCTTTCTTTCTGTACGTCTCGTCTCTCTGTCTGTATGTCTGTTCATCTCGTCTTTCTGTCTGTTAGTCCGTGTGACTCGTATACCTGTCTGTCTGTTCGTCGACTCTGTACGTCCTTTCGTCCCGGCTTTTTGTTTGGATGTCTTTTCGTCTCATCGTCCTGTCTGTTTTAAGGAGAGCAAGTTCGGTAAATACAACATGAAACGAACCTACCCATAGATGCAACAACTGTTTCAGTTGAAGAAAAAAAAATGTTTATAGTTTTACAACGTATTTTATAGGTGGATCACGTTCTAATAATATAGATGGAAATAATTAACAGTCAAAGATAAAACTTTACCATTAAATCGGTTTATCTAAAATTTAAGCAAAAGCTTGTTAAACAATAAACAAATTTGCATTTCTTTTGATTGTCTTCTCTTTTATGTTTTTTTTTTTTTTACATTTCTAAAAGCCGAAATGGACCAGCTAGGGTAGTGCAACACGTCTTTTCATTGGCTGCTGTATTCAAGATTCAGTTCAGTTTCAAAGTCTGCACGCGCAAAAATCTGTGAAATTATTCTTTTTTTAAGTAATGAGTTTCGTGAAAAGTTTAGTAAATGTATTTTGATTGTTTTAGGCCATGCACATCACAACTGTTAGAAGGATTATACATTATACAAGAGGGCCATAATGGCTTTATCTCGCTTACCTGAGTACTATTCCTCTGAACAGCAAGGCCAATGGAGGATATTCAATTCAACTACAGAATACTCCAACATAAAAAATTATGTTCATTTAACAGGAAATAAGTTACCTGGGTCCTATTGTCTGACCAGACTTTTAACTAAATTTAAATTTCTTTTCTGTACCTTCAATCAGAACGTAAGCAAGGTCAAATAGTTAAAAATGATAGTGGCAACTATAACCATGGACAGTTTTGACCCTAGAACCATAATTTAAAGAACTTTTTTGGAGGACCTCAACACTATATATCTAAGCTCTAGGCCAAGCAGACTTTTTTCTAAATTTGCCCTAAATAAGTCCATGTAAAAACAAGTGGCCACTGGGACATGGACAATGTTGACTGGAACAGTCTTGGTAGAGTTCAACTAAACAAAGCTACACACCCACCAAATATCTAAACTCCAGGCCCAGCGATTTCAGAAAAGACGATTTCTTTAAGTTTTTTATTTATATGACTTTTTAACAAGTAAGCTTCGGGTGGTGTCAAATTTGATCGAATGAATATAATTTTATCAATCTTGGTAGAGATTGGGAAGACTAAGAATCATCCAAAACTTTACCTATTCTTGGTTTGGTGTGCTAGAGTTCATGTCGCTACAATCATTTCGTAAATGAAACAAAAAAAAGATCTTGAATGGAAACTCGTGTCGTCTGCGATGCAAAATATGACAAATGAAGTGTTCACGGCCGAAATTCATAAATGTAGGGTAAACAAAAAAGAATACCTGCTCTTTGTCCATTTTTGTTCTTCTTTTTCGTTACTACCACGCGGTAAAAGGTTTCTCGAAGCACAATACAAGTTTTCTTGCACATGTATTTATTCCCATACTATTGTTTGGTGAAGATCTAGTGTTATCAAAAGCGTTGTAACAGATAACACCTCTCATTCCGCTGTCTTTCATGAATCTGACATTTATCATTTTTATCTTTAATACATGACCTTTCACTCTGACCAGATATATCTCATCCGGAGTTACCCCGACTTAAGACTTTGACCACATTCAATGTCTTACATATCTTGTAAAGACAGTGAGCAACTGACATAATTCGGTAATGTAGGACCACACAGTTCCTCAAGAAGCTTTAGTCACAGACGTTCGAGTAGCACTTTCCTCAGAGCTCAGGACATCAAAATGACCGATCTTGTCATATGAAAATGGGGGTTTCCAGCTAAGGATCACAATAGTATCATCACGATCTTTTTACACACACAGCTTCGACTTCTTATCTTTATCTATTAGGCTGAAGTTTTTTTTGCTTTATTCTCAGACCTACTTTCATTCTTTGCTCAAAACCTTTTACCTTTCTTGTAAGATTTTGAGAAGTAAGGTTTCATTTCGGTTGCGTAAGATATTATCTATCTGCCACAAGTATTCAGTCTTCGTATTTTAGGTCTGCTCTATTCTTAAGATCTCAACTGTTGAATCCGAGCCAGGTGTAACCTCGTGCATTGTTGAATCCGAGCCAGGTGTAGCCTCGTGCATTTGTTGAATCCGAGCCAGGTGTAGCCTCGTGCATTTGTTGAATCCGAGCCAGGTGTAGCCTCGTGCATTTGTTGAATCCGAGCCAGGTGTAACCTCGTGCATTTGTTGGATCCGAGGCAGGTGTAACCTCGTGCATTTGTTGAATCCGAGCCAGGTGTAGCCTCGTGCATTTGTTGAATCCGAGCCAGGTGTAGCCTCGTGCATTTGTTGAATCTGAGCCAGGTGTAGCCTCGTGCATTTGTTGCGAGTCTGAGATTTTGTTCCATTCTCGCCAGCTTTCTTATAACCAGAAATAAATGTTGGACAATAGCATCGTTAAGAAATGTTTAAAAAAGCAATACTGACTAGTTACTGGACGTTGGTCTATCACAGCACAGAATTACGACACATCATTTATTTGTCTGCTAAAACTGTTTACCCCATCCAGGGCCTCAATTAAGGCCCTGCCCCATCACATTTATTCTAGCTTATAGAGGCATTAAAGACGATTCCAGTACCCATCCACCCCATCCTCTATAAAAAAAAACGTTTATATAATATGACTTTTAGAGATAGGAAAATAAGCATTACATCTAAAAATAGAACATATACCCAGAGTCTAAAGGAAAAAAAAGTTAACAAACATTACTATTTTCTTCAGATATGGCATAAAACAACAAATTCAGTTTGATACGGGTAGATTTTATTTCATCAATGCCTCACTGCAGTTTCAAACAAGACACACGAAACAAGTTTGTATCAATGATCAGACATATCAGTAAAATGGCAGTGATGGCCTTTCTAACGCTAATCTTTCTTTGTGAAAATTAAATTTCTTTCCCTGTTACAGAAATCTTACAAAAAAAATCTAGGTTAATAGCTAAGCCGTTTTCTGTGAGATTTGGATTGAAAAGCCAGATCATCAAAACCTTTAAGCCTTGATACATGTTTCAAAATTAAACCTAAACCATATTAGCTCATTACTTTTTATACCCACATCGAAGATGAGGGGGCATACAGTTTTGGAAATGTCGGCGGGTGGGTCGGTCGGAAGCAACTTTGGTTTTCGATCAATATCCAGAGAACTGTTAGACCAACCTTCCTCATACTTGGTACGTAGGTTGATCATGAGCAGTAGATGATCCCTATAGCTTTTCAGGTCACCAGGTCAAAGGTCAAGGTCACACTGACCTTGAATAGCAAAATGGTTTCCGATCAATAACTATAGAACGCTTGGTCTCAGGTTGTTCAAACTTAGTGTGTAGGTTGGTCATGAGCAGTAGATGACCCATATAGTTTTCACATCACCAGGTCAAATGTCAAGGTCACAGTGACCTTGAATAGCAAAACGGTTTCCGATCAATAACTAAAGAACCCTTGGTCCCAGGTTGTTCAGACTTAGTATGTAAGTTGGCCATGACCAGTAGATGACCCCTATAGTTTTTCAGGTCACCAGGTCAAAGTCGTGCTGACCTTGATTTTCAAAACGGTTTCCGATCACTAACTATAGAACCCTTGGTCCCAGGTTCTTCAAACTTAGTGTGTAGGTTGGTCATGACTAGTAAATGACCCTTAGTGTTTTTTACATCACCAGGTCAAAGGTCAATGTCACAGTGACCTTGAATAGCAAAACGGTTTCTGATCAATAACTAAAGGACTCTTAGTCCCGGATTCTTCTTACTTAGTGTGTAGGTTGGTCATGACCAGTAAATGACCCCTATATATAGTTTTTCAGGCCACCACATCAAAAGTTAAGGTGACCTTAAATAATAAACAGTTTCCGATCAATAACTATAGAACGCTTGGTCCCAGGTTGTTCAAACTTTGTGTGTAAGTTGGTCATGACAAGTAAATGACCACTGTAGTTTTTCAGTTCACCAGGTCAAAGGGCAAGGTCACAGTGACCTCGAACTGCAAAACGGTTTCCAGTCAATAACTATAGAACCCTTAGCCCAAGGTTGTTCTTCCAATGAATAAGTGTAGAACGCTTAGGCACATGTTCCTCAGACTTTGTATGTAAGTTGTTCACGACTTGTAGATGAGCCCTTTAGTTTTTCAGGTCACCAGGTCAAAGGCCGTGGTCACAGTGTCCTTGAATAGCAAAATGGTTTCTGATCAATAACTATAGAATGATTGGTCCAAGCTACTCAAAACTTCATGGCTGCCTCTAGGGATAAGGTGCTAGGGAGTCATATATGTTTTACAAACATCTCTTGTTATATATCAAATGTAAAGTTAGCATTAAACTCTGCTTAAACCTACTGACCCGAGATTTTAGTCGTGTTGTAAAATCAGATACAAATGAAAATTATGATTATCGAATAAAAAAAAGCATTTCGATTTACTATCGGAAAATAATCGAAACGGTATAAAGAAACTGGAAAAACTTTCAGCAATGCTGTACACTTTCATCCTACTGGGACAGTATTAACACAACAAATACTGTTTGGATGCATGATATAACAAATTAAATCGTACGGAGTCATTTACTTATACATTTATTTAATGTATTTATAATGCAAATTGTACATCTGTTATAACAAATTTCCACAAACAATGACTTAACTTGCCAGCTGGCAACAGTGATTCTTGGAAATGAAAATCAATTTATGCCAACATAACATCGTTACATCAATAGATTATAGCTTAAAACTATTCTTCTGTAAAATTAAAGAGAAGCCAAAATACAATTTCAGAAACATAATTTCATGCTTCTATACAGCTTGAAAGGGAAGAACATTTTTTATGTAAAATGATAGGAAAAAAATTAACCCACTGCACCATGGTGGTTTATTACATTTAGTGCACTTAATTTACAATATAGAGTAAGTCTTCCCACTGTAATAAAAATATATACTGATAACAATACAAACAACTATTAATTCTGACGTGTTTGCAAGTTAGTGACTAGGCTTTGAAACATTCTTCATAAACACTAAAATTTTAAAATGTATAAACATTTTCTTATGCACCGGAAAATGACATGCAGGTCAGTAACATCGGTATTTGTGCCAGAAACGCTTCGACCATCCCTGCTTCATAACATACCAACACTTGGAAGACATGTTGTGAAAGGAGTCATGGGAACTCTGAGGTATGTGGACATTATGAATCATGCTGTCGATTTCTACGGGTCAGACATTAAGAAGTCATTACTGACAACACAGCTCGATACTCTATGAGTTTAATGTGAAGAACAACATTATCATCAACACGTTAAGTGATATTGTCTGAGAGATCCAGGTTATGAAGTCAGCTACCAGACAACTGTTTCGTGAGGGTGTGATTGTCGTTAAGCTTATTTTTGTCATGCCGACTATAAATGCCACCAGTGAAAGCTCATTTTCTGCACTTTGGCGAGTGAAGACATACCTGTGCATGCATGACACTAGAGTGCTTTACTCGCCTATGATGTTGCTCAGGGAGGCGACTGACACCATGAATTAAGGTAATGTGGCTTTGTTAGTGTCAGGGAAACGTGGGTGTGTTTGGACTATCGAAGTAAATATTCATAAATATCACATGAGTAATAGTTGCTAAACTCCTGAAACATTTATCTCAGTCCCACAGATTTCGAAATAGACTCATGGATAGAAAAAGCCTTATTGCCGCGCAATGATGTAAATTATAAATGAACAAAATGTAAATATCACGGTAAAATCATCAAAAAAGCTACCAGAAAAGCGTTATAAAGTCCGGAAAAAAACACCACTTTTCTTTCAGAATTCAAAATTTTCTCAATCCATGTTATGGGACTCCCATCCCACACCAAGCCCTTTATAGATACAAGTTGGCACCCCATTGTCTGAAATCATGTGACGCGCCTGTCATTTTAACTCACTACACATCAATGGAACCGTTGATACATGTAAATGTAACAACAGAATATCAGACCATTTCTTTGATTCTACTGTCACTGCTCCTTCAAAACATCAAAAAAGTCTCCAACATGCGTTTGAAAAATCACCTTCTACAAAACTATGTGATGCACATAGAATTCATTATAATTTCATTACATACCAAACAGTTATTTCAAATATCCAAAATATCAATATAAAAGATTTACATATCATTATACAACATATATACAACTGATTATCTTGCCTTTCAAAAACGCTATCAGAACGAAAACTGTATAAAGTTATTGTTAAACTGTAGTAGTGTATACAAGTGTATTCTTTAAACAATAAGGCAATAAAAGACTCAGCTATCGGACCAAAGTGAATTATTGAACTAATCAATTTCAGATAATGAGCTTGTTTGGGGTTAATAAAAAATCAATAGTCTCTTGTTTCAAAGGGCTGCAATTTATACTGCATTTTTTTTCATCTAAGAACTGGATACCCTTACAAATCTTAAACATAAACATCTAAATGTACAGTCTATCTGAAGTCTTCAGTTATATGCTGTATTGCTCAATTTGCCAAATTCTCATCATTTTCATTGTCTTGTATTTCTTCACTTGACTCGCCTACAGTATTTTCAAAATCAACATCATCATTACAAACATTTCCTTCTGAGTCTTGTGTCAGTACTGTTTTCATTTCATCACCCCCATTCTGCCCTTCGCCCATTTCTTTAAATGATTCTTCATGACCTTGACCTTGTGAGTGACCATGATGACTCAGGAACATCTGGTTGTCAATGGAGATGACCTCTGCCTGCTGACTCAGTTCCTGCATTTTTGACAAGCCAGTGTAGAATTGTTGTTTGTACTGAGGTATGGTTGGTGGGAGTTTATGAACACCCCTCTCATGCTGCTTCAGATTTGAACTATGTGCAAAATCCTTCCCACACAGGAAACATTTGAAAGGTTTCTCACCAGTATGTGTACGTACATGAACACGCAAGTTTGTTTTCTCTCTGAATGTTTTATCACAAAAGTCACATTTAAACATTCTCAACTGACGTGGCACTGACTGACCACCAACGGCACTCAAATCGCCATTATAGGAGGTATTGTTTGCACCAAGAGTTCCACTCCTATTCCTTAAGGTTTCTTTGGAACTCTTTGTGTAACCTTGATTTTTATCTGAACCATTTACTCTTGAACTACTGTTATTAGTACCTGAGTGATTTAAATCTGCAAAAATGGGGGCCATCTCAATACTGTTATAAGCTTCTGTACTTGAAGTAGTGTATGTAATATCATCATCTGGATCTACCTTTACTATAGACATGTCAAGGTCACTTTTATTGAGGTCAGCATCAGATCTACTTTGGTCATTTCCTACTGATGATGGTACTGGGTAATTTCTGTCATGCTGGGAACCATCTTGTATATCATTTCTCATCACTTCCTGCCCAACTGTTTCATTCAGTTTTTGCAGATAATTGGATGTTGCTCGGCTCAGGTCAGGGAAAAGTCCAACAAAATTTTGTTGAGAAGTGGAACCAGGTACGGCTGAATCTTCTTTCCCCAGCTTTTGAACTTTTGAAGGAGGCCTAGTCAACTGATTTTCACTGGAACCAGTTAACTTCCTCTTCTGCTTTGGAGGTAGAGTTTCTTTCACACTACTGTCTTTTGACTCTTCTTCTCTCAAAAGGTTTTCTAAAAAAAAAGAAATTTAATTCATTACAAATATGCTTGAAACTGAACAGTTTTCAACTAAAAAAACAACAAACTTTATACATGTTAAGCCAGTCACATTATAATGAAATCATGAAGTATTACATTTATGGTGTTTTCAACTAATTCTGCCATTTTTATATATGTATCTATCAAGTTTTGCTATACTGAAAGGAAAACTCTGGTCCAGTAAGTGATTTCCATAGTAAGCTGGGAAACAAAAGATTTACGCCATGTGTCTGAATTTAGAAATATATTTACAGGAGGAAATCAATAAAAACATAAAATATCACAACATATTTGTCAACAATAGAGGTCCACCATACCAATGAATTTGATTTATAGATCAAATAATAAAACAACATGTATAATTCAGTAACATATCTTGAACAAGTGTGTGGTGCTAGTCAGCCATGTAGACAGTATGTAACTCTAAACATGTAAGTAGCTTCCTTTAAACTAACTGTGACCAACAATGTTATTTTGTTATCAAAGTTTTAATATTAATTTATGACTTACAGTTTATATATATCTGTATAGTACAAATAAACTATTATCACTTAAAAATGAATTCTCACTGATGCAATAAACTCCTTATTAATAATTTACAATTCAATAAACTCATTACTAATGATTAACAAAATGATACAAGACATAGACACACATGTACACCAATCACAAATCTTTGCAACATTTTATTCATGTCTATTTCTTCACAAAGTTTATACAGTATATGTTATCCCAGAAGAAGAATATTAACTATTTGCTACTGAAAAATGACATAAATTTAAGATAGGAATAAAAAATATAGCTAAAGAATATATAATTACTTTTCAGGCAGAAACCAAGGAATTTTGATTGGATTGCTTGTTCTTTCTCTAGAAAGATTTTTCCATATTCAGAACCAAGGTGTGACATAGTACCCTCTATGACATTGGCTGATAAAACCACAGTTTCCTCCCCTGTGTGCTCACTAAGTTGTTCAATCTACAAAATTAGGTAAACCATTATTCATATCATGACTGTCATAAAAAATAACAAGTCCCTATCAGTCCTTCAATATGTAAGAGTTCCTTATATAAAGCAGTTTTTTTATACACATGTATCTAAAATCTTTTGCTTTCTAAAGTAGTTTTTTTATACACACGTATCTAAAACCTTTTGCTCTCTAAAGCAGTTTTTTATACACGCGTATCTAAAACCTTTTGCTTTCTAAAGCAGTTTTTTTTATACACACATATCTAAAACCTTTTGCTCTCTAAAGCAGTTTTTTATACACGCGTATCTAAAACCTTTTGCTTTCTAAAGCAGTTTTTTTTATACACACGTATCTAAAACCTTTTGCTCTCTAAAGCAGTTTTTTTTATACACACGTATCTAAAACCTTTTGCTCTCTAAAGCAGTTTTTTTTATACACACGTATCTAAAACCTTTTTGTCTCTAAAGCAGTTTTTTATACACGCGTATCCACAACCTTTTGGTTTCTAAAGCAGTTTTTTTTATACACGTGTATCTACAACCTTTTGGTTTCTAAAGCAGTTTTTTTTATACACGTGTATCTACAACCTTTTGGTTTCTAAAGCAGTTTTTTTTATACACGTGTATCTACAACCTTTTGGTTTCTAAAGCAGTTTTTTATATACACGTGTATCTACAACCTTTTGGTTTCTAAAGCAGTTTTTTTTATACACGTGTATCTACAACCTTTTGGTTTCTAAAGCAGTTTTTTTATACACGTGTATCTACAACCTTTTGGTTTCTAAAGCAGTTTTTTTTATACACGTGTATCTACAACCTTTTGGTTTCTAAAGCAGTTTTTTTTATACACGTGTATCTACAACCTTTTGGTTTCTAAAGCAGTTTTTTTTATACTGGTGTATCTACAACCTTTTGGTTTCTAAAGCAGTTTTTTTTATACACGTGTATCTACAACCTTTTGGTTTCTAAAGCAGTTTTTTTTATACACGTGTATCTACAACCTTTTGGTTTCTAAAGCAGTTTTTTTTATACACATGTATCTACAACCTTTTGGTCTCTAAAGCAGTTTTTTATACACATGTATCTACAACCTTTTGGTTTCTAAAGCAGTTTTTTTTATACACAGGTATCTAAAACCTTTTGCTCTCTAAAGCAGTTTTTTTATACACACATATCTAAAACCTTTTGCTCTCTAAAGCAGTTTTTTTATACACACATATCTAAAACCTTTTGGTCTCTTAAGCAGTTTTTTTATACACACGTATCTAAAACATTTTGCTCTCGAAAGCAGTTTTTTATACACACGTATCTAAAACCTTTTGGTCTCTAAAGATAGTCTTATCAACTCTGAAATACTTTTCCTTTTTGAATGTAAAGATTTTCTGCACCCTAATTTTCCTACCCTGTGAATTTAATGAAAATCCATAGTAAAACTGACCAAAACACATTATGATCATGCTGAAAACAGTGAATGTTCAGCTTCTTTTAATTCTAAAACATAGTAGCAGTGGTGAAAGGTTTACAACACCTCACTCCCTATATGAAGGTGATTGGTTAGAATTCATTACTGCCCCAGATGTGAGATTCTCCACTGACTCTGACTTTCCACCAGAATCCAGGAAGTTGTCATCAAGTGGGATAAGAATAACTTGCAAGAACTTGTTTCAAACTGATGTAAAATAAATCAATTTAAAATAAGAAGGATTTAAATGGAAGGCAAACGTTCAAGTTCAACTGTAAACTAATTCTATGGCTGGACTAGTCATAGAAAAACTTTTACAATATATTCTATTTTACATGTAATTAGTGGGAGTCAACTTTTTTTCACACAGAATATACATGAACTAATCTGAAAAGACTGGTAACATTTTTTCTACAAATACATTGTACTCACTGCAAACTAATCTGTTACAAAATTTCAAGCCCACTTCGACTTCGAATACAAATTTAAAAGCCAACACCTGTACCTTGAGTCCCTGTCTTAACACTATAAAACTGCCCAGTTTTCATTCTTTTTTACTTTCAGTTACAGTCTTTCTTGTATAATATCTACATGTAAGGATAAAACTGTAATTTAGTATAGTAAATGCTTGTTCAACTAAAAAAAAGAGCATTTACAATTTTATGCCACTGCCATCTTACTTTTTCAGAAGGTCAGGTCTGACAGACATACCAAATTGAAATTTCTGACTTACACATTATATAGGAATTCATTTAGAAATTTGTATATGAATAATTTTACCAGCATCTGTATTTGCTGCTGGAGAACAGCCTTCAGTATAGCCTTGTAACCTGGGAGATCCTTCAGTTCTTCTGTGGCCATCATAGTTAGCACCATGTATCAAATCAAAAACCTGAAAAAATACAATGGAAGTTAGAGATAATTTGGTTTAATGAGATCTTTTTCTTGCTTCCCTTTGTCTAGGTACTGTTGTTGATTTTTCAATGTGAACAATTTTCTCAAAAACTGACAACTTACTTGAAATAGCCAAATAAATGTGAGATAGTCTTTTCATTATTCTGGCATAACCTATTATAACCCTTCAGAAAGTAGAGTAGTCCAGGTCAACTTTTTGCTTCAGGGTATTGATACAATACTTCTGTAAGGCAAAATACCATGTCCTTTGGTGCACATTTTAAAATCTAAATGAAAAATAGATGCCCGGACGGCTTCTAAATGAGACTAGAAAGTAGGGTTACTGGAGGTTTCAGTGAATGACAATTTTGGTAAATTAATTCTATACAGCACATTTGTTAGAGGTTTTGGTAAAACGGATAGATGTCTAAAGTTTGTTATTCACACATTATCAGCAGTTTTCATTTGAGGGGGTACAAAAATGATTTAACAAGACGTGTGCTTTTAAAATTACCATCTGACAACTACCCAGGATATTTGGGCTGAAAATGTAACCTCTAGAGTGTTAACAAGGTTTTTCTATATTTGGGCTCTGTGACCTAGTTTTTGACCCCAGATGACCCATACTGGAACTTGACCTAGGAGTTACTGAAATAACCTTTCTGACAAATTTCCAGGATATTTGGTAAACTAAAATACTTTACAAAAAAGGAACATTTTTGCAATATTCGAAGGCTTTCAGTCTTTTCAGTTATCAATTTCAATAGTATAGTACTACAATGGGATTAAAGTATGCAAGACTAGACACATGTTGTCACAGCTTGACTGTAAATTGATTGAACACCTTTTGAGTGATAGTCGAGATCATTCAAGATAATACAATCAGTGACCAAGCAACCTACATGTATATAAAACAACACTGGTGTTGTCGTACTTACAAATAACCCCATTTTAGTACCCTAGTAAAGTACCATAATAAATTGGTAGCTGAAAAGACCAAGGCTGAAAAAGTGCAGGAGGTGAAATGTCCTAAAACCCTTGGCACCAGGAAATGGTTAAAGAGGTGTAGTGGACACCGGAGAGATATGGCACTTCCAACAGCCTTGCTGTTGGGCTAGCTTTTTAGCAACACTGTTAGAGCATCTTGTACATTTGCCATATTTAGCAACATTTTCTATCATCTATGGTTAGTACTTGGATGGGTGTCCAAAAATGACATCATCAAACGTAAATATTTTCATTTCTAACATTATTTTTTTTTTATGATACTTTATATTTATCATTTTAAATATAAAATAATAAAAGAACATAAAATTTCATAAAAAAAAGATTAAACAGGTGAAATGTTGTGGTTTATTTAGCTATATAGCTCACAGATGCTTGTTTAGAGGTTATTTATAGAGGTTATTTATATAAGCCTACTGACTTTTGCCACAGGTTCTAGTATCAGATTGGTCAAAAATGTCAATTTGATTGAAAAAAATATATATACACTTTTTATTATAATTTAGTTAAGGTAAATTTCATTCAATAAGTTACTATTGATCACTAAGGTGCATTTTGTTTTTACAATATAGCGCAAGTACCTGTGTATATTTTCATACTGATTACATTTAAAGTTACTGACTCACAGAATTTAGCCGATTTTTTTTCTTTACATTTTAAGAGAAGTTGATGTATACTATGGAAAAAACATATTATGCTTCTATACACCAAGAAAACTGAGAAAAAAGTTTTGACTTAACCAGGATTCGAACCCATGACCTTTCGGTCAGTAAAATATAGAGCGACCACCTACACCACTGAGCCACAGTGACTAGTTACCAATTTTCATAAAAATTAATCTTATAACTGAAGTTTTTACCCCGTGACTGAAGGGGTAAACTTTTTTACCAATAAAAGTTTGTAAAACTTAAAATATTGATATTTTTCAAAATAAATGAGTCAGTAACTTAGTTTAGATATGTTCTTCACAATAACAGCAAGAATTTCAAGTTCTATAAACATTTTCTTCTTTTTTTTCATTGTTTTAATTCCTATCAGAACCTTTTTGCTACTAATCGCGATCAATCAGACTGGATCCTGATAAGACGATGAAAGTAAGACAAAATGTTTTTAATTCCTTTGCCAAAACCGATTAGAGCCTATTCAACATGACAGTTGCTTATAAATTTTACCAGACCACAGTAAATAGTTTATACACTAACCAACGGGATGAGGAGTCAAAAAGAAAACAAACTAGGTAATTACTATGTGTTTTTTATGTGTGACAACTTTATCCATTATTTACCATATAATTACTATATAATTGCCTTTTTACCGAAAGGTCCAAAGGGCTTACTATATAAATCCAATTTACCGAACTGGTCATTTACCGAAACGTCCGGCACCCATTCAATCTCTGGATTTAAGTCAGCACTGAATGCAATGAAGCTTGCTCCATAATACTTCAGACATACTTGCTTTTTATCCTGTTTTTAACATTACTAACTCTTCCTTTCTGCATAAAACTTAAAAGTGAATACATGTATTATAGTGCAGCTTAGGGACTTAGGTCATTGTCATGCTGGACTCATTTAAACTAGGTCATTAGAGGAAAACATAAGTTATGATGATTAAATCAAAAACGACTTTTAAATGAAATGTGACTTTACAAAATCATAGTGAAAAGTATATATGCATTTTTTATCGATCAAATTGACGTTTTTGACCAATCTGATACCAGCACCTGTGACTTTTGCAACAAGACCTCGTTAGCAAAATATGTTTCGCAATAAAAACATGACTCCAGCAGCCACAGAAAAGAGAGAAATGATGAACCTTACAATATTCAAAATATTCGTTATAACTGGAATAACAGAGCTAAACGAAGATGATGGAAACAATTACAGAACATACAATTTACAAAATCGGATTCTATTTCCTAAGCGCCTCTGTTATAGAGAGTCAAGTAACAACTACAAACAAACCCAATCGTGGCGTTTAAACGCAAAGATCACGTCTTTGCGGATCAGCGGCACATGACTTTTTAAACTGAGGTCTCACTTATCGGTACTTAACAGTAATTATATTAGAGGGTCAATGGAAATGGATGTTTTTGTCATACACTATCCTCCACAACCAAAACAACTCAGCTGTTCTAGGGGCGTCGGTCTGTATCTGTATGAATACTTGAAACTGTCTCACTGGATGAGCAACATTATTGAGGGTGTGCGACTTGGTGTTAACTGATGTTATTGACACGATATATAGTCCGAAAAAACACTTTTAAAACGTTTTTGACAGAAGATATTACTGAGTCTGGCAACTGATTCCAGTCAAGGATAGTTTGAGGCACAAATGAATATATCAGTATTAGAAGTTTCTTCGGTCATAAAGGAATCCGGTGCCGCCTGAATAAATTCAAATTCTTTTTAATCGAAACCCGGAAAATATGTTAATAATAATCTACCTATAAACGTACTCGATATTTTTTGCTTGAGCATCTGTGTAGGAAATAAGCTGAATAATGTTACGGAATAGCTCTGATAATTAGTTTAATATTAGTATTTTCCCAATTTTTAATTTATGGATCAGTCACGTTCTAGATTATTTTTATGACGGCAAAACTTTTGTGAATCTTTGTTAAAAGGCAGGTACCCATATATTATCAGCATTTCGGCTGCTGTGCTCAGTATTTCAGAATCGAAACGTATTTGTTTTTCAACATTTTAGCGAAAACCTGTCAAAAAGACAATGTATGAAGACAGTTATCATGATAAGACAAAAAAAAGAAAGTATATCTACTTGCGGATAGTAGAAGAGCACAAATTAGGATATGATTTTAATGAGATTGACTTTCGGATAGCATGTGCGACCTTTTACGAATTACTGTATCATCCCTGATGATGATTCGAATAGATGCGCCAGTGCGGGCATATTAACATAGCAGAGTTAAAGTGAATGTGTCCTTCGATGCTTGATTTTAATTTGCGATTCTAAAGACTGTCGGATGTCGCCGACAATCTTAAAACAAGAGCAAATATTCTCTGTGGCCTATGCCTCGATTAAAGTAATAATTATAAAGAACATTACCATTTCTATCTTTTTGGCCTTTGTCAAGATTTAAAAATACCGTCATCATTCAAACTTATCTTCTATGAATTCTTATTATAGAGGCAGGGTGTATGGTTCGTTTTGGAATCTAAGAACCTTAAAATCTTCTAAGAAGCGTAAAGTTTCCAGTTTCACTTAAAAGAATAACTTGAAACTGTATTTTCTAATACAGTATGTTAACTCTCCGACCTGAGTTAATGTGGGTTCTACCCACTTAAGTTCCTAGGAAGAAGTTGTTTTATGTTTCAGTGAATGTCAACACAATTGTGAAGGCAGCACAACGGATCTATTCTAAAGTTTATTGTATATATTTACAAGCTAGACTACATTGATGTTGGCATGGTAAGTGATGATTCTACGATGGAGCGCTCTCTGCGGGCCGCCTCCAAAGTCACGTGATTGGTCATAGGTTATAGTCAGTTTCAATGATAGAACATCTCCCTCGTTATGAATGAATTGAGAATTCGGCATCCTGCAAAGTAATATTTACATAATACATCAGTAGGATAATAATTAATTCAGAAACAAGCATTAATAAAATTGAATCACTATTTCACTGTACGGTGTCAATGAAATAAACTACAACATACTAATGTATATTGTTTATGCGCGATCACGTTTATTGGTTATCCCATTCATTGCTGTAGAAGCGCTCATTCTGTTTTACAACTCTTCCAGACCGTGTTACATAAGGGGCTTTGGGAGCTGTGATATTAGTGGCTGCATTTGAAAGGTTATCTTGACTGGAGATAGGGGGTTTAGGTGGGGAATTTTGGCGTATGTTAAGGTCGGAATGTGATATGCCTGAAACGTTCTCGTTTGTTCTGTGCAATGCTCTGCGGTTTCTGCGATAGATTTTTCCATCCCTAGTTTGAACTGTAAATGATCTCGTGTCATTTTTTTCTACAATTTTGGCGGGAACCCAGATTCTACCCATCTGCACTCTAACTGAGTCATTGAGGTGTAAGGGCTTTAATTGCTTTGCGGTTTTGTCATAATTTTGTTTTCGGTATGTCTGAATTTGTTTTGAGTTTTCTTTTACCCTCTGTGAATTTACAGTTTTGGGACAAAGTGCTTTATTTGTAACGGGCAAGACTGATTTGGTTCTGCGACTATGCAACAGCTGTACTGGGCTAGAGCCACAATCCAGAGGTGTATTGCGGTATTCTAGCAATGCAATATATATATATTGGTTCCACTGTCTTTCGCTTTTTCCATTAATTTTTTCGCGATCCCTACGCTACGCTCTGCTAATCAATTACCCTTGGGTGGAGTGGGGACGACGTTTTATGTTGAAAGTTCCAATATTGTACGAAATCTGCGAACTCTGAACTTGAAAATTGGGGCCCGTTGTCGCTGTGGAGAATGTCGGAAATGCCGTACCGTGCGAAATGTGTCTGTAATTTACGTATTATGGTAACAGCTCTTGTGTCGGGAAGGTAATCAATTTCAAAAAATCTTGAGTAGTGGTCTACTGTGAGCAAGTAGTTCTTTTCATCAAAATAGAATAGGTCTGTAGACAAGATTTGATATGGTCTGTCTGGGAATTCTGAGATGATCATAGGATCTTTTGCATTCGAATCTCGGTGCGTGAGACAAATGGGACATTGCAAAATATGCTCCGTTATTTGCTTTTGCATTCCGGGCCAGAACAGTGAGTCTTTAGCACGTTGTAGGGTTTTGGTTATTCCTAAGTGACCTGTGTGCACCTGTATGATCATTTCTTGCTGTAATAATTTAGGAATAAGGAGTGTCTGAGCCTCTGAAAATTAGGCCGTCTTCGAATGACAGTTCGTCTCTGTGATTCCAGTATTCAGTGATTGCGGGGTCACAGTCTGACCGAGAATCCGGCCGTCCAGTGTAGCCTGTTTCAATATACGCATGTCGCGTACTTCTCGAATTTCCTGGCGGATTATTTCCAGACGTCTGTCGGTAACGTTAAGTTGCTTTCTGATATAATGAACATGGGTGTCTATGCCGTCGACCAGCGTCGGGTATGTGTCATTGACTGAGTCTTGACAAGAAATCAGAGACAGGGATATCTTTTCCGCGAACATGTTTGAACGTAATATCGTACTTCTGTAGCGATAAGAGTAACCTTTGTAGTCCTGGAGGGGCTGCCGACAAGGGTTTTTTCATTATAGCCGATATGGGTCGGTGGTCACTATGCACTATCACATGCCTACCGTATGTAAATTGATGAAATCGCTTGCAACCAAAAGCGATAGCAAGGAGTTCGCGCTCAATGTTGGCATAAAGCTTTTCACTAGAAGTCAAGCTGTTGAATGCGTAAGCAATTGGCCTGTCCCTTTGCCAGAGAGAGCAGCCAAGGCCATTTTGCGAAGCATCGCATTCTAAGATTAGAGGCTCTTTGGGGTCATAGTAACCAAGAACTGGTGCACTTGTTATGATTTCTTTGACCTTTTCAAACGCGCGCGTTTATGGGTCATCCCACAGAAATTTCACATCTTTCTGCAGGAGGGACCTTAGGGGAGTTGTGACCTCTGCAAGGTTTGGGGCGAATTTGGACAGGTAGTTTACCTTGCCGAGAAAAGTTTCCAATTCTGTTCGAGAATTAGGTTTGTTTAAACGGGTGATTGCGTTAATTTTGGCAGTGTCGGGTTTGAGGCCCTGACTAGAAATAATATGCCCAAAGAAAGGGACTTCTTCGGCACCGATAATGCAATTGTCAGGGTTGAAATTGACCCCTTTTTCTCGTGCCCTGTTGCGCAAGTTCGCGTCATGTTCTGACCTTGATCGACCATGTATGAGAATGTCATCAACTATTGCGTGAATTCCGGGCAGGTTCTCAAAGATTTCATTGCATTTTTGCTGAAAGATGTCACCTGATAATGTTATCCCAAATGGGAGTCGCAGGTACCTGTACCTCCCAAAAGGTGTACTGAACGTTGTTAAGAGAGAGGAAGCGTGATCTAATTTCACGCTCCAGTAAGCGTGTGTGATGTCTAAAATGCTAAAGTTTGTTGCGCCTGATAAATCGGACGTCACGTCGTCAAGTGTAGGACATTGGGTAATGCGGTCTACGAATTGAGTCATTCAGGGCTTTTGGATCAATGCAGATCCTAAGTTTGCCTGTCTTGGGCTTTTCTACAAGCACTATGGAATTAACCCAGTCGGTGGGCTCGGTGACCTTTGTTATAATTCCGTCTTTGACCATGCAGTCAAGCTCATTTTTGAGGCGGGGCTTGAGGGCTTCTGGAACTTTGCGCGGGGGGTTTACCACAGGGATAACATTTTCTTTTAGGTGCAACTTTGCGACTCCTGGAATTTCTCCTATGCCATTAAAGAGAGTTTTGTATTGTGACATAACGACTTCCTTGGTCAAGATCTGAGGCTCATTAGGGGTGATCTCTATAGAATATGTCAGTTTGATAAGGTTAAGGTCGAGCGACGACCTAAGGCCAAGCAGGGGCTGAGAGTTATTTTCTACAACATAGAAAGTTGTGGTGATCTTGTTTGATTTGTGTGAACAAGACAGCTGTACTTTTCCAAGAACTTAGATAAGATCGCCTGAGTAAGAGGTTAACCTACTATCTGGGGGTTCTAAAGTGTGTTTCACCTGGAGTTTTCTGAATATTCCGCTTGAGATTATATTACACTCACTGTCTGTACATGTATCAATTTTGAATTTTATCGGGGTTTTGTTAGGGCCAAGACTGACAAAGGCAAAGGCACGGTCTGGGAGGTGTAAAGAATGTGCACTTACCATGTCTATGCAATAATCCGTGTTGCCACAATATTCACTGTCACTTTCACCATATTTCCTGTCACTCATAGAACTGTTGTCAATGTTGCACACAGATTTCTGTTGCGATCTGCACACGTGAGCAAAGTGGTTTAGCTTGCCGCATTTTCGGCATTGTTTTACGAACACTCGGCAGTCAGATTTGTTTGGTCCGTGGAACTTGCCACAGTTGCCGCATGATTGTTGTTGTTGTCGCTGCTGCTGTTGCTGCTGCTGTGGGTGGTGTCGTGGTTGTTGTTGTATGGTCCGTCTGTGTTTCGAAATGGCATTCACAGGTGATGACGATGCTGACGAAGAAGCCTGATTTTGTGCTGATTGAACGTTCATTGAAGCCATTTGTTTTTGGCAGTACTCTGTGCAATTTGTAAGGCTTTGTCCAGGGTAAGTTTCTCTCCCTCATTAATAAGTTTTTCGCGGATCCTTGAACCCTGCACCTCGTTAAAGAATTTGAACCGTGCGAATATTGGATTGAGCTTGGGCTGGACGTAAGCCTGAAACTTGTCGTAGTGAGCCTTTAGGCTTTTATTCTCTGCGTCCGAGAGCCTCCACGTTTGGTGCACGTCGCTCCCTTTATCACCAGCCCATAGAAGCACGTACGCGATTTTTTCCTCTTCAGTCTTGTCGTTCAGCGGACATTTAAATATGAGTTCAGTGTGTCTTTTGAACCTCTCCCATGCCTCTGGAAGATTGCTGGATTCCCAGTATATATTGTATATATTTACAAGCTAGACTACATTTATGTTGGCATGGTTAAATCTCTATATCAAATGATGATTCTACGATGGAGCGCTCTCTGCAGGCCGCCTCCAAAGTCACGTGATTGGTCATAGGTTATAGTCAGTTTCAATGATAGAACAAAAGTGAACTTTTTGCACTGTATAATTCCATCTAAGTATCGTTCATATTTAACGCATCTATTACCATGTCAAAATCTCCACTATTTTAAATATCTCTGGAAGCGTGAAAATTGCACCCTAACTGAAAAGGCGAATTTTATGTATCTCGTTTTTTTTCTAGTTGTAGCGTCGTTCTTCTTATTGTAAGAATAAATATGTTGCTTTTGTTCAGTCCGTCCAATAATGTTCTTCCGCGATCTTCATCCATAAAAGTGGCTTTTGATAGACCAGGGTGCACAGTGACACAAATTAGCCTGGCACTGGGCTAGATTGTTTAAATTATATATTCATATACTTATGCTACTACAGTAGCTACACTGACTTCTCACTTCATACTGATAGCGCAACAATCTAGCCCTTATGTTCAGGAGTAAGAAAATAGAAAAGTAATGCAAGGGAGATCATAAATTGAAATCAGAACATAAGGACGGGAACCAGTCAATGAAACAAATATATATGCATTTATTTAAACGTATCCCATGATTCATACAAGTTTAACATCAAAATTCTATTTCTATGCATTTATTAAAACGTGTCGCATGATACATACAAGTTAAACAGGTAAAATCAATTAAGACCTGACTGGATGTTTACAGAGGCTTTACAGGTAAAATATATTCAATGCTTTGCAATTCAAGCGGGGTCGTTAAAACAAAACATATCGAGTGGATATGCACAACGGATTTTGGCTTTGTTGTATCATATGTCTGACACGTTCTGATGAACTCGGTCTTTGTATTTTTGCACAGTAAGTAGCTTGCTTCAAAGAAATGTCATTTTGAACCTGTATGCTCATCATGAGAACAGTTTGGGTCTGGTCTAAAGTGCTCGTGTGATCTGTTAGGATCGGTGGCAGTCCGTGGTCGTCTGTCGTCCCTTATAACTTCAAAGGACATCTAACCCACAAGGTAACCCACATTTCCGTCAAAATAGCGGCCAGTTTGTTTAAGTTCTGCTCTGAGCTTTTTGGTTTAAAGGGGTTACACTGAATACCGGAATAGACATTTTTACCCACATATACCAGAATAGACTTTCGATTACCGGAATAGACCTTTTACATCTAAAAGAAGTAAATAAATGTAAAAAAAACGGTGTTTTGTGAAAGATACCGACTTTAAGAGTGTATATTGAATTTTATAAATCAAAATATTACTTAATTAATACACAGTTTGTGATAATATTAATTAATTGAAAACGGTGTCGTAAGAATTTCAATGCGTAGCATTTACTCAATATATATGAAAATGAGCAATAAAACGAGTATCACATATCTGTTTTAGACTGATGATTAAATGACCAGCTTTTGACAACATTATGTGTCACAGATTGTTTGATAGACACTGAATGCTAACTGTTGACCAATAAAAATCGTATGAACTGAATCACTCAAATTAATAGTCCAAGCCGCGAAATGAATCAGCAAAGTATAAATTACCACGTTCACAGGCAAGCTGATACTTATGTATTACTCCATAGAGGAAGAAAATATCAACTACCTCAAACTAAAAATAGAAACAGAAAAAGAAATAGCTTTATCAAAAGATAAACTTGATACCCACCTACAGAAATGGGGTAAATTTATCATTTAAGAAATTAAAAAAAGAAAAAATGAAATGACATATGAATTTTACATTTACATATACTTCTTCTTTTTTTAAATCAAGGACTATAGATATTATTATGTATATATATGAAAGGAGATCATGAAAGAAAATTTTCACATTGTATGCAAAAATAGTATATGAATATATTTGTCTATGTATGCATGCATGTGTGTGTGTGTGTGCGGATCTCTGTTTGTGTGTGTGTGTGTGTTTGTGTGTGTGTGCATGTGCGAGTGTGCATAAATTGTGTGTATAAAGTGTATATATATGTCAGAGTGATGTGCAGTGAGTACGGTTAGAAGAATAGTGATTAATGTCGCATATTATACATGCAATCAATGTGTAAAATGGTTATTTCATATCTGTTACAAAACATGTTAAAGACAACATATGCTTCACATTGCCATTAACAAACAAGTGTTTCGCGGAGTATGTGTCGCTGCTGTCAGTACTGAAAAGGCGAAATTTAATCCCTTAAAATACATGGTAAATCAGTAAATAAAAGTAATTTCTTATCCGTAAAAAAAACATATTAAAGACAACATATGCTTCACATTGCCATAAACAAACAAGTGTTTCGCGGCGTATGTGTCGTGTATCTCTGTTAACAGTATTGAAAATGCCAAATTTAATCCCTTAAAAAATACATGCAAATCATCAGAGGCTCCACATTGCCATAAACAAGTGTTTCGCGGCGTATGTGTCTTTGCTTATTATTATATAAAAACTGTTTCATACGATAATTGCTTTTATAAATTGGCCACAGTTTAATCATTTACCTTCAATAAAGCATTTCCAATTAATATGTTTAATTGATTATATAATTAACCGACTTTAATCTGAATGCAATGCGAATCACATGATCAAATTAACTGATCTTTTTTGCTTTTTTTTGTCTTTTCTTACTTAAGACAATTATTATCAAAATTATGATTGCAATGGTAATTGCCTTTATTCTCAAAAAGTACAATTATTTTATTACTTTCCTTTCGGTACGGCATATACACATCTACCGTTTTTTTCAAAAGGAAGGGAAAAAAGCAAACATATTTCAATCATAAAATTTAAAAATAAAAAAATTAAAATTAAAAAGAAAATATACATATTAATCAGTACAATTTTTAGGCCATTTCTTAATAACTGTTTGCCTTTTTTCCAATCACCTACAAATATTCAAAAGAAATACAAAACAATGTAGTTGAAGTAAGTGAAGGAGTTGTGCAACGTAATTCACACAGATACACTGTTCTTACGCGCCAACGCGCACCGCCTTGGTAATTCTCAATAAATTTAGTGGCTGAAATGAACAAAAATATGTATTTTTCAAAGTTCGTTTTTTGTACATCCCTTAATAAACATCTATATTGTAATATGGTCGAAGATTTTATGCATTTGTAATTATAATATAGCTGTAATGGGTCTTTTCCGGTAATCGAAAGTCTATGGTAAAAATGTCTATTCCGGTATTCAGTGTAACCGGTTTAAAGGATTGCTGAGGTATGAAAATTTGTAATATTATGGAACAAGTTATGTAAAGACAAGTTATGTAAAGACATTTTTGATAAATATTTTTTCTGCTGGAAGTCGGATACTCGTGGTTTATTGACATGAAATTACTCTCTTTTATAAAATGTATAAAAACTATATATATGTGTGAAAACATATTATGTATAATTACTAGGATAAGATGACAGCTGCTTTCTTTAAGGATTTTGATTACATTATTCGACTTCATCTAAGTAAAAAATGCTACATTACGTATGGAATTCATTTTCTATTACTTATATTATCTACATCACTTATGAACGGGATGTAAGACCTATGTATTTGTTTCTATTTTTTGTTTGGGACATAATCGTGTTTTGCCTTTGCATAATATTTCACTGTCGAAATGTTCACTACATCTCCTTGTGAATTTGTATGTAATGACGTAAATGTATGAAATACATGTTTAAATATTAACTATTTTATTTGTGCGTGAAGTAAGCTTTCGATGTTATTGGGCTTGCCCGATCTTGAAATTCAATATAAAAACATCAACTATGTAAATATTAAAAAAAAAATGTTTTTTGATTTTTTGTTTTTGTTCTTTTTAGCTCACCTGAGCTGGCTCAGGGTGAGCTATTAGGATCGATGAATGTCCGTCGTCCGTCGTCTGTCGTCCGTCGTCCGTTCACAATTAGTTCGTTAACACTCTACTGGTCACATTTTTGCTCCAATTGTCACGAAACTTGGTCAGGATGTTTGTCCCAGTAATTACTCGGACGAGTTCGAATATGGGTCATCTGGGGTCAAAAACGAGGTCACATGTCCAAAAAATAGAAAAATCTTGTTAAGGCTCTAGAGGCTACTGTTTCAGTCCAAATGTCCAGGCAATTTGTCAGAAAGGTTGTTTGGTTGATTTCTAGCCCAAGTTTGAATATGGGTCATCTGGGGTCAAAAACAAATATGGAAAAACCTTGTTAACACCCTACAGGTAAGATTTTCAGCCCGAATATCCTGGAAATTTGTTAGAAAGGTTGTTTCCATGATTTCTAGCGCATGTTCGAATATGGGTCATCTGTGGTCAAAAACTAGGTCACGGAGCTCAAATATGGAAAAACCTTGTCAACACTTTAGAGGTCACATTTTCAGTCCAAATTTCCTTGTAATATGTCAGAAAGGTTATTTGGGTGATTTCTAGCCCAAGTTCGAATATGGGTCATCAGGGGTCAAAAACTAGGTCACAGAGCCCAAATATGGAAAAACCTTGTTAACACTTTAGAGGTAACATTTTCAGCCCAAATATCCTTGTAATATGTCAGAAATGTTATTTGGATGACTTCTAGCCCAGGTTTGAATGTGGGTCGTCTGGGGTCAAGAACTAGGTCACTGAGACCAAATATGAAAAAACATTTTTATCAGTCTAGAGGTAATATTTTCAGCCCAAATATCCTGGAAATATGTCAGAAGAGTTGTTTTGATGATTTCTAGCTTAAGTTTGAATATGGGTCATGTGAGGTCAAAAACTAGGTCACACAGCCCAAATATGATTAAACCTTGTTAACACTCTAGAGGTAACATTTTCAGCCCAAATTTCCTGAAAAACTGTCAGAAAGCTTGTTAAGATGATTTCTAGCTCAAGTTCGGAATATGGGTCATGTGAGGTCAAAAACTAGGTCACACAGCCAGGTATATGGATAAAACCTTGTCAACACTCTTGAGGTAACATTTTCAGCCCAAATATCCTGGAAATAGGTCAGATAGGTTGATTCGATGATTTCGAGGTCAAATTCGAATATGGGTCATCTGGGGTCAAAAACTAGGTCACAGAGCCCAAATATGGAAAAACCTTGTTAACACTTTAGAGGTAACATTTTCAGCCCAAATATCCTTGTAATATGTCAGAAAGGTTATTTGGATGACTTCTAGCCCAAGTTTGAATGTGGGTCATCTGGGGTCAAGAACTAGGTCACTGAGACCAAATACGGAAAAACCTTTTTATCAACCTAGAGGTAACATTTTCAGCCCAAATATCCTGGAACATGTCAGAAGGGTTGTTTTGATGATTTCTAGCTTAAGTTTGAATATGGGTCATGTGGGGTCAAAAACTAGGTCACACAGCCCAAATATGATAAAACCTTGTTAACACTCTAGAGGTAACATTTTCAGCCCAAATTTCCTGAAAAACTGTCAGAAAGCTTGTTAAGATGATTTCTAGCTCAAGTTGGAATATGGGTCATGTGGGGTCAGAAACTAGGTCACACAGCCTGTATATGGAAAAACCTTGTTAACACTTTAGAGGTAACATTTTCAGCCCAAATATCCTAGAAATAGGTCAGATAGGTTAATTCGATGATTTGTAGGTCAAGTTCGAATATGGGTCATCTGGGGTCAAAAACTAGGTCACAGAGCCCAAATATGGAAAAACCTTGTTAACACTTTAGAGGTCACAATTTCAGTCCAAATGTCCTTTATTTATGTCAGAAAGGTTGTATCGATAATTTCTAGACCAAGTTCGAATATGGGTCATCTGGGGTAAAAAAACTAGGTCACAGAACCCAAATATGGAAAAACCTTGTTAACACTTTAGATGTAACATTTTCAGCCCAAATATCCTTGTAATGTGTCAGAAAGGTTATTTGGATGACTTTTAGCCCAGGTTCGAATATGGGTCATCTGGGGGAAAAACCTTGTTACACTTTAGAGGTCACATTTTCAGTCCAAATGTCCTTTATTTATGTCAGAAAGGTTGTATCGATGATTTCTAGCCCAAGTTCGAATATGGGTCATCTGGGGTAAATACTAAGTCACAGAATCTAAATATGGAAAAACCTTGTTAACACTTTAGACGTAACATTTTCAGCCCAAATATCCTTGTAATATGTCAGAAAGGTTATTTGGATGACTTCTAGCCCAGGTTCGAATATGGGTCATCTGGGGTCAAAAACTAGGTCACTGAGACCAAGTATGTAAAAACATTTTTATCAGTCTAGAGGTAACATTTTTAGCCCAAATATCCTGGAAATACTGTCAGAAAGGTTGTTTTGATGATTTCTAGCTCAAGTTTAAATATGGGTCAAGTTGGGTCAAAAACTAGGTCACACAGCCCAAATATGGTAAAACCTTGTTAACACTCTAGAGGTAACATTTTCAGCCCAAATTTCCTGAAAAACTGTCAGAAAGCTTGTTAAGATAATTTCTAGCTCAAGTTGGAATATGGTTCATGTGGGATCAAAAACTAGGTCACACAGCCTGTATATGGAAAAACCTTGTCAACACTCCAGAGGTAACATTTTCAGCCCAAGTATCCTGGAAATAAGTCAGGTAGGTTGTTTTGATGATTTCTAGGTCAAGTTCGAATATGGGTCATCTGGGGTAAAAAACTAGGTCACACAGCCTTAATATGGAAAAACCTTGTTAACACTCTAGAGGTAACATTTTCAGCTCAAATATCCTGGAAGTATGTCAGAAAGGTTGTATCGATGATTTCTAGCCCAAGTTTCGAATATGGGTCATCTGGGGTAAAAAACTAGGGCACACAGCTTAAATTTGGAAAAACCTTGTTTACACTCAACAGGTAACATTTTCAGCCCAAATATGCTGGAATAGTCAGAAAGGTTATTTCGATAGTTTCTAAGGTCAAGTTCGAATATGGGTCATCTGGGGTAAAAAACTAGGTCACAGAGCCCAAAAATAGAAATATCTTGTTAAGGCTCTAGAGGCTACTGTTTCAGTCCAAATATCCTGGCAGTTTGTCAGAAAGGTTGTTTGGTTGTTCAAATTATTAGATTAGGTTAAAGGTCACGTAGGATAAAAATGGATTTATCTACTGTACCTCATAAAGCCTTCATTTATAGACCAATCTTTGATATTCAAGTATATAAGTTCTTTGCATGGACCTCTACCAATGGGTAGGGTTTGAGGTCACTGGGTCAAGGTCAAGGTCGCCATAGCTTATAATAGATATTTCTACTTTCTGTCATAGAGCCTTTATTTAATGACTGATATTTTACATTATTTGGTTTGTAGGCACTTAAATATTTTCAATTAAAAAATGAAATACTGCTTAACAGCAAACCTACAGCCAAAGTACTCATGTGTGAGCGATCCAGGGCCATCATGGCCCTCTTGTATGAAATATGTATGCTAGGACATGTATGTAAATATGATTACTGTCTGATGTATTTTTTTCTCGCAGTTTCAACCAACAAAGTGTCTCTTGTCATCATTTCTCCTGTGATGGACATTTTTCTTTTTTCTCTTTGTTTTTTCTTTGTATTTCAAATGATAGAGATGATTGACATTATTAAGCTCATTTGAAATCAAAATAATACCAAAGTTATTGAAGTATTCTCTGAATCATTACACCCCAATTTTTTGTCTTTAAATTGTAGATGTACTAGTTTTCTCTTCTCAGATATTTCTTGACCGTCCTTTTTCTAGTACTCGTTATCAACATATATGGATGCTTGGTCGAACATTTAAACCACTCTGTAAATTACTGTTATGAGTCTTTTTTGTTTTGATATTGTAGGTATATAATAGCATGCACAGCCATTCATTTAAACGATATATCTATTTTTGTTCTTTCCACTTTTTCAATACACACACGTATGTTTTGAATTATGTATTACCTTAGCATATCCATTTCCTTACAAATTCCATCTTTCTCAATTATTCTCTCTTTGTCTTTTTTATCTTAATTAATTTCTATAAACTCACACACTGTCTAAACAATGTCTCACAAAAGTGTTGTTATATAAAATCTCTTATATTTGTCTTCTCGGCAATGACGGCACTGAACAAATATTTGCTTTTTTTACATTCCATAACATGATTAAACATTCAAACAAAGCCGTGTTGCCTACGTACAGGTAAAAAGGTTTGCTCCCCATTTCAACCCATGTCGCATTCATATTTTCTGTTCACTACGCACTTTAGTTTTCACTATTACACTCTCTGATATATTCAGGTTGTGTTTCTAGCAATATCAAATACCCTCAAAGAAAGCTCATAGCAAATAAGCGCTTTGTTACAAACGTGCTCTTTACGTACTATTTATTCATTACATTGACAATCTTAGATTCTTCTGTATGGTTACTAATCCTAACTACTAAAAGCGGGTGATTCACAAAAATCCTGGACCTACTTTAAGAACAAATTCTGAAAGCTCGTCTTTTCCAAGTGTATCGACCTAAATTGCAATTATATCGAGCCACCTTTCCTTTGTTCATCTAAATGTTCAGAGCTTGAAACCAAAACTAGATTTTCTTTACACCGAACTTAATCAATTTGATATTCTTTCCTTCACGGAAACATGGTTGAAAAATTCTATTATCTCAGATGACTTAATGCTTCTGAATTATAACATATCACAGAACGCCGTGATCGTATTGGAAATCCACATGGTAGAGTTATCATCTATGTTAAGGATAGTCTTCATTACAAGAGAAGACATGATTTGGAGCTTAACCATCTTGAATGCGTTTGGATATAACTGATGCCCTGCAAAAACAAGCATGTTCTGTTTGGAGTGTTTTATCGACCTCCTATCTCTGACACGATATATAAGAATCTTATAGAAGATTGTATAGGTTTAGCAGTTGATACAAATATTGATGAAATTATTATAACGGGAGACTTTAACTATGATGTCTTTAATTCACAAACAAATCGTAAAATACTTTCTATGACGCAAAAATTTAATCTTCAACAGTTGATTGAAGAACCAACTCATTTTACCGAGGTATCAAACTCTTTAATTGACATTATCATGGTAACAAATCCCAAGAATGTTCTCTATTCTGGTGTTGACGAACACTTTCTCGAACAGGACATGCGCTACCACTGTCCTGTCTTTGGTATACTTAAATTTAAGAAAGAGAATGGTAAATGTTTTCAGTGTCATGTCTGGAAATACGAACAAGGCAACTACGATCAATTACGTTTTGATATCTGTAACTTCAACTTGGACACTTGTATTGACCCGGATATAAACAAATATGCTTGTAATATTTCTTCGAAAATTTCCTCAATTGCAAACAATAGTATCCCCAACAACACTATTACAGTAAGACCAAGTGACCTTCCTATGGATGACAAATACAATCAAGAGAAAAATACGCAGACGTAAAAGGGCTTACCAAAAGGCAAAAATGACGCAATCCACTTACCAATGGCAAAAATTTAGAACCCTCAGAAATGAAACCACTCTTCTTATACGTGAATCCAAATCTGACTATTTTTTCAAACTTTCTGAAAAGCTCAATAATGGCACATTCAGCTCTAAGGATTGGTGGAAAACACTTAAATCTTTTATCTCGACACAATCAAGTAATTCTTTCCCTCCTCTACAACATCCAACTACCCAAATGCCCACTTTCTCTGATGACGAAAAGGCAAATCTTCTGAATGACTATTTTCAAAAACAAACATTAATAGATGACTGCAACCTGAGAAGTACCTGATCTCGGTCCTACTATATCGCAAACATTTCTTTCTAATATTGTTCTGAATCCAGATGAAATAAAAGACGTGTTGAAGTCTCTTGATGTTCATAAGGCTACAGACCCGGACGGCATAAATAATCGTATTTTAAAGGAAGCATCCGCTGAGCTTTCACGTCCGTTATGTGATCTCTTTAATACTTCCCTACAATGTAGTAAAGTACCAACTGCATGGAAAGAAGCTCATGTAATTGATGTACATAAAAAAGGCGATGCTTCACTACCTAGTAATTATCGTCCTATTTCCCTTTTAAACACAATCGAGAAAGTCTTGGAACGTATCATTTTCAAACACATCTTCAACCACTTAAAGGATTCGCAATATCTTACGCCTAGTCAGTCGGGCTTTATTCCCGGTGATTCGACTGTTAATCAATTGACCTTTATCTATGATACATTTTGTAAAGCACTAGATGACGGACTTGAAGTCCGAACAGTCTTCTTCGACATAAGTAAAGCCTTTGACAAAGTTTGGCACAAGGGTCTTCTAGCAAAACTTAAAAATGCAGGCATAAATGGCTGGTTCACTGATTATCTCGAAAACAGACGCCAACGAGTTGTCATACCTGGTACCTTATCCTCATGGGCGACCATTAAAGCAGGTGTTCCCCAGGGATCAATATTGGGTCATCTTCTGTTTCTTGTATTCATAAATGACATTGTTATAGATATTGACTCGTCTGTTAACCTTTTTGCCGACGATACTAGCCTTTATATTATAGTTGATAAACCTGACACAGCGGCAAATTTCCTTCAAAGTGAGATAAATAAAATATCTTCCAGGGGGGAAAATGGCTGGTAACATTTAATCCTGCCAAATCTGAATCACTTCTTATTTCTAGGAAAACTAACCGACAAAAACATCCACCTTTGTTTATGTTAGGCCAGAAGATTCCTGAAGTTGAAGAATATAAACATCTTGGAATATTTCTTTCTAATGATTGCACTTGGCATTCTCATATCGACTATATCATGAACAAGGCCTGGAAAAGAGTTAATATAATGTGCAAATTTAAGTTCTCCCTTGACCGGAAGTCGCTCGAAATCATATACTCTTCCTTTATAAGACCAATTCTGGAATACGCCGATGTTGTATGGAACAATTGTACAAATTATGAAATGGACCAGCTTGACAAAATTCAAAACGAATGTGCTCGTATTTGCATAGGGGCTACAAAACTCATTTCTTTGGAGCGTCTACACAATGAAATTAAATGGGAATCTCTAGCAGAACGAAGATATAAACATAGACTTATTCTTTTCTACTTACTTACCCTCGGTCATTCAAGACTGGAACTCATTGCCACTTAATGTTCGGCATTCAACATCGATATCATCGTTTAAAAACTATCTGAATAAAGAAACTCAGAAAACTCCTTCTTACTACTACGTAGGTCAAAGAAAATTACAAGTTCTTCACGCGCGACTTCGTACTAAATGTAGTTTCGCTGAACTATCATCTTTTCCTAAAAACATAGTTCCTTCACCCTTATGTAATTGCGGTCAAAAAGAAAACTCTTTTCATTTTTTCTTTGAATGCAGGTTCTATACTGTTATCCGTGCCGTTATATTCGACAAACTTCAGAATTTCAACATAAACCTTGATACCCTTCTTAACGGAGACTCATCTCTTACGGACAACGACAATACCTTTATTTTTACAACAGTGCAAACCTATATAGCAGACAGCAAGAGATTTTCTTAATACAGACTGTATTTCCTTAACATACTGTGAGACATACCTTTTAATTGCTTTTTCTGCCCTTCCTATCTTCCTTCTCTCCTTAAATTTATATTTTAAGAAGCTGTTCCACTTCCTATGAAAACCTTAATTTTATTTTGATTGTTAATTTTTCTCAGCTTATGCATTTTTTTGGCGTCCTTGTTAGTCCTATTTTTTTTCCAATAAATAAACTCTAAAGCTCAGAGCAATATACTAATACAAACTGTGAACCATAGGAGAAGAATTCTATAAGACGATGTCTTTCATTCTAATCCTATCCATATGACTATGTTAATTGTTAGTATTTTTACATGTTATAATATGTACAGATTATTGGAATAAATATGTTTAAACTAAACTAAAGGACATCTACTCTGAAAATACGAGGCCAAATTTGATTTTAAAAAATCCATAGAATGTTCCTTGCATAAAGCTATCAAAGTTGTTCAAATAGTTCCCATCCATTGCAGGTCTATGTCACAGGAGCTAAATATGTATTGAAAACTGAAAACTTTAAAAGTCTTGAGCATAGAGTTTTAAAATGTAGCATGATTCTAATAAACATTTACGGAGTAACCGAGTTTATTTAAGTCATGGACCCACGATCAAAATTGGCCCGCCTTCAGCTGCAACCTGATTTTACATATAAAGAACACTTTTTTAAAAAGTCTTCTTGTCTGAAACAGTTACTACTGTGTCTTGGAGATTTGACATTTGGCATATAGTTTTACTTAGAGGTCCTCTACAAACACCAGTTTAAATTATGCCCCTGGGGTCAATAATAGCCTCATCCCTGGTCACTGGTTTATGAAGGTTTCTAGGATAAATTTGAAAAAAGAACGTAGAAACTCAATCAGTCTCATTTATTCTTGCCATCATGTTCTAGCTGATTTGACTCCAAGTGCTCTGGTCTCAGTAAGGTAATTGAGTACCTACCCTTTTTGCACCATAGTGCCTTTAGCTTTTAATGGCTTTTTATGTTTGTGTGGTTTTGCATGCAACATTTTCGAGTTACTGGGTGAACTTGGAGTTAATTAACCCATACAGCTAATGCTTATGACAAAACCTGTTGAGGCAATTGTGAGGTCGGTACACACTAGAACCTGGTTTACCCCCCCCCCCCCCCACCGTGTGGCAAATGTTTTGCCACTGACCATTCCAAGGCGGTAACCCTTGGGTTCTCATTTTCGTTAATTGTTTGAAGTGTCCCTTTTTAATTGATCTATAAATAAATTAATGATGTCTTTTCCTCTACTTTTTGACTGTGTAGGAAGGCTGTGTTTTTTTACTGTGTTTTTTTAACTGATATGCGTTTTTCAATTTCTTTGATTTAATATTGGCCTATATAGGGAAAATATGAAACCACAAAGCCTAGGACATATATATCATCTTGAGATCCTCTACCAAGTTTGTTCAAATTATGCTTAAATCAAAATTGGCTGTGCCCCAGGGGTCACTTGATTATTTTAAGACTTACATAAGGAAAAATAACTGCAAGACATAGAGTTAAGATAGTTGAAGTGTAATTTTACATAGCCTAGTAGTCCTTTTTTTAGGTTTGTTCACATTTTGACCCTTCTCTGCCCCTGGGATCATTAAGGCTAAAATTTAGCATGGAATACTCTAAATATTTCAGTTTTACAAATAAGAAAGAATATTCGGCAAATGACTTATTCAGTCGAAAAGCTGTACAGTTCTTTGGGTGATTTCACGCCTAAAAAGGTATTATCCTTTGAAATAAGGAATCACATAAAACAATTTGTTCATGCCAAGATCTTGCGGGAACATATAAAAATCAGGCAAATACTCACCTACACCAAATTGTCGACATGTACACAGCTTGCTGTCGTTCGGTCGCAAACCCGGTTGAACGGTGTGTTCCAACTCAATTTGTTTTCGCGGTCGTGCAATTCGGTTTGTTTTCGCGGTTGTTGTCATTTGGTAAGGGCAACTCAGTTTGTTTTCGCGGTCGTTGTCATTTGGTAAGGACAACTCAGTTTGTTTTCGCGGACGTTGTCATTTGGTAAGAGCAACTCAGTTTGTTATCGCGGTCATGGTCCTTTGGTAAGGCCAACTCAGTTTGTTTTCGCGGTCGTTGTCATTTGGTAAGGGCAACTCAGTTTGTTTTCGCGGTCATGGTCCTTTGGTTAGGGCAACTCAGTCTTAAACATAGAACCTTCCCACTGATTTAAAGTTTCGAGCTCTACTTACTCAGCTTAAATTTCGTGTGAAAAAAGTACAGACACGTCATATATTAGATTTACATCATTGACTACAGTAAAATTAAATGACTTTTGAAGTCGTTTTGTTTCTAAAAGTCGAGGAAGTTAGCAGACGTTAAAGAAAGCTCCTTTTTTGCTGTATCAGGCTTGGTTTAGCAGAGTTGAAGGATGGCATCATCTGATCTAGAGCATATTACATGGCAGGTTTCAGTTCCTGAAGGATCGGTTTACCAGGGGCGTGACCAACAAGAGTGCCCTGATACGGGATGTGGTATGTTTATTTGACTTTTCATATTAGCACCCTAACCAGTTTTACCAAGAATGCGCTATAGAGTAACTCTCCGTTCGTCAGTCAGTCTGTCCGCCAGTCATAAGATTTTGCGATTAACTAAGAAAGTATGGAAGCTTAGATCATGGAATTTGCCATATAAATAGATACCAATGTGTAGATTATGAGCGTAAATAGAAATTTTGGCCCTGCATCCATCACCATGTAAGTCTGGTTTGGAAATCTTGATGATGTATTTACTGTAGAAATAAAGCACTCACGGTTTATTAAACTGTTTCTGCTGATACGTCGTAGATAGCCAAATTAATGATTTTCACGTAAGTTAGAAAATATTCTCTTCTTCCGCGTATTCGTCTGCCTGTGTGTCCTTCCCAAAAATGTGTTTGCTATTATAAGCTTAAAGACTTCATTGGCATATTCAACACAAATGCAGGCGAACACTGAAATTACTAAAAAGTTTTACGTGAATTAGTTTTCATTTATTTACGGTTTGATTTGAAACACATAGTTCTTGATTACTATAATATCAAGGGGATTCGTAGTATTTTGTCAGTTTAACAACAACAACAATAAAGCGTTACTGGGTCTTTTAATGTTTTGAACAGGCACTAGCTTAACACAAGCACTTAAAATGTTTACATGTTCTCAGTGTCTTTGGATTAGATGATTATTATATGATTTGAAATGCATGTTTATAAAAAATATTTATTAATTACCTTAAAATTGTGTATATGTGTTTCAGTACATTACATAAGTAGCTGCATTCTTGTGTCTTTTACAGATACGCGCAGACCAAAGAGAGCGAAGCTGTTGAGGGCAATGTGTATAATATCTGTTGTGATAGTTGTTGTTTCCGTTTCGGCAATTGTGATTGGAGTACTTGGTTTTTCTTCATACGCAGGCGGAACCAAATATGTATTGTGTGGAGGTGTTTTAGCTGGGGGAATGGTAAGATCAGATGAAGCATTACACCCTTAGATAAGTGTTTGTTTTTATGTGCAATACTAATTGATTAAAACAATAATCATGGTCTTTTAACCGATAATATAACTTGAAGTTTTGTTTCAATATTGTGCAGGTCCTTTTGTTCACCATCTGTCCGTTTTGTATGTTCCACAAAGAGAAGACAACAAAAAAGGGAATTGCAATGGGAGGACAGTACAAATGTTGTGTAAGTATTGAGAAACATTTTCAACGTTTATTTTTTCAAGGAAACTTCAGCGCGTCAAGAATTTTCAAAATGATCATTTAAGAGTTTATACAAGCTTAAGTTGCAATAGGGGGGAGCCGAAATTTATGCTCGTGACATTTTACAAGTTTTCTTAGGGTTCTAAACTCGTTTAAGATGTCAAAGGGATTCTCTGTGCAATATTTGATCCAAAATGACCTCCCATGATCTGCTTGTAAGCATATCTGTAAAAGTATCCCATGATCCCATGGGCATAATATGAACAACCCTGTATTAGACTACTACACCATGTAGCTAAACGGTGTTTCAGAGATCTGAAGATGCAGATTCATAATTCAGACAAGATAGATTTAACGTTTTCCTGTATGAATCTAATGTTCTCTGGGTGACCTAATGGACTGATTAAAACATTTTTGTATCAGACGAGTTTTACCGCAAATCAGCATTACTGTTCTAAAAATTGCCGCCTGTGTTCTAACTATTCCGGGGAGAGGTAGTTGATGTCATGGCCATTGATGATGTAGTTTTACCAATTGTTAACAATCATTTTACTGCCATTTAAGCATGGAATACTAGCCAGTTGTAAATGAGCCACAAATTATACAACGTTAATTTTACCATCCTGTGTAGTGGACGTTTTCTTGCTATTATTTTATGATCACAGATATGGAACAGTCACGATCGGTTTACAAGAACAGTCAGGGATTTTTTCATAATGATTTCTTTTACTTGTGCTTAATTTTTTTTTTCAATCTCTTGTGTAATCAAAATGTTATTTTTACGTGTGTTTTATGTTATTTTTAATTCTTGTTTACATTTTACTCACCACAAACTTCCATCTAAAATAGGGATTAAAACTCTTACTTCTTGTGAGACCAATGATTTAAATATCCACCTGCGTTATGAATCGCTCATACTTACCTGTATCCACTAATTCATAATATTTTTATTTGTTTTCAGTTGTACTGTATGGTAATTTATTTTGCCTTTGTCCTCTGTGCAGTGCTCACTGTGCTTGGTATTTCCGGAATTTGGAGTACTGTTGAATGTGTAAGAGCAAAGCAGAAGATTTTGCTATCCTACAATATGTGCAAAGAAAACACCGAGGCACGATATATTATCGCTGTTTTGACACTGGTCACATCATCTATACTTTTAATTCTTATACTGGTAATCATCTGCATATTTTGTTACAATAAAAAAACTCTTGGTTATAAGGATATATATGAACGTAACAGAGAATTCGTTGAGGAAATTAGAAGAGAGGCAAGGGAAGAAGCACTGAAAGAAGTTGCTGATCAAGATGCTTATAGGGAAGCCCAACTAAGGCAGCCAGACAGAAGTCCAGGAATGGGATGCCGTCCAGCAAATCCAAACACACCACCTAGACAATACGGTGATCGTCATCATGAACATCGAGGTGCACCTGCGTCTAGAAGACATGGTGATCAGCGCCCCCTAGAACCCAGAGCACCACATTCTAAGCGACATGGTAATCGCCGTCCAGTGTACCCAAGTGCACCGCCTTTAGATAAGGTGAACACTGAGGAACCCCCGCCTTCCTATGAGAAAGTCGTAGGAAGATGAGCCGAACAAATATAAATTTGAAATTGGTCAGGAAAGTACAGATATTGATAAGCCATAAAACCAGACAGTTAAGAGAAGTAAAGAGAAAAATAAACTTGGGAGTATACTCAAGGGACACAATTGTATACTAGTAAACAGTTACCTTAACCTTGAGTAGTGTCCTTTTTGCACAGAAACTGGTCGGAACTCAAGGAAACAATTACATTAGATGAGTATACTTCAGTCTCTATAAAATATATCAAATTACTTATTTAAAGTTCTGGTTGTTGGTGGCAAAGTAACTAATTTATTGGTTTAGCAAGAAGACATATAATGTGACCAGTTCAGATACTTAGTCTGTTGATCTTATGCACTGTATCTATGACAACTGTTTAGTTATATGACCGATTCAGAGACATACCTAAACTTGTACCGTATTTGAATGCTGTAATGGACTGCTTTTAACAAGACTTTATGATGTCTTGTTACTATTCAGAAACGTGTGTTAAAGCCTAAGTCATATATGAAAATGGAATGTGTCTATTACAACTTTAAAATTATATCTAAACTTGAGCCAGATCTTATGAACTGATCTATTATGACTGTATACACGTGGCCAGTTCAGAAACTTATATTTAAACTTGAGCCATATTTGAACCCATGGAGCGTTTCTATTACAGTTTTATATTTAACCTGTCTAACCTTGTGCCATATTGTTCAAATCAACTTTAGACAGGCTTTATATATTATCATTTTCGAATCCTTATATCTGAAGTTGTGACGAATTATTATATTTAGTATCTAGTTTGCCTCTATGATTTTTTCTTTATTTTCTTTCAAGAATTATTCTTTTTATTATTTAATGTACAGAAATCCAATGTAAATGTTGCAGAGTGTCGAGATATATGATTAATGCATTCAATTCAATGACGTTAAAGAGGATGTTTTAGGATTTCTTTGAGATTATTATTTACAATATAATTATTTAATCAAGTTATCTGTGTTACTTTTATCTTTTATATCAGCGTATATAAGTAAATTTAAAGCTTGTGCTATTTTTATTTTTTCAGTTAAAGTTTCCACAAAACAAGGTAACCGAACTGTGCTTACCCTTAGTTTGATAAAATGTTTGTCTTTTTATCTAAACTATCTAGGGTCTGCTCAAAGTTAACAATAAATCTTGCACATCTCTTAAATATTACTACATATTTTTTATTGTAAGGCATAGCATAATCTTTTTTTAAAATCTTAGAAAGTCTTCACTAAGATGTTTGTCTGTTGCCTGTGTGTTAAAAGTTTTATAACTGTGTACACATACATTTTAAAAATGAGAATAAACAGTTCTTCAAAGAGGGGCCAGTTCTTCAAAGAGAGGCAAACCAGTTATCCACTGTCGAGTTGATGGTTGGGTTGAAGTTAATTCAGCCAAACAATTTGTACTTGTTTGTTCTTATGAAAACCTGCTTGGGCAAGAATGAGGTTGGTGGACGCAAGAACCTGGTTTAAAACCCCAGTGGCAATTGTTTTACAACTGACCGTTCCAAGGCGGTAACCCAGCGGGTTCTAATTTTTGTTTATTGTTTGTGGTGACTTTTTAATTGTTCATTATATAAATTTATGCTCTTTTTTCCTCTGTACTTTTTGACTGTGTGAAGAGGCTATGTTTTCTGACCGTGTTGTTTCCTGATATGCATTTTTTTTTACTTTCATTTTTCATTATTAACGGATATTGTTGGTGAATTGTAATAAAAATAATATACAATGTTACTTATATCAAAATAAACAATTACTGTAGTATTTTTGTTGCGTATACACAGAAACGAAGCGTTCTTTAGTGATTGTCTACGTTCGTTATCCACAACAGTGATATTGGAGAGTGTATACTCACTGCAACAGTGTTAACCAATAACCTGACCTAAAAGGCTGCAATACTGTGTTAACTTGTGCTAACTATTGAGACTGGAAATACATTATAAATCAAACACATAGCCTCTATCGACCAAGATCTTGTTACAATATGTTGTTCTTTAATGCGAAGCTTATATCCCAGGAGTGTTCGCTCTCTCTGCTGTGGAACCAATCTCACTTGCTGAATCCAGAACTAGGTCGATCAAGGATGATTTTTTTTCTGCTATACATTGTGTCTGTGTTTTTTTTTCTTGTTCTTATTTTCTGATCTTTTTTGTTTATTGCGTAAAGTAATCTGACGTTTGAGTGTACACAAACAAAGCAACACAAATAATGAAACAGGTAGAATAAAAAAAATACTTAAAAGCTAATATGTATATGGAAAACATGGACGGATGGATTACGATTTCTGTATTGACTCTATTCACATCGTCCGTTATTTCATTTCTATATGTAGCCATCATTTGCATGTTTTGTTACAACAAAAATTCTCTTGAATGAAGCAATGGACAGAGGAAGAAAAATATACAAACAAGTAAGAAGACTGACAAGAGAAGAGACAAGAACAGACATACACATAATTGACATAATGAGAACACTGTGTCTTAGTCTGACGTTATTTGCTAACCAGCAACAGTTCAAACATTTTGACATTTTCTGTGCTTTTCGGGTGTTCGCTACAGAGAAATTCAGATTCGGTGTCAATCAAATATTTCAAAGACCTTTTAAAACTACAAATAGCACAATTTAAATGATCGTCTTTCGTTTAAAGTAATGGTTATGCAATATTCTATTTTTTTAATTATAACGACGCCATTTTCATATAACTGTACTTTATTTCAAGTTTTGAAGACTAGCAAAGCTATAACCCCAAGCTTGTGTTGACAATGATGACGGATGAAAACATTCCAAAGGTGTTAAAATCACATTGATTCTTGTATGTGAACAGTTACATTAATCTGAAAGAACTTTATAAAAAAAAGTATTTAGTGCTCACATTTTTTCTCGTGCCATTTTCCTGTAAACGCTTTTTTCAATGTCTGAAAATTGCCCTTAAAACCCTTTTACTGACACCTTACAATGCCACTGCAGAAAGTAATATGGATATAAACACGAGAAAAAATGAAGTGGAAGAAATGTCAATAAAAATCCGTAACAAAGAACGAAAAAGACATGCTGAAAATCTATAAAAGAATTCCGCTTATTTATAAGACAAAAGGGTAGTTTCTTGCTTCCTCATTATGAAAGGAAAATTTTAATGACAGCAAAATTGAAATGGCAACTTTAACAGTCTTCAAATAATTGTTTTTCGACCTTTTTCAATTTAGTATTTCTCCAATCCAGTATTGATCGGTACCAAACACAAATATGATTTATAAAATGTAAATCCGTTGTGCAAACTTATTTATATCCGAACATGAACTATTTCCACAGTGCTAGAAATAGCCTGGCTATATGACTGTCTCTAAAGATAACCCAGCTCATCATCATCATCCATTCATCATCATCATCGAATCGTCGTCGTTGCCATCATCACAGTCCTCTACGTTATAATTTTTAAAACATTGATTATTACTGATCAGTTATTGTAATTGTGGACTTAAACTTTCCGAAATCTAAAAAAAAGGATTGACTATTAAAAGTCTCTATTAAGTTACTAGTTCACTTGTGCCTGGTGAAAGATTTTGTGGAAACAGTTGAACAAAACAACGATAAGATGAAAAAACTCAAGGGTATTACCAACTCTCAGTATTGCATACATTTTGTCTCTTGTTCATTCTACCGCATTTGCAGGGGTGGAATTAGAACACGTACGAGGCCTGTTTTGGTATCCTCAGCCGGACGTAACTTTACAAGCATCCCATGATGACCACGTGGTGACATCTTCCATCACAAGAGGAAAACGAATGAATTTCTAACTATTTTGTATATTCAGCTTATCTATGCTTACAAGTACACGTATAATGTAATTGTTACAACACAACTCCGTGATATTATTTTAACTCACCCCACCAGGTTATTGAATGTTGAAGTGTGTTTTTGGGATCTTTTTGCCCCCTCCCGTCTTCCTAGCAAATAATGATCTTCAGGAATGAAATAGAAACAACAAGTATCTTAGTGTTAAATACTAGTAGTCAACAGGCATATTTCTTCCAATTCAACCCTGCTTTTTTACATTAAAGTTATGACCGGGATAGGGCAATTATTTACTCCAGGTGCATAATTTAAACACTCTTGATGTCTTAGCGAAGGACCTCTAAATGATGCTCCATGCAAAATAACTTGTGTCTGAAACTGCAAGTTTCTCACAAAAAGAATTTCAAAGATTAAAAATTTTACACAAATAGGACCCCTGGGGTGGGGCCAATTTTGAACCCAGTTACAAAATTTGAACCAACTTGGTAGAGTTGATCTACCAAAACATATCTAAGCTCTAGAGCATTAGGTTTCAGAAAAGAAGAGTTTTAAAGTCTTCCCTAAATATGCATCTGTAAAATCAAGTGACCCCGGCGCAGGGCAATAAATGACACCATGGGCATTATTTGAACAATCTTGGTAGAGGACCTCTAGCTGATGCTCCGTGCAAAATATGTCAGCCTAAGAGGCCTTGTGGTTCCAGACAAGAAGATTTTCAAAAAAAATTCTGTTTCAGCCTATGCAAAATAAATAGACCCCGCGGCATAATTTAAACTGTCTGGGCAGAAGACCTCTGGGTGAACCTCTATGCATAATGTCTAAGCTTTAGGCCTGATTGTTTCAGTTTTTCAAGATTTTCGAAGTTCTTCCTTTCTGTTGCCACAGCAACCAACTAAACTAGATTAGGGACATTAATTCCTGATACCAAATTATCTCCCTTACTCAGATAACATCAAAGGTAGACCAAATAGTACATTGGTCCTTTCAGTTGGAATCCTCTGACTTTATCCTTGTTTCTAACTGTGATGGTCTTGACTTTCAGTTGTGAAAATTGTCACTTATATATCAAATAAAAAGTTAGGATTATCAAAGAACAAAGATAATGGTGTTAACAAAACATTGCTAAATTTATTGTGTAATCTGACCGCCACTGTTGCAAATAATTAGGTTTAATTATCATCATATCAAAAGAGAAAATAGCGATAAAAGCAGAGGAATCCAAATGAAAGGACCAAAGTAATATCAGAAAGTATTCAGGGTAGATAATCAACTAATGTCCCCCATTAAACTAACCCCAATCTGAAATCATTTCACTATTATATAGTATATATCCTTTATAACATTTTAGAAGAATCTATTAACACCACTCTGTTACAAGCTTTTGGGTAATAAGCCTAGACCTTTCAACGAAATGAGTGCAAGGATGCAACTAACTTGACAATCATAACTGCTTCACACAATAATAATATACTTTTCAAAAAAACTACAACATTCTTAATTTCTTATTAGCCATTATACGTTTTGTTGCTTCTATAAATTCCACTCCATAGCTATCATGTTCTACCATGCCTGTTGCTATGTTGAGTATATTGGGATCAAAGATAATATCATTCTTGTTGAAATCTACTTTACCTACCAATGGTGCAGATTTCAACCTTTCTCTAGCTGTCTGTAGCATGAAAAGAAAAGAAGTCCTATGTTGGTATTTATAAATAATAATCTCGTAATGTGAATTCACTAAATGTGACAACACAAGACGTGTATACAGTACAACTGCTTTTATATAGAACTACATCATACTCATAAAACTACATCTGATAGACTGCTCATTAGATCTATCTATCTATTTGAACTTATTTATCGTCGGTAACGGTTTCCCGTATGACCAACGCCCCCTGAAGAGACTAATTTTATGTTGTGGGGGTAGTGCAAGATACAGAGAGCATCCCATTCCAGAGACACCCCTGGTACTTTTGCATGCTCAGTTTATAGCACTGATACATGGGACCTCGGTTTAACGTCTCATCCGAAAGGCTATTAGTTATGTAAGTGGAGGAGCAGAGGATCAAACTCGGGACCCCTGGTTTACCAGTCCAGCGCGTTACCACTGGACTACATCCGCTGCTCATTAGAGAACATGCAGTGGCACTTACAAATGTAAAGAGAGACAACTCTAGCTATATGGTAATAACGAGAAACAACAGTGATTCTTCCATACTATAACATCTTTTACTTTTGACTTTGCATTAATAACTTGATGAAGTTCAAAACCAAACTCGTTATGTTTTCTTTGTATCTGAAAAGTATTTTTCCACTGTAACAAATAAATGGCCTAAGTATTGCTTTTGTACAGTCCGTTCAATACAGCTCTTCCGCGTACTTCTGTCAAAACAGTGGGTTTTGAGAACGCCATGCATTTATTATCATAATATAAATGTCTAGAATGATTCATACATAGAGGCAAAATAAGAACAATCTTGACTGGATAACAGGTAAAATATAATGCTTAGCAATTTTATTGGTGTCATTAAGAAAAAAAATATATGGTGTGGATATGAAAAACTGAGTATTGGTTTGCTATAGCCTATGTCTGACAAACCTGAACACCGTTTGTGTATTTTTGTACAGATTGTTTCAATGAAAATTGATTTGGTGAGCTGCTGAATGTTCTTCATTGTTTTATATAAGCTAGGAAATCAATAACCGACTCAACCGTATGGAAAGCCACGCCTGTCTTATTTCGTTGTTGTTTTTTTTTAAAATTAATTCAACCGTTTGTGTAATAAATCAGTTCATTTCGAAAACGCATTTATTGTTTATATAAGGACAATTAGTTTCATATATTGATATTTTCATATCATATATATCCTGTGATTCCTTACGTTGATAGTTGGTTTGTGGTATGAAAATTATCATATTTCACTCGTGGCTATCGCCACTCGTGAACTCTTTTTTTTCAAACCATTCTCCGGATGAAAAATAATCCCGTATTTATAGAAAAAAAAACTTGAATATCTTTATATAGTTTTGAGTCGAATCAGTACAAATGCAGTTGGTGTTATATATCATAATGCGAAACTATATGATAAAACTTGTTTAAATCAATGATGTGTCCATTACAAACATATTATGAATGTATCATAGTGTGTACCATACATCGACAATTCTGTTCAAGGTTTTTGGTTTAGTTTATTGGGTTTTCATGCCAGTTTTAACAGCGAAGGTCATACCCCGGCGGTCAGTCTAACTAATCAGTGTTCCTGGGTATCCAACCAGTTTAATAACCAATTTCTCCCTGCTTCTGTTCAATATATTGTAATTATAATGATGTTCTGTCCAATATAAACATATTTTCAACAAATATTGTCGAAATGAATGATAAATTTCACTAACGGTTGCGTTTATTACAAAACAACGATATAAGATTTCACATAACTGGGTTTGCGGGTTGGCATTATTTCGTCAGTAGATTCCTTCTACAACAGAGAATTAACTAGAAAATGTTCATGCCAAGATTTTGCGGGAGCATACAAAAATCAAGCAAATACCTGCACCAAAAAGCCTGCTGTCGTTCGCGAATCAACTGCCGTTGGCACCACAGCTTATTTTGTTCTTGCGGGAGTTGTTGTTGTGTATGTGGCCAGGAATAAATAAGGAACAACAATTCACTATGATAGCTAATTTATTACAGTATCCGAGAATAAAGGAACGCGGAATGGCGTGGCTACAGGGCCAGCATGCATGCATATCGTATTACCTAAATTTTGATTCGCTGTTGTAAATACACAACAATTGTCATATGGTATTCGTTCATAAATATATAGATTTACCACTGATTAAAAGTTTAAATTCGATCCCGCTTACTCCACTCAGTTTTGTATGAAAAGGTACAAACATATAACATTTATTACATTTACAGTCAAATGAAATTTATTTTAGGAGTCGTTTGATTTTCATCAGCCGTTAGCACACTATAAAGAAGGCTTTCCTTACATGGACAGATTAATTTTAACCTTATTTCACTTTATCAGATCGCTATTTAGACGAGGTGAAAGATGGCATCACGTGACATAGAGTGTATACCAGTTCCTGAAGGTACCGGTTTACCAGAGGCATGACCAAAAAGATTGCCCTGATAACGGACATGGTTTGTTTTTTTTACTTTGATATCAGCCCCTAACCTGTATCACCAGTATGAGGCTATTGTGTTATTTTCCATTCGTCCGTTCATCTGTCCGTTCGTCAGTCAGTTTTCAATTTTTGCGGTAAATTGAAAAAATATTTTGAGCCAGGATAATGGGTTTTGCCACGTAAAAAGATACCAGTGTGTATATAATGAGCGTAAATAGAGATTGTGGCCCTGCATCAATCCACATGTCTGTACGTATATCTGGTGTAAAATTTTGATGGTGCTTTTACTGGAAAGTATCGGATTCAAAGTTTATAAAACTGTGTATGCTGATTCATCATAAATTAATGTAATGCACATAAGACATGTCTCTTCTTCATCGTTTTCGTCTGCCTATCTCCAATTATTAGTTTAAAGACTTCAGAAGCTATTTAAATGGAGTCTTACATGAATAAAATATTAACAAAAAATTAACTATTATATCAGTTTTATTTTTCATTCGTAATGACTTGAAAGTATAACTTGTATGGTCATTTTATTTTGATGTGATGATAAAGGGCAACTGAAGACAATACCTGACAGAATAAACTGTTTCGCTTTGTTTACTGACGATGCTTTTACCGGTAGAGTACTTTTTCTTCTGTAAAGCATCACTTTCCATTGACATATTCAGCACAATTTTCCAAGAACAGCTAAAAATGTTTATCTGATTTCGTTTCCTTTTATAATTCTTTTATTTTAATCTGCCTTAGTTGACCATGACATTAATAACACATTGATTCGTAGTATTTTATGAATCTAATTTAAAAAAAAAACATAACTGAATACTTTTTTAACAGGAACTACTAGCTGTGACATGCGCACTCAAAACATTCCTGTATCTCTGCTGTGATGTACCTTCGTTCTGTTTATCTATAGCTGTTCTGTATTACAGTATACTAGTATTTCATTACTGCATAAGATGATGATTACATGATTTGAAATGTATGTCAAGAGTATTGCCTTGAAGTTACATACATGCATTTCAGTAGGTCCTATAAGTAGCTGCAGTCTTGTGTCCCTTTCAGATACAGGTAGACAAGAGAGAGGGAAGCTGTTGAAGAGTATGTGTATAACATCTGTTGGCATGGTAATAGCTTCCGTTTTAGCAATTCTGATTTGGATACTTGGATTGCCATCATACTCAGGCGGAATCAAATTTATTATGTATGCAGGTGTCTTTGCTGGGGGAATGGTAAGAACACCTTTGGATAAGTTTCCAGTGTAAATCTGTTCTAAAGTATCGACGTGTCTTTAGGTGTATATGCATTGGTATTAACTTAATGTTAACATGATCGTATAAAAATTTAGAATTAGCATGAAATCAAGAGGAACTCGTGTGAGGTGTGAAGGTGTATCATCAGTGTCAACTTTTTTTGTAGATAAATAGTTGATTATAAAATAGTTGTGTATAGAATTATCTACTACCTAAGTATAAGAATAGGTAAAACATTGTTAAACTTATGAATGGTTAAAAATACCAAGATTCATGACGGTCCAGATTACTGCTGAAATCGCAGTGAATGTTCAGAAATGATGTAAATAAGATTTAATAAAAAGTTCTTTCACGCATAAGATGGATATATTTAAATACTCCTTCCACTTTGGTTATAAATTACGTTTGACTTAACAACTGGGCGAGCCATAAAAGATTTTTCACAATACTTTACTTAGTGGTTTCAAAATTTTTTTCCTCAGTGAAATAGTAAATAGACTGTTATTTGTTTTTCTTATTTTTCTACTAAAACGCATCAGTACTAATTGATTTTTTAGCTCACCTGAGTACAGCACAGGGTGAGTTTTTAAGATCGTTGAATGTCCGTCGTCCACAGTTGGTTTGTTAACACTCTAGATGTTATATTTTTGACCTAATTGTCACGGAAATTAAACAGAATGATTGCCTCAATACGATCTTGGACAAGTTCTAATACGGGTTATGTCGGATTGAAAACTAGATCACTATATCAAATCAGAAGAAAACCTTGTCAACATTCTAGAGACAACATGTTCACTCAAATGACATGAAATCTTTCCAGAATGTCTGTCTTAATAATATCTAGGTTAAGTTTGAATATTGGTCATCTTCAGTCTTATTCAAACCATATCCTTACTGACGCTCCACTACCTTTCGCTACCTAATTGCGGATAGTAGAGGAGCACAAATTAGGATATGATTTTAATGAGATTGGGTCATCTTGACTCAAGAACTAGGTCACAGGGTCATAACATAGAAAAACCTTGTTAGAACTCTAGAGGCTACATTTTCTTACCAAATATGATAGATGTTTGTCTTGAAGATATCTAGGAAAAGTTTGAATTTCGGTCATCTGGAGTCAAATTCTAAGTCATAGGGTTAAATAACAGTTTTTCCTTATTGACAATCTAGAAGCAATTCTTGTCCAAATATCATGAAAACTTGTACATTTGTTTCTCTTGATGATATCTAGGTCATATTTGAATATGGGTTATCTTAGAACAAAAACTAGGTCACAGAATCAAAACATAGAAAACCTTGTTAACACTAAAGGCTACATTTTCTTTCCAAATGTCATGAAAATTTCTCAGAATATTTGCTTGATGATATCTTAGTCAAGTTTGAACATGGGTTATCTGGGGTCAAAAACTAGGTCATAAGGTCAGAACACAGGTTAACGTTGGTAACACTCTAGAGGCCATTTTTGTCCAAATGACATGAAGCTTGTAAGGTTGTTTGACTTGATAAAATCTAAGTCAATTAAAAAAATCGGTAATCTGGGTTGGCAACCAGGTCACAGGGTCAAAACATAGAAAAACATCGTTAAAATTCTAGAGGCTACATTTTCTTTTTTTTAGATTTCATGGACATTTTAAGAAAATTTGCTTCATGGAGTTTAAACGCAAATTTACCTTATTAACACTCTAGAGGTCAATTTTTTGTCCATGAAACTTGTCAGAATATTTGTCTTAAAGAAATCTTTGTCGACTTCGAATATGGATCATCTGCGGTCGAAAATTCGATCATGTAGTCAGCACATAGTAAAACCTTAATAACATTCTAGAGGCTATATTTACGTTTCAAATATCATGAAAATATGTCAAAATATGTCTTAATGATATGTAGGTCATGTTTGAATATGGGTCATCTTAGAATATGGGTCATAGCTTAGAAATACCATGTTAACATTCTAGAGGCTACATTTTCTTTCCAAATGTCATGAAAATTTGTCCGAATCTTTTTCTTCACGTTATCTAGGTCAATTTTGAATATATTTCATTTCGACTCAAAAACTGGGATATCGAGTGAAAACATAAATTTACCTTGTTTACATTGTAGAGGCCAATTTTTGTCAAGAGGCCAAATGGCATGATAACTTGTCAGAATAGTTGTCTGGATAATCTCAAGTTCAATTATGGGTCATCCCGTTTCCTGAACCAACCTCATTCCATCATGGGTCCAGAGTTAGAGTCCCTTAGCAATGGGACGCAGGCGAGCGATTAAGGGCCAATCATGGCCCTCTTGTTTATTTTTTGTCTCTTTCACCATTTATGCCGGCTCGCCTCTTGTGTTTAATCAAAACTTTTGTAGTCATTTCCATATATCCGCAAAACATTCAAATATACAAGGTCAATGTCACAGCTATTCCCCGGTCCAGCGGGTGAGGGGGTTTGGAATTGACAAAAGCATTACAATACAGACTAGTTCATGGTATGCTTTCTCTAGAACCGTTCTTGCATTTTATAAAGCCTGTAATGACTTCTTGCTTTTTGTCAACAGTGTGTGGTATTGCAACATTCATATGTTACCGAAATGCCGTTATTAAATTAACTTTTTGTGTGAGTGGCAGTAGAAGAGTAAGCTGCAACACAGTCACCCATAGTTACTGAATATAAATATCTAAGCGAGGAGCTACTAGCTTTTTTAAAAGCTAAACTTGTATAACATAAAGATGTGTTTCATTATTTTGCAGGTCATTTTCTTCGCCGTCTGTCCGATTTGTATGTACTACGAAGACAAGAGAAGAGAAGAGGGAATGGTAATGGGGAAACAGTACAAGTTTTGTGTAAGTATTGAAGGAACTTTTTCAACGTTTTTGCTAGGAAAACATTGGTCACCGCCTCAAGAATAGAAGGATCTTTAAGATTTTTGTAACGAGTTTATACAAGCTTAAGTAATAATGGCACGAGGCCGACATTTACAACATTTTTTACAAATTTCCTTAAGGTTCTTACCTTTTTTGAGATGTTTCTCAGTGCAATTTTTAATCCGAAATAACTTTCATGATCTCCATTGGGCATGAAATGAAAAGTCCTGTATAAGGCAACTAGACCATGTAGCTAACTATTGTTTCAAAAGAAATAATGATTCATAATTCAGACAAGAAAGATTTGAATGTTTTCCCGAATGAATCTAATATTCTGTCAGTGACCATACAGATTGTCTAAAACATTTTTTATCAGACGAATATTATCTCAGATCTGCAGGGCTATTACAAAAAAATGCCGCCAGTGTTCTATAAATTCCGGGGAGAGGGTATTAGTTGTGATATTTGTGATATCATTGCAATTGATGATGTAGTTTTACCAATCTCCAGTGTCTTTTTATTGCCATTTAAACATGGAAGATCAAGCTAGGCGAAATTTAGCTATTCATTTTACCTATTTAATTCTACACTAGTTTATTTATATCATTAACAGTTGTGAATCAATAGATGTTATTCTCTCACACTTAGCTGAACCTCGACAACACTCTAAGTTAAATCCATCTCATTGTATCATTTCTGTGAAATTGATGGCTCCCTGATCCCTCACATTTGCATGATTTAGAAAGGATCCGCAGTTACATTCTCACCACAAACAGGTATATAACAAAAGAGCACGTGGTAATGTTTGTGGGTAAAACATATTGTTGTATGCTTTAAGAGTCATGCTGTGGATCCATTAATACTAGTGAAAGACTAGTTTGAAAGCTGTATGGCAAAGCTGAATATCTGTTTACCCCTGTATAAAAACCCTTCTCTCCAAATAAAGTATGTTGCACCATAAGCCTGTCATCTCCTTCCAAATAAGAAGTGTAGCATTATATATATTAAATTGTAGCATGCAGAGTATGCTAAAGTACTACAGGTGTAGCCTACAAGTCATGATTTATGGTGTTATATATATGGTATAAAGATATCTTACATGTACTAACCACCCATAGATTACAACAGTACTGGACAAACATGACCCTCCTCTCAGTAGTGGTTAGCTTTGGATGTTTTTGTTTTTATCTTTATGATCACAGACACGAAATAATCATGATCGGTTTACAAGAACAGTCAGGGATTCTTTTACTTTTGCTCAATTGATGTTTCCAGTCTCTTGTGTCACAATTCTTTTATTTTCTACGGGATGGTATGTCTTACCCAAACCTACACCAAAATTAGGGTCGAAAACTCTTACTTCTTGTGAGACCAATAATTTAAATATCCACATGTGTTATGAATTGCTCATACTAACATGTATCTACTTATTCTAAATTTTATTTATTTGTTTTCAGCTGAACTGTATGATAATCTATTTTGCCTTTGCCCTGTGTGCAGTACTCATTGTGCTTGGCTTGGCCGGAATTTATGGTACTGTCGAATGTGTACAAGCAAAGCAGGAGATTTTGCTATCTTACAACTTGTGCACAGAAAACACGGAGGCGCAACTTATTTTCGCTATTTTGACCACGGCAACGTCATCTGTACTTTTAATTCTTATACTTTTAGTCATCTGCATATTTTGTTGCAATAAATCAACTCTTGGTTATCAGGATATATATGAATATAGAAGAGAAGATATCGAGGAAATTAGAAGACAGGCAAGGGAAGAAGCACTAAGAGTCGCAGGTCGAGAAATCTTACTTAGACAGCAAGATGGCGGTCCAGGAGTGGGACCTCTTACAGCGAATCCACGTGCACCGCCTTTAGATCAAATGAATTCTGAGGAACCCCCACCTCCCTATGAGGCAGTTGTAAGAGATGAGCCGAACTCGAAGTTGACAAGGGAAGTATAGATATAGGTAAACCATAATATCGGTTTTTTTTTTTGAAAATGACAACAGGAATATATTCTCGGGAACTACTAAACCTTGAATAATGTCCTTTTTGCACGGGTACCGATCATAACTGCAGAAAACAGTCACATTAGCTTCTTGAACATTAATTTGTGTAAAATATATTTCCTTATTTAGATGTTTGTAACCCTCTTATTACAATAGTCTTATTTATATTGTAAATTGTTGTTTTCATGTTGAACTAAATTATTGGTTTGGCAAAAGGGCAAGTACTTAATACATAGATTGTTTCCGTAGTTAACTTATGTCTGAAGCCTTTTATAAAATGTACTGTATCAAGTTCAACCGTATAAAATCGACCAATTTAAAGACTAATATCTCAACGTGTGCAATATTTGATCTTATGGGCTGTAGTACGACTGTATACATGTAACCAATTTAGAGACTTATATTTAACCTTGTATCATATTCGAAATTTATAGACTTATCCAGTACCACTGTATATTGGATAGCTTATTTGTTAACTTGTATCATTGGCTCATATGGACTGTATTTAGTACAAGTATACATTTAATCAGTTAAGAAGCTTTTATCTAACTCGTGCCATATTTGATCTTTAGCATTTACGACTGTAAATTTGAGCAATTCAGAGATTTCTGTCTAACATGTGCCATATTTGATACTATGTGCTGTAGCAAATACGACTGTCTCTTTGACCAATTAAGAGATTTATATCTCACTTGTGCTATGTTTGTTCTTATGGACTGTAGCATATACGACTGTAAAATTTGACCAATTTAGAGAATTATGTCAAACTTGTGCCATATTTGATCTTTAGCATATACGACTGTCTCTTTGACAAATTTAGAGATTTATATCTAACTTGTGCAATGTTTGATCGTATGTACTGTGGCAAATACGACTGTCCATTTAACCAAATTAAAGATTAATATCTAACGTGTGCCATATTTGATCTTTTGCAAATACGACTGTTTATTTGACTAGTTTGGAGATTTATATCTAACTTGTTCCATATCTGATCAGTTCTACCTTGTGTCATAAATTGATGTTAGAGACTGTAGCAATGACGACTTTCTATTTGACCAAGTTAGAGATTTATATCTAACCTGTTCAAAGAACTTCATTTCGACAGAATTTATTATTATATTTAACCGTTTTGTACTAGTATCTTGGTCGAAACTTACGACAACTTATTTTGATTTAGTATCTAGTTTATCAATTTTTATGCCCCCACCATTTTAAGGGAGGGTATATAGATCTGGCCTTGTCTGTTCGTCCGCTGTCTCGCTGTCATGCTGGTTTATGTCGCGTGCAACTCCAAACGTGTAACTGCTAGGCTTATGCCCCTTGATTAAGCAAAAAATAGCATTTTTAGTCCCCTACCGGTTTAACCGGAGGGGATAATAGGTTTACCCTCCGTCCGTCTGTCCGTCCGTCCGTCCGTCAGTCAGTCAGTCCGTCCGTCCGTCCGTCCGTCACAAAAACTGGATCCCGTGATAATGCAAAAAGTACTGAAAATATTTTAATGAAACTTGAAATATGTGTAGATGGCAGTCTGGAGATTATGCACGTCTTTTTTTTTCCTTATGTTGAAAATTTTGGTTTCTATAGCAACAAATATACTTAAAATATGGCAAATATAACAATATTTGTGATAACTCAAAAGGTTGTAAGAATAATTCTATGAAACATAAAATATGGATAGGTGATAATATAGAATATAATGCACCTCAAGGTTCATAACTCTAGCACCAAAATTATTAGATTTATCCCCCCTTGAACTTAGAATTTTCATGAAAAATGTGTTTTTTTTGTATATAACTTCATTATTTCATAATGAATCTACTTTAAACTTTAAATATTGGTTTCCTATCATCACCCACATCATTTGTGATAAGGTTCATAATTCTAGCACCTAAATTGTCAGAATTATCATCCTTGAACTTTGAATTTTTTCTTCCTATGTTGAAAAATTTGGTACATTTGTCTTTCCCTAAAAAACTGTATCCAGAGATCACGTTTGAAGTACTTTTCCAACAAATTTACTGAGAATAAAGTAAAGTTGAAATATAAGTTAAACATAGTGATCCTGAGAAAATTTAAACATTGGAAACTACTTTTCCATGGGTTTTCAACAGAGGTCAAGGTCAGGTGATAGTTGAAACTTAGTATTAAAGATTATGTGCAACTTTGTTCCAACTGGGCTACCATGTGTGCCAAATTTTAGTTTTGCGACCTTTTTAGTCCCCTACGGGTTTCACTGGAGGGGACTATAGGTTAACCATCTTTCCGTCAGTCCGTCCGTCCGTCCGCAAAAACTGGATCCCGAGATAACGCATAAAAGACTGAAAATATTTTTATGAAACTTGATATATGGATAGATGGCAGTATGGAGATTATACACGTCTTTTTCTTTCTTCCTATGTTGAAAATCTGGTTGCTATGGCAACAAATAGACTTAAAATATTGCAAATATAGCAATATTTGTAATAACCCAAAAAGTACTTCCAATATTTTTATGAAACTTGAAATATGGATAAATGGCAGTATGGAGAATATCCACCTCATTTTTTATGAACCTAAAGGAGGAACTGTCCGTCCGTTTATCAGTCATTTCCTCTGAAAACTTTACCATTGGCCATATTTTCCTTACTACTGAATGGAATTACTTCAAACTTGGCACAACAATACCTTGGACAAGGCCATTCCAATGAAGTACATTTCTGTGACCTTGACCTCTGAATGATCTTGACCTTGTAAGTTTTCTTGTCCAGAAACTATAAGTTTGGCCATGATTTCCTTATTTCTGAACAGAATTACTTCAAACTTGGTCACAACAACCCCTTCGATAAGACCTTTTCAACAACATTTATTTCTGTGACCTTAACCTCTAAATGACCTTGACCTATGACGTTTCCTTCTTTGATGACACTTTGTACATGGATAGAGGATCATATGGAGATTATGCATGTCTCAGACAAATTCTTTAGTCAATTTCCTGATATGGGTTGGAGTAAGGGAGATGGACATTGCACCGGTAGGGGACTGTTGCTTTGTCTCTTGGCAAGCTCTTGTTATACTTGGGTTGCGTGTAACTCCAAACATATAACTGCTGTAACATGAAGCTTTCCAAGAATAATTGTCAGAATGTGAACTTATGCACCTGGGTACTTCGAGGCAAATTTATTGGAAATCGGCAGGCTTATGCCCCCGTGATTAAGTAAAAAAAATTGCATTTTTAGAATTTTGTCGCGTGTTACTACAAACATATAATCGCTGGAGCCTATGAAACTTTTTAAGAATGGTTGTCACCAATATAAACTTACGCACCTAAGTATTTCGAGGCAAATTCATTAGTGATCGACAGAGTTATGCCCCCTTGATTAAGCAAAAATAGCATTTTAGACTCCTTAATGTTAAGGACAATGTTTATACGCACACCTGTAATTGTACTGGACTGTTTGTGACAACACAGCGGAATGTGATGGCATCCGTGTCCTATGGACACATCACTAGTTTTTTCGTTTTTATTTAGAAATTATTCTTTTTTATCATTTAATGTATAAAACATCCAATGTATTTGTATGATATTGAAATATATTACATCAATTAAACAATCGTTTTATCAAATTTAAACCGGTGACGTAAAAGAGGATGTTTAAGCATTTCTTTGAGATTATTGTTTTAGACATATGTGTTACTTTTTATATTTTGTATCAGATTATTAAAGTGTAATTTAAAGTCTGTACTATTTTTGTGTTTTAATAACACAGTAGAAGCTTCTACAAAAGACACTTAAATCAACAAGGGCACTGAATTGTGTCTTTTCTCCTTAGTTTGACATATCTTGGTCTTTGCATCTTAACTACTTAGGGTCTGCTTAAAGTAAACAAAACATTTTATCTATGTCACAAATTTTACTGTATGATTATATACTATTTACAATTTTAAATCTTTCAAAGTCTTCACTAACATATTTCCTGTTGCTTGTGAATCAAAGACCTAAAATACAATGGTTATGAATTAAAAATTTGTAACAGCTTGCGTCTCCAATAAAAAAAGGTTTTCTACTGAATATAAACAGTTCTTCAAAGAGGGGCATATCAATTATCCAACGGTAACGCACAGGAATTTGAAACCCACCTGTTTCGAGTTTTAGCAAACTCTTCTCTACTACCTCTGTCTATCGAATGAAACATTATACCGTGGTCACATGCTATACACTGAGAATGCAGAAAAAAACAGTGTCTCCGGTGTATCTTACTCTTTTTATCTAATCCCAACGATCTTAATATGCTTTAAAAGAAAAACAACAATGACCCACTTATCCCTTCGCATTCTTTGCACTACCAATAAAGGGGAATGTGGATTAGAAAGTGATATATCAGGACACACGTCTAGTAAATGTTGGATTTTATCGCTCGTTTACAGTCCAGTTTTCTTCACGATATCGTATTCCTATGATCGATGTTTAACCTATATCTGTAATCTGGAACTTTACATTACGAAAGTTTGTCAAAATACATCATCATAAATAAATAGATTATTGGTTTAGTGTATCAAATATAACATGCAATGTCATCTGTATCACAATATCCAACAAGAAAATCATTGATGCAAAGCATCAAAGGCGACGCCCAAAGTTTGTTATTAATTTAATAATTATACGCATTTTCTGTATGGATTTAGATTATCTGTCTTTTAAGCAGGAAATGAACTCAATTTGCATTTATACTGTTAAATGGTCTGTAATGTTATTGCTGATATGACAATACAACAAAAACAAACACAGTTTACTATTTGTAGAATTTATTTTTTAAACAAGGCACTTTTGACACTAAATAACAGGAAAATACAGCAAGAACAAAAGGGATAGTAATAAAAAGTGGTGTTAATTCATATAAAAACCCTGAATAATGATGCAATATATAATCTGCTAACTCATTAATCCCTTCAAATTGCAAAAGTACAGCTGCACCATTATCAGAAGGCAAACCAATACTGTTTCTCGAATGGGATTCAAAAATACTGTACTGAGTAGTAGAAGAAGATATGTATACTGCAATAGTCAAATCATTAACTGTTAAAATATGAAATGGTGTCAGAAGGCTAGTTTGCGATATTGCATCAATAAAACATATATGTCCCAGCTCAACATTTGCTTGTGAATTTATTCTCCCGTAATACATATCTCGCATGTATTGGACCTGAAAACTTGTTCTCTGAAAATTTATTTCATCTGGCAAATCTGCATGTCTAAGATGACGTATGTGTCAAATGTTTTCAACAATCCGCGAATACAGACGGTTGCCATTAAACAAAATATCATCAATTTGTGAAGATGAAAAGGAACGATGTGGGACTTTTTCTAAAGAAAATAATGCAGCTAAAGCAATAATTAAGTGCCATAGCAGTACATTGCATGCGGCTGTATGGGGCAAATATAGAGCATCCTTGATGCAAACTTCCCAAAACTCCCCTTACCATGATGACTACCCCGGCTTCCTTGCAAATGTAAACATCACGTGATTCGAGTAATGTATTTTGATAGGCCAAGTGGTAAAATCCGCGGGAAATGCAATCGGAACTTCTTCGGCTATTATCGATGGATAACCAAAGACCGAAAAGTTGCGGATGATGTTTTGCGAGCTGATTATTAATTTCCATAATGAGTCGTACTGTTCGTATTTTCTTTCTCTAATAAATAACAAAAACATAAAAATTCAATAAAAAAACATTGCAAAAAATAAATAAATCACAGTTAAGATAATAATAAAATTAAATTTTAGATTAATAACAAAAAATGAAAGTCCTATTTCAAAATAAACGAAAAGGTAAATGTAGACCACAACAATAATAATAATATTCGGAGGCAGCTTTTAGTATTAAGGGATAAGCTGTTAAACAGAGCCTGCAATTTCATGAAAATAAGTATCACAATGCACATGCTTTTTACATAGTTATTAAATACAAATATAGCAACATATTTTTGTATACTTGATTTTTACGAATCAAAATAAAACTGATTGACACAACATGACATTAACTGCTAATAATAACAGCTCCTTCATTAGTCCAAAATAAAAAGCATTCCATAAGAGACGACGCCGCTCACCGGCGTCGCCAATAACTATTTTCGTTGCATACCGATCTTTGATGATTGTCCACGTTCATCATTCATAACAGTGATATTAGGCTGCAGTACTAGGAAAAATAGAAGTTTACAAAAAAACAAAACAAAAATACTATGTCAGTATAACCTAACAAATCAATAATTACGAATAACTAATCAAAGCAAAACAGTCGCTGCTTTTTACACCCAAACTCTAGTTGCTAAAATATGCTTATCTTCTGATCAAACTGTTCAAAGCATTGCGTACTAGGCCAGGCCATGACTGGAACCCAAATGAGTAGGCTAGCAGACGAATCACTGCCCTACATTACGGAATCTTGTTGAGGAAAATTAAAATGTCGCTGTCGCGCTTAGAGGTAGACGCTCGACAACGCGACGCGACATTGCGAAAATGCGACGCGACACCTCGACAATGCGAAACGACGCACGACAATGCAAAGCGACGATGCGATATTTCGCGCTTTTATAGCGCGACGATACGAAACGAAATCGCAATATTTCTTTTGACATTGTCGCACGTCGCTTCACACTTTCAAGCGTCGTATCGCATTTTCGCGATGTCGCGTCGCGTTGTCGAGCGTCTACCTCTAAGCACGACGGCGACATTTTAATTGGCCCAACCGGATTCCGTACTACATAGAACATTAGACAGAAACTTAAAAAAAAAGAAAAAAAAGAAGAAAATATGAAAGTTTTCTCTCAAACTACGGTAGTTAGAAACGTAATGAATTAGGCAATTTCTATATTGCCAAACGATCATTGAACTTCTAAGTACGTTAAAGTTATTTGAAACCATAGAACTGTTAAGCAGCTTTTAGAAGCAAAAGCCTTCTAAAGCTACACACCAGATTTTCTAGTTACAATCACATGACCGCCTCTTATCCATATATTCGTGTTGAAAAATAGTACCACAGGTTGTATGAGTATTCATTGCAATTTCGATAAAAGTTCTCTGATATTGCAGAATTCTGTTGATTTTGAAAGCATGAGTTATAATTTCAATTCTTTTGGCAAATCAAACTGTAAAAATAACAAGTTAGTAATTTTGTATTCATCCGCAAAAAAATCATTCATAAAATTTACTACGCATTGAAACAATCGTTTGCTAATCGGCGATGTATTCCGAAAGCGTGAAATGAGATAACGTAAACACGAAAACGTACACGAACAACCAATCACGCTTTTGACTCTGTTGATAGGCTAATACTTTTTTGTTGTTTTGTTGACAAATCAATCAGAATAAATTAAATATTTTCCTCTAATAAATGTGCTTAAAATATTTTTAACATCCTTGCTTTTAGTTTGCATGTTGATTAAATTATCAAAGTCAACATATTTACCTGTTTTCTCGAATATTGACCGAAAAAACAACCCTTTCTACATTATCAACTGTCTGTATTTATGGCGATAATTCGCGTTTTAACCCTTTACTCCATATATACATATTTTAACGCATGTGCGACCAGTGTAGATCCAGATCAGCCAGCACAGAAATAACCTGATGTATCAAAAGGCAAACAGTGTGAATCCTGATCAGACGGCACGGATGTGCCGCCTGATCTGGATCTACACTGTTCGCCCAAGCCATAAAGGTGTATATATATGGAGGAAAGGGTTAAAGAACGTAATATATTGTGTTTATGCCAATCAGAAAAAAGTATTTTAGCTTCCATTAAACAAGCCATTTCTTGATTATACACAGCAGTTTCCCGAAACACGTTAGTCTGAACGAAAACATTTAAACAGTACCAATATTCGGATATCGGAATTCGGATAACTGATGGAACGTCCGAAAATCAAAAATTGGAATCTTTTCAATATGGCAAACCAAATATTAGAATATTGATTTAACTATTCGTTCCAATCTTTACTTTTTGATAACCTTTTACTTGTATATAATGTATATAATAATGTGTATAGTTTAATGCTTTTCTTGAAACACCAAGTCAGTTGATTATTGATAAGCACAGGTCTCAAAATATCTTGGTTATAAAGAATGTAAGGATTAGAACATTTCAATGAAAACATTTGGGATTTCATCATGACCATGTTTTGCTTTAAATTAATTTCATGCCACATTTCCTATACAAAAGATAAGATCCAGTCTGAAATTATTAATAGGTCTACCTTAATTTTTTTTTTTAAGTATCTGATAGAATAGGACTCTATGCAATTTTACTTCGTGTAAGGTAGGATGTATGTGTCGGTTTTTCTACGAATCCTGCTCTGGGTTGTGTATTCTAAGATGCATCTTTTTGTTACAGACTTCAATGTTCGTAAGAATGACAGACAGTCATACACATAAACAAGAAAGTGCACGAATCGTCAGACAACGTCAGAACAGACAGAGACAAACACATAAACAAGAAAGTGCACGAATCGTCAGTCAACGACAAAACAGAGAGATATACACATACACAAAAAGTGCACGAATAGTCAGACAACGTCAGAACAGACAGACAAACACATAAACAAGAAAGTTCACGAATCGCCAGACAACGTCAGGACAGACATACACATTAACTAGCAAGTGCAAGAATCGTCAGACAACATCAGGACAGACAGACATACACATAAACAAGAAATTGCCAAGAATCGTCTGACAACGTCAGAATAGACGGACATACACATAAACAAAAAAGTATGTGAATCGTCTGACAACGTCAGAACAGACAGACATACATATAAACAAGAAAGTGCACCAATCGTTAGCCAGCGTCAGAGTAGACAGACATACGCATAAATAAGAAAGTGCACGAATTCGTCAGACAACGCTAGGACAGACAGACAGACAGATAGACACATAAACAAGGAAGTGAATGCATCGTCAGACAACGTCAGGACAGACAGACATACACATAAACAAGAAAGTGCACGAATCATCAGACAACCTCAGAACAGATGGACATACACATAAGCAAGAACGTATACGAATCGCCAGACAACGTCAGGACAGATAGACATATATATGAACTCTTAGTATTGCGTACTGTTTGTCTCCTGTTCATTCTACCGCAATAGTTCCCACCATTTACAGGGATGGAATTCGAACACGTATGTTTTGATATCCTCCGCCGGGCGTACCTTTACAGCCATCCCATGATGACCACATTGTGAAATCTCCAATCACTAAAGGAAAACGAATTAATTTCTAACTATTTTGTTATGATCACTCTCAGCTTATATATGCTTAAAAGAACATGTATAATGTAACAACACATATCAGTGATATTATTATAACCCCCCCCCCCCCACCAACCAGGTTATGGGATGTTGAAGTGGGCTTTAGGGATCCCTTGTGCCTCCTCCCGTCTTCCGAGCAAATAATGATCTTCAGAAATGAAATGGAAACAACAAGTATATCTGAGTGTTAAATACTAGTAGTCAATATGCATATTTCTTCCAGTTCAATCCTGCTTTTTTACATTGAAGTTATGACCGGGATAGGGCCATTATTTACTCCAGGTGCATAATTTAAATACTCTTGGTGTCTTGGTGAAGGACCTCTAAATGATGCTCCATGCAAGATATCTTATGTCTAACATCTTACGGTTTCTCGCAAGAAGAATTTCAAAGATTAAGATTAGGACCCTCTGGGGTGGGGCTAGTTTTGAACCCAGTTACATAATTTGGACCAACTTTGTAGAGGTCTACTAGTCAATTTAACAACAAAATATCTAAGCTCTATAGCAATAGGTTTCAGAAAAGAAGAGTTTTAAAGTCTTCCCTAAACATGCCTCTGTAAAATCAAATGACCCCGGCGCAGGGCCCCAAGGACTCAATAATCTTAATAAAGAACACATAGATGATGTTTCTTAGCCTATGGCTTTGTGGTTTTAGAAAGGAAGATCTTTCAAATTTCAATATAAGCCTATGCAAAATCAAGTAACCCTAGGGGCTATTAATGATCCCATGGACATTATTTGAACAATCTTGGTAGAAGACCTCTAGAAGACCATGCAAAATATCTCAGCCCTAGAGCTCTTGAAAAAAGTTTCCTTGTTGGAGCCTATGTAAAATAAATAGACCTCGTGGCGTAATTTGAACACTCTTGGAAGAAGACCTCTAAGCGAACCTCTATGCAAAATGTCTAAGCTTTAGGCCTGATGGTTTCAGATTTTCGAAGTGTTTCCTTTTTGCTGCCATAGCAACCAGATTTCTTGATGGAATTCATAGCGCTTCCGACAAAGAACATACCGGCAAAGTTTTATAAACTTTTACCAGGTGATTAAGAAGGAGTATACCGCACACCAGACACACAGACATCCTAAAAGCTCACCTTAAGCATATGCTCATGTAAGCTCAATAGTAAAGTTATGCCATTAAGCTCACTTCAGTTATTTCAAAATCACAAGGACATCAAAAGTTTAAGGACCCAAAGCCTTAAAATTAGAACGAATAAGGTGTGCCATGAAGACAGCGGTCGAGGATATTTTTTCAGTATTCTCTCTTGCTTCTTCTGTATCTGCTGTAACATATTTATCTACACCCTAAGATTAAAAAAGAAATACTCGTACATACATGAATACATCTGAACAAATAAAATATTCCAATAATATCTTATTGTCCCATAAAAATTGAAAAATATATACAAGAACAATAAGTACAGCTGGTTTGTAAACATTTCCATCTACTATTTCTTTCAGTGACGGTGTATCATTCTTAAGTTGACCAGTAAAGTAGATGTTTTTGTCAAAGTTTTTTTAAACTTTAGTCAGTACTTGTCCCTATCAAAAATATTTTTGAAATCATCCCAAACAACAACAACAACAAAATCAATTTTTCACTGTCAGTGGACAAGAACATTCGGCAACCTTTAAAATAGCAAGGTTTTAAGATTTTGTACCATAAGATAATAAATTGCAAATAAGAACAAGAAGAAATCAGAAAAAGTTTGCAAGATCTCAACAAAATATCTGACTCGTCACATTTGCTCACTTGTCTTGGAGGCATTTCTAAAAATAGGACGTAATAGTAGAATCTGCTTTTGCTTGTTTTTTATTATTATTATTAGGGACGATGGACGGCCACCGATCCTAAAAACTCACAATTCTGAAGGATGTGCTATGGTGATCTAAGAAAATAAAGCTTAACTTTCTCCAATCTGGTATCAAAGTTCACTACAATATAGTATATATCCTTTATAACATTTTAGAAGAATCTAGTTAGCACCACTTAGCCTCAAGAAGCTCTGTTACAAGCATGTTGGCAATAAGCCAAGGCCTTTCAAGGATGCAGCTAATTTGACATTCATTACTGCTTCACAAATATCTCATTTGGCAGTAAATATACACCTTTCAAAAAACTACAACACTCTTAATTTCTTTATTCGTTTTGTAGCTTCTATAAAGTCCTACTCCATATCTATCTTGTTTACTATTCTTCTTGCTGTAGTTAGTATTTCCGCGACCTTCATTCATAACAGTGGCTTTTGACAACACTATGCATTTATTATTATAAACCTGTGAAGAATGATCTATACAAGTTTAGCCACTGAGTTTATGAGCCAGAATAAGAGAACTGGAGCTTAACAGGTAAAATATTTAATGCTTTGCAATTTTATCGGTGTCATTTGAAAAATAATATATCGTGTGGATATGCAAAATGGAGTGTGGGATTTGCTATATGCTATGTCTGACACGGTCTGATGAAGTCTGAACTCTCTCTCTGTGTATTTTGTGAACAGATTGTTTCAATGAAAATTGTTTTGGAACGTGTTTTGATGAGCTGCTGTATGTTCATCAGATGAGAACTGTAAGATCTGGTTTTATTTTCGTTTGAGTTTCGTCTATTTTATATAAGCTAGGAAATCAATGATCGATTCAACAGTATGGAAAGCCATGGCTGTCTTACATATTTTTTAAATTGATTAATTCAACCTTATGTGCAATATGTTTTAATGTTTGTTTGTTAGGATGCAGAAAATACCAAGGTGTTGATTCTACTGTTTATTTTCTAAGACTGATTTCATATCAATGTACAGAGTGGTCAAGACATAAAGAAGTCGGAGCTTATTTAATCATAGTTTAAAGGTACTACGTGTGATAAAGCATTAAACACGAAACATAATAAATCAGTATCATTTCGAAAATGCTAATTGTTTACATAAGGACAATTAGTTTCATATATTGATATTTTCATATATATGTTGGTTTTATATAAGCGCATTTCCATAATATACATGTATGGACAACAAGGTTTAATGTAATAATGAAATGTCGAAATGAATCCTTATTTTGCTACTTCGGTTCTATATAAGGAAAATCAGTTGGTAGAGGGAAGAAAGAATCGAGGTTAGCACCCGGCTCATGAATATTCGGCAAACGGAAAACGATTCAACATCGTGAATGGCCGTTCATAGAAAATGTTAATTCTGGCATAGCCGTTCCGTAACTTATACTTGCCGTTACCGTCAATGCCTCATTTTCACATATGAATTTTTCCAAGTCACATATTAAGCATGTGAAACATATATTGATAGTTGGTTTTATGTAAGTGTTTTTTCAATATATACACTTCAAAATGAAATTATATAGTAGTGAGTCGAATCAGTACAAAGGCAGTTGGTTTACTACTATATGACAAAACTAGTTTAATTCAGTGATGTTTCCGTTACAAAAATACTAAGACTGAATCATTATAAAGGTACATTGGTTCCATACATCGACAATTCTGTGCAATATATTGTAATTATAATGATGTTCTGTCCAATATAAACATGTTTCCTACTAATATTGTCGAAATTAACTGATTTATTTCACAAACGGTTGAATTAATTACAAAACAACGCTATAAGACACCCATGGTTTTCCATACAACCGGGTTTGGGAATGTGCCATCAGGCTGCGTACATATGTCGATATTTTGGTGAAGATGAGTATTTCCATCAATGAAGTAGTTAGGAAAAATTAGAGCAAAATGATCAAACTTCATCACGGAATACATTAAGTATTTCAGTTTTGCGAATAAGCATATTTTCGACCGCTTCAGCAAATGACTCATTCGGTCGAAAATTTGCACACGTTTTGGACAAGTTCACGCTAATAAAACACTGTTTAAGGTATGATTTCGTCAGTAGAGTCCTTTTAAAATAGGGAATCACCTAGAACAATTGTTCATGCCAAGATCTTGCGGGAGCATATAGAAATCATGCAAATACCTGCACCAGAAAGCCTTCTGTTGTTCGCGGATCATCAGCTGTTTTCAAACCAGCTTACTTTGTTTCTGCGGGAGTTGTCATGTGATATTCATTCATAGACATATATACTTACCACTGATTTACAGAATTTTGTATGAAAAAGTATAAACACTCCGTTTATTACATTTACAGTCAAATGGAATTTATTTAGGTATCGTTTGATTTTCATCAGCAGTTAGAACACTATAAAGAGGGCTTGCCTTGCATGAATGAATTAATTTTAACCGTTATTTCACTCTATCAGATTGCGTTTAGAAGAGGTGTAAGATGGCATCACGTGACATAGAGTGTACACCAGTTCCTGGAGGACCGGTTTGCCAGCGGCATGACCAAAAAGACTGCCCTGATAACGGACATGGTTTGTTGTTTTTTTTACCTTTGATATTAGCCCCCGAACCAGTATCATCAGGATGGGGCAATTGTGTAACTTTCCGTTCGTCCGACTGTCCGTCCGTCAGACAGTTTTAAAATGTTGCGGTTAATTGAAAAAATATTGGAGCCAGGGTAATGGAATTTGCCATGTAAATAGATACCAGTGTGTATATTATGAACCTAAATGGACATTTTGCCCCTGCATCAACCCACATGTCTGTACGTATGTCTGGTGTAAATTTTTAATGGTGCATTTACTGGAATGTATCGGATTCAAAATTTATAAAACTGTGCCTGCTGATGCATCATAGTAAAATTCATGTAATGCACATAAGTTAAGAAAATTCTCTTCTTCATCGTATTCGTCTGCCTGCCGTATCTACCAATTATTAGCTTAAGACTTCAGAGGCTAGATTAATGGATCTTACATGAATAAAATCGATATAAAACAAAAATTAATAGTCTTTCATTCGTAATGACTCTAAAGTATAATTTGTTTGGTCATTTTATTTTGATGTGATGATAAAGAGCAACTGAAGACAATACCTGGCCGAAAAAACGGATCGCTTTGTCTGTTTTTACCTTTTGATTACTGACGATGATTTTACCGGTAGAGTACTAGTACTTCTGTATACCTTGCAAATGTTGGTATCGCTTTCCATTGACATATTCATCACAATATTGCAAAATACTTAAAGTTGTTATCTGATTTCGTTTTCATTTATATCTTTGTTTATTTTAATCTGTTTTAGTTTACACCTTGTTTTGATGTCCATGATAGTAACACAGTGATTCGTTGTATTTTGTGAAACTAAATTAAAAAAAAAACATAACTGGATACATTATTTTTTAACAGGTACTAGCTTTGACATCTGCATTCAAAATATTCTCAGTGTATCTGCTTTCATGAACCTTCATTTTATTTATTTATAGCTGTTCAATATTACCGTATACTAGTATTTCACTACCGCATAAGATGATTATAACATGATTCAAAATACAGATCAAAAGTATTGCCTTGAAGTTACATACATGTACATGCGTTCAGTACGTCATGTAAATAGCTATATTATTGCGTCCTTTCAGATACGAGTAGACTAAAGAGAGCGAAACTGTTGAGGGCAATGTGTATAACATCTGTTGTGATAATTGTAGTTTCCGCTTCAGCAGTTCTGATTGGGATACTTGGATTTTCTTCATACCCAGGCGGAATGAAATATATAATGTGTGGTAGTCTTTTTGCTGGTGGGATGGTAAGAAAAGACCAGACACAATACTCTAACATAAGTTTCCAGTGTAAATCTTTTCTAAAGTTTCAATGTGATTTTAGGTTTATATGGTTTGGTAACAAATTAATGTTGACATGAAAGTTCTTACGAACTAAAACTTGAAACAGAAAGATGCAATGCATCATAGAATACGCCAACGCTCTAACCACTGAGTCAAAATTATAGGAAGGTGTGTAGTAGACCATAACACATCCTTTCTTGAGAAAGTCATCATTTATGGTGTTGTGTATGTTTTAGATCAATTGATCAGACAGAAATCTTTAAAGATTCTATTTTAATTGATTTTTGTAACTAAATCCAGGTGAGATTTATCCCGGACGAGCCCCCATCTTACAAACATGAAAGTCCGTAACAGAAAGATGCAATGCATCGTAGAATACACAACCCAGAGCGGGATCCTAACCTCAATCTCCCTGACGCAGTTGTCGGAGGTTGTATTTATAAAATTATAGAAAGGTGTGTACTAGACCGTAACAAAGTATACAAACTTGATATGAAATCAAGAGGAACTCGTGTGAGGTTTGAAGGTGTATCATAAGTGTCAACTTTTTGTAGATAAATTCTTGAGTATAAAAATATCTACCACGTAATTGTGAGAAAAGGTAAAACCTTATTAAACTTTGAATGGTCAAAAATACCAAGATTCATGATGGTCCAGGTTACTGCTGAAAAAAAACAGTGAATGTTCAGAAATGATTTAAATAAGAAGTAACAAAAAGTTCTTTCACGCATAAGATAGATATATTTAAAATACTCCTTCCACTGTAGGTGTAAATTTCATTTAACTTAGTACTTGGTCAGCCATAAAAGATTTTTTACAATACGTTTTTAGTGGTTTCAAAACTTTTTTCTCAATGAAATAGTAAATAGATTGGTCGTGTTTGTTTTTTTCTTATTTTTCTTCTTCAGCAAATCAGTACTAATTGATTTTTTAGCTCACCTGAGCACAGCTCAGGGTGAGCTTTTAGATCGTTGAATGTCCGTCGTCCACAATTGGTTTGTTAACAATATAGATCTTATATTTTTGACCTAATTTTCACGGAAATTGAACAGAATGATTGTCTCAATAAGATCTTGGACAAGTTCTAATAGGGGTCATGTCGGATTGAAAACTAGGTCTCAAGACTAAATCAGAGGAAAAGCTTGTTAACATTTTAGAGACCACATTTTTTTGCTGAAATGGCATGAAAACTTACCAGAATGTCTGTATTGATAATATCTAGGTCAGTTTCGAATATTGGTCAAACTAGGTCACTGGGTCGAAACAGAAAAAAACTTGTTAACACTCTAGAGGCTACATTTTCTTTCCAAATATGATAGAAATTTATCAGAATGTTGTGTCTTGATGATATCTAGGTAATTTTGAATTTGGGTCATCTGGAGTCAAAAACTAGGTCATGCAGTCAGAACAGATTTTCCTTGTTAAAACTCTTGAGGCCAATTTTTGCCCAAATGGCTTGAAAACTTGTCCAATTGTTTCTGTTGATGATATCTAGGTCATATTCGAATATGTGTTATCTTGGATCAAAAACTAGGTGATAGAATCAAAACATAGAAAAACCTTGTTAACACTCTAGAGGCTATATTTTCTTTCTAAATTCATGAAAATTTCTCAGGATGTTTGCTTGATGATATCTAGATCAATTTCAAATATGGTTCGTCTGGTATCAGAAACTAGGTCAAGGGGTCAAAACACAGTTTTACGTTGTTAACACTCTAGAGAACATTTTTGTTCAGATGGACATGAAAACTCACTGAGGTTATTTGACTTGATAAAATCTAGGGCAGTTTAAAAAATGGGTCATCTGCGTCAGCAACGAGGTTACATGGCTAAAACAGGAAGACCTCGTTTACATTCTAGAGGCTTCATTCTCTCTCCAGATTTCATTGTCAGAATGTTTGCTTGACGATATCAGGCCAAGTTCGAATATAGGTCATCTGTGGAGAAAAATTTACCATTCTTAACACTCTAGAGGCCAATTTTTGTCCAAATTGCATGAAAATGTGTTAGAAAGTTTGTCTAAATGATATCTTGGTCGTTTCGATTATAGGTTATCTGCGGTCAAAAACTCGGTAATGGGGTCACAGCATAGTAAAACATTGTTAACACTCTAGAGGCTACATTTTCTTTTCCAAATGGCATGAAAATTTGCCAAAATCTTTGTCTTGATAATATCTAGGTCAAGTTTGAATATATATTTTATTTGGGTTCAAAAACTGAGACATATGGTCAAAACACAGATCGACCTTGTGCACACTGAAGAGGCCAATTTTTTGTCTAAATGGCATGAAAACTTGTCAGAATATTTGTCTTGATGATACCATCGTCAAGTTCGAATATAGGTCGTTTCGTTTCCTGGACCAACCTCATTCCATCATTGGTTCCGGACTTAGGGTCCCTAAGCAATGGGACGCAGGCAAGCGATTAAGGGCTGTCCTGACCCTCTTGTTTAATTTTCATTGTCCCTTTGACCAATGATTTAACTTAAATTTGTTTTCATTATTTTGCAGGTCTTTTTCTTCACTTTCTGTCCCGATTTGTATGTACTACGAAGACAAGACAACGGGAGAAACGGCAATGGGGAGACAGTACAAGTGTTGTGTAAGTTTTGAAGGAAAATTTTCACGTTTTATCCTGGTCACCGCCTCAAGAATAGAAGGATCTTTTAAGATTTTCTTATGCGTTTATACAAGCTTAAGTAATAATGGCACGAGGCCGACATTTACACTTGTGACATTTTTACAAAATTACAAATGTAATTCTCTCAGACTTAACTAAACATCGACAACACTCTAAGTAAATCCATATCTATTGTAATATTTCTGTGAAATACTAGTAAAAGACTCAAGTTACAAAGCTGTCCGACAAATCTGAATATCTGTTTACTCCAGTATATAATCCCTTCTCTCTAAATAAGATGTGTTGCACCATTTGTCTGTGATCTCCATCAAAATAAGGAATGTAGCAATATATATTAAATGGTCGAATGCAGGGTAATGCTACAGTGCTACAGGTGTATAGTCTACTAGTCATGATTTATGGTGCTATATGGTTCTCCTTTTTCTCACAGCAGTTTCAATGTAAAGGTTAACCTTAAGGTGAAATTAAGTTCATCTGACCTCTAAGTGTTTCCACAATATGTATTTTTATAATGAATGCAAAGAGTAGTTGCATGTTTAAAGTTATCTTACATGTACTAACTACCCATAGATTACAACAGTGCTGAGCAAACGAGACCTTGGTTAGTAGTTAGCTTTGGATGTTTTTGTTTTTATCTTTATGATCACAGACATGAAACAATCATGATCGGTTTACAAGAACAGTCTGGGATTCTTATACTTGTGCTCAATTGATTTTTTCAGTCTCTTTTTGTGACCATACTGTAATTTTTATGGGGTGGTATGTTATGTGTTATTTTGACTTCTTGTTAGAGTTTACCTTCCCTAAACCTACATCTAAAATAGGGTTGAAACTCTTACTTCTTGTGAGACCAATAGTTTAAATATCCAGATGCATTATGAATTGCTCATACTAACCTGTATCTACTTATTCTAAGTTTTATTCATTTGTTTTCAGCTGAATTGTATGTTAGTTTACTTTGCCTTTGCCCTATGTGCGGTGCTTATTGTGCTTGGCATATCCGGAATTTGGGGCACTGTCGAATGTGTAAGAGCAAAGCAGAAGATTTTGCTATCTAACAACATGTGCATTGAAAACACAGAGGCACGACTCACTATCGCTATTTTGACAATGGTAACGTCATCCTTACTTTTAACTCTTATACTGGTAGTCATTTGCATATTTTGTTACAATAAGAAAACTCTTGGTTATAAGGATATATATGAATATAGAAGAGAATTTATCGAGGACATTAGAAGAGAGGCAAGGGAAGAAGCATTGAGAGAAGTCGCAGGTCGAGAAACCCAACTTAGGCAGCAAATTGGCGGTCCAGGAGTGGTACCCAATACAGCAAATTCAAGTGCACCGCCTTTAGTTAAGGTAAACTCTGAGGAACCCCCACCTTCCTATGAGACAGTTGTAAGAGATGTGCCGAACATGTATGAATTTGAAATTGGTAAGGGAAGTGTAGATATTGATAAGCCATAAAATCAGAAAAATAACGCAGGAGTATACCGTTACGGTTACCTAAACCATGAATGATGTCCTTTTTTGCACGGGTACTGATCAGAACTGCTGAAAGCAGTCACATTAGCTTCTTGAACATTAATCTGTGTAACATATATATGTTGAACTTATTGGTTTAGCAAAAAGACAAGTAATTCTTACCTACCCTGTTTCAGTACGTGGCTTATGTCAGATGCGGCGAGAAGCCTTTCATAAAATGTACTGTATCAAACTCGACTGTATAAATTTGATCAATTTTAAGACTTATAACTGTGTGCAATATTTGATCTTATGGACTGTAGTACGATTGTACATATGTAACCAATTTATAGACTTATATTTAACCTTGTATCATATTTGAAATTTATGGACTTATCCAGTACAACTATATAATGGATAAGTTGAGACTTGTAAACTTGTATCATTGGCTTTTATGGACTGTATTTAGTACAACTATACATTAGATCAGTTTAGAGACATAATTCTTAACTTGTACAATATTTAAACTTATGGACTGCATTCAATACAACTATACATTAGATCAGTCTAGAAGCTTTTCTGTAACTTGTACCATATTTGATCTTTAGCAAATACGACTGTATATTTGACCAGTTTAGAGGTTTATATCTAACTTGGGCCATATTTGATCGTTACCAAATACGACTGTCTATTTGACCAGTTTAGAGATTTATATCTAACTCGTGCCATATTTGATCTTATGGACTGTACCAGTTACGACTGTTTATTTGACCAGTTTAGAGATTTATATCTAACTTGTGCCAAATTTGATCTTTAGCAAATTTGACCAGTTAAGAAATTTATCTCTTACTTGTGCATATTTGATCTTTTGCAAATACGACTGTTTATTTGACTACTTTAGAGAATTATATCTAAGTTGTGCCATATTTGATCTTCTGCAAATACGACTGTTTATTTGACTACTTTAGAGATTTATATCTAAGTTGTGCCATATTTGATATTTGCAAATACGACTGTTTATTTGACTACTTTAGAGATTTATATCTAAGTTGTGCCATATTTGATATTTTGCAAATACGACTTTTTATTTGACTACTGTAGGGATTTATATCTAAGTTGTGCCTTATCTGATTTTAGCGAATACAACTGAATATTTGACCAGTTCTACATATTTTGATGTTATAGACTGTAGCAATGACGACTGTATATTTGACCAATTAAGAGATTTATAATTTCACATATAACTTGTGCCATATTTTAGTCTTATGGACTGTAGCAATAACGCCAGTATATTCGATCAATTTATGTTCAAATGAACTTCATTTTCCACAGACTATAATTATATCTAACCGTTTCGTATCTTTGTCCAAACTTGTGACAAATTATTTCGATTTAGTATCTAGTTTACCTCTATCAATTTTTATTCCTCCACCATTTTAGGGGAGGGCATTTAGATCTACCCTTGTCCGTACGTCCGCTGTCACGTTGATTTGTGTCGCGTGTAACTCCAAACATATAAACTTTCTAAAAATGGTTGTCAGCACGCGAACTTATGCATCTGGGTATGTTGACGCAAATTAATTGGAGATCGGCAGACTTATGCCACCTGATCAAGCAAAAAAATAGCATTTTATACTTGTGTCGTCTAAGAATAGTTGTCAACATGTAAACTTACGTATCTGGATATTTCGAGGCAAATTTATTAGAGATCTACAGAGTTATGCCCCTTGATTAAGAAAAAATAGCATTTTTAGACTTCTTGATGTTACGGACAATGTTTATACGCACCTGTAATTGTACAGGATTTTTTTTGTGACAATACAGCGGAATGTAGGGGCACCCTTGTCCTATGGACACATCTCTAGTGTCTTTTTTAGGAATTATTCTTTTTATCATTGAATGTACAAAAATCCAATGTATTTGCATGATATCGAGATATATATTATATCAATTAAACGTTCGTTTTATCAAATTTAAACCGGTGACGTAAAAGAGGGTGTTTTAGCATTTCTTTGAGATTATTGTTTCAGACATATGTGTTACTTTTTATATTTTATATCAGAATATTAAAGTGAATTCAAAGTATGTACTATTTTTGTGTTTTTAATAACAATTTTGAAGCCTCTACAAAAGCCACTTAAATCAACTCGTGCACTGAATTGCGTCTTTTCTCCTTAGTTTGACGTAATTTTGGTCTTTGTATCTTAACTACCTAGGGTCTGCTTAAAGAAAGCAAAACTTCTTGTACTAGAGTCTGCTTAAGTAAGCAAAACTTCTTGTACACGTCAAGTTTACAAGTTCTTCAAAGAAAGGCGTATCAGTTATCCAGTGTCCAGTGGTAACGCATAGAACAGGAAACCCAGTTGTTGCGAGCTTAAGCAAACTCTTCTCCACTAATTCCTCTGTCTTTCGGATGAGACATTAAACCGTGGTCACGTGCTATACACTGAGTATGCGAAAAAAAATCAACAACAAAACAAACAAACAGTGTCTCCGGTGTATCTTGCTCTCTTAATCTAAACTCCATGTTCTTAATAAGCTTTTAAAGAATAACAACAATGCCCCGCTTATCCTTTTGCACCACCAATAAAGGGGAATGTGAATTAGAAAGTGATATATCCGGATACACGTCTAGAAAATTTCGGATATCAATAATTGGATTTTGTCGTTGGTTTACAGTCAGTTTTCTTCACGATATCAAATTCCTATGATCGATGTATAGTCTATATCGGTAAGCTCGAACTCGACATTACGAAAGTTTCTCCAAATACCTCTTATTAGTAAATTAATTATTGGTGTAGTGTATCAAAAGTGACATACAATGTTATCTGTATCAAAATGTACAGTAACTATTTTTGTTGCGTATCGTTCTTTGCAGATTGTCCGCGTTTATCATCCATAACAGTGATATTAGGCTGGAGTACAAGGAAAATCGAAGTTTACAAAAAAAAAAAGCTATTGGATCGATTGTTTTTGATATTGTTTTTGCAAACTCGGCCACGTTTTACGGGTCGGCTATAGAGATTTGAACAGTTTGATAATCTTCTAATCAAACTGTTCAAAGCAGTGCGTAACTAGGCCAGGCATGACAGGAGCACAAATGAGTGAGCCAGCAGTCGATCAGTGCTCCACATAGAACATCAGACAGAAAATTGTATTTTAAAAATTCTCAGTTTTCTCTAAAACAACGGTAGAAACGTATTGAATTTGGCAATTTCTATATTGCTAATCATTGAACTTCTGATTACCCAATCTCACATCTGCTTGACAAAGGTACCAAATGCAAAACTATATTGAGGTAATCAGTCATATATTTTTTTTTATTTCAGATATACTACATGATATTTTATTTCCGTCAGATATTATAATTCTATTCAGAGTCATCATTTGCATGTTTTGTTACACACACCAACTGTATGACACATAACAAATGACATGCAGGAGAAGAATAACTAAAAAAAATGTCTGGCCAAAACAGACATACACATAAATAAGAAAGTGCACGAATCGTCAGATAACGTCAGCACAGATAGACATACACATAAACAAGAAAGTGCACGAATCGACAGACAACGTCAGCACAGACAAGCATACACATAAACAAGAAAGTGCACAAATCGTCAGATAACGTCAGAACAGATAGACATACACATAAACAAGAAAGTGCACGAATCGTCAGACAACGTCAGAACAGACAAGCATACACATAAACAAGAAAGTGCACGAATCGTCAGATAACGTCATCACAGATAGACATACACATAAACAAGAAAGTGCAAGAATCGACAGACAACGTCAGCACAGACAAGCATACACATAAACAAGAAAGTGCAAAAATCGTCAGATAACGTCAGAACAGATAGACATACTCATAAACAAGAAAGTGCACGAATCGTCAGACAACGTCAGAACAGACAAGCATACACATAAACAAGAAAGTGCACGAATCGTCAGACAACGTCAGAACAGACAAGTATACACATAAACAAGAAAGTGCACAAATCGTCAGACAACGTCAGAACAGACAAGCATACACATAAACAAGAAAGTGCACGAATCGTCAGACAACGTCAGGACAGACAGCTATACACATAAACAAGAAAGTGCACGAATCGTCAGACAACGTCTGAACAGACAAGCATACACATAAACAAGAAAGTGCACGAATCGTTATATAACGTCTGGCCAAAACAGACATACACATAAATAAGAAAGTGCACGAATCGTCAGATAACGTCAGAATAGACAAGCATACACATAAACAAGAAAGTGCACGAATCGTCAGATAAAGTCAGGACAGACAAGCATACACATAAACAAGAAAGTGCACAAATCGTCAGACAACGTCAGAACAGACAAGCATACACATAAACAAGAAAGTGCACGAATCGTCAGACAACGTCAGGACAGACAATAATACACATAAACAAGAAAGTGCAAAAATCGTCAGACAACGTCAGAACAGACAAGCATACACATAAACAAGAAAGTGCAAAAATCGTCAGACAAGGTCAGAATAGACAAACATACACATAAACAAGAAGTGCAAAAATCGTCAGACAACGTCAGAACAGACAAGCATACACATAAACAAGAAAGTGCACGAATCGTCAGACAACGTCAGGACAGACAGCTTTACACATAAACAGGAAATTTCACGAATCGTCAGACAACGTCAGAACAGACAAGCATACACATAAACAAGAAAGTGCACAAATATCAGACAACGTCAGAACAGACAAGCATACACATAAACAAGAAAGTGCAAAAATCGTCAGACAACGTCAGAACAGACAAGCATACACATAATCAAGAACGTGCACGAATCGTCGTACAACGTCAGGACACACAAGCATACACATAAACAAGAAAGTGCACGAATCGTCAGACAACGTCAGGACAGACAGCTTTACACATAAACAGAAAATTTCACGGATCGTCAGACAACGTCAGAACAGACAAGCATACACATTAACAAGAAAGTGCACAAATCGTCAGACAACGTCAGGACAGGCAGACATACACATAAACAAGAAAGTGCACGAATCGTCAGACAACGTCAGAACAGACATGCATACACATAAACAAGAAAGTGCAAAAATCGTCAGATAACGTCAGGACAGACAGACATACACATAAACAAGAAAGTGCACGAATCGTCAGACAACGTCAGTAAAGACAGCTTTACACATAAACAGGAAATTGCACGAATCGTCAGACAACGTCAGCACAGACAAGCATACACATAAGCAAGAAAGTGCACAAATCGTCAGACAACGTCAGAACAGACAAGCATACACATAAACAAGAAAGCGCACAAATCGTCAGACAACGTCAGGACAGACAGACATACACATAAACAAGAAAGTGCACGAATCGTCAGACAACGTCAGAACACACAAGCATACACATAAACAAGAAAGTGCACAAATCTTCAGACAACGTCAGGACAGACAAGCATACACATAAACAAGAAAGTGCACAAATCGTCAGATAACGTCAGAACAGATAGACATACACATAAACAAGAAAGTGCACGAATCGTCAGACAACGTCAGAACAGACAAGCATACACATAAACAAGAAAGTGCCCAAATCGTCAGACAACGTCAGAACAGACAAGCATACACATAAACAAGAAAGTGCACGAATCGTCAGACAACGTCAGGACAGATAGACATACACATAAACAAGAAAGTGCACGAATCGTCAGATAACGTCAGTACAGATAGACATACACATAAACAAGAAAGTGCACAAAACGTCAGATAACGTCAGCACAGATAGACATACACATAAACAAGAAAGTGCAAAAAACGTCAGACAACGTCAGCACAGACAAGCATACCAATAAACAAGAAAGTGCACGAATCGTCAGACAACGTCAGAACAGACAAGCATACACATAAACAAGAAAGTCCGCGAATCGTCAGACAACGTCAGGACAGACAGACATACACATAAACAAGAAAGTGCACGAATCGTCAGACAACGTCAGGACAGACAAGCATACACATAAACAAGAAAGTCCGCGAATCGTCAGACAACGTCAGAACAGACAAGCATACAAATAAACAAGAAAGTGCACGAATCGTCAGACAACGTCAGGACAGACAAGCATACACATAAACAAGAAAGTCCGCGAATCGTCAGACAACGTCAGAACAGACAAGCATACACATAAACAAGAAAGTCCGCGAATCGTCAGACAACGCCAGGACAGACAGACATAGACATAAACAAGAAAGTGCACGAATCATCAGACAACGTCAGGACAGACAGATAAACATATTAACAAGAAAGTGCACGAATCGTCAGACAACGTCAGGACAGACAGACATACATATAAACAAGAGAGTGCGTAAATCATCAGAAAACAAAACAGACAGACAGACAGACAGATAGGATTATTGGAAGACATAACAGGACAGGTCAGAGATGAGGCCTCGCGAGACATCTCAGGTCAGAAGACACATAGACAATATATCTTATAGATCCTAGGCCACCTACTTGCAGTAGAGCTAAAACTTAATGAGATTTAGACTGAACTGATATATAGTAGCGACCAGATGAAAACTATTAACAGACAGTGGGAACAAGTACTTCACTTACACAACATTAATGACTTTCTCGAATGCTTCAAATAGCTCCAAAGGTCTTTTAAATAAAAAAATGTCTTCAAAAACGATGATCGGCGTAGATACAGTACGAAATTAATGCTCCATAAGTGTATAGTTTCTAGACATAAGCAAACGCGCATAGAAATCTAATGTCCTATTTCCATAGTTATTTCCATAACAGTTTAGGCTATAAATAAAAAATGGTTGAGTTTAATGCTAAGATTTTGTATCTAACAATTTCATTCGTTACAAATATAGGTCAAAATCGATTTTAATACAGTTACGTCGGAAAAAGGGGTAGCCCGCCCGCTTAGCTCAATAGGTAGAACACTGGATTAGTAATCCATGGGTCGCTGGTTCAATCCCTTGGGAGGGCAAAATTTCTCTGTGACAGCTGATCTCGGACGTTATGTGTAATGTTCATTTGTCTCTCACTGCTGATTCAAAGTAGATCATGTGGGAAAGTAGTCAGTCACTTGCGGAAAAGTTGGTAATTACTAGTTAGTTATCCAGGAAACCCGGATAGGTGGCTTGACCGCCGAGATATGACCTTAATGTTGAAATCGGCATTAAAACCATCTAAACAGACAAGCAAAAAGGCGCTCCACTTTAATATTTTTTGTTAGTCTGACTTTTTCTCCAACCAGCAACTTTTAAAGCATTTTGACATAATTGGTGTCTTTCCGTAATTCGTCACAAGGAAATTCAGATTCGATGTTAATTAAGTACTATAAAGACCCTTTAAGAAAAGGGCGAGTTCAATTTGAAAAACTTTCAAACATGTTAACATTACGTTTATTCTTTTATATAGCTTTGTAAATTGTGAACGTTTCCATTAATATAAAAGAAATTTATAAAAAAAAATATGTAGTGCTCTCATTTTTCTCATGCCATTTTCCTGTAAAAACTCTTGACTGAAACATTGCCCTTAAAAACATTTTCTTTCACTTCTTAATAAGCCATTGCACAAAAGTAATGTGGATCTCAACATCGAAAAATAATCGAAATGGAACGAATGTCAACAAAAACGGTAATAAAGAAAAAAAAGATCTTCTGAAAGTCTATAAAAATGGCTTATTGTTATGCAAAAGATGTAGTTTCTTGCTTCCTTATTTTGAAAGGGAAGCTAGTATGACAGTAAAATTAAAGTCGAAATTCAAAAACATTCTTCAACTAATAGTTTTAGACCTTCACCAATTCAGCATTGATCAGTACCAAACGCAAGTATGGTTTTATGAAATATATATCATCCGTTGTGCAAACAAAAACATGATGTTGGTGTGATAGATATTCCCGACTTTTCACATTCTTGACAACAGATGGAAAGTCCGTTAATACTACCGACATATCCAGGGTCACAGCCAGAACATTGATCGCCAGTCCAACAGTCGCCTTGAAGAACTGAAACATATCGTAAACTATTAGCAACAAAGAGTTAATTTATGACATAATTAGCATTTAGCAGTATTATTCTAACGTATTTTCATTTAGAAGATCTAAATGCCAAGTTTTTTTTTATTTTTATACCAACTTTTCAAAACCATTTTTTTGCAGAAAAGGACAAAATAAACAATGTAAGTAGTAGTTGTTGTTGTTTTAGTAGAGGCATAACATATCAATGATGAAATCACGGCAATTACGATATGATGTTGCTGAGATTTCTGTCGAGATACAGTTACCATAAAGAGGCACGACCATTCTATTGTCGAGATACAGTAAACATAAAGTAGCACGACCATTCTATTGTCGAGATACAGTTACCATAAAGTAGCACGACCATCCTATTGTCGAGGTATGAAGCCACCAAATATACTACTATCTCTTCTTGAAGAAACTAAAATATTGTTTTATTTTGTATATTTCATTTTATAATATTGCTTAACCAGCATTGGAATTCACATTTGTTTCTATTTTATGAAAAAATTAAAATTCTGTTCCAGTGATCACATTCCCGAAGTGATATCGTTTCAGATTTAGGTATGTGAATCAACTTAATGTAATAATAAACTTTTCTCTGAGCTTATTTATATCCGAATACCGAACATGAACTGTTTCCACAGTGTCAGAAATAGCATGGATATATGATTGCCTCTAAAGATAACCAGCTCATCATCACTATTATCACCGTCATCGTCCTTGCCATCATCACTATCATCACCGTTTTCGTCCTTGCCATCATCACTATCATCACCGTTATCGTCCTTGCCATCATCACTATCATCACCGTCATCGTCCTTGCCATCACCACTATCATCACCGTTTTCGTCCTTGCCATCATCACTATCATCACCGTCATCGTCCTTGCCATCATCACTATCATCACCGTTATCGTCCTTGTCATCATCGCTTTCATCACCGTTATCGTCCTTTCCATCATCACTATCATCACCGTTAACGTCCTTGCCATCATCACTATCATCACCGTTATCGTCCTTGCCATCATCATTATCATCACCGTTTTCGTCCTTGCCATCATCACTATCATCACCGTTATCGTCCTTGCCATCATCACTATCATCACCGTTATCGTCCTTGCCATCATCATTATCATCACCGTTATCGTCCTTGCCATCATCACTATCATCACCGTTATCGTCCTTGCCATCATCACTATCATCACCGTTATCGTCCTTGCCATCATCACTATCATCACCGTTATCGTCCTTGCCATCATCACTATCATCACCGTTATCGTCCTTGCCATCATCACTATCATCACCGTTATCGTCCTTGCCATCATCACTATCATCACCGTTATCGTCCTTGCCATCATCACTATCATCACCGTTATCGTCCTTGCCATCATCACTATCATCACCGTTATCGTCCTTGCCATCATCACTATCATCACCGTTTTCGTCCTTGCCATCATCACTATCATCACCGTTTTCGTCCTTGCCATCATCACTATCATCACCGTTTTCGTCCTTGCCATCACCACTATCATCACCGTTTTCGTCCTTGCCATCACCACTATCATCACCGTTATCGTCCTTGCCATCATCACTATCATCACCGTTTTCGTCCTTGCCATCATCACTATCATCACCGTTATCGTCCTTGCCATCATCATTATCATCACCGTTATTATTTTTACTATTATTATTATTTATGAACAGTTATAATTGTGGACTGAAACTCCCCGAAAGGTTAAGAAAAAGGTAGACTATTAAAAGTCTCCATTTAGTTACAAGTTCACTTATGTCTGATGAAAGATTTTGTAGAAACAGTTGACTAAAACAATGACAAGATGAAAATGCTCAATCTTCTTACCAATGCAACTCTCAGTATTGCATACTCTTTCTTCCCTGTTCACTCCATCGCAAACAGTCCCACCATTTGCGGGGGTGGGATTCGAACACGTCCGAGACCTTTTTTGATATCCTCCGCCACAGGTTACTGTACAAGCACCCCACGATGACCACGTGGTAAAACCTCCATTCACTAGAGGGAAAGGAAGTAATTTTTTTAACCATTTTGTCATGCTCAATTTCTGCATTACTATAACTTAGAAGAACGTGTATATGTAACCACACGTCTCTGTGATAGTTTTATACCTCACCCAACCAAGTTATGGAATTTTGAGGCGGGCTTTCGAAACCCTTGAGCCCCCACCCCCCCCCCCCCAACCTCCCCATTGCATCGCGACTGTTTTCTTTGCAAATGGAGGTCTTTAGAATCTACTACGAATTTAGCGGGAACAAATGCATATTATATCATATCCATTCAATTATCATATTACGCAATATAGTATTGATACCCAGTCTTTTTATGACATACTAATTTATATTCATTTAGAAAATATGGAATGCAAAAATATTTATATTCATGTTTATCAATTGTTCAAAACAAATTTACTACAGGAAAAGACAAAACCAGTGTTGGTAATGGTACATGAACTTATGGAAAGTAGCACCACCATTACGTGATGATGATGATGATGATGATGATATTAATAACACGGTAATTATGTCATAGTTGTTGGAATTTCTGTCGAGTTACAGTTACCATTACGTGTATGACCATTCTATTGTCGCGGTACGAAGCTACCAAATATATATCTGTCGCTTCTCAAAGGAACCGGATTATTTCTTATTTTATATATTTCATATTTATGATATTAATTAAGCAGCATCGGACTTAACATACTTAATTCGACCTTTGTATTCAAGTGGTCACATCCTGAAAGAATGTCATTTCAGCAGCAACTGTATTAGTATAATAATAAACGTTAATCCGAATATGAACTGTTTCCATAGTGTCACAAATAGCCTGGATATATGGTTGTCTCTAAAGATAACCCCACTCATCATCACCATCATCATCGTCCTGGTTGTTATCATCATTATCATCACCGTTATCATTATTACTACCATTATTATTATTGCTGATCAGTTAATGCAATTGTGGTCTTAAACTTCGTGAAAGGTATTTAAAAGGAAAGGCAGACTATTTAAAGTCTCCATTTAGTTACAAGTTTATTTATGTCTGATCAAAAATTTTGTGGAAACAGTTGACTAAAACAATGACAACAAGATGAAAATGCTCAAGCGTCTTACACATGCAACTCTCAGTATTGCATACTCTTTCTTCCCTGTTCACTCCATCGCAATCAGTCCCTCCATTTGTAGGGGTGGGATTCGAACACGTCCGAGACCTTTTTTGATATCCTCCGCCACAGGTAACTGTACAAGCAACCCACGATGACCACGTGGTAAAACCTCCATTCACTAGAGGAAATTTTATGAAATAAAATTAAAAAGGTGTCCACATTAAATACTATAAGCCAGTGTCAATATGACTGAAATCTTTTAACAAACTATTATGAACTTAAAAGCACCGGATATCTAACATTCCATCATTTCATTGACTATATTTTGATACTTTATGGACGTAATATCGTGACTATCGACCGAGGCATTAGGATTCCAAACCAATGAAATTGTATTTATACATAGATTGTGTAATATATACGAACTGAGTTTTACCAGGGACAAGGACTGTTGTTGCACACTTGCTCTGCATATTTGCTGCCCTGGCAGTCACTTTCCTCGTGTTTTGGCTGTAGTGTTGGAGCAGTTGCGTCCCCTGGTTTGTATACCACTACCGCAAGTGACTGTGCACATTGCTCCATTCCGACCAGGACGTAAAAACCCCTGCATTGTTAGCAGCTGAATCTGAAATTTACATATGCCTTTTTAACTTCTTAATTATCTTTGCCGAGAATTATTCGCCCCTCTCTTTCAGGAGCCGGGCGTGGTGTAGTTCTTTGATCATAATTAAAAGAAGCTGTCTTTAACATTAGATTTTAAGTGATGATAAGCTACAGGGTCTGAATTTAATAAGAATGTTTAAACTTAAAGTAATGGTAAATCGAGCGCATTTTAAAAGGTCTTAGTAAATAATTACGACTTGACCAGTTGTTGACAAGTGACCTATGGACAAGAAGTTCATCCGCATCGAATTTCGATACTGCAGTTCAATGAGTTTCGGAAACAAATAACCTAAGTTTTTGGTTTAAGGCAAAGGTCAGTTAAGCCATTTTTCGCTTTTATAAAGAAAGCAACAGCGATGTAAAATAAAACCATGATAGGCAAGTACAGAGACATGGAAAACAGCCAACATAATTTAAAGATAATTTACTGTGCAGAGGCATTTAATAGGTGGCTGGTGTCACAGCTAATTAGAAAACTGTCCACTGAGTTTATCATATTCTAGACGGAACTTAAACCGAGTATCTAAACTTCAAAGTAGTAGTATTTTTAGTTGTTGTTGTTGTTGTAGAAGGTATAGTAGCAGTAGAAGCAGCAGCAGTAGTAGTTGTTGTTGTACTTGTTACAGTAGTTCTAGTAGTAGTGATTATGTTGTTGTTGTTGTTGCTGTGGTAAGTAGTAATGATAGGAGAAATGATGGTGGTGGTGAAAATTATTATTATTATTATAGAAATAAGATAAAAAATATTCTTATAATGTAGGAGGTTAAGAAAAGAAGGTGATGAAGAGAGAAGATGAACAAAGAGTGAATGATATAACATAAGAACGATAAAACACCTGTCAGGACAGGAAAAATTGTACGGAAACAAACAAGCGGATAACATAAATATATCGTTAGTGACATGAAAACTTAAATCTTTACCTTCTCTGTTTGAAACGAAGAAAAATATTGCTATGGCTAAACTAGCTGCCAAAATCACAGCAACGGAAACTCCAAGAATCACCCAGTGACGTGTCTGTGCACGTGCAACTGTTCGTTGACTTCCATCGATTTTGCTGGCTGAGTTGATGTCAATGTTACTGTTGTCATTGAATACATCCAGTCTTTCGTAAGGTCCGTTATCTTCTCTTAAATCAGTGTGTGCTAAGTTTTCATAATCCATTGATACATTTGTACATGTTATGTATCCTCCATCAATCGATCTATCAGTCACATCCATTCTATCGTACATTCCAGACTGGATTTTTATTTTATCATTTGCAACTTTGCATTTAAGATTTTCTGGTGTCAAATATTCGTTCTGGACCAGTTCATTTTCAAACTGTTTAAAACTGTCGATATAGTCGTAAGAAAAGCTATTTTCTATCCCATTCTCACTTACATCTTCAGAAGCAGCCATATTAGATTACTAAGTAACCGTGTGATAACTTAAAAATTCTGTCCAGTCAACAAAATAATAATAAAAATGTTACTATTTTTGGTACTTAAATTATTGTGCACATCCTCTTTGTATGCTTCACTGAGAAAACGTGGTGACACGACTCATTGAATGTTTACCTCATAAAGCCAGTTAAAAATTGCCCTCGTATTGTGACCGTGTATTAAGATTGGCTTGATCAGTTTTCGACACATTACAATGAATTTCAATAACAATCTCGCAAGGTAAAACTGTGCCCTGCCCAAAGGAATATTATTTATTTAGAGGGTGCACATCAAAATTCACAGTTAAGTTAAATTCCGAGTCGTATCTAACTTAAGTAGCATAGCTTTAATCTTGGTGACATTTAAGTAAGTGATGTACAAAGAAAAACTCGACTGCGAAAATCTGTAAATTCCATTCTCGATTTCCCCCCTTAAAATAGAATTAAGCTAGAGTTATATAAGTGAGTAGAGTTGCACAACAATATATCTTGTCCTGCACTCATTCACTATGCTATTACAAAAGTATAGTCTTGTATATATATATATGCAAGAAAAAAATAGAAAGAAACCAGGGAGTAATTTATTCCGTTTACCAAAGTTTACTCGTTACGGATATATCTTAATTATTGCAACTGAAACTCGTAAGGAAACAATGATGTCGTTAAATACGCAAATTTCCCCTTCACTAAGTATCTTTAGTTTGACGGTATGTCTAACGACTGTTCCTGTGCATGAATAATATTGAATTAAACAGGATATTAGTGTGAGTTCACGTGATGATTATAAAGTAAAAAAATCGGAACACCTCGGGCGTCTTTATACGAAGTTGTCGGAAAAGGCCGAGTTGTTACGATTGAAAATCAAAAGCAACATTTCTCGATGTCAGTGCTCACAACGTTGAAGATTTATACGATAATAATCTTTCAACGGCGAAGAACATTGGTATGAAATACAATTTCTACCAAAGTTAGTAATCAAAAGTTCTTTTAAAGATTTTAAAAATATTTATTTTAGCTATCTTTCCACATTAAATCAAACCAATACCTTAACGTTGCGACAAATCTTTAAATCTTTCACCTTTAATACCCCTTTTCAACAGTCATACGAAACGGTAAATTTTTATTTCTGAGGTATTTCATAATCGATTATACTTTGTACCAACCAGACATGAAAAAAGCATCCTTGACTTGTAACCTGTACTAAACGGAACGGGCTGCGGTAGTTATGGTGCTATTCTACAGACACTTGGCAGGTTTAAACTCATCACTTCCAAGTTATTGCTCAAACATCTCAGTCCTTCGCCACATTTTTTACAGAAAAAAATAGATCGTAACTGACCTAAACAACTGTTTGGGAGACATAATATATCACATAATTAATTTATGTGTGCTAATGTGAAATGCTAGCATTAATACATTTCTGAGGATGACCATAACATGACAAAAGAAAACTTTTTTTTCAGAAACTGGCATCGCGGCAAGTCTGTGATAAATTTCGTTATCAATGAAATAAAAAGGAGTGTTGACTGTGATTATTCGTTGAGGAACTGGCCGACCGCCAGCTGAAGATCTCTATGCTTGTAAAACACCAAATGTGAATACAGTCGTCTGTCTGTATGTATACCCAGGCCGCAGAATAGTGTTCGGGAAGTTGGGCTGAAAATGAAAATAAAATATCCAACTGAGGCATTCTTCATACGCTAGATTTGACTGAAGAACCCCAATGAACCCTAAAAATGTAACAAAAAGTCCAAAACCACGGAACTTTTGAGCAAAAGACAGAGCCAACGGCGTTTGTGCAAAAGTTTTTACTTTAATGCTTAGTTTTAAACTGGTTTCAAAGTCTGAAAAATGATGATATAAGCCTTTATGGCGCTACTGACAACAGAGATTTAAATCTTTCTCATTTATGTTTCTTTCAGAGGTATCGGTTAGTTTATCTAAAACAGAAAAACAGAAAAACTACTTACATGATTGACACTATCTGGGTAACGTTGTGTTTCTAGACAGAATGAGGCAAACGGTTGGTAGACCTTACCACCTTTCCCAATAGCATCCGTCATGTACTTCGCTGTGTAAAACTGTAGACCAGGTTCTGTCGTGTGCGTATCAATATACCTGCCCGTAGCAGGGTGTAAAACTCTGAAAATACACGTTCAGTGTCAATATACCTGCCCGTAGCAGGATGTAAATCTCTGAAAATACACGTTCAGTGTCAATATACCTGCCCGTAGCAGGATGTAAATCTCTGAAAATACACTTTCAGTATACCTGCCCGTAGCATGGTGTCTCTGAAAATACACGTTCAGTGTCAATATACCTGCCCGTAGCAAGGTGTATAACTCTGAAAATACACGTCCAGTGTCAATATACCTGCCGTAGCAGGGTGTAAAACTCTGAAAATACACGTTCAGTGTCAATATACCTGCCCGTAGCAGGATGTAAATCTCTGAAAATACACTTTCAGTATACCTGCCCGTAGCAGGGTGTAAAACTCTGAAAATACACGTTCAGTGTCAATATACCTGCCCGTAGCAGGGTGTAAAACTCTGAAAATACACGTTCAGTGTCAATATACCTGCCCGTAGCAAGCTGTAAAACTCTGAAAATACACTTTCAGACATTAAAGCAAAGTTTATATTTTATATATTATAATCAAACCATTTAAATGATGAATATTTGATCCTTTCGAAAAAAATGACAAATTTGAAATAACAATCTTCTCCTGTTTGAATATTATTTTGCTAACAAAGACCATCAGCTTAAATTCATTTTGTCATATAATGAAAAAGAAATGATTTGCTTATTCAAGAGTATGTTATCACTTTGAGACAAAAAAATGTCAGCTTTTACCAAACGAAGGGCTGAGTGTGCAAAAAACAATATGAAATAACATGGTTAGGTTAACTTTGCTTTCAATTACTTATAATCTACCTTTTTTCTCCATATCTTTTAACAAAGGTATATATTATATGAAACGTAATGGACTTACATTTTGCAGAAACACTGTTTGAAACTAGTTCTATGATTTACTATTATTATATTTAGGTCAATGAAGAATATTTTGTAGCAAAGGAAATCCACAAGTTTTAGTATATTCATTTACCTTGATATATATTTGAGCTCCCCTTCATCTCCAACGCAGTACGTGACATCGAAATTACCCTGTGTTACGTGGTTCTTTACGTCCTTAAGCTTCGTAGGTGTCCTTAGGTCATTGGGCGTTCCAGTGACGTCAGGGAGGTCGCCTAGTAAAACAGACATATGTCTATGACAACAACGTTTCTGTATGATTTAGTTATGTGTTTGACCTTGGCATTGATTCATACTGTCTAATATGATAACCCAAAGTGTGACAGAACAAGTCATTCGAGGGAAAAGTAACTTAGATTCGCAACAGTGAACCACAAGTCGCCCAAGTAAGGAACATGTGCCGTTCCCTGACTAAAGTTCGAACACTATACCTGTAAGACCATTATGCAAACGTCCTAAACAATGAGTTGACAAGTACAATAAAACTATTTAAAATCAGACTTTGGATGGGCAATGAAGTTTTTTCCAGTGTATTATGTCTCTCCTAGTGATGATTTTGCAGACATCTCTCTCTCTCTCTCTCTCTATGTAATTTTGATATAAAACCACAAATAACTTGATATCAATCTTTTTCCATTTACAACCATCTCTTGTCTTAATCTGAAGAAAGAAGAGGGGTCTTTCCCTCAATGACGATGTTATTCGGAGGCAAAGTATTCTATTTTTAAGATTGACACTATTCTAACGTGTGGTACATATTTTATGCCGCCTTGTCCTACTTTGATATCAAACTGAACTTCTTCGACAAATGCAATCTCGGGTACATTATCTATAAAAACATCTCAACACATTCATACGCATTACCTGTTGGTATAAGATCCTTATTCACAGGGACAAAGTTATCAGCCTTTATCTGTACCACGTGATCAAGAACATCATCATCATTCTGCATACATGTAATAGATCAAGTAAAATGTATAGGTAATAGTAGGCTAAATTAATACACAATAATGTAAAAGTTCTAAATGCACAAGTTTATTGTTTGTTTGTTTTAGTGGGGTTTAACACAAGCTTCAGCCTCATTTCGGTCATATCCCGGCGGTAAGTCCACTTGATAAGTGTTCACGTTTATCCAGACAGAAGTACATATTGTTCTCCATTTATTACCGTAACATTCGGCGATATCAAACACAATTTACTGGTATCCGTTGGTGTCCATTTAGTTTTAAGTTCCCCTTAAATCTAAGGTAATATAAACCAGATTCGAAAAAAATACGTAAATTTTCTTCACTAGTTATAATATGCACATTATCAATAAATCATGATCTTCACGTTTTACTAATCACATGAGCTTGAAATTGAGTTTTTAGACCTTCAAGATTCAAAATGTATTTGTGACTTCTACTCTGTATATAAAAACATATACAGAAAAAGAAGATAGATTAACAGTTTCGACTCTTGAATGACTAAAAATACCATTTCAAGTTCCTGTGTACTGATACAGCCACAATGAAGTTATATAGTTAATTTTAACTACTTATGCAGTAATTCTTCAACTCTTTGATACCGAGACCGTTGTGTTTTTGCATACATAAAACCCCTAGTTTTTCTAAGGCCCTTACGTGTCCTTTTAGATTGAAGTAGGCGTGGTTTGTAAGATTCACTGGGCATGGTTTCGTCGTGGTTGCTGTGTAGTCAATCGTAAAAGCGCCCTCTGGTGCCAAAGAGTAGACGACTGTTGCAGTTACCTCCCCTGGAAATCCTTCCTCACCATCAGGACTTAGGTAGGTCAGTTTTAATTTGTCTCTATTTATTTCCGCGTTCCATAATCGCTGTAAAACAACAAGCTTTACATCAGGTCGAAATTAATGATTTTTTTTCTTGCTATAAGTTTTCTAAGATTTAAGCTGAAGAGATCATGAATGAAGTATTTACTTAAAACTACGTAATGCTGTCAAAATGGTACTAACGATACAGATTATACCCTGAGCCATCAAAATATGAATTCATTATAGCATGCACTGAAGGTATTTTGTTTATGAAACAGAATTTAAGTTTGCGTGATATACCGTCGAATATCACGAAGTGATTAAGTAATTACGCATATGAACGAGAAACCGTGATATATACGACGATAGATCACGAAAATTTTAAAATCTATTTCCATTCTAACACGTACGTATATTTACAAGGGGCACTATTTAACAGTGTTCGCAGTGACGTCTGTCTTCTGTGTGATATAACGTGCAAGATATATCACGCTCAATTTCTTCTTTGTTTATTGTCGGCAAATGCAGATAGTGTTAGAATAAACGATATTTCGTGCGTCTAAAGTTATAATATATGCTGTCTAGCTCCTAAGATACGTTCCGAGCGCCATAGAAATGGATATATCCCTCAATATTGAGACCTGTTGAATATTAACGAAAATAGAGCAAATAAAAAGAAGCTCGCTTCTTCTCACCCTGCTGAACCCTGTAACACCGCCGTGAATATTATTTGGTCCATTGTTGATTACAAGATCGTAGTTTGTTCCATCTAAACTAAACTTTCCGCCAGCTATACGTCCAGCTACACGTCCAACTACAACGCCAATGTAGGGGAAGTTTTTCTCGTAACCTGACAGTGTAATACACACGATCACTTAGAAACGTTTGAACACAAAACTACTTGGGATTCAAATACACACTCCACTAGTCTCAATAATGCGACTTCAGGCAGGATATCGACCATTAAAAAAGTAGCACGATATTCAACTTTTTGAGTACAATTATTTGGAGTACACTCCCCACGACCTACTGACAGGTAAGATATCTTTCTTCGAAGATGCATAATGTTAGTAGTTGTGTTTGCTAAGGCTAGGCTCTTATTAAAACCCATATATATAATTGAGCCATACACATTTCCAACAATCTTTTTCTTCTTTTCATTTATTAAGTAATAAAGTGCTAGGAGCACCACACTTTTTTTGCTCATATTCTGAAACAGTAATTGCAACCATTGAAAGTGGTAAAACATATAAATATAAAAATATAAGAACTGGCGTCTAAGAGTTTGTTTTTTAAGATTTTCAGTCACAGCAACATCAATTAGTTATTCATAATGATTAGTACTTTGATTAAATCTTACCAGCGACATCGTCGTATCCAAGGCATATATCTGCCAGGTTGCCTTTCCTATCAGGTGCAAGGATATTTGTGATTGCACAACCAAAGTCCAAAACAGATATAACTACTTTTCCACCAAGAAACGTGTACCTGTAACACGTGACACATACTAGTAATCACGTTTACGAGAGAGTATTTTACCGGATATGTGAAAATATGTTTGTAAGAAAAAGGTTCCATGGGCATTCTCTGTCAGTTGCTTTAACAACGACAGCAGGTGCTATGAAAAGGGACCAATAAAATTACCCCACAACCTTGACGATTAAGGTTTCATTTGAAATCACAGTTTTCTGTTAACAATTCAGTCCCCTGTTTATGTCAGTTTTATGAGGTTCACAAGTTCTCCGCGTCTTGTACATATATAATATATGTAAATTGCAATGAACCTTAACTTCAAAGAGAATATTTGCAGTATGTATAACAACGGTACAGGTATACTAGGCCATTATAGCAATACTATGGAAAATATCTATTTAAGTTAACAGTGAGAGAAGGCCTGTTTTCTTTCTACAACGTTGATTTTATACCTAACAAAACAGTGAAGGCTACTTGTACATGTATAATACAAAGAACTGTTTAAATCAAGATTTTGTTTTTGAAATAAAGACTTACTTATGTATTTCTTTTCCGTCTTTTGTTTTTCCAAACAATTCCTTTGTTATTGAAACAGGCATTATTTAAGATCCCCTTTAACAAACACAATAGACATATGTATAAGAAAATCAGTTTTGCAACACAGTTTTACATTATAATACATGTACATGTATTTAAATCAATGTCAAGGTTTTGAGGCATATTTATCAGTGTAAAATAGGAGATAAAAATAGCCCATGCATGATGATAACGATATTACATGAAATCTACGCGTACTTTATTGCCTGTTGGACCTTTTTTGACGTTGTGAAGAAATTATTTATATTGTAACAAAATAAAAACATAGATATAGATGTTCCGTTAGTGATATGTTTGAAAAGATTATCATAAACTAATTAATATGTTTATTTTATCATCATAATCATCTGTTGTAGCAGTTTCTACTGTTAGGACTGAGAATTATACTTAAACGTATACTTTTAATTCAGTCAAAACTACATGTCTTTTTTTTTTTTAATAATAGAAATTGTGAACATTGAAGTAATTCATTTTATAAAGGAGTGAAAGGCCACTTTGGCTACTGGTTCTGTTATGATAGCTTTGTTTGTTCTGTTTGTCCTTGTCATGAATCGCTTTCTTTCTGTTGTCGAAGTCTATACTATAAAAGTTCGGAATATCTAGAAATCTAAATATGAAATATTTGCTTTCATCAGAAATGTCAAACACCGAAATTCAACGACAGATTTGAAAGAAATCAACTTTCAACTTTCAACTTTATTTACATATACTTAGGTTCATAACAATGAACAGCAAAAGCATATAACAGTTCAATATAACAAATACAAGCGTCAATGGTGTAAAAGGGGAAACGACATGCAAATATGAAATGTTGCTTACTGTATCTACAGTGAAGCAGGTCACATCATATTTATAAATGATAAATAAACATATACATTCCATGCATGTGATAATGCATTATAAAATGAAGAAAAAGAACAGTTGTATATGGATGTCTAGATTATGCATGATACAATACAGAAAAGGTATAAACATTATTTACAGTTACTGATAAGAGTACTAACGACAGTAATAATTAAATAATGTTAAAAAGGAATAAAAAGAATGTTACTATGTTTAACCATTTTACGCGCATACTAATTTCATGATTTTTCTAACAAAGATACTTAATTTCTTTAATTCTATTATGTTTTCGCTTGTAATTAATTCTTTAAGCTTAATAATATTTGGTCTTCTACAAAAATATGGTTTAATAAATTTTTTACGCTCACGATCAAAAAGAGGACATAGGAATATATAATGAAATTCATCACCTAAAGTATTACAATGTAAACAAAGTCTTTCGTTAGCTGGTATACTTCTCCATCTGCCGACTTCTATAGGCAAACGATGGTTTCTGTTTAAGAAAGCGAGTAAACTTTTACATAAATCAATAGGTAAAACATCAACATATTTACTTCTATGAAAATTCGTTTTAAAATTTTTATATAAGTTCGAGTCGGAGGTTCTCGATATTTCAGAATACCACTTTTGAACTCATGGCAGCGTTATAAACATCCCAATCCTTGTTGGACGTATGTCTATTTGTAATATTATTTAAGGTAATTTACAAAAAAATATTGAATTTCACTTAGTATTTATCACACATTTCAATGTAGATATGCAAATAAATTAGCAGTTTTATTAAAATATTGGCCAAACTGCTATTTTATTCTCGCTGACTTCACGTAAATACAAATGCAACACAATTAAGAATATAGAATGTCTGGTTTTGTATTTGTAATAAATCTTTGCTCTGGATTTTTTCTGGTGCAAAAGAATAACTAGAGTATTAACTCAAACATTAAGACATGACTATGAGAATCCCAACATTTAGACTAGAAGTAACTGAGTAACATGGTAGAAGAAATTGATCTGACTGGACAGCCTGAAAGGAAAATGCAGCAGAAGACAGAACGCTCAGTATCAAAGGAAGAGCGCTATGATAGTTTACAAAGCCTCAGTCGTCTGGTTGAAGACGACCTTAGGACAGAAATAGAAACTGCACGGCGTGTTAGTCTTCCGTCACTTGATGTTAATCGCCTGTCGTCTGAACTGAAACCCGGATTATGGCGCCGGAATTCGTCTTTAGTGGAATATATGCAAGAACTGACAACAAAACGGAATGGAATGATTCAAAGGTTAATACCAGATATTGAAAGTGAAAACTGCCCAGATACAGATAGAAAGGTTTCTGGAGCAACATTCACTAACAGAGAAGTAGCAGAAGACGCAAAGGACGTAATCAATTCTGAAGACTGTTCTCTTCGAAATGACTCTACAGTTGACAGCTCTAAAAATGAGCTGTCATCTATCTGTTGCAAAGGCAACTCTAAAGTGTTTGGAGATGACAACTCTTTTGGAGTGGACGAGACGGTGAAAGCCCTCCAAGAAAGGATAGCTAAATTTGAGGAAATAAAAAATGCATCACGATCAATTCACGCAGACGACTTTCAGCAGTTCCTCGGGGCACGCTATCTCGAGATGTATCAAAAAAGGACCAAACGAATAAGCGAAGAAAAGGACTTATTTCAAACATCTATATTTCAGTTGAAAGACGGTAAAGTAACGACTCAAAATGAAAGACACTATGAAAGTTTTCAGGGGCGGAAAAGTCGAAATTTAAATGCTAAACTACTGTCAATGGCTAGGCAGCGCCAATTACAAAATGAAAGAAGTTCTTGTAAACAGCTGAAACTTGCTCTACCACCGCTTCTGAAGGTAACTGAAAATGAAAGACGAGACTCATTAGACAGGACCAAATCGATTCTCGAGTTAAATGCAAAATATGGTCAAGGTTTTGTACCCATACGTAATGATTTAATGGTAAGGAGTTGCGATCGTTCCCACACTAAAGGTATACCACACCATGCAGAGAAACGCGCGCAAAAACGTTATCATGAATCCAGAGAAATTGATTCCATCTTGACCGAACTACGGCGTCTTTCAAGCACTGTCCAGAAAAGTGAGCAAGAAAACTTCGTTCATAAACTGGAGGAAGATATTTAGACATAAATACAAAATGTAATGGGGATCGTAGGTCTTAATAATGTTATGTTGTCAAAAATTGTTGTGCTGGCTAACCGTTAGTCAAAATGAACTACCAAAATAATAAACAGTAATTCTATAGAGCGGTGTGTCATAGCCTTGTTACGTTTTGTAGGTGACACAAATCACGTAGAAAATAGTTTTTATGGCTGTAAAGAGTAAAATTGTCCAAGTGTCGGCAAGTAAACAGCAAAGACATTATTTTTTTGAAACGTCAGCAGACTTCTTCATATTGTATTTCAAACTTTCGTGCTGTGATAAAAGTACCGGTTTGATCTTTGATCCTTTGAAGTACAAAAAAATTAATCATGTTTCAGTGTTAGAACTATGATTACGTCACCTTGTTATGCGAAAAAGGTCTGATTACATATAACTTCTTAATAGATATTCGGTGGCAAAAAGAGGAATAATTAACCATGCGAAATGCTATTGGAAGTAAGCACATCACGGTACCTCAATGTTTTTCCGCTTGCATTGTATTTTATTAAAGATCTTATAAAACAGCATACAACCCAACCGGGGTATTAAGTCTATGTCTTTATAATTCTAGAATTAACTTTTAGTGGCAATTTGATTGGTAAGCAGATTATTTGTTGCACACATAGGTTCCTGTAGATGTGTACTGATGTGGAACACATAGGTTCCTGTAGATGTGCACTGATGTTGCACACATAGGTTCCTGTAGATGTGCACTGATGTTGCACACATAGGTTCCTGTAGATGTGTACTGATGTTGCACACATAGGTTCCTGTAGATGTGCACTGATGTTGCACACATAGGTTCCTGTAGATGTGTACTGATGTTGCACACATAGGTTCCTGTAGATGTGTACTGATGTTGCACACATAGGTTCCTGTAGATGTGTACTGATGTTGCACACATAGGTTCCTGTAGATGTGTACTGATTTTTTCATCAAGGCTGATTACATCTTCAGAATCCCATTCATGAAAGTAACTAATCACTTGAGAGAGAAGGTACAGTCGCTCTCATAACTGGTACTCATTCATGTCTTACCCTCTTGGTAGGTTACAAAAACAAGCTAACAGAGCAAAACAAAACAATTTAAACCAAACACTAATCAGTTGAAGCCTGAAAATTAGTTTAAAACATAACAAACCTTTCACTGGCTTATGCAAGAAATGAAAAACATCTAAGTAATTTAATTTTGATATATTTTATTTCCTGCTTTTGGTCCCAGTTCATTAATTATACAAAATTCTAATTACAATCACCAGAAAACAATAAGTTTTCACTAATACTTTTATGGCACACTCCATTTGTTTAGAACTGGAAACATGTTCATTAGTTTTACTGTTTCATTAAATTTCATCTCTAATTTGTGTTATAGCTAGTATCAGGTACGTATTTAACGTACCTGCTAGTATCAATAGATTTTGCGCAATGGCAATTTTACTTAGTGGTCAAATCTGGATCAGCAAAAAGAATGATATAGCTGCACTGAAGATACAGGTTAAAACCATTTTACTAATATATCCTTAATTTTTATCACTTTACAATAATTTTATACTGACCTTTCAGCAGTACAACTAAACAAATACTGGCAAATGTAAGCCTATTAACTGATACATGTCGTCAAAGTACTTATGCAAACTTTTGATTTAAAACACTGCCCATTAAAATCACTAAAACTGCATTCTGGTATAGAGAGGCAATAAAACTTGTCTAAAATCCATAAACAATAACACAGAACTTAACTAATACACAGAATGTATGTTAAATTCTGAGACAATAACAATGAATTTGAAATACTAAGCTTCTAAGCATTAGAAGATAAAAGCTCTATATAAGCTTCCATATTGCACACATAAGTAAAAACATTTTCAAGCTATACACGTCTTCACTAGAATCAAAGCATTACTTTTTGATTGAAAAAAGAAAACAAACCCTTTAATTATTGACAATTTATTGAACAGCTTTTCGAATTATTTCCTATGCTGAACCCCTGAGCCAAGGTAATAAATCTCCCAGTGCATAGAAAGGTGAATGGCAGAATAAATCAAAGATGTCAAAGTGTGACCTTGACCTAACAGAACTGGTTCACCCTCTTTACACAATATTAGGTTATAGTCTACATTTTGGAAAGAAATTTCAAAATCCTTCAAAACATGACAAAGTTATGACGTGGAAATGACAAAAAAAAAGCAAAGATGTTCTAATGTGACATTGACCTGAGAGACCCTGACTGATCATGCCTCCCACAAACATTAAGGCTATCGAGGACAATGTGTAAGATATTTAAGGTTTCCTCAGATGTCTGCTTGATCTGGTATCCAAGCCTTAATGTAAACAATCAAAATGTGACCTAATTTTTGACAGGTGAGTTGAAGGTCATATACAGGCCATATTTTCTGGCTATGGTTAACCCATGTGCCAAACTCATTCAAAATCCCTATATGCAATTAAGACAAAGATGAAGATAAATGGACAATCATAAAACATTCTAAAACTACAGAGTAATCTCTATCAAAAACAGTTATCAAGTTTGATTTTTTTTCGTAAAAGCAGATTTGTGTTAAAAGGTTAGTAACAATGGAACAACAAGAAACCATTAAAAATGACACAAGACTGTAATAGTAGGGTTCAATGACATACCTTTACAACATGGACTTTTAAAAGACAAACTGACTTTAGCACATACACAAGTATATTTATACATATTCATCAGTAAGAATTTGTGCATAGTTTTCTAATATCACAGTTTTTAGGGAGAAAAATACCTTGTTTTAGTGGTGTACCTGCACAGTAGAAAGTGTGGCACTACCACTATATGTATATTATATACAACCTTCTAAAACAGCTTCCCATATTACCCTTCAATATTCTATATAAGAAGTGTTTAATGGATTTTTAAAAAAATCACTGCCCACAAATGAGATCACAAGTGACAAACTTCCTCTGTTTCCAAGGTGACAAACTATCTCACCTATCGCAATCATCAGTGAAAAACACAAATGTCTATTTTAAATACATAGGTGTATGTACATATGACAACATCTTAAATTCTCCTTAATAGAACAAAAAGCACATGCTCATCATTGGTGGAGTAAATTTTCAGTCATGATATTCTGATGCACTAAATTATCTATGTTCGTTTCAAAGCCACACAAGCATAAGTAATTTCTATAAACTATATTCTTTTCAGAAAGCCCTGTGTTATTTCTTCATATTCTTATGAACTAAGGCACTTTCAAAGTGAATTATTATTGTATGTGTGCTGCTTCTGATGTTAAGTGGACATTCATTTTGATTTGCTTTATTCCATGTCTATGACTCATTGTCATAGGCTAACACACTGCTACACCATCGTTCTACTTCTGAAACGTCCATCTTTTTACGCCCTGCATAGCTCAATATTTGATCTTTGTTCAATTTCCCTGTGGCAAAGTAGGTGCTGTGTTTATTGGCAAAATACAGTCCTGAAACTGAGGCAGCAGGTTCCATGGCTAGAGACTCTGTAAGCTTGATCCCCACACTGTCTGCATCCAGGAGTCGCCACATAATCTGCTTCTCTGTGTGGTCTGGCTGACTAGGATAACCTGGTGCTGGTCTAATACCCTAAGAACAGTTACAAATTCTACATGTTAAAAGAAGGCTAATAATGTCTGCTGGTGCAACTGAACATGTATGCTTTAAAAATGATCAAATAATTGTGCAAGATACAAAAACTGGTTTTTCTTCATAATCATTTTCTATTAAGGATTACATAATTAGCCTGTAAACTAACTTTTGTTGTAATTCATGATATTTATTAAAGGATATAGACGGACACACATATCAAAATCTTTCCAAAAGTATGTCCTTTACAGACACAGCTAAAAATCCACAGAAATTATGCCAGTAGCTTCACAAAAACAATGTTTTTTGTACATAAATATCACATTAAACTGCTTCTCTGATTCTAGTTTTTTTTACAATGACAATATAATAACTGAAAACAGTTTTGTAAATAACCAGTTATATTACCTGATATTTGATTTTGTGTAATTCTGCAGCATCTAGCATTTCTGCTGAAACATAGCCCCATAATTCTTTCCTCACTCGTTCATGGAGTTCTTCTGCAAATGCCTGCCAAAATAAGAATAATAAAGATCACCTTATAAAATGCTTCCAAAATTATGACAACTGTACTAGCTGTGTTGTGCTTTAGATCTGAAATGAGGAACATTTCATACACTGCCTCCACTCCTCAGGTTTGGGATTTTTTTTTTCAGAGTTATTATATGTACATGATATGTAATGATACAAAGAACATATTCACATATTCAGACTAAAACATGCTGAATTTGGAAAATAAGGTCACATTACATTACTAAGATTGGTAACAGCTACACTGTAGTTCAGCTTGAACTCGGTTCATAAGAAGTTGCAAGCCTTTATCCAAGACTTAAACACTACTGTTCAAACGTCAAATTTTACCAAGATCAAAATAATGTTAAAATACAAAATATTCAGAATAAGTAGAACATAAAACTCCACCCAGGTTTTCTTTTATTATCAATCTGACATTATAACTTACCTCAGCCAATCTGTCTGCTAGAGCTTTAACCATTATAATACTGTAGTCATCCATCTCACTTTCATACCTGCAGCAGAGGTCAGACACATTCTCTTAATAATTCCATATCTACTGTTTTTTTTTCTTCTTTTTTTAGACTGACAATTCCTATTTTCCACCACATCTTCCTTCTTCAATCTGCCCATTTCAAAATTACTGAAGAATGGCAGTTACTTAAAAGTATATACATTCTAACTGCAGTTCAGTTATTTCATTTTAATGAAATTTTCTAATATCTGTCAATCAAGATTGATACCCATTATACAACAAATTAAAGGGTATTTTCTATCCACTTCAAAACTGCTCAATCAACCACTTTAAGCAATCCAAGAAGTAAGTGTATACATACTGTTTACATAACTTGTCCACCCCGTGTCCAGTAGTAACTGCAAATAACCCAATATGGTCCTGAATGCCTGTTTTTTTAGGGGCAATGAAATCTGACAGGCATAAGTAAGGGTCGCTTGATGCTGAATCTTTCTCAGCCTAAAACAAAAGGTACAAAATGAAACTTGCTGTAGTTCTTTGTGACACATGGATTAAAACACAACATACTCCTATGTAATGTTTTTTATAAGTACATCATAATGGCAGAGTTAATTGTACATCATAATGACATACTAAATAGTTAATGACATATCATAATGGCAAAGTTAATAATACTTTATAACAGCAATGCTAGAAGTGGAGATTTTATAAAACATGACACTATGTACATTCAAATGGTGCAGTTTTATTTTTATGTATGTCAAATAACGCTATTTGTTTCATGTGATCTATGTATACTGTCTTATTTTTATGTATGTCAAATAACGCTATTTGTTTCATGTGATCTATGTATACTGTTTTATCTTTAAGTATGTCAAATAACGCTATTTATTTCATGTGATCTATGTATACTGTTTTATCTTTAAGTATGTCAAATAACGCTATTTATTTCATGTGATCTATGTATACTGTTTTATTTTTATGCTATACCTGTTGCCTGAGGCCATGCAATGTTTCTAGATGTTGCCCGGTCTCACTGTACACCTCTATATCATCTCCTACACTACTGGCCGGGTAGAAAGCCACAACACCATGTGCCTGTATACTGCCAGAACTCACCAGTTGCTTCAACATTTTCTGGGCATCATCAAACACCTTCTTAGCTTCTCCACCTGTATCAGTGAATAAACATATGCAAACATATACTGAACACTACTGCTGAATACTCTTTTAAGAAATTACAAAAAGGAATGGGTGTAACAAAATTGTGTTTTGCCTTCATCACCTTTAAAGATAAACTGAAATTCTTGAACTGCTGAAATATAAGAAAAATATTTTAGATATAGTAACATGATAGCCTATTATGTGTAAGAGATTTGCTTTGAAAAAACATAACTACTGTTATAGTCTTAGGTCTTCAATAGATCAAGTGTTTCTTGACAATGAAGTTCAGTAACTCATATAAGACAATAGCAAATCTTCACTTTCTAAATTCCATGTCTACAGAGCTCTAATACTTCAGAAAGAGCTCATTTGACACAAACATGTACAGAAAATTTGATCTGAGATTTGCATAAATAATTCCCTCTTAACAAGAAGTCACTTCTTAAAACTCTAGGGTTTCTCCTTCTCTGACTAAACAGACATGCATTTTTTTCATACAATAGGATTATAATTTAAACAAACTAAAAAACTTTTGTGTTGGTGAGAACATGAAGGTCAAAACAATAGTATTTTTTCCATTTTATCCACTTACCAACAGTTTTGTCTTTGAAAATTTTTGGGTAACCTCTGTTAGGATATTTGCCTCGTAACTGCCACACATCAAAGAATGGTTTCCAGTCAATATAAGGAATCAATCTGTTTAGGTCGTAGTTCTCAAACTTCCTTACACCAATAAATGTTGGGGCAGCTGAAATGTTGTGAGAGAATGGATTTAAAAGAATCAAGACAACTGAGAGAGTTGAAAATGCAGTCATTTGCAAAGTAAAAAAAAGAACTATTGTTAGAAACACAAAAAACTGGTCTCTTCTGTCATTTCAAACATTGTCTCAAAAGCAAGATATATATAAACAAGAGCTACATTGACATGGCCATCCCCCACCAAATGTGTCTGCTTAGTTAACATTATTCTGCACAGCAATCCTCCACAATGAGATCTATCAACCTTATGAAGTTTCAAGTTGATATCTCAAACACTTTCTGAATTACTGTCCAAACAAAAATTAAGCATGAAAAATAACAAAGGGCAATAACTCAAAAATTATTAAAGGTAGATAAATCATTCTTGTGCTCTGCACTCCTTCTAAATGAGATATATCCATCTATGAAGTTTCAAGTTGATATCTCAAACAATTTTCCAGTTATGTACTGGACAAAAATTATGCATGAAAATAACAAAGGACAGTAACTCAAAAATTATGAAAGGAAGAGTTATCATTCTGGTGCAATGTGCTCCTCTTCAATGAGATCTGTCCACCTATAAAGTTTCAAGTTGGTTTCTCAGATACTTTTCGAAATATGCTGCGGACAAAAATTATGCATGAAAAATAACAGAGAGCAGTAACTAAAAAATTATGAAAGGTAGAGTTACCATTCTTGTGCATTGCACTTCTCCTCAATGAGATCTATCCACCTATGAAGTTTCAAGTTGATAACTTAAATACTTTTGAGTTATGCTCCAGACAAAATGTAGGACGAAAGGATGGACAGACGGATGGATGGACAGACTGATGAAGACTATTACCATATCCCCCACCGCCTTTTCATTGGGTAACTGGTTAAAATTTCCTTACCTGGTACCGACTCTGATATCCAATCTATTCTCAGTCTTTTCTCCTGTGCTTTCTCCAAACTGAGGTATTTTCTGTCCTGTAAAATAATCATACAATGAAAATTCATTGTATGTCATTTTTTTTTTTTTTTTCATTTTACACTGGACAGCAATTTCAATTAAAAATATTTAAAACAGATACATGTAAATTTTTCAGTGACTAAGTTTCTACCTGTGTCAAAAAACATTGACACCATATTTGATAAAGGTTACATGAAGATTATAGCTGTAAAATTTTGAGAACAAACTAGCTGCTAGGTGCTAACTACTTGCAGGTGTTTTGATAACACGCCTCATCTCAAAGGAGGACACAAACAAGATTTTTTGCTCCAATTCAATAACAAACAAAAAAGCATGTGATCACCTTGAGAGAATCATAGTGGTCAGATCTTATCTCCTCATACTCTTCATCTATCTCTTCCAGAAACTCTTCCCTATCATCCTCACCTAACAGACTGGAACACTGAAATACAGAACACAGATTGTCAGTGAACATGAAAGAATAGTAAACAGATCTGATCTCCTCCAGAAACTCTTCTCTATCATCCTCACCTAACAGACTGGAACACTGAAATATAGAACACAGAATGCCAGTGAACTTAGAATAATAGTGAACAGATCTGATTTGCTTCAGAAGCTCTTCTTTTACCTCGGCCAGAAAATATTCCCTATAATCGTGACCTAGTAGTCTGGAACAAGAAAAAAGTGAACACAAAAAGTCAGTGAACATGGAATAATAGTGAACAAATCTGATTTCCTCCAAAAAATCTTTTTTTTTATCTCAGCAAGAAAGCATTCCCAATTATTGTCACCTAACAGTCTGGAACACTAAAGAAGTGATCAGAGAATGTCTGTAAACATGAAATAATAGCAAATAATAATCTTCTTCTACATGTTCTCTTCAAGAATATCTCCTCAGTCAGACAGGAAAACTGAAATAGAATAGAATTATGGAGCAAAGAATATAAGGTGAGCAGATCTGATCAGAACAGATCACATCCAGAAAATCTTCCTTTCTTCCAAACTGTACAGATCTGAACACTAAAACAGTGAGGACAGACTGTAAGTAATACAGAATATGAACAGATCTTAATTTCTCATACTTTTCTTCTATTTTCTCCTGGGAATTACTCTCTATCCTCCTCATCCAACAGACTGAAACTCTTAAATAGTGAAACTGAATACTAACAACCATGGAATAATAGTTAACATATCTTATCTCCTCATATGCTTCTCTATCTCCCCAGAAAAATCTTCAATTCTACCCTACTCATCTAACAAACTTGAACACTGAAAGTCTGAAACAACAACAAATGCAAGACAAGCGGGCCATCATTGCCCTGTATCGCTCACCTGAGTATGACTGCTTTTAACAAAGTTGCTATGGACCTGGTTAATTGACCCCAGATGGCCCATATTCGAACTTGACCTAGAAATTATTGAAACAATCTCTTTGACAAATTTCAAGGTTATTTGTACTGAAATTGTTAGCTCTAGAGTGTTAACAAGGTTTTTCCATATTTGGGCTCCATGACCTAGTTTTTTAACCTAGATGTCCCAAATTCGAATTTGAGCTAGAAATTATCAAAACAACCTCTCTGACAAATTTCCAGGATATTTAGACTGAAAAAGAAACTTTACAGTGTTAACAAGGTTTTTCGATATTTATGCTCTGTGACCTAGTTTTTGACCCCAGATAACCCATATCCAAACTTGAGCTACAAATCATCAAAACAACCTTTTTGACAAATTTCCAGGACATCTGGACTGAAAATGTAGCCCCTAGAGTGTTTACAAAGTTTTTCGATATTTGGGCTCTGTGACCTAGATGTTTCGACTCCAGATGACCCATATTCAATCTTGACCTAAAAACCATAGAATTAAGCTTTCTGACAAATTTTCAGGTTATTTGGACTGAAAAAGCTATCTTTAGAATGTTAACAAGGTTTTTCCATATTTGGACTCTGTGACCTAGTTTGTGACCCCAGATGACCCATATTCAAATTTGATCTAGAAATCTTCAAGGCAACCTTTCTGACAAATTTCCAAATTATTTGGGCTGAAAATGTAACCTCTAGAGTGTTCACAAGATGTTTCTATTTTTGGGCTCTGTGACCTAGTTTTTGAACCCAGATGACCAATATTCAAACTTGCACTAGAAATCACAAAAGCAACCTTCCTGACAAATTTCCAGATTATTTGGTCTAAAAATGTTACCTCTAGAGTGTTAACAAGGTTTTTTAATATCTGGGCTCTGTGACCTAGTTTTTGAACCCAGATGAACCATATTTGAACTTGACCTAGAAATCGTCAAAGCAACCTTTCTGACAAATTTCCAGATTATTTGGGCTGAAAATGTAACCTCTAGAGTGTTAAAAAATATGTTTCTATTTTTGGGCTCTGTGACCTAGTTTTTGAACCCAGATGACCCATATTTGAACTTTAGCTAAAAATCATAGAAGCAACCTTCCTAACAAATTTCCAGATTATTTGGGCTAAAAATGTTACCTCTAGAGTGTTAACAAAGTTTTTCAATATTTGGGCTCTGTGACCTAGTTTTTGAACCCAGATGACCCATATTTGAACTTGACCTAGAGATCATCAAAGCAACCTTTCTGACAAATTTCCAGATTATTTGGTTTGAAAATGTAGCCTCTAGAGTTTTAACAAGATTTTTCTATTTTTGGGCTCCGTGACCTAGTTTTTTTACCCAGATGACGCATATTTGAACTTGAGCTAGAAATGATCGATAGAACCTTTCTGACAAATTTCCAGGATATTTGGACTGAAGAAGTAGCCCCTAGAGTGTTAACAAAGTTTTTCTATATTTGGGCTCTGTGACCTAGTTTTCCAACCCTGATAACCCATGTTCAAACTGGTTCGAGATATTAATGAGACAAACATCCTGACCAAGTTTCATGACAATTGAGGCAAAAATGTGACCACTAGAGTGTTAACAAACTAATTGTTAACGGACGGACGGACGGACGATGGACAAATGGTGATCAGAAAAGCTCACTCTGTCACTACATGAAAAGTGAGCTAAAAAACGAAAATAAAACGGAGCAAATTTTATTCCCTAAAAGTCTTCCTTGACCTCATCCAGGAAATCTTCCCTTTTCCTCTCACAAGACTAAACCACTGAAATAGTGAATTGAGAATATTAGTGAGTACATAATAGCAGATTTTATCTACTCACATTTTTCCACTATCTCCTCAAGAAAACCCTCCTATCTGAAAGATTCAGGTGTTTGTCAAAAGCTTGGAAAAACACAATTGGCACAGCATAACAAACATTAAAGACAATGTGAAGGTCTGTCATTAATATTGACTGTAAGTTTTCAAATCTGAAGATGCACTATACAAAAACTGTGACAATAATAACTAAATAACTTACCACAACTACACTCTTGGAAGCATCCAGTACATGTATTACAGGTTGAGTATATCTAGGTGCTATCTTTACAGCAGTATGGGTCCTGTCAATAGGAACAGACATTACTCTTTTAAAAACCAAACATTACTTCTATGACAAGAAATGTTTGTAAAGCATACATGCCCCCCAGCAGCACCTTACTGCTTGTGGTTGGGCCAAAGCGTTCTCTAGTTAATGATCAGAAACCGTTTTCAGGATCAAGGTCCCTGTGGCCTTGACCTTTGACCTAATGACCTCAAAATCAATAAGGATCATCTACTGGTGATGACCAACCAGCATACCAAGTTTGGTGAACCTAGGTCAAAGCATTCTCTAGTTATTGATCGGAAACCATTTTTAGGATGAAAGTCTCTGTGAGCTTGACCTTTGACCAAATGACCTCAAAATCAATAGGGGTCATCTATTGGTGATGACCAACCAGCATACCAGGTTTGGTGAACCTAGGTCAAAGCATTCTCTAGTTATTGATTGAAAACCGTTTTTAGGATCAAGGTCCCTGTGGCCTTGACTTTCGACCTTATGACCTCAAAATCAAAAGGGGTCATCTACTGGTGATTGCCAACCAGCATGCCAAGTTTGGTGAACCTAGGTCAAAAGCGTTGTCTAGTTATTGATCGGAAACCGTTTTTAGGATGAAGGTCCCTGTGAGCTTGACCTTTGACCTAATGATCTCAAAATCAATAGTGGTCATCTATTGGTGATGACCAACCAGCATACCAAGTTTGGTGAACCTAGGTCAAAGCATTCTCTAGTTATTGATCGGAAACCGTTTTCAGGATAAAGGTCCCTGTGAGCTTGGCCTTTGACCTAATGACCTCAAAATCAATAAGGGTCATCTACTGGTGATGACCAACCAGCATACCAAGTTTGGTGAACCTAGGTCAAAGCGTTCTCTAGTTATTGATCGGAAACCGTTTTTAGGATAAAGGTCCCTGTGAGCTTGGCCTTTGACCTAATGACCTCAAAATCAATAAGGGTCATCTACTGGTGATGACCAACCAGCATACCAAGTTTGGTGAACCTAGGTCAAAGCGTTCTCTAGTTATTGATCGGAAACGAAGTGTCTACCGACTAACCGACCGACCAACCTACGGACCGACATTTGCAAAAGTTTAAACTATATGCCCCCTCATCTTCAATGGGGGGCATAAAAATAAATTTCGTCAGTTTGTTTGATAAAAGATATCATTACAAGTTCTTTTGTGAAAAATTTAATTAAATACTTATGTAAGCTGACAATTGGCTACAGCATAGTATCATTGAACTGATTCATAAACTACATCCTTTTTAGTTCGGGAGATTTTGTTAGTATACCCAAACTGAAATATCAGTACAAAACAAGAAGGTAAAAAATGTATATCAGAAGACTGCTCCATAAAAGATTTTGTGCACATCTAGCAGTAAGTGTACTACAGACAACACATGTACAACATATAAATTATATACTTTGAGGTAGTAGCTCCACCAATCAGAAGTGGTGTTTTCATTCCTATCCTCTGCATCTCCTTGGCAACGTAAATCATTTCATCCAGTGATGGTGTAATCAGTCCAGACAGACCAATTATATCTGTAGAAACAAATTCATACACATTATGTATTGTTTTGAATGAGAACAAAGAGAAACAAATGGCATTAAACTTAGCATTCAATCACTCTACAGCTGCAGACAAGAAAGAAAAATAACAACAGGGTAACATCTGTATCAAATATGCAACATGGTGGCTAGAATGGCCAACTGTTTTCTTTTGTAAGTTTTAAACTGTCAGAAATTTCTTTTCCAATAGCCTTTGGCCCTGTAGTCACAAAGTATCACTGGCTGTGTTTTGGTTTAAATATGAAATCTTAAAATGGTGTCTAAATGTTTTACTTCATTTGTTTTATAGTACCACAATAGCAAATATGGACAACACTGACAGGAGATGATATTATTTAAGGTTTTATGGTATTCTGCAAGAAAAGGGAAACGAATCATTTCAACTATTAAATTTTCAGTGTATACAATCAATATGAGACCTTGCTTATATATATTGTCCGAATAAAATCTTCAGTTTTATATATGAGCTGATGGACTGAGCCCTTGATCTCTTTAATTCCAGTTTAACATGCCAACAAAGTATACAAAAAAAATTAACAAAACGTGGAAAAAAAATATACCTGCGTTATTCTCTATGGCTGTTTGTAGAATCTTTTCACATGGTGTCATTACTCCTAAATCAATGACCCTATAAAAGATAAAGACACCACATATACACTTAGTTGTTTTCTTAATCAACTAAAGTTTGCTTATAACCATATAGAACATCCTCTGAAGCTAGTGAATGAACTGTAATATTTAAAGTATAATGTACAAAGTTTAACCAAATAAATGTTTTTTTTTCAAATAACCTCATCAACTGAACATATATTCATATGAGCATCATTAGTGGCCAATTCATAATCTAAGCAAGAGATAGAACATTAGACTTCAATAAGCAATAACATGTCACAATAACATGTCTCATTTACATGTCACAATAACATGTCGAGTAAAACTTACTTGAAGTTGTTACATCCAAGTACAACAGCTACAATATTTTTGCCTATATCATGGACATCTCCCTTCACTGTAGCCAAAACAACTGTTCCAACATATGCCGATTCCTAGAAAACAAGTCAAAATAAATACATGTCATTGCATACACTCATAGTAAAAAATTAAGCTAATGAATATCCTCAGTGAAAGTTATACATTCACCTAAGCAAATAACACAGCTACATGTATGTTCTGCTTTAAAGTTTCAGGTTACTTTGTGACATCAATTCAAAGGAGTAAAAACTACTGTTCACCAATGAAGATCAATAGCCTCAAATTAAAGGGCATGTTACTCTATCTGAAACATCTTCAAGATTTTAAAATATGTTTACAAAACGCCATAAATACTTTGCTGAGGGTATGTCATAATAAGCAAGATCTCTTTAACATGTGAGCATCATGCTTTGCATGGTAATAGCCCACCAAAGCAACAGGCAAACCGTCTTATCATTAACAAACTAAAAACCTCTCTTCAGATGAGATGGGGTTTGTTTTAAAACAAATTGTCTTTGAGTGGAGTGCATGTTGCAACAAGGAACATTTCTGTATATTTATGCCAAAAAGAATCCACTGTTATTTTTTTCTTACCAATTCTCTGACACCAGTTTCTTCCATTCTAGCTTGCCTCTCAGCCTCCATGAAAGGGATAAGGTGTCCAACAGCCTTCTTCATCACACGGGCTGACTTGATCACCTGTGGCAAGAACATTTTCCCTGCCCCAAACAGGTCCCCCACTATACTCATACCCTTCAAATACAACAAACAAATACATTCAGACTGAACAAGAACTGTCACTGTAAGATGACAATGCCCCCGAAAGTGGTGCTTTGACCTTTGATCTGAGAACCAGTCATTCAGGGGTCAAGGTCAAATAAATATAGGTCAGTGAGAAGGTCTTATCCAAAGGGGGTTGTGTCCAAGTATGAAGTAAATCCACTTACTCATAAGAAGTTATAGGCAATGTGAAAATTTCTAGACAACTGAATCTTCAAGGTGAAGGTCATTCACGGGTCAAGGTCAAATAAATACAGGACAGTGAGATGGTCTTGTCCAAAGTGGTGTTGTGTTTAAGTATGAAGTATATCCACTTACTAATTTGGAAATTATGGCCACATAATAGTTTCTGGACGATTGGATATTCAGGGGTCAAGGTCAAATAATTACAGATCAGCGGGAAGGTCTTATCTAAATGGGGGTTGAGTCCAAGTATGAAGCAAATCCACTTACTAATAAGGAAGTTATGGCCAATGTTAAAGTTTTTGGACAATTGGATCTTCAAGATGAAGGTCATTCAGGGGTCAAGGTCAAATAATTATAGGTCAGTGTAAAGGTCTTTTCAAAGGGGTGTTGTGTCCAAGTATGAAGTAAATCCACTTACTAATAAGAAAGTTATTGCCAATGTTAAAGTTTTCGGACGGACTGACGGACGGATGGACGAACAAAAGACCTATATGCCTCCCTTCGGGGGCTTAAAAACACTGACAGTGAGTTGAATTTTTTTAATGTAGCAATGTAAAGCAAGAAGCAGTGAATCTGGCAGTCCTGAAAAAAACATCTCAGATTTCTTCAACTTTAATTATTTTAAAATCACAAGAAAATCAACTGTTTTAAGGACCCGATGTCTTAAAAATTAAAACAAGAAAGACCTGCTGTTTAGACCAATTCTTTATTAACACCACTTCTGGTCTGGTCTTGTTAGGGCAACTTTACTGTATACAAATTACAAAGAACTTCATTTAACATGAACAAACTGTGTATTACAATACGGATTTTCCAGCATATAGAATATACAGTGTCTATGCATGATACACATTGTCTGTATTATAGTGCTGTTCAACATATCTGTGTTTATAATTACCTTCATCAAAGGCCCCTCTATCACATTCAGAGGTCGAGGATATTTTTCAGAATTCTGTCTAGCCTCCTCTGTATCTTCTATAACATATTTATCTATACCCTGGATTGTGAAAATAAAAATATATCATTTGAACAAACAAAATATTCCAATAATATCTAATTAGCCCAGACAATTTGAAAATCATTAAGTATTTCTGTTAGTGCTGCAAGTAATCACAAAAAAAATAAGAAAAAGTCTCCTTCAATATTAAACTGTTTTCAGGTGATCCTTACTGTTGATGTTTCCAAGATTTCAACAAACTCTCAAACTCATCAATTTGCTTATAGGGCTGAGAGCCATTTCTTAAGAAATGCTAGAAATAGTGGAAAGATTTTTGTTGGTTTTCTTGTACTTTATGTGGCAATTTGATCTAGGCGGGCATTTTGTAAACATCTAAATGTATGGTATCCAAGATTACTTGCATAAATATGTGCGACAGAAATATTCATTAAGGGTGACCAAATAATTATGACCCGGCTTGAATTATTACGACAGTTTAATCAGTGTTTTACAAATAACTGACAACAATCTGCGGAGATGTCATGTATTATCAGAGGGAACATGCTTTCACAATGTTCATACATTATCTATCTATCTCAGTTAAATTATTGGTGGTACTGGTTACCCATATTACCAATGACCCTGCAAAGTATAGAGATTTTAGGCTGTGGGTGATAGTACAAGATACAGAAAGCATCACATCCCAGAGACACTCCTGGCTTTTTTTCATGCTCCATATGTATCAAACTCATGACCTCAGAATAATAAGTGTGTTACTACTGATACCTTTAACATGGTGATGTCTCTGAATCAAAAGCATGATCTGATGATAAAGTTCTATGGGTGTATCTATTATAAAACAATACCTTTATAAGAGAGTACGACAGTCTTTCTTCAACATCTTTACTTCTCCATTCGTCACTGACTGCGGCTTTCTTAGCATCTTTACCCATCGACTGAAATATCAAATACAAATGTGATTTTTAACTATGTATTTGCAAATGTATGCTTATATCAATTTAAACTAAAACTTCTCACAGGGTAGCATATTTCAAAAGCCAAGAAAACACTGACAACTGTCATGCCAGCTGTTTCAAATATCAGTATTTCCTCAAAACTGAAAATGTCAACAGTGACAAAGTTGATTTTAAAACATTTATGAATCCAGTCTAGGATTGTGACAGCAACCTTTACAGGACATAAGAAAAAATAAAAATGAACTAAATCACAAGTGCTTCTGATGGTTGAAAACATGTGTCTGTACATATCTTTTCTTTGGAAAAATGAACCAAAACCACAGAAAGAATTAGTAGAGTACCTGTGCATACGCAAGGAGTTTATCTGTTCCATTAGGATCACTGGCCCAGAGTAAGTTCTCACACATTTCAAGCAGTTTGGGTTCTATATCATCATACACAGGCAAACATCCAGCATTCACTATCCCCATGTCCATACCAGCCTGCAACAGGACAATACTTACATGCAACAGGACAATACTTACAAGCAACAGGACAATACTTACAAGCAACAGGACTTACAATCAAATAAAACAATGATATCAGTAAGTAAAAGAAAAGAAAATGTTTCTGACAAGCACTTCATCTTATATTTGTGTGATATATCACAAGCTGCTAATATTCTTGATTCAATAGGCACAAATACTGCTAGATGTGGTAAAAAAAAGTTTGACATAAAATCAATTTGCCTGTAACAACAGAGGCTTCGAACAGGAAACAAATTCTCTATTTTAAAATAGCTCTAACCTCTGGTTGTATAACAGTATTTTGTACACATGTATTATAAATGAAGATAACTGATTCTTTTGGAATCAAAAACCCTACCTTAATAGCATGATAGAGGAAAACACTATGCATGGCTTCTCTGACAGCATCCATACCACGAAATGAAAAGGAGAAATTTGACAGGCCTCCACTGACTCTTGCACCTGGTAGAGTTTCCTGAAATATCAGCCCATTCTGAAGTACTATATTCTTATCTGTATCAATTATATGAGAAAAAGATAAAACAGAAAACAGGTTTCATTGGTCCTGCTCAAATACAAAAATCCCTGGAGGAATTGGGGTTAAGGGGAAGAACATGACTCCTGATTAGGAGGTTGCTGGTGCAATCACCATGACGGACAAGTGTATCCAGTACCTTTTTTTCAACATTTTTGGTGTGTGTACTGGTTTTAACATAGGAAGCAGTCAATGAGCAGGATTACTACACCTTGCAAGAACTTGTTTCCATGTCAATATAAAATGAATGTTTACCCAGCATATCTGCATGTATAAATTAACATGAAATAAGGGCTCAGGTTTCAATCAATTACTGGTTCACTGCTTTTCGTTACAGGCTATAGAAACATGTCAAACATAAAACATATGATTCAATTATTGTACTCCATCAAAGATTTTACTCATACTTAAAACACTTGCTGTGGTGCTAATAAATGAAAAAAAGTTTTGTATAAATTAAGAGATGAATGTCTTTATGTACAGTTTCAAAAGAGCAGCAACTTATTTTCGAAACAAAGGCAGACTGTATTCTTTGATGAAAACCGTTATGATTAGAAAAGTTTTGCAGACAACGAAAACATATCTAGACATTTTTCATGTCTGTGCAAACCATAACTGATCACAATCTAGTTCACAAACTTCACTATAATATAGTTTATCTTTTAAAAAAAATTTAATTAGAATAAGTCTGTTACCACTTAAAACTCAAAAAGCTCCTGTTACAAGCCTTTTGGTAATCAACCAAGACCTTTCAATGAAAATTTAATGAGTACAAGGATGCAGCTTAATGGATATTCATAACTGCTATCACACATACATCATTAGAAATTAGATATACACCTTTCAAAATACTAAACTTCTTAATTTTTTACCAACCTTAATGACGTTTTGTTGCTTCTATAAATTCCACTCCATATCTGTCATGTTCTTCCATTCCTGTTGCTATGGTGAGTATATTGGGATCAAAGATAATATCATTCTGGTTGAAACCAACTTTATCTACCAATATTCTGTATGATCTTGTGCAGATTTCCACCTTTCTCTGACTGTCTGTGGCCTGTAAAGAAACAGTTCAAGTTAAGTTTAAGCAGATAATTTTTCACTGCCTTTTACCTCTGACTTTGCATCAGAACTTTGATAAAGTTCAAGAACAAACTCAATATTTTTTTCTTAATACTGGGTTTTTAGTATTTTTCTACTTTTACAATATATGGCATAAGCAATTTCTCTAGTTTTTTTAATTTTGTGTCATAATTCAGAACTTTTGTTTGGATAATGCAGTGTTGCATAATATTGCTAATCATGTTGGTATGAAAAAAGTTATAATTTCCAGCCGCTGTAACCTGAATAAATTCAAAGCCCTCTAAAAAATGCAAGTAAAAACAATTCTTTACCTGGCCCTCTTCATCAAATGCCATCACCACAACGGCTGCACCATACTGTCTTATCCTCTTTGCTTTCTCAACAAAGTCTTTCTCTCCTTCCTTTAAACTTATACTGTTAACTATACATTTTCCCTGTGTGCACTTTAATCCAGCTTCTATCACAGCAAAGTTTGAAGAGTCTATACATAGGGGGACTTTTGCAATATCAGGTTCTGAGGAGATGAGATTCACAAATTTTGTCATTGCGGCAACTCCATCCAACATTCCTTCGTCCATGTTTATATCTAAAATCTGAGCACCATTTTCTACCTGAACTTTTGCTACAGTGAGGGCCTCCTAGAAAAAACATATGGTCATAAATACTTTAATGTCTTAATATTCTGAAAAGTTACTTTGTGACATTTTTGTCAAGGTTAAAGGACAAATTTTTAAAAAGTGGAGACTAAAAATGTTTATCTTTGTAGCATGAATTAAAAAAATAACAAAAAAAAAGAACCAGACTAAACTAAGACAAAATATATCTCTGTTATATACATTACCCTGGAGTGAACAGAAATAAAAAGAAATGGCAAATATTCTCAGCCAACTAACATTTAATAAAGTCTTCTGTTATCTGCCATGGTCAGGGAACAGAAAGCTTGTATATGTGTAGCACTTCTATGAGCTGACAATGCTTCCAATAAATGTCAAATCATGACAGGTAGTCAAAACTGATTTATTTTTTACTTACATCATAGTTGCCACTAGTAACCAGTCTAGCAAATCTCCTAGATCCAGCTACATTACATCTTTCTCCTATATTGACAAAGTTCGTGTATGGTCCTATTTTTGTAGGCTCTAGTCCAGACAGTAACATGTAACCTTGGTTGATAGAAGACGGGGGTATTCTCGGTGGGTACTGCTGCACTGCCTCTTTGATCGCTCTTCACAGAAAAAGACAGCTGCATTACAATTTGGCAAATTGTATCTTCAAGGCTTTTATTTGAAGTTAATTCTAAAATCCTTCTATCAAGTAATCTACATTTACTTTCATTCCATCAATGACTTAAGTGTGCCAATAAGAAGCTGACCCAGGATCAACTTGTTCAGTTTGTGAAAACAGCTGTCAACATGCGGTTTACAAAATTTACATTTTTATTTTATTTACTTTTTACTGATATTAGGTGTTGAACAGCAAGATAACCCAAGTTTTATTAAACAGAATTCACGACTATAACTGGCCAGGACAAGCAGTGCTTTTTGATAAAAATGTAACTGATATGGCAAAAAAATATGTTCTTACTTGATATGCCCTGGTGCTGTTCCACAACAGCCTCCGACAATGTTGATCAACCCATCCTTCGCAAAACTCTGCAAAATCATTATCAAACCATGCAACTTTGACAGGTTAAAAATTTTGTATACAGTATAAAACACAATCACTGTAGCCAATAACCAGACATTATCAATGACTGAACTGCTATACAGATATAATCTGACAAGTAGAAAGTCAAGTATTTACATTTGTTGTTGAATGACAACATTTTTTTATGTACATGATAGCATATACTTGAAAAATCATGCTGTCAATATAAGAAATAGAATACACAGTGCAGTAAAATTTTTATTTTTAGTACAGTATTACCTTTAACTGTGCAGCCATCATTTCTGGAGTCTCATCATATTCACCAAATGTATTTGGCAAGCCTAGAAAAATACAACTGCAAATCTAAATAAATTCAATTATAGCTCCTATTAATGTGGAATCATACTTTTTGAATTAGAAATGCATGAAAACTTGCCATTTTGCTGTTTAATGTTTAAATGTTTATACAAGGCCATAAACAAAATACAAGTTGAAAATACAGAGTGTTCCAATTTGGAAAAACCTATGTTGATAAACTGTACCTGCATTAGGATAGCATATTGTAAATGCTGTTGTGTTATTACTGACTGCTTCAAGGAATGGTCTCATTTCTGATGCTCCAAGCGCACAGTTCAAACCTAGGCTGGAAATGAAAACATACTTCATGTCTTCCAATGACAAAATTTGAAATGTGAATCACTTATATGTGTAAAGCTCTTCTGAAACATCATTCAATTACAGTAAAGTGTTTTGTATGGACTTGCCCCCACCTCTTCTCACATGTATAAAACATCTTATTTGAAATACACTTTTTCTCGTTAATCTGTGGCACGTACACAGTCAGCTGGCAGCCACTCTTTAACATTCTGACATCTGTAAAACCTAACCTTTTCAGTACATGTCCCTTACAAACTGATGCCATGCTTTTTCTGTATTCATCTTGACAACAACTCCAAAGAGGCAATTACTCCCTAAATTCAGCTGATTCATTAATGTTTTCATTTTTTAATTTAAAAAAAATACTTCATACCAATTCTTTTATGTTCCTTTTCCAGATTTTGTGTAAATATCTTGTCATCAATATATCTTAGATTTTTTTAAAGACTTGAACTTAATTTTGTACAAAGTAGGAAACATCAGATAAAGCCTGCAAGCACAGACCAAAGTATCATACCACAAAGGTTCAGCATGTGACACACTGATGATGAAAGCTTCTGTTGTCTGTCCCGAGAGTGTTCTACCACTCTTATCTACTATCGTACCAGATACCTGAAGTACAAGTGTACTTGATGAAATAATGTTTATCCAAAGATATTACCAAATAAATAATAAATATACTTCATTACCAAAAAAAATTACCACAATGCAATTAAGACTGTACATGGAAAAAAGTTCTGAAGAAACAATAATACAACCTATTAATTACAATATTTGTACCACAATAACTGAATGTCTAAGGGAAATAATAACTGAAGATATAACTGGATTTCTTTGAACTGTTTTTCTTTACCAAAATGCAAACTTACAAATATTGGAACATCTACATTTTCATCTACAAACAGCTGCTGAATGGCAAACAATGCAGCCTGAAATATAGATATATAATATATTAGAATAAAAACCTTGTAATTTCAAAAAAAAATATCCATTTCATGAGTGTTTCTCATGCTAATGCTTTTTTTATGCAAACTATATAATCAATTGTAAACCCATGTGAAAACAGGGTATTTTACACACTGTATTTTCATTTTCTAAACTCTAAAATAATATTGCTCACCTTTGAATTGGCAGTATCAAAGATTGTCTCAACCAATAAGACATCTGCCCCACCATCCAGCAACCCTTTAGCTTGTTGTGTGTATGCTTCTACCAACTCATCAAAAGCTGAAATAATGTTTGTGCAATCAACCAAGGCTTGAAAGACAAATCAAATCATTTCAACAATATCATATGCACTGCAATATCAAAATACTATCTTACAAAGACTTGCCAGAAACAGTCAAAAGTAAGACTAGGTTATTTGTGGATGACACTATATTTCACCTGGCAATCAGACTGACAAAGACAGATTACAAAAAGACTTACAAAAAACTAGAACTTTGAGAACGGGACTGAGCTAAGGAGTTCAACCCAGACAATTGCTAGGTGCTTAGGATCATGCGGAAAAAGAACCCTACCATCTTCCCATACACCCTCCATAATAAAATTCTAAAATCAGCAGAAACTGCCAAGTACCTTGGAGTTACTATCTCTAAAGACCTAAACTGGACCCTCCATATTAATAACATCACCTCCAAGGCTAAAAACTCTTTAAGATTTATTTAGAGAAACATCAAAACTCAAAACAGTTAAGTCAAAACATCAGCATACGTAACCTATATATGACATATCTAGAATACTGCTCAATAATTTGGCACCCTTGACAGAAACACCTTACTTATATAGTTGAAAGTGTATGAAGAGCTGCGGCTAGATAATGTCTGTAATAATTACAATTTCCAAAGTAGTGTCTCACAAATGTTATACAATTTTGGTTGGCCCTCCCTTCCAGTATGTTTTTAACCTTGCACTGTTTTTCTTCAAACTTTTATCCTTTAACTAAGCACTTAACACTTTTAACACAGTTTTCCTGACAAGCGCCTCCCAGTCAAAGTCAGTACTGACTGATCAGGAGTAACATGTAGATGTATACAAGTATTCAGACATCTTAAGAATTGTTACCTTCCATTTTTAACAAAAGTACTGTTTTTTTTTTTCTAACTTGTATTTTGAACCTCTTATAAAACAATATTCAACAGTTGTATTTTTCATATAATAATTAAAGCATTGATTAAAGGGTGTTTCTGCAACGATTTCACAATACAGATTTCCTCTTCTGGTTCTGCCTTGAAGACTGACTTTTTCAAAATGGATTTCAAAATTGATTGGTTTTTCATAAAAAACTCTTAAATCTCAAGCATTACAGTGATATGTTTACTAGGGACTGAAGTACAGAGGCACTTGTACATGCAAAATGTCTAAGATACAAATGCATTATTAAAGGTCTTACTAATATTCCTGAGCTCTGGCTGTTCCACTGATGGGGAGATAGACAATGTCCTATTTGTGGGCCCCATAGCCCCTGCCACATATCTCTTTACTCCAGTGGTATTGAATACATCTGTGGCTGCACGCTTTGCAATCTTTGCAGATTCCAAGTTCAATCTGTAGGCCTAAATACATAAAAACAAGAGGACCATGATGGCCCTTAATTGCTCACCTGTGTCCCATTGCTAAGGGACCATAACTCTGGAACCCATGATGGGATGAGGTTAGTTCAGGAAAGGAGATGACCCATATTCAAACTCAGCCTAGAGATCATCAAGAAATACACTCTGACAACTTTTTAATGACATTTGGACAAAAAAATTGGTCTCTAGAATGTTAACAAGGTAAATCTGTGTTTTGACCCCTGATGATAACTGATATATATTCAAACTGATGATATATATACAAACCTGATCTAGGTATCATCAAGACAAAGATTCTGACAAATTTTCACGACATCTGGAAAATGTAGCCTTTAGATTGTTAATAAAGTTTTTCTATGTTTCGACGCTGTGAACTAGATCAATATTTTAACTTGAACAAGATATCATCCTGGAAATTATTCTGCAGATTTTCATGACATTTGTAAAGAAACTATAGCCTCTAAAGTGTTAACAAGTTTTTCTATGTTTTGACCCATGACCTAGTTTTTGATCCAAGATGACCCATATACAAAATTGACCTAGATATATTAAGACAAGCATTCTGACAAGTTTTCATGCCATTTGGACAAATAAAATGACCTTTAGAGTGATAACAAGGTAAATCTGTGTTTTGACCCAATGACCTAGTTTTTGACCCAAGATGACCCATATTCAAATCTTACCTAGATATCATCAAGACAAACATTCTGAAAAATGTTCATGACATTTGGGAAAAAATGTACCCTCTAGAGTGAAAACAAGGTTTTTCTATGTTTTGAACCTTTGATCTAGTTTTTGACCTAAGAAAACCCATATTCCAACGTCAACTAGATATCATCAAGACAAACATACTGACAATTTTCATGACATTAGGAGAGACAATGTAACCTGTAGAGTGTTAACAAGTTTTTTCTATGTTTTGACACTGTGACCTAGTTTTTGATTCAAGATGACCCATTTTTTTTTATTTTTTTTTTTAAATACGACAATTTTTCATGTCATTTGATAAAAAAATGTGACCTCTAGAGTCCGTGTGACTTAGTTTTCTGTCCGACATGACCCATATTCGACCTTGTCCTAAATCTTATTGAGACAATCATTCTGATCAAGTTTCATGATAATTAAGTAAAAATTTTATCTCTAGAGTGTTAACAAACCAATTGTGGATGACGGACACTAGAAACTCAATGATAAAGCTCACCATTAGCTGTGCTCAGGTGAGCTAAAAAGGTGAAAATAGAAATGGAAAACATCTACTTCTGACTTGTTTATAAATGTATATTTATTATCCATACATACTCACAAAATATGTATTAAAAAAAAAATTGTCATACTGTCTTATGATTCATAGTCAGAGATTTAAAAATTCAAAGCAATTGTTAGTGGGACAAAATTAACACTGCATTACAAATTTCAGACACTCCTGAATGCTATCATATTTACCAGATGTTCCATGCCATAGTCAGCCTGAGCTATAGTTGTACCACTGAAAGTGTTTGTTTCTATAAAATCTGCCCCAGCTTCCAGGTAACTCTGAAATGGAAAAAGTGATATCTGGAAAACATATAAAGCATTTCATTTGGTATGTTAATTCTCTATTCAATCCCTTGATCATGACTGAAATAAATGTTGACTGTAATATGACCTTTAAAGGTGACCTTGACCTTTGATTGACTTATGGTCATGTTAATGCAAAATAAACAAACACGATCTCAACAGTATGAGGACAGAGTGTCAGGAACAAATGTGTTAAGATTACACCTATAAATAAGACCTAACATAACTTATTTCACATTTGGATATCTATGGGTTATCTGACATAACTGATAGATGTCCAAATGTGAAATAAGTTATGTCAAGTCTTATTTATACGACTATGTTAAGATGAGACTAAATACTGATTGCAAAGGTTTGTTGCTTTGCCATGTTCTATTCTTTAAACGACCATTGACATTTACTAATAAGCAAACAAAAACAATCACAAATATCCTACCACATGAATGTCATAGATCACATCAGGTTTGGTGAGAGATAATAAGTCATTGTTCCCTTTCAGATTTTTGGGATGATTCTTGAACTCTGATCCTCTGAAGTCCTCTTCTTCAAACCTGTACTGTTGAATCATTGTTCCCATGCCACCATCAAATATCATTATTCTGTCCTTCAATGTTGATATTATTTCTGTCTTTACATCTCCTGGAAAAATAAGTGCTTTACTGAGTGTTCTTCTAGTGGCTTATGTTGCCTTTCTTACTTTAACTTTTTTAATTTCATAAAAAGCCTTATTTATTCTAGAAAGTATTTTCTTCATATAAAGGAACTTGGCAATCCTGACAGAGAATCTTAGGCTGTAGTCATATGCCTAAAAAATCAATTATTTAGAGCTGGAAATACAAACACTAGCAAGTGTCAAGTTATGCATGATAATCTTCAAAAACAGCAAGTAAGTCAGCAGATTATGGTGTGCATGGATCAAAGTTAAAAACTATAGGCAAAATTGTATGCAGTTCAAATTTCAATGCTGTAGCTGAAAAATAAGTAGGTCAAGGTAAAGGTCACATGTAAGTCAAGGACAAAGTTAAGTGTGTTCACGAATGCATTACTGGTTTTCCATATTTTATGTTGTATCTAACCTGTGACCCCTTAAGCTGGAATCCGGGTCAACTCGACCGTTAAACAAACTCGGCCCCCAAGTCATCTCGGCCCTGTACCAACTCGGCACAGGTCAACTCAGCCCATAATTATATTTTAGTGGTAGTAATAATGTTTAATTTTTTTTTATGTTCATCATTTCTTTCATTATATAATATTGTTTCACTATACTAATGGATATTTAAAACTTTTATAGATGAAAATGTGTGAATTTGTGGAGAAAAGGAGAGTTTATAAGTACATGTATGTAGTTTGAATATGTAACGATTCACCACAGAAATTCACGATTCACCACAAGTCAGTTAACGATTCGCTACAAAGTAATAACGATTCGCCACAGTTTTCAAAAGTGTAAGGAATACACATAATTATTAGCTTTGATCATGTCATGGATTAAACACACCTTGCAGGCGTTACTACTGTTATATGGCACATTTAATAAACAATGTCTAATCAATGGCTATATTAATGACATGATTATTTAATCCGCTTAGGGTCTTTCAAATAGAAATATGATCTTGACATTGCACGAGTAATAGAGTACAGTAAAATACAATACCAATCAACACCTTTATATACATGTATGACAAGGTTATTTGTTTGATCATTTACTTCACTAATCCCTTCAAATGAATGCAGTATCACCATCATCATCAAAAAAAATCACACACACACAAAATTTGAGTTAATATGTGCATTGATTAATAAGAAAACCTTATAATTAATATTATGTATAAATTCTATATAACGTTCTTTTAACTTGTGTCTTTTTTGTGATGTTGTCAAGCCTATTAAAAACAGAACACATACACTTAATAAACATTTTATTTTATGATTGTTTAATACAAAGTTTCCATAAAACTTCTCACATAGAGTTCATATTGTGTTTTAGTAATTTACCATGTTTGATTTTGATTGAATTAATTGATAGCAAAATAATAAATAGTTAAAACTGGAATATAACCTCATTACAAATGATATATTAAACATTTTCAGAAGCTTCATCAAAATATATTAAAGACAAAAAATATTGCTCCACAGAGCAAAGTTAACAATACTTTTACAAGGTAATTGAATTTTTAACTGCCAATTCCACTACTAGCAAATATTAAATCTTATTTCAAATCAATTTAAAAATCACATTAAATAATGAAGCAAATACAAACCAAAATTTCTTTTCCAAATATTTTTTTCCCCAAATTACCAAACAAATATAAATGAAACACGTAAGTACAACAAAAATATTCTGTTTTATTACTTTGTGGTGAATCATTATTTCTTTGTGGCGAGTTGTTATTACTCTGTGGTGAATCGTTATATGAACCTGTGGCGAATCGTAATTGTGGAGAATCGTTACATTTTCTGTAGTTTTGCTTATTAGAAAACACTGATATTTCTATCAGTGGAAATAATAATGTTTGTTATTTATTTTATATTTTCATTATTTCTTTCGTTATATATTATGTTTTACGGCATATTTTTGATCAAACGTTTTGTTTCGTTAATCATGACAAATCAAATTAAATAGTAAAACAATTTTAATACAATTAAGTGAAAATTAAAAAGAACGTGCGACTGCATTAAAGGACAACTTTTATCACCTGCTATTATGAGCAATCAAAAATACACCGTATCAGAAATCTTGGATCACATATGTATAAAGGATACCGATTAATCAGGTGATAATTACCACTGACACAAACATTCACACCTATTTATTACTGACTGTCTGTATTTAATTAGAAGATTATCAGGTGCATTAAATCTTTACACCGTTCAAACAATATGCTGCCGACTTTCGTCATTTTTTATTTGTTAATTGATCGTTACTAAAAAAAAAAACCAACAATAACAATAAAAGTTTATAAACTGTAAGAATCTATATCCTAAATGTATTATTTTATTAGAGGGCCAAGTTGACCCGTGCCGATATGGTATAGGGTCGAGTTGACTCGGTGCCCTTAAGCTGGGTCACTTATGACCTCAGGGCTAAGATTTAAACAACTTTGGTACAGAACCACCAGACACTAGACAAATACTTAGGCTTCAGATTTTTAAATTTTCCTTATAAAATTCTGATCGCTTGATCTGTTTTCTGTTGGAAGAGTTTATTTTCAAGGGACTAATTATGATCAGCTGGTTTCTAAACCCACGTGCTTTTGTTTTTCATCTGAAAATAGGCAGAAAGTTACTATAAATAGCTACAAAATTTCCCACTCATCCGGCGCATGATCTGGGAAAGTGCACTTGGTTTTAGAGCGTCTACTATGACTCTAATTATGTAAATAGGTCACCTCGCAAAATGATAGATAATTACCTTTGCTTATTCCATTTGCACCCACTGATTTCATTGTTGATTCTTTTGTAGTAATTGTCAATAAACTGAAAAGGCACAATTTAGTTGGCTGTCAATTTGTTTTAAAATAAAACTTTAGTTCGCGTCCTATGATGCTTCTCGTTTGCCGGTCAGCGACCAAATGAGCTGATTTAGCTATGTCCCAACTTCTGCAGTTTGCGCATGTGTAGGAAGTGACGCATATGCCTTGCTTCGTGGACGTAAATTTTTTATCAACTGTCAACATTTCCATTTTCTTTTTCAAGTGGATATATTTTGTGAATTCTTGTCTCGTTTAATTGTGTAAGGAGTTTATTTTTATAATTCTTCAACCTTTGACTGCTGGAAAGAATTAAATTTATTACCAATAAACATAGTTTCACCACAGTGACCGGTAAATAAACAAGCCACCAGAACTGAAATTTAGTGTTATGTTTGCGTAATATTTAAAGTTTCATTTAAAATATAGTAGGAAACACTATTATTTCTCACAGAAGTATGAACACACCTCTCTATTTCTGTACTGTTCATATCCATACTGTTTTTACCACTTCCTTACCACTTGAATGCGGTCGGCATCAAATAATGCAAATAAATCATACTAGCCAGTTGATGGAAATATATACCATATTTACAGTATTATGTACCATAAGGCTGTCACGTACTTTCTTTAAATGTGAGAATTTATCTTTTTCCTATATTAGATGGAATCAGCTGTATATTATCCTAATACTTCAACTTATTACTGCCAGAAGTCAATACTGACTATACTAGGCAGGCACGTGTCAGGAACATTAAAATTATAAAAGATAATATCAAAGAAAACAAAATATAACTAAAGATCTTACTTAAACGTTTGTTTTAAGTACTTAAAATCTATAAAACTTGTTTAGTCCACTGATAAAAGCCTGGTACAGTTGGTGTAGTAGCATTAATCTCGGTCGGTAATTCGTTCCAGAGTTGTATAGTCCTTGGGAAGAATGAGTTCATGTGATGTTGTGTTTTTGATTGTGGGATGAGGAATTTGCTGTTTCTTGTGTTTGTAAGGTGATTGTGATCAACATTGACCTGATTTTTTTAAATTTTGTGTAGCATGACCAGGCTGGCATGGTTTTGCCTTTGTTCTAAAGTTGACCATTTTAGTTCTTTGATCATGTTTTGTTACACTGCTTGTATAGTGGTAATGACATTCATAGTTTTAAATTAAGAAAATTTTGTCTTTAATCGGGGCACAGGAGGTTGAAATTGTATTTTTAGTCATTCAAATTTCAAAACTGTCAATCTAGCTACTTTTTGTGTTTTTATATACAGAATAGAAACTAGAAATACAGTTTCGAATCTTGAATGATTAAAAACACAATTTCAAGCTCTGTGATCAGGGCCTTCAATTTAAGAGATAAGACACTCCTTATCTATCAAAGGAATAACCAGAATATGCTGTCCCACACTCACCTGTATATCCTATAACCGAAAATCAATCTATAATGATCTATTGTTGTTTAATGGTATTAAAATTAAGTACAATGGTCAAAATTGTTTACAAAAATCATTGGTCATTTTGCATAATTATGTTACCTTGAAATATCCACTTGCCCAGTGCTGATTGAACTCCGGTACCTTTCTGTACTAAGCTGATCCTCTCCCACTTTGCCATAAAAGCTACCGGTAGCTGATACATGTAGGCAAGAGGATAGAAGTGCGGTATTATACCTCTGCCACATACACTAGTCCAAGTAATTGTACGCAAGTTGAGATGTGTAATTTTTTCATGGGTCAATATCTCGCCTATAGCGAGATTCTGACCCAAAACAAAAATATCTCAGAATATGCTCAAGACATCAATTGAATTATTTTGTCTGCTACTGTACACCCCCTCTTTCTCAAAATTCGTCCTGGAATTCTTAGAGTACTGAATGTCTGTGGTACTTTCTAAGCCTTAAGTTGTTATCTTGTGAGTTATTTACATTTGATGCCAAATGAAACCTGGCAAAAGCCACCTGCCATATAGATGTTACCGGTAATTTCAACAACCAGTAAATTCTGTAAACACTGACAGGCTCACTAACCTCCTCTGTCAGTGGCTAAAAATGGTTATTTCACCAAATGAAATTAATGACAGACAGTATTTCCAGCCATGTGTAATTTGCAGACAAAAGTAACAGATAAAATCATGTGTTCATGAAATGTATATTTAGCTTTTGAAAATAGTAGATTTGGCACATCGTCAGCACCAGTAGAGTTTACATGTCAGCATTTTGTCAACAATAAGCCAATTTTCAAAATTTAAAATTTGTAAGGAGGAGGAAACATTGACCGTTAAGAATCAACAGCTTAAGTTTTTATTGCAAGGGGACGAGTAAAGGACAAAAGTATTTTCAAAAACAATAGTCAACTTACTATAGTGCTAAATATAGCACAATATCTAATCTTCCAATCTGAAGATTACATTTGAAGGTGCTTGTGAACTTAATATCCAGACCACAATATAGACCCAATAAAGTGTGATGAAATTCATGTTGAGTATCTATATTGGTTCTGTTTGCACTGATTACACCCAAAAATCGATACGGTGTTGGCCACTGACAAAACTGCTATGTTTACAGTGCTATATTTTGATAACAAGCCCAGATATAGCAATAAAATACATTGCAGACATGAGTTCCATGCCACTTAGCAGCTGCCAACTCCTGTCACCTAATTTCCTCACTCCATTTTTGTCTGATTACCCCCCGAAAGTTGGCTAGAAAACAAGCATTGATATATACTTTGCATTTTAAAAATGGTTTTTATAAATCCTCAATCTCGTGTTTAAGACTGACTGAAAGAGCACAAATAGTAATATACATGTAACAAGCTCCATAACATATGGCCTGTCTGAGAGGGATAAATTAACAATATCTATTATACTTATTTGAAAATTAATTTTAATTGTGTTAGCATCACCAGTAGCCAGAAATGTTAACATACAATGTTGATGTTGAAATGGCCTGTCCTGGCAAATGCCATTGTTAAAGGAAGTGTGTTAAGGGTTTGTTTGAGCTTTTTGTTAAATTTTTTGGAGTATGGTAATACCTGTATGATAGATTCTTCTACTTTTCTTTTCAGGATATGACTGTCTCATATTCTTGATACAAATTTGAGGTAAAAAGTACCAATGATCAGACGGAGGAGAAACAATTCCGATTCTGATGATCAACCAAATTTGTACAACAGATACCAGAACAGTACTCAGACTTTTGAAACTCAAGTACCGCATACCTCAAACTTCTCCACTACCGTTCTAGACACCGAGATGTCATGTAGAGACAGAACAACTGAGTTTGCATCAGCAGTAAAATCTCTCCAGTCAAGGCAAATAAATGGACATGTACCATCCTCAAGACGGGCAGAAGTTATCAAGCAACGCAGTGAATTCACACAAAGAGCCAAGTGAGCATTCATATGAATACACAGCTCTTTGTCAGAAATAACCAAGCAGTGAAATACAAATAAATAATTCAAAATAAGTTTTGTTGTGAGGAAAGATTTAGATTACTGTAGTTACAGTTACACACTGTGGAATAGCTCTTATATGTCTAAAGGTTTGGTTCTTTAAAATAGAAAATTTGCAAGGAGTCATGACAAACTAACAGAAAAAAAATTAAGTGGTATTTGTGAATTTTATATTTATCTTTTCACATATGTTCAGAAATTTTAGAAAAATTGTTAAGGTTGAAGTGAAGGCAATATTTACAGATGTTTTATCATTTCAGGAAGATTGGGAGGGATCTTGCCAACACATTTGCCAAATTAGAGAAGTTAGCATTATGTGAGTATCACTTCTCCAGTTCCTTACTTATCTTGACGTAGTTTCTTTAAGTGACTTTGAAAGGTGTTGAACCAGATCATATTTTCTATTACTGTATAGAAGCAGTGAAATAACAAGTACAGGAAGAAGTAAATAAATAAGAAGTAAAGGAGACAAGGCAGGTAGGTCAGCAGTCAGCTAGTTGAAAGTTGGTTACCAATTGCCTTGTCTGGTCACTTTCATGTACGATACAGTCGGGGTATAACTTTGATAGATGAGGCGTTTCATGTATTTGGAAGGCTAACCCTTTCAGAAGGGGTGACTATGTTAAGCATGCACTTTACTTAAATAACTGCATTATAGAAACATCAGTCTGACTCGTTTTGTGGATAACATTTTATTTAGTAATATGTATGTTTTGTAAATACCTTAACTTCATTCATAATATATAATGTATTTTCAGTGGCAAAAAGAAAGTCATTGTTTGATGACAAACCAGTGGAGATACAGGAGTTAACTTACATTATCAAAGAGGACATAAACAGTTTAAACAAACAGATAGCTCAGTTACAACAGGTTGCCAGGGGTCAGCAGGGTCAAAATGGACGACAGAAACAAAGCCATTCAAATACAGTCGTTGTTGCACTTCAGGTATAGTTAGCTCTTGTGTACACTGTGGATAATTATTGACAACGCGCGGTCTAAATATACCAAAAGAAATAAATTTGTAAAACAGAAAGTGATATGAATTATTTTTGTGTTATAATCTACAAACATGTAGGTTGGAAGAATCTCATTTATGTGCAAAGAATCTGTGAGCATGTGTGTTGTTCTGCAAAGTGTTGTTCCGCAAAATGAGGAATTGCTAATGTTGCAGTTTATTTTCAGATATGAGATTTAGCATTATTGCATTATGTATCTGATAATCTTCACTAGTTTACAATACCTTTAATTGACATTGTTATCCTAGAAGTCTAGTTCTGTCAATCTGTTTGAGTGAATTTGATAGACTTTCAAAAGTCCTTTATTGGATCAGAGTATAGTTTAGACTCATTTATTTTACATCGATTGCGATACAAGTTCTTACAACTTAGATTCACCACGCTCACTGACTGCTTCCTGGGTTCCATACCAGTATTCGTGCAGCAGTGAGGAATGTGAAGATCGTGAGAGAATCTCACCTCTGACGGGATTCGAACCCTCGACCTCCGGATCTGGATCCCTGCGCTCTACCCCTGGACCACAGTGCCTCCTTTATTGGATAAACATTGATTGGAAATATGATAGAATGAATGCTAAAAAAGGATAGAGTTACTTTTCATTTTACGTTTTAATCTAGTAATTATTTCTTTTTATTTCAGTCAAAGTTGGCGACTATGTCTAATGACTTCAAGCAGGTCCTTGAGGTCAGAACTGAAGTAAGTAATGAAATGTGTAGATACAAGTATTCAGCCTCACTCATATATACAAATTTTTAGAGGTCTTTCGCTAGTACATGTAGATGAATGTTTCAAAAAAAATATTTTACTGGGTCATAACAATCTTCAGCAATTTTGTTAACTTATGCCGAGAACCACAAGTTGACAATTGCAGAACACATTAGCTGTTTCTTTGATAAGATGCTGGGAATTTTGTTTAATTACTAAATTCAGAACAATATTTTCACTGTTTACAAAAAAACAAACATGTAAGGAATAGGCAAAAACAGAGTTTTGAAAAGTTTGTTTTCAGGTCTTTTCTATGTACTATACATTGTTTAATATTCCAGAACTTGAAGCAACAAAAGTCTCGCAGGGAACAGTTTTCACAGTCAACTTCTATGACCCCAGCTTCATCACATGGGTTTGGAAACCCAGGTATACATAAATTTGTATCTTTGTATACTTGTTAAGGAAATGGGCTGGCTACCACCCTGCTTTATTCAATTATCCCAGTTCTTTATCATGTAGTATAATTTTTATGAAACATGTTACTAAAAATGACTAGCATTAGATTTACACATATGTGATTAAATTATTTAAGATTGGTTTACAGGTCACAAGTGTAGATATACTTTAGAATATTAAATACTTAAATGTGTAAACAGTACACCAAATTTTGACTAGTTTGGGTTGGTGCTTGGAAGTTGAAAAAATTAAACAATATATTTTGCATGTATTTTGCATTTGTAGGTCAGTCTGTGTTGTTACAAGATGAGGCGAAGTACAATGGTCAGGGTGGTGGAGATTTTGCTATAAATATGGACATGGATCAGTCACGGTATCAACAACAACTTCAGCTAATAGATGAGCAGGTACGTTTACACAAAAACATTTAGGGAAAATCCATATACTTCCAGTTTAGGGAATGGGGCCCATAATTGGAGCCAAAGTTGCCATAAATAAGGGGTTGGCTGTACTGTGGTTATGATATGACTATAACTCTCTACCCTGCTAGAATCCTATTGCCTTTTCTACTAGAACAGACAATAATCAACCTGCACATACATGTTCTGTGATTATAGTCAACACTGATTTCTGTTTAGGAAGCAAGTATTTAATAAATATTCCCTCGAATGATGAATGGGTATGACAGAATGAAATAAATGACAAACCTGGTTTTAGAAATTTAGCAGAGTAGGGTGTAAAGTTTAGCTTGATTGAAATATGATGAGATGCTTCATAGAAAAGAAGAATTGTAGTGGATCAGCATTGGGTAGTTTAAAGGCCCTGCACTTCAACTTTTCACCCTCATACTTGTTGTGCAAGTACTGACTGCTAACAAAACTCATAAGCACCATTTTAAACTGTCAGTTATAAGTGACATTGCCACTGTTACTAGCAGAATTCTGTTCTAAGGGGTACTAGACTCAGTGACAGAAAAATAACTTTATTCTTGCATTGTATTTTTAAATACAAAAAAAGTCTTATGATACCTCAACATTTTTTTAGGACTCGTATATTAGTGAGCGTGCAAGTACGATGCAAAATATAGAGTCAACAATTGTAGAACTGGGTCAGATATTTACACAGCTTGCTCATATGGTGAAAGAACAAGAGGAGGCTGTACAAAGGTAGGAATACTACAAGTATTTCAGACTTATATATCAAATTTTGTAAAAATATGCTTGATATGTATATATTGCACTTACAAATATTCTTGTTTACTTACTATTCATTCATAATCAGAAACTTGAAAATTGTTCCACAAAATCACATGGGATTGTTACTGAAAATTTCAGTTTATATTCTGATATTTTCATTTAAATCCACATAACTTTAGACCTGGAACACAAAATTTTACAGGAATTGTGGCAAAGAATTTGATCACTGATATTCATTTTTTTTTAAACTAAAAAGAACTGCATGGAAAACAGTAGGCTTTTCATCTAAAACCAATATCTTTGCAAATTTTTCAGGCTTGAGATTTAATTTGTTACTTTCTCATTTCAGGATCGACTCCAATGTAGAGGATGCACAGCTTAATGTAGAGGCTGCTCACGGTGAACTCTTAAAATACTTCCAGTCAGTGACAAACAATCGATGGTTGATGATTAAAATATTTGCTGTGCTAATTATATTCTTCATCATATTTATAGTTTTCATGGCCTAATAGTAAACTACACAGAGAAAAACAAGCCAAGTACCCTGAAGAATGTGCCTTTAACAACAGCCATATTGGATTTTAAAGTATTATATTTGGAAGTCTGCAAAAAAACTATGTTGGATTTCGAATATTTTGTATGGAGGCTTTGAAAGGCAAAACGTGTGGAAATTATACAGCTCAAATGATAATATTCATGTCCCATGAAGGAGTTATATTGAAGATGTGTATTTATGAAGAAATAAAGTACATATGGAAAAGAATAATTTTGTTTACATTTTATGGAAAATACGGGCCATAACATTATCTAAAAATGTGAGTTTTTTTATTGTACATGAAGTGTGTTCAGAACCTGTTACATAAAAACTGGCAACACTTGCTTACAGTTGGACCACAGTAAAACAATGCAGTCATATAAGATAAATATATATGGTTTGCCAGAACACTTAAATGTGACAAAATGATGTTTTAGTGATAAACATGACGTTGTATGTGCACTCATTGTCTTAACACAAGTGTGACAGAACATAAATTATGATGATGCATATATTTTTTTGCTGTAAAACAGTGTAAGTTGTTGAAGATTGTCAGTAGAATTTTTCCTTTCAGTCTTTGAAATTTCTGATGTGTAAGTCTGCATTTTACACGAACTCATTTGGTATCATGGTTACAGATTTTCTCTTGTTTTTCATGGATGGTGATTTGACTTCATTTATGAAAGGTGGGTTTTTAAAATTAATCATTCCTTAGAATTAGTAGAAAATCTTTGAAAAAATAATGTTACTAGCAGAGACATTTTTACTGAAATACAGTACTCACTTTTAATTCAAGCTTTTATGTCATTAAAGTGAAAAACTGTCATTTTAAAGTTACAAGCAATATATCGATTGCTTTGTTGTTCTTCTCAACTTTTGATGGATTGAATCTTAAGATGAACAAATGTCTTGTGTTGATTTTGTGCATTTATTTATTGTTTTAAATTTTTTCGAAAACATTTGTTCAGATGATAAATATAAAAGCAGCATAACACGTGAATAGTGGTTGTTAGTTGCCTTATTTTTACTAATTAATCAGTACAAAGACTTAATCTGCTTGTGTAAATGCATTTGTAAATTGTAAATATATAACAATAATAATGAAGTTTGTGATCAATAAAGTTTAACTGTTTCAGTACTATTCTGTATTTTATTTAATTAACAAGAAGCTCAAACATATTGGTTGTTGTAAGGTTATTTGAATACTGATCTTTATAATCTACATGTCAAAATCAAAAGCAGACATGCATGTAGTTTGTATATACATGTAGAAGCAAATTTTAGTTATGTTCCCATGTGAATAAGGGCATAAGTTTTCTGATTTTATAACCGTCTATGTTTTCAACTATGTCCAAGATTTGTGTTAAAGAGCCTTCTGTAGTTAATGGAGAATGGTAATTGACTTACCGTACTTCTAGACCATCCTCGTAATATTGGTAAGTTAAACTGTCAAGTGTACATCAGAACAATAAAAAATTTAATTTTGTTTAAGACCATTTAAGAAAGAATGAAAGACAGAAATCTGAGTTTAGGGAGAGAGGTCAAAAGTACTTGTCATTGGTACCTGAATGTAACCTGATACATCCACAACCTGGCTTCAAAGCTAGTTTTGTATAAATAATAATGTTGACATTTTGTGATCCTTTTGGAAATTTGGTCACTTATCCGCCTCAACTGACATTAAGCATTAGGCAATAATGAAACTTATATGCATCTTAATTCAAATTCTATGTAATAAATCTACATATTTTTCATCACAACATACTATACAGTAATGGAGGCTTAACATTATTGTGACATCAAAAATTAGTATTACATTAGCCTTTGCATCAGATTTTCAATTCAGGCATGAGGTACAAGACACATTTCTTTTTTTAATTATTGCATTCAAAGTTTTATTAACCACCATCTAATACCCTTTGGTTGACCCCTGCTATACATTCCTTTCTCATTTGTCATTTTGTAACACATGTAGCAAATCTTGGAATATGGACTCCATTATTTCCTGGTAACATTGGTATCAAAGTAATCAGAACTTTAAACTATTATTGTATGTTTCATTAGGAACATGCAACATGTTAAAACATTATTTTTACCTTTGCTTTTAAAGGTTTTGCCATGTTCATTATAAAGAGGGATGTCTTTATTATCAAATGTCTTTGCCATACCCTGTATTATATATGTTATAGGGCAATCTTTTTGTTTCACTTACTGTCGCATGCATTTGAGTCACATTTAAGAAATAAAAATGAACATTCTGTAATTTTTGTATGCTGTTAATTTTTCTGACAGTTGAAAGAATTATTTCACTTGTCACATATTTTATGAAAATTAATTGTATAGTCTTGTTACTTGTAAAAAGTGACTTGAAATCTCATACATTTCTGTGTGTCCCATTGTCTTGAAAGAGAATAAAATTGAGAATATATAAGAAAATTCTTTTTATTTTTAAGTAATACTTATTTCCTGAATATTCCATTCAGCATTTTTAGTTTACCTACTTTTATTACCACCAATAAACAGTCTTGTGATGTTGGAGAAATATGACGTTGACCTTAATTGTATAAACTGCATTTTATGGACTTACTATCATTTCAACATTGCTAGCTGTTGCTCCAAGTTATGTAAGCCCTCTTCATATGTTTGTATCATAGTTCAGAGCTAAAAAAACCCACTTTTTTGTAACAGTAACCTTGCACTTAAGTTGTTAATGCAGTGCCTTTAAATTTGTTACAAATCAAAATTTAACAATTATTTCAAGAAGTTTGTAGAAACAAAAGCTGAAAATCATTTAGATGACCAGTCTACCCACAGAACTTGAATGTTTTTTGGAGTAGAATAAGGTAATAAATCTAGGCAATACTTGTTCTGAAGCTCACAACAGTTCTGAAGAATGATTATCAAGCTTTTTATCTTAACATCCAACAATATTTACCGATTTTAACAGAGGTCTGCAATTTGTATTTTCACAGTCATTCGCAAAATGAGATATTAAAAAGGTATAGGGGATGGACATTAAAATATGAATGCATGACTAATTTCAACGTATCGTCATCAGTTGTCAAAGGAGAAAACTTTTAATATTTATATACCAGTCTTTCAAATTCTCTGAAATGCTGTATTACTTTACTTATGTTTTTATTTTGATACAGAACAGAAAACAACTGTCAGATTTGTTTTCTTCACATGTTTATTCTCCCAATTTTAACAGAAAACTGTATCACAAAAGATCCTATCACTTAAAACTGGACAATATTTGTAAAACTTTTTTGACAGCCATTTTCAGCACAATTTTTTTCAACAACTAAGCCACTACACAAATTTTCACAACATCAAAAGGTAAATGTATATACATGGACAATGAAGTCATTTTTACAGGCTGTTCAGAATTTGATAGATTACCTTATTAATTTTACCAACACCTGCCTGATCTTTCCACATGGCTCACTTTTGAGATCACTTATTCATTTTGTATTCTTCATATGAAATATATAGAAAGCAGGGCTCTACAAATTTCTTTGAGATTGAGTTGTCCAGGACAACTGACTATGGCAAAATAGAGTTGTCCCAAAAACAAAGTCAGACGTCCGAGGGAAAAGTATTACATTTTTGATAAGCATTATTTGTTAAATGGGCTTTTCATTTTAGAGAGTCAATTTTAAAAAAAAAGATACTATCATAGATCTTTAACAAACACCCCAAACTTTTCAACAGAAATTGAGTCCAACTTAAAAAGACAATGACAGACAGTAAATATATGTGGATTAGTTGTTATTCATCTTATTGTTTTAAACTAGTGTAATTCTGACATCAGAATTAAGTGACTTTTTGGCGGAATGTCTGGTTACCTAGGGGTTGTGTTTCCAGTTTCACAAGAATTTTATTTGAACAAGTTACAAACAATTTTTAAAATGTGAAGTATTTTTCATTATAATTGCTGCTTTCTAAAGTAAAATGCGACAGAAATATTCATGTCTTAGAGAAAATGGAACATTTTTTAATGAAAAATGAAAAACTTGTAATTATAATAAAATCATGACGCTATATTTTTTAATCACTCAGTTGAATGTTGTAAGTTTGCTTTGTAAAAAGTCTTCAAGGCGCTGTTTTCTATCAATATTAAAGTACGACGGGGTCGCGGAAATATATGACATACGGAATTTTTCCGAGATTTTCACTCGCTGCTTCATGTTTAATGAACTAAATATTAGCTGGAATTGGTTTCCTTCATTTTGTAAAGCTTGTCTTAAATCTGCTTCATTTTTTTCTTATAAATAAACCCGATTTTTAAAACAAAAATGCTAGATTTTTTGTAGTTCGTTTTCTATAAGCTTACACTAACATTGGCAAAGCTTTGATGTTCAACCTTTTGTCTTTGGAATTAAGCATTAAATGTATTTGTAAAGACATTTATTTGCTTGACTTATTTTAAAGTCACGCAATACCGACAAAGATTTACAAACAAAATCAATATCCATAGTAAATTGTAACTAGAATCGTGATTGGTTGACCTTTCAGCTCACTGCTGTCACCTCTCTATTAGGGCGGCGCTTATCGAATGCTAATAGGTTAGAAATCGATTGCATAATGTTGTTTATTCAAGTGGGTTATCCGAGATTTATGACTGTAAAAATGTTCGGGACAAAACTTTGTAAATCAGGTGTCCAAGTTTAAGTTGTCCGACGCGGACTATAGCCTGAGGTGTTCAAATGAAACCGTTAATGAGACATGCTCTGAGGATATAAGTTGACTTGTCTATTAGATTTGCTTAAAACTATAGTATGACCTGACTGACTTACTTTGTCATTTAGACAACCCCGAGTCATGGTCACTAACTAAAAGACAGAACAGACATCATATATACATGTAAATTGTACTTCTTAAGACTTTGACACCATCCTTGCCTGTGTTGTACTGCTATCTCCTGGCTTTCTTAATCACTATTTTGAAAATCAAAACAACCCAATCATTTTAAAAGCAGAACCTAAATTACAGCTCACAAAACAATATGAATTCGCTTAATTGACAATAATTGTCCAAACAACAGTTAACAGGAAATATATGTTCTTGTACAAATTTAAGTTTTCATTCAACTATTGAAAAACTTAATTAAAAGTACAATGTTAATCAAAACTCTGCAAAATTAGACAAAAAAAGAAAATCTGTTAAAAGAAATATTTTTAACTGTACTTTAGCATAAAAAAACTACTTGAAATGGAAACTTTCTAGAAGAACCTACTTCATGATGCATCTCATCTCTGACAGACACTGAACATAGTAGACAACACTACCTGTCACAGTGTATGAAAAATCATTCTGAATATATAGAGAATATAATCATCAGGTCAGACCTGAGTACAGTGAATGCTTCAAATCTGCCGAAAAATTTCACTAGGATTTGGAGATAACGAAAGTCATAACAGCTTCAGAGGAACTGACGGCATAAAAAATTCCATAAAACTATGACTTGGCAACTGTTCAGTACTGTTTTCACAGTATGATAGCTGTGTACTGTTCTGGGAACAGGATCATTTGCAGAGATTTCCCTGAAAGTATAAATAGAAAAGACTATCTTTTGACTGCTTTATAACTGTCAAAACACAGAACTTAACATGTACATAAGCAGTTAAATTACTTCGTGTAGGAATGAAGCCTTGCATCACAGGTACAAGCATTTTAAGAAGACTTCGTTACACCTCAAACCTTTTCTTACACTAATTACTAAATCCTATTTAGTTGTCTATGATGTAGAGGTTTAAGAAGTTAATACAACTTCAATGATATAAAATTACTGCAAAATTAATGTGTTAAACCAATAGGTTAAGCACAAAGAATTCATTCATAATATTAAGAAGCCTGTTACCAAACAATCAAATCAAACATTCTCACATACAACAAAGCAATTAACTTTAAAATACCAAACTAGCTGACCTACACAGACTGCTGTGTTTTTACTGACCATAATATCTGTAAACTGAAGTGACAGCACATTCCAATGCTTACTGCAGATAACACTGATAACAATTCTGTAAATCCATCAGATATACATACACTTGAGGACTTACCTTTAAATACTGATTCATTTGACAGCACATGAACACTTCTAGCTGACTGTGGAGTGTAGGCCTGTCGACGTAGCATTGCACACTCCCTGAATCCTGGCTTCCATTCCTTACTATAAACAAGCAAAAGATATATAACACAAGTTAAGAAAAGTTGTAAACTTTCTGCCACATGTGAAAAATACTTTAATCTTCACTGTGAAAAAAAATATTGCTTTAAACATCCAAGGCCAGGAACTTGACATTTCAGTCGTCGTTAATTTATTATATAAATTTGCAATCTGTGATGCAGTTTGAATAAGCCAAGGCTTGTGAAACATCGTATTCTCTTTTCTTAAACTCTTAAACAATGTTATTTTCATAGCTGTATATCATGTTTGTATGTTTAACCTGCCGACAGACTGTTCTTTTATATACTGTAATTCCTCTTGCTTATACTGTAACTTACTTGCGAAGGTCCTTCTCATCTACAAGCTTGAGATCATCTATCAGAAGTGTTTCATAAGCACCTGAAAAATGAAGTATACAATATTTTTCTTAAATTTTAAGATACCTTTTCACAGCACACAAATAAAGACAAGAACATTTAAAATTTCATGAAAAGTTTCAAACACCTAATGAACCTTTGCAACTAGTGCAGAAATGTACCTGCACATTTCTGCAGGCTAACTATGGTCTGCACAGGTGACTTTATGTAATATTTTTACTGATAAATAATCCCTAAATGTGTATAAACATTAACTCAATCTTCTTTTATTATATATTAGTCTATTACAGAAAATATGAGGGTAAAATGTTTCCTTAATGCCAAGTACAGTCATAATAATCTATGGAGTGTGAGGACTTCTCACAAATCAGCTGTAGATGTTTGTTAAGTATGCACCATAACAACACAACCTAATAGTGTTAACAGTTGCTTAACACTAACAGGTGTCTGTCAGTACCTTCTCAAATGCATTCACCAACTTCTGAAAACCTTTTCATCTTCAACATCTCTTAAAATAACATATAGTTATTAAATACCTATGGAGAGTGCCTTACCTGACTGAATATTGACTTCAAATATAAAACTTGTCTGATACAACTTCTCCTGTCCTTTGCTGAAACATTTACAATGAAAATGCAGACCGATATAATTCAGTCTATATAAAATTTCAGTCACTAATACAAAATTTATTAACAGTCGGTAAAAATATATATTTGACCAAATCAGTATTTATTCTTTAACTTGAAAGAAATCTGTGGCAAACAAGCATACAAGATGACATCAAGACTAAGTGATGAATTTACAAGGCTATGGTTTGAAAATTCTCTATTAGGAAGTTGTTAAACACTGACCCTTAATAATTTCTTTAATTACACCACAATATAAATATCACCCATTCATTTAAGTTCCCTGAAAAGCCAATTCAACACATTCAAGAAACAGCATATACCTTTTCCTGTAGAATTTCTTCTGTTTTGTGTCCTCCCTTGCAGAAATCAGGGCAAACACTTTAGCCAGAACTTCATTTCTATCGGAGTAAACCTAAAACAAGAGGAATTACTAATCAGCACTGTGCCATATACTTTACAACTTCAGACCCGCCATCGACAAATTAAAGTATAAAAAGGTTAGTGATACCTAAAATCATGTGAGAAACTCTGGATTTTCCTAATTTACTGTCACCTTGAACTTCATTCAGCTTTGTGTCGAAAGTCTTGAAAAATATAATTAACAGTTTCAATTTCACTGAAACGAATACATGCTTGCATACTTATCATATGACACAACATGCATTTTCTCAAAGACTATTTTATACTTTGCTTTTGCTCAAAGACTATTTGTTCCATACATCAATTGTTTTGCACCATATATGATTCAACAGACTTTGCCAAGTCAGAGTATTAGGGAACACATTTGAAAACTGTAGAAGGGACGTGTAATTTTAAAAAAGAACTAACATCTAAAATTTGTAAATCATAGTTAGTGAAGGCTATGTATCTATCTGCCCACTTTGCAGAGCCTCGTATCGCCTCCTCCATATAGTGCTCGATGTCAAATGTCAGCTGCTTCACACATATCTGCTCCTAGAAATATGCATAAACAATCAATAAAGGAGTGTGCTACAGCAATGATGACATATCTATACAGGATTTCTTTTTGGCATAAAAAAATGAGGTAAATCAAACAATACCTAAACAACATGTGACCTTCAAAATGAAATGATAATCAATACCTACCTGTGTCCTTGCATCGTTCAAATCTGTACTTCCTTATAATCTACAACAAGTGTTATCATGTCTCTTGTATTTATTTTCCCTATTTGTAAACTGTGCACTATTTATCACATATCATTCTTAAAACACTTTACATATAAAGCAGTGATTCAGAAATGCAACTGAAGTTTTTATTTCACAGTCTGCAGATAAACCAGAAGGAAATTTTCATTAGTTTAGGCTGAAGCATCTATTTGTTTTCAGGCATGACAAATTCACTACTGTTATAATGTCGAAGACCATGATAATCATTTAATGACAAGGCTTCAATCTAAGTTACTACAGTCAAACACACTTTAATACCTTATTGCCATCATTGGATGGGTCAAGACTCAGAGCCAGTTTTCTGTTTTTGGTCCCTCGTATCTCTGCAGGTAGCACACTCCTGTAGGTCAGGTCAAAGTCATCTGAAAGTGAATGATCAAAATAAACATAAGTAGAGCAATCACAATGGCATCTACCCATATAACTGTCATTTCTTTAACAAATATTCACCCGAACAAACAGAAGTATCATAACTTCTAGAAATGTTTAGCTTAAATTTAAACCTCTTACTGGTGACTTTGGAAATCATTCTATAATCCAAAAGATGACATTAAATTATGACTTTCTAAATTCACATATTTTGAAATGTGCTAAAAGGGTACACAAAATCTAATCTTACATGCTTCCATATATGAATTATTGCATACCAGATTTCTATTTTGCATCAAATAATTCATTATAAAGACAATACAAAAACAAGAACCGTCACTGTAAGATGACAATGCCCCCTAATGTGGTGCTTTGACCTTTGAGCTGAGAACCAGTCATTCAGGGGTCAAGGTCAAATAAATATAGGTCAGTGGGAAGGTCTTATCCAAAGGGGGTCGTGTCCAAGTATGAAGTAATTCCATTTACTAATAAGGAAGTTATGGGCAATGTTAAAGTTTTTGGACAATTGGATCTTCAAGGTGAGGGTCATTCAGGGGGTCAAAGTCAAACAACTATAGGTCAGTGGGAAGGCCTTGTCCAAAGGGGTGTTGTGTTTAAGTATGAAGTGTATCCACTTACTAATAAAGAAGTTATGGCCAAATATTAGTTTTTGGACAATTGGATATTCAGGGGTCAAGGTCAAATAATTAAAGGTCAGTGGGAAGGTCTTGTCCAAAGAGTTGTTGTGTCCAAGTATGAAGTAAATCCACTTACTAATAAGGAAACTATGGGCAATGTTGAAGTTTTTGGACAATTGGATCTTCAAGGTAAAGGTCATTCAGGGGTCAAAGTCAAACAACTACAGGTCAGTGGGAAGGCCTTGTCCAAAGGGGTGTCGTGTCCAAGTATGAAGTAAATCAACTTACTAATAAAGAATTTATTGCCAATGTTAAAGTTTTTGGACAATTGGATCTTCATGGTTAAGGTATTCATGGGTCAAGGTCAAATAAATATAGGTCAGTGGAAAGGCCTTGTCCATAGGGGTGTTGTGTCCAAGTATGAAGTAAATCCACTTACTAATAAGAAAGTTATTGCCAATGTTAAAGTTTTCGGACGGACTGACAGACGGACAGTTCAAAAACTATATGCCTCCCTTCGGGGGCATAAAAACTGTTTGAAATGAAAAACAGAATCAATGAATTTGTTAACGGTAATAAATTTGACTGTAATTCTACAGTATCTCACCTTCTATGACCATGGTTGAATCTACTGCTGTGTCACCATGGTAAGAAAACTTTCTCCATGAATGAGTCACTGTTCTTGCATCATTTACTTGTACAATAACACTATCAGCACTACTACTAGTACCTCCATAACTGTTCTCACTATTGCTAGGTGAGAAAAATGACCTCTGAACTCCTGCTATGCCTCGAGCCTGCAGGATGTATTCCAGTGTCTGTCTTGGACTGTCACTACTAGTTGGGCAGTTCAGTGCCTGACTGTTGTTAAGTAATGGACTAGCTTTGCTCCCACTGAAAGTAAGCTGTCGTTGTAAATGAACACTTGGTGATATCACAAGATTTTGAGAGTGGGGTATAATGTCTGCCCCGTTCGGTGATTTCATTTTGACCGAGACTTTTGGCACACTAGGGCACATGAAGCTGTAGCTGTTATCTTCGCTGTCATCTGAATCAAAGTTGTACAAGTCTTTCGTTGTGTGTAGATCTGTTGAGCTACAACTTGCTCTAACACGTCTGCTCGTTGACTGAGTGGCAATATTCTGAGATGGTGAGGTAGGTACTGGCAGATTTTGACATTCAAACCATTTTTCACTTGGGTGAATTGGACTCTTTTGATTTGGATACACTGTGTTTTTAGGAGACTTTGGACTTTTGATTCTATCAACCCTGCAGGTTAAATCTTGTTTATTGCCTGAAGTATTTTCCTTCTGAGATTCGCAGCAACCACCTGGCACTGATTCTGATGCCGTATCAGTGGACTCATTCTTCAGATTTACCCCACCTGTTTGATTATCTTGAGCATTAATGTCACTAAACAAAGGCACAGGTGTATAAAAAGCACCAGTGTTCCAAACAAATTCCTTATTTGGGTCTGGAGAAGTGCATAACATCTCCTTATTTTTGTCACTAACCAGGCTGTCTTTAGCCTTTAATACTGAAGAGTTGTCGTTTAATGGTCCCTTGGGTTTAGATTCGATACCATCTAAGTCGATATGTAAGGCGACAATAGAATCACCTGTATTGAGAATAACTTGTCCATCACATTTCAGCTGGACTCGTGGAGTGAACACAGGAAAAGGTGGAGTGAGCTCATACTTGGTATGGAAACAAAAACTGTGCTTCAAGCATAGTGTTCTATCATCTGGACCTGAAATGAACACCATTGAAAAAATCTAAAGTAAGTGGGATGTGCAACTGAGGTATTTTCCTACCACTTTATCTGCTATATGTTCCTTTTAGTCACTAAATTTGGATAGATCCAGTTGTAGGTTTACAGAGGTTCTGCTGGAAAACTTACTACATGAAAAGCAAACAGCAAAGATAACAGTAAGATTGCTTGGTAATGGTCTGCACCAGTCAAAAGCATTAACAATTGCCAACTGCAGGGTTGATGTCAAACAAATACTGAAAGTCCGACAAGACTGTACTGATGATTTGGGAGAAAAAATACAACACAATTATGTTTGCAAAATACCTTTTTCTTAAAAAAAACAACAACAACAGGACTCTGATGGCAAATGTTGTAAATTCCTTCAATGTTGATGTCAAGATACTGGGAAATCAAAGCAAAACAGAATTTTTGTACACTGTATTAAATTAACTCTGACGGCAATAAGAAGCAGCATATTTCATTTTACATTTATTTTCAATGATGCTTTTAATCTATTAATTCTATTCAATTGGCCATTTTGTCAACGGATGGATTTATGAGACATAAGTATTAGCCATCACTTACCAGATTGTAAATCTCTACATGGTTTACAAGGTGTTAGGGCTGGAATAGCTGTCAAGGTCAGGTAACACTGACAGCTCTCCTGGTCCCGGCTTGGTAAACTTAAAAAAAAAATGTCTATATTCATTTAAAATGTCAAAGGTCAAAACCCTTTTGTACTCGCATTGTGTTTCATGGACGAGGAAAAGGTATCCCTATATTCCTATAAGTGAGCAAAAATGGCCACTTAAACATCATATTTCAGTATATTCTAACAAAGTTTCAATGCAATAGAATTATTAATTATTAACTGTAAATATAGAACATAAAAACATTTGACTTTAAAAGACAAACAAACAAAACTATGCTGGGTTATTTTCAATCATTTCCTTTGTCACTTTTCTATAAGGTATAGATCTACACTGTATTTTGCTATTTAACACATGATAATTGGTTAAAAGAGCAATATACCTGTGCCCAAACACTAACACTTGAGACCTGTCCTCTGGCCATTCACAAAACAGGATATACAGGTCCTGTAAAATATCCTGTTCTCCAAATAACTGCACTTCCGAAACCTGCAAGAAATTCTTTTATCAGGGTCAGGGGCTAAACAATTATCTCCTGTTTTGTATGACATTCTGTAGGTTCTCATAAATTTACATTTTATTACAAATCAAATGAATTAAACACTGCATTCAATGGGTGTCACTTAAATCAGAAGTTCCTTTATTAAATCATCTCATACAGTCAAATTTAGTTGAAAATAAAAAAGATAAATTAAGATAACTTTGTATGTAGTTGCTGTATATTCTTATCATCTGATCCACACTTTCAGTAAATTATTTGCTTAAATTAAGGAAATGTTCATACTGCAACTGCTTTTCTTCTAAAGAACTGAAGCATTCTACATAACAGATTTGGTATCAAATAAATACTTTGTCTTCTTGAACTGTATATGCATTTGATCATCCTATATGAGTTTGACCTAATATCCTTAATATACATTATCCTAATATGTATTATCCTAATATACATTGTAAGTACGTGTAACATAGAAAAATTAATAAGCAAACAATGAGGAAAAACTAAGATGGAAAAAAAGACAACAAACCTTACCTTGACTAGAGGTTTACTAGGGACAAACCACCACCACTGTAGTTTATACATGTAGTATGGCAAACCCGTCTGTTCCTCTGCATCCATCTGGCATGTATATGACACAACAAACTGACCACACTTTGTAAAGCCAAGAAAAACATGGCTGAAACAGGAAATGAAATAAGGTAGTAACATTTTCTATACACTTACTGAAATACTGAATCATGAAAGTAACTATATTTGCCTTAAGAAGGAATGAAAACATTATCTATATGTCATATTAGTGAAATAGGTACTTTATATTGTCTAAATTCCACATAACCCAGTCTAAAGATTAACAGCGAAAACAATTTAAAACTTACCCTTCTTCTAAGACACTCTGAGATACCAGCCCAGACAATCTATAACACAGTCTTTTTGGAATCTTTTTAAATAACCTCTGTGGTCTGGCCTTTCTGTGACACTGGTCAGAGCCATGTATCTGCAATAAAACAATTATAAAACTAGTTTTACAACTGCACAAATATGACACTCGAATTATATCACTGGGCAACAGTACCTGAATTTTCGATATTACTTACAGTATAACAGTTGGAAAATTGCGACAGTCTGCTATATATTTGGGTGAAAATATTATGCCCCATGCCTTCACAAAGCAAAGATTATAAAATTTATAAAGAACTGTAATGATATATTCAGCTCAGAATATAAAAAAAAACCTCTTCAGCAAAATAAGTAATGTGATATTTCTTAACTAGTGATGTGGCGACACATGCCCTAGCCACAGAAGATCATATGCAGATGGTTAAAATTTAAGAGGCAGGTGGAATGTCGAAAGCAATATAACTATTGTAGGTATTTAATGAACAGATAACTGCAAAACATAGTACTTTAAATATGAACAAATTTCGGTTTCATTAGAAATTAAGTTGAAAACGGGTCAAAATTCTGATAAAATTGAACATTTCATGCCCAGTTTCAAAAGGAACCTGTAGTTTCATAATATACTTATACACGCATTTAATGAATAAAATCTATAAAACGTTTTCCTTAAAATGTGTGGAACTTCATTTTGACAAAGATTAAGCTGAAAAAGGCCCGTAATCTGATACGTATTGGAGAAGTCACGCCCAATTTCAAAAGAAACCTGAAGTTTCATATGACACATATGCATACCATATTTGAATGAATTCTGTGCAAGAGTTTTCCTTTAAATGCTGGAAACTAACCGTCGTTATCATCTTGCGCCTGCCTAGTAAAGTCAGTATTGACTTTTAGCAGTAATAAGTTGAAGTAAATGCAGGGGCGGCGCCAAGGATTTAGGATTGGGGCGGCGACGGGGATGGGTACCGCAGGGGAGTACCCCCTCCTGTGTTGGGAAAAAAGTTTTATTTTGTACTTTGTAGTGTATGATACTACCCACAAGTTGGTTTATAATTTTGTTAGGAAAAATAAAAATATTGTTCCAATTTGTTTTGAGTTTATTTTTCTTATTTCAATAAACAGACATGTATAAAGACATATATACATATATGAACAGACACAATGAACAATCAATACCATGTATTACAAAGAACTACGACTTTCAAGCATCTTTAATCATTGTAAAATTCATTTTTCATTCAACCATAAAGGTACTGCATAGGTGATTGCTTTCATGTATTTCTCTTTTATCTGATTTTAAAACTTTCCAAAAGTGAAAAATCTGCCTTCCTTGTAACTTACAAAGTCATTTGCGATTCCACGTTAAGTCCAAAGCATCAGTAGATTCTCGATGGACATGAAGCACCATGAGGTGATTTAACCTCTCCTGTGTCATGGTGGTACGCAGATGACTTTTACCCGACGCAATGCAGAAAATGACCTTTCACTGGTTGCGTTTGTTGCCGGCATTACGAGGATAAGTTTTAGGAATGTCACAATTTCTAAATACATAGACCGAGACTCGATAATTGATTGATTAACAACAATAAGCCCAATCGGTTTAAAGTTAAACAAACAACCCTTTGACACCTAACAGACCGATGGCAACAATTAACATCAATCAACACGTGTCATTAAAAATGGTGTACAATTATCAGTTTCAAGTTTCAAAGTTTATTGGCAACATCGACAAATACTTATCTTTGGCCATTTACAGAAATATCTACACGTATGGCAAAGACATAATAGCAGAACAAAAACAACACAAACAGCTTACATGGATATACAAAGCATTAAGAAACAGTAACATCTGGCAAGGCATTTTGACGTATCCCCGTTGCATATTTGATATAATTACATACACGAACAAGATATGGTTTTCTTTTACAGGTTATATCAGTAAGTACATGAAAACGGGAAAAAATACAGCCGAAATTTTCTTGCTGACGAAAATATTGGGGCGGCGATCGCCGCTCCTGCCGTCCCAGTCGCGCTGCCTTAATGTGAGTCGAAAAAGGGTCTTTTAAACTGTGCAAAAATTTTGAATTTTTCTCTAGTGTTTATCGCCTTTCCTTTCAGTAACGGTTTCAATTATTTCAGACACAAAACTTATCGTTCGCTACTGTTCCAGAGACACCTTTCGTTCTTTTCAATGCTCACTGTACAGCAATAAATCATATTTCCCAAAAATGAAAAGTTGCCTCCCTTATTAAGGTTTTCTTTAAAAACACGAGACATTTTATCAGATCTTTGCTCGAATCGCTGAAAATATATGCTAGAATGGGAGCTTTGCATGAGGAATACAAAAATGTTGTTTATGAATGAAGTTTTTTACCTCTCTTTTGTACAATTTGCTGAGTAAATTCTGTTCTCTCACAGTGTTTGCAGCTTCTGCCATTTTTTTCGTTGGAGTTATCTTTTCTTGAAACTAATTCTGCTACGAACGTTCCGTCGTTATCATCTTAGGTTATACACTACTAAAATTAAGGTCCACGTCTCGGTAGTTCTGCTTTTTTTAGTCAAACTTTTAAAATAGAATTAATGTATAGCATCAGTTTTTGATGAAAAGGCTATAAAAGGCCCTACAGTAGTGTTCTCTTTAGGATTAGCCTATTGTCATTCTTTTCTCTCTTCTTTTTTCATCCAATTCCCTGGGAACATGGCTACAGCCCATATTTAGGCACAATAATTGTTCTTCTAGTAATATTCATAAATAATATTAAAGATTAAAGAGTACTGCTACGATTGTTTGTTAATGGCTGAAATCTTTTTTATTGAACTGTCAATAATACTGGAATACAGAATCTACAAGATGATGTTTTCAAAGGGACTGACATTATTGGCAGTTGAAATTCAGTGGCAACAAGGTTACATAATAGGGACACTTAGAGTTTTGCATTTTGGTAATGGCTTCAGTGGATATTACTTTAGTTCTCAAAAAAGTTTAGTCAAGTTTTTAAGGTAAAAGGATGATATTAAAGACAGGTCTCATACAAAAAAGTTTCTTTAACATTGTTTAGGCAATATTCAACACGAGAAATGAACACTTTCCACTTTTAAACAATTAGCATTCCTGTTTCTTTTCTTTCTTGTTATTGATGTTATTTTTGGGTTTTTTTGTGTTAAGAAATATCTACTTGGACAGTGTCAACATTAGTTTGCAGTCCTATATTCAGTTTGTCAAGTTTAGCAGTATGATAAGTTATTTGAATCCGGGTCAAAACAGCCCATTTAACAAAAGCCCAACCCTACCCCACTCCAATCAAAATGGCCAAATTCAAAAATGATCTATGTCAAAACAGCCCACAAAGAGTCAAAACAGTCCACATATCCAGAGTCTATAAAAGTCAAATTTTGGAACCGATTGATTGCAAAAGTCTTACACCTGCCATTCATCAATTCATTTCACATGTTTAAATGTCATATAAAATAAATTAAAAGCACATGCCGATTATCAATCAATATATTAAAGGTGTGATAATCATTGGTAATTCATACCAAGCATGAGTATATTATATATTTAAGATCATTACAAAGTAGATTAATAAACACAATCAACTATCAAATATGCAACCTGGAACAGTAATTATGTTCTTAAACTTGTCCATAATATTATTAGTATTGATTAGTAAGTGGGCCATTTTGACTCCGGCCAATTTACATAACATAACATAAAGTTCATTGGCATCAAATGTGATATTACATTTATAGCCACAAAAAATACATGTATGTAGTAAAGAGATGAAAACGTTAACACTGGAAGAACAAACAAACAACAAATGTAAGGGTAGTGGGTATTATAAAATCATCATTTTAGTTTATGCAATATTTTAATGCTAAATATATAAATTTGGCTACATTGTTTAGAGTTTTTCTGGATGTACTTGAAAGTAGACTCGGATTGTATGTAAGTAAGGCCGTTTTGACCTGTTTTCAGTAATTTAAAGAGAATTAATCTGAAGAAATGCTGATTGATTACAAATAGAGGATATTTGTTTGTTTTTGTGAAAGATGAGAATTTATTTCATCGAGTGAACACCATACGTGATATTTTCACGAGTGGCGCAGCCACTCATGAAAATATAAACATATGGTGTTCACGAGATGAAATAAATTCCCATCTTCCACTAAAAAACAAACAAATTTTCTTTTTATTTTATGCCAACACGTCAAAAATGGGTATTTTATGACATTTTTACTCAGGGCCTTCAATAAATTCCCCATGGTGAGCCCCAAATCAGTTAATGCGTACTTTGGTCAAACCGCACAAAAAAGTGCAGACAATCTCCAATACATATGATAACTTTACTTCTGCTGAAATAAACTGAATACACTTTCATCAAATAACATTTATTTTTCTCTACACAGTTTATCAATATATATTGAATTTTAGCCATACATACTTTAATTATAAAAGCGGATTAATACCGAGTAATATTCTATCAATTGAATTGAAAGTCGGCCATATTGGATATTGTCCATGTGAATTATGTAAACAAATCAGACATTTTAAATAATTTATGGCGAATTTCATCATTGTTCACAACTAGTTAGGCTCAGGAATTCAATATTATAACTGGATTTAACAAGGTAAATAAAATTCACTCGCTGTCACTGTCTAAAATACAGCGGATTCTCTTGTATTTATGTGATAAAAAAGTAGTTCCGGCACAAACAGTGGATTATCAAAATGGTAATTTCACTGATTCAAAACAGTGGATTATCACTTTTATGTCACTGATATTTCCCTATATTTCATTGGTAGGCATAAAATAATTAGTCCTCTCTAAATTTCTATAATGGGCATGTCCATCATCAATCTTCATTTTGTCATTTTGGGGGAACTAATTTAAAACTTACTGACTACAGTATCAACATTTCTATCACAATCTGACTGCAAAGTTTTTAAAAGCAAAAGCAGTTACCACCAGCAGCCTCAAAGGTTAAAATCATCTTGTATCTCCACCTTTTTGTCCAAATAATTATACACAGCTGTAAGTAAAACATTAGATTGTTCTAATGAAGTTTTCAGTTCAAATAATATTATACTGGTATAGACACCATATTCAAAGGTATTACAGTTATATGCAAGTATTAGTGCTACCATCTATACAAAGAATATTTAATAAACTCACTTTTCTAAGAGAACTTCCAACATTTTATATTCATGCTTTCTTTTGGGGTTCAACTCCTAATCTTAATCAGTAGGGGATTTGATTGATACTAATAGGATATGGACACCAAGCTGTATTTAACATTAATTTCAAAAGAAAATGTCACTGATGGGTCAATTAAAATCTAACTCAATGAGTTATCCAGGTCTGTGCTCAATCAATATACAAAACAGAAACAGATATAAGGCTAATGATCTTTATATTCTACTCTTAAATAATAATTACAAATACTTGCAAATGTCATGTTTTATATATAAATATGTACACTACAATATATGATAAGGAGACAAGGAGACTCTGTGTTTAGGTAACAAATAAGACCTTGGCAAGATCTTTTTTTCATGAGTGCCAAGTTAAGCTATGTACAGGCAATGATTAGAGAAAACTTCCTCATTTTTGCAGATTCTGACCACCACAAACAATTGCCCTACCTATTCAAACTGATCAAGTGTAATCTTAGGAAATATTGAGCTAAATTACCTGTATTGCTTGCAATATCTCCACTTGTGTCAAACATTCCAAAGACCAAACTGATGGAGGACTGGTGCAACAGGATTTTTGTCACAAATTTACATAATGACTATTTCACAATCAATAAATAAAACTTGTCAACACATATATGGATCATTTAGCTTCCAAAATATATATAAAAAATCTCAGAGAAGTACTGAAAAATTATTCAAATTCTGCTGATTTAAACATTGGTAGTAGAAATTCATTCATTCATGTATCAAATAATTAATAAATAGCTGTTGGATATAATACACTGTTTTTGTCCAAACCTTTTTCAATATTATTGTTTTTTTGTCTGTATAAAATCTATCAATAATTTGTGTTTGTTAAAATATTTCACCTATTTCCCTCTTATAATTCTAACAAGTATGCATTCTATTTATGGAAGAGATTTTTGCCCGTTGACTTCATCTCGAGGGCAAATCCAAAGACATTACAGCATCATAATATAAATTTGAAGTAATATTTTGAATCATTTATATAAAATCAGATAATTTTTCTCCCAGACTAAATAATGCAATGTACTTACTAAAAGAGCTTACTTTTTAATCTAAGTTAATACAGCAGGAATTACTCATGCTAAAGGGGTGCAATATATAAAATGGTTTGTGAATAACATGAAATGAAAAGATTTTTGTACTGGTATAAAACCGTGGGATGATTTAATCAGATTTATTGAGTTAATGCCTTCTAGATGTCAGTAACACAGGGCGGGCAGTTTACCTAGCTATCTTTCCTGGGAATGACCAGCACAAGAATCTCATTTTCCAAAAGAAACAGCTGACCTTCTCACATGATTGGTAATGGTTGGTAGAGGACTTGAACCCTGGTTGGTTATGTCATTAACATTTGCCAGAGACAAAGAATTTGCTTTGTTTCAAGGCAACCATGTACAGTGTGTAACAGTATGATTTTGGCAAGACATTAAATACCTTTTTCTTGCTACAATATTCAAGTTCTACTGCAGTTTTGAAACCTTGCTTATATGCATCTTAAAGCTAAACACTATCTACTTTAGCCATGACATGACATCTGTAATTCTGTCTTGAACTTTAAACTGCATTATGTAATTCTCTAAACTATTAGTAATCTTTTTTCAAATCAGTTCACAATGGCGCATTCTAGGCAAATATTTCATCAATTTAATCAGGGCATTCCACATAAATCATAGCATATTCAAAGCAAGAACAAATTATCTTATCTACAACATAATATACACTACAAAACCAGTTTCATATTAACCCAAAATACATGATTACATTTTTTGTTATCACAGACAATAGCAAAGTAAAAGTACAACATAACAAACAGAAATTTAACAAAAAGTTGTAGAAGTTTCTGAATTTCTTATGTAAAAAATCAATGAATTCAAGTAAATATTTTTCTGAACTGAATTCCATTAGTTGTAAAAAGAAAGGCTAGCACATGTAATATCTCTGTTGTCACAAGTTCATCCTTTTTTTTGACAACAATAAAGTTTGACATTGTAATACTATATTTACGGTTTTTCATCTGTAGCCTTTTCAATACATTCTCTTCTAAACCACATGCCTTTCATATTAAATTCCTCCAGTTGAAAGATTCTATTTCTACACCTTTGATATATCGAATTATTTACAATGGAAATAGGGAGATTAACACAAATATCTGCTTAATGAAAGCCAAATGTGTCAGTGTTAAATCAATAAGGAAATATCAGGATGTAACTTTTTCCCAATACTTTAACAGTATTTGTATTATATTCAAAACAATTCTGCATTTTTTTTCTTTATTCAGCCATGCAAAATAAATTCCATACACTTGTAGGTCATAAAATAATTGAAGGGGCGAAGCTAATATTCTGAAAAGGTAAACCTTGTTTTCGAAAGCAATAATGCACAGTAGTTAATGCACAATTAGACCAAAAAAGTAAATTGGTTTTGGTTTCATTACCCTAAAAATATGTGTATTTAGGTAAGAAGAAAACATTACAAATCTAGTGGATACATTACTGTTTTGATGTTTAATAATTTTTTCAAGTATCAGAATAATAAAAATAGATACATGTCAGGGATTCTTACAGCCACAAATGACGCTTACCTTCACCTTGGCCAAATCCTGAAATATATAAGACAACCTACCGTCTTACCAAGAGAAAATAATTAAATTAACAGCTTAACTGAACAGAGTAATTTATAATGAATGAGATAATTCAAGAAATGAACTCTACAAAGCACCTTTTACCTAAAATGCACACGTTTACATTGATCATGTACGCTAACTGGCAGAAACAGGTGGGGTCCACATATGCCAACTAATGGTTTTGTCACCAGCCAAGGGCGTGTCTTGAATTGTTTTGATTACGATACAAAACATAGAGAGTATTCACCGACCACTTAATGCTAACATGTCTTGTCACAGTGCAGGTTAAATTCAATACCTTATGCCAGCAATGTTATATATATTACATATACCTATTACTTGACACTGTTCTAAAGCTCTTCTAGCTGTGCTCTTTAAGTACAGGCTGAAAATGAATCTATTTGCAAATAAAAAAAAAAAATGCTTAAAAGTGTTATGAACAAAACTATGTGATAATGTATTAAATAAATTTTCTCATGCATGGTTTTTTCCTCACACAACAGATACGAGTCTGAATGAAACTTCTCTCATTGGACTTGTGTCCTAAACAACTTTACTTTTTTAACCACCAACATGGTCAGTCGTACTTTACTCAGAGCAATTTCAGTCCGTTGTAATCATAACCAAATGTTTGGCAGTATGAAGTTGAAGTTTACGTTGTTGGAGTTTATGTTTTTAAGTTAAGGTGAGCAACAAATTAGCATTTTTGAGATATGGATACTGTCATTTATGAAAATTTTGAATGTTATGGGAGAAACTATAATATACTTGTGTATGCAACAGATCATAATTTCATTCCAATCAAATATATCTCTACAGATTCTGTTCTGCTCTTCTTTCTGTATACTCAGTATATCATGTTATGACCAAAATTCTATTTATCATCACTCGATCGCCTTTCATTCCTTCTATGATGTTTTTCTGTAGTGTATCTTTTACGAGCCCTTTCCAGTCGGTTCTTAAAACGTTTAAACTCAAGCCAAGTTAACTGGTCATCTTCAGTACTGGATGACTCTCTTACCTTTTGCCTTTGTTCATGATTGTAATTTGCACCATCATTACAAGAATCATTAGTTTCACTGTCACTACTGTCCCTCTTTTCTAGACCTACTTTCCGTTCTGTTTCAGTACATTTCATATGTCCACCTCTTCTATCATCATCACCATCATCATTTTTCTTGGTTTGATTATTCTCTAACCTGTAAGAACAAGAGGGTTCTTGGTCATCCATTGTTTGGACCTTTCTCAACTTTTCATGCTTTGTTTCATTCTCACACATTTTAACAGTTTCTGTTCTTTTTTCTGGTAACTCATTACATTTATCAGGTATGTCTAAAGTTTTGTTTTCAGATGTGTTAACTTTCCCTTTTATTGAACACTTGCAGTTCTTACAGACTTGTCCATCACTTTTTCTATCTTTATCACAATGAATTTCCACATCCACAGATGATTTAGCACATTCTTTACAATACTGACTAGACATTTGCAATTCCTTATCCAGAACATCTTTATCAGTTTGAACCAATCCCTTTCTTACCAAACATCTGAACACATGGACCATCCATTTTCAAAGAAACTTTTTTACTCACATCAGCCAATAACATGTCTTCTCCTCCAATGTCAAATTTCTGTCTCTTAGAAGTGCCTTCAACTTCATTACTACACATGCTTTTCTTTTCATCTGATCTATTTTTTCTAGAATTCTCAAACACTTCCTTTGTACCCCTTTCCTTTCTATTATTTTCATTTGATTCCTTACTATGTTGACTATCATCCTGTTTTCTATCTGTGTAAAACTTAAATCGCCTTTCCTCTAAATCTAATGTTGCATCAGAATCAGACACTGCCTTTTTTTCGCTGCTTCCTGTTCGCTTTTCCATCTGTTTTTTCAAGCCCATGTCTTTTCAAATGCTTATCATGTTTACTATCCTTACCATGTGAACTATTCTGTTCATAAATGTGTCTATCTGAGTTACCCATCCTTCCATCTTTATATCCATTTCTTTTCTCATCATGACTGTAAGAGTTATCACCCCTATCATTTTTATGACCTTGCTCTCCGTCATCAGGAGTATGTCTGCTAGATCTACCATCTTTATCATAATTTTCACCTGTATAATGATGCTGATGTTTTCGTTCATGTCTATGAGAATCTTTTCTACCATCTCTGCGATCTTTATCTGAATCATGATGGCTGTGTGAATCACCAGTCTTTCTATCTCTCTGGTCACTTTTTCTGTCTCTGAAGTGTCTGCTGTATTTATGATGACTTGAATGGTTTTCAAGTTTGAATTTAGAATCATTAGAAGAATGTGAATGTTCTGAACTGAAAGAATGCTTACTCTCACACTTATCGTTGTCATCTCTATGACTATGTCTGTTACTGGATTTCAATTTATGTTTACCCTTATAACTAAATGAATCACTTGGAAGTTTCCCTGTCCTCAATTTATTTTCTTCCTCCACTGATGTTCTTCTAACTTCAACAGAAGAACTGCAAGCAGCTTTCTGAAGAAAAGGGCCTAAATCAGGACTTTCTCTTGCTTTTAAAACCTCTTTCCTTTCAGTATCTGCTGTTTTACTTTTCTGTAAACTACAAGTATTCCTTCGCTTGAACTTTTTGAACTGAACCTTTTCAAATTCTCCTTCAGTTTTCAATTTACTGGAAGCTGAACCTTCTAATGTTTCAGAATCTAACTTTTTCTCATGGATCTCGATATCACTGGCATCAGAATCACTATCCATTACACGCTTCCTCAGGTTTTTCAATCTCTGCAACTTAATCTGAGCTTCTTTGCTCTTTTTCACACGTTGATCATCTTCAGTGTTTTCCACTAATGATTTTGCCTTTTCATGTTGATTTGCTTTACTACTGTTATCAATAACAATATTCAAGTTTGAGACAGAATGATCACTGTCATCAACATCATTACTTTCATCGGAATCACTTGCAAATATTTCAGCTAGCGGATACTTCATTCTCCTCTTCATACATTCCTTAAGTTCTTTCTTTTTCCTCTTTATCAATGCAGTTAAGTCTCTTTGTGAGGTGCTACCTTCTGCAGGTTCTGTATCCAAATTTTCCAAATCCCTACTTTGCATTATGGTTTCCTCAGAGCTTGGACCACCTTCCTGATCATCGTTAAGCTCTGCATATAATCTTTCGGCATTCTCTAAGGCCCTGTTTAGTCTTGGAAAGCTTTCATTACCATCAGCTGCTTGAGATGCCATAACACTGGCAAATGCAATAGTAAATGGACTATATGCCGGATCATCATCATTGTTCTGACCTAAATCCGGGAGAGAATCGTCCGAATCTATATCTGACTGTGATAACTGTACTATTCTACTGTACAAAGCTTCCTCATTACTGGACATTGAATCATCACTACTCCAGCCATCAAGTTCCCGCTGAACAAGGGAATCAAAAAAGGCCATCATTCGTGGGTCTTCTTCCGTAGATTCGTGACTGTAATCGTGAGACATGACACTACCATCCTGAAGTACCAAGTTTATATATTCCTCGTGGGTGAACACTCTACGTTGCCTGGACTTCTCATCTTTTTGTTGCTTCTCAGGGAGCTTGAAGGGGCTCCATACCTAGAATCAAACCAGTAAATTATCAATTACACTAAAGCTTGCCTAAATTACCTAAATGGCTAAAAATAAACATAGTATCCTTTATCACATAGCACCGATAACATCAATGGGCACAATTTTTTCAGCCTTAAAGTTTTTTTTAATGACTGATTACAAGTCAACTAATGAAATAATTTTGTAAAACACAACTTTTTAAGAATATATAAGATTGTAAGTAATTTAGGTGGGTAGTTAACATACCAGTGTTCAAGATAAATATGGATATTAGATTTGGTTTTTCTCATAAATGATAGTACGTAAACAAAACTTTCTTACAACAACTTCTCAGAAGGACTAAGATCTATATCCCTGAAAAATAACCCCAAAACAATCAATAACCCTAACAAATAATAAATCATAACATACCTTTATTATCTTCTCCACCCCTGAAGAAATAATAAGGTGGTTTGCTGGATTAAATCGGACTTGATTCACAATAGAACGATGTCCTTTCAACACCATATGGGCACTGTTTATATATGACCCTGTAAACAGACAATGAATAATTTTAGAAAAAAGGTAATAATATAAGGCTGATCTGGTATATACATTAACAAAGTTACAAAGTATAAGCCAAGACCAAATTTGCACTGCTACTTCTAGAAATCTGAAATGAGAACTTACTTTCTGACAGATCGTCTGGCAATGCCCACATATACAGGTTAAATTCATCTGAGCCTGACAACACATACTGAAAAATAGAAGGAAATCCTTTATTTGAGAAGCTGGCAGTGTTTGGTTTAGAGGGTATGCTGTGTCTGAGGAATACAAATATGTAAAAGAGGAGATATTCTTCTATGTGCAAACAACATTTACAACTACAAAAAACTTAGTGATAGGGAAGCTTGTACATAGAAACCGGATAGTAAGATAGTGTACTGAGCTGCTGGTCCTGATCTCAAGAACTTTTTGTGTTTTTTAATGATCGCATGAGAAGTGCAGCCTCTCACAGGACTAATGAAAAACACAATGAAACAAGAGATGTTTGTGAAACACTTATGCACCCGCCCCCCCCACCGGCAGTATACATTATGGGCAGTGTACATGGAAATGAAATTTACCTTTTGAACTTAAAATCAATAGGGGTTATCTACAGGTACTATCTGAGATGCATCAACTTATCAAGTATGAAGTGTCTAAGCTAAAACTAGACCTAGATATTCTTATGATAAATCTGTATACCAAATTTTATTTCAGTATGTGCAACCTCTGCAAAGAAAATGAATGGAAACTGCAAATAATTGGAATTTTTCTAAGTCCAAGGGGCATAACTTTGTCAAAAGTTACTCGATCGTATCCTACACAGAAATTGACCAGGACATTCTAATAATTAATCTGTATACTAAATTTCATTTCGGTATGTGCAATCTCTGCGAAGAAAAAGAAATGGAAACTGCAAATAATTGGAAGTCCAAGGGGCATAACTCTGTCAAAAATTGCTCGATCGTACCCTGAACAGAAATTGACCTATATGCAACATCTGCGAAGAAAATGAATGGAAACTGTTGGTGGACATGCAGACAGACCGACCGACAGCAGCAAAGCAATATGCCCTCCCTTTTTCAAAGGGGGGCATAACAAGACAGTTCAGGACCACCAGTTCACACGCTGTTATTTGACTGCATTTAAAGCATACACAACAGCATGACTGTTTGGGGCAGAAAACTAATCAATTAAAAAAGGACGAAAGCAGTCAAAATGCCATGACAGGTACTATACAAGTGAAGCCATTGAGAATACTTACCTGATCACTGTCCCCAGCAAAACAAATGCTTTTCATTGTACAGGAGTTGTAGTACCCACTGTGGTCAAACTCACACACAGGTTGGTGACTGGCTATGTTGTAAAGAACTGGTGGAAGGCGACGTCGTAAGGCTACAATGTGGTCTCCCCGCTGATTGAACCTTACACTCATACAACTCTGCTGCACTAAACTACCACCATACCTCAGCAAACAGCTGTAACAAAGGTAATATAATATTTCTGTTCAGTATCTTATTTAGTGTGCTGTCCAGTACTATTGTAACATTTTTTTCACCGGTTTCAGACAATGCCGACAAAAAATTACAAGCATTTTAATCAACTAAAAAAACAACAAAATCTAGACATGTGTCCATAGGACACAGATGACCCCATAACATGGGCTTTAAGTCATCAAATACCTGGCATCCTCTACTTATGGTGGTCAAGTGTGACGATATTGAAATACCATCATGCATGCAGAAGTTATGGACCAGAGAAATAAAAGTTTAATCCCCTACTGTGACCTTGACCTTTGACCAAGGCACCTGGGTCTTGCATCTGTCAAATTGTCTACTTATGGTGGTCAAGTGTACCAATTTATTTTGAAATCCCATCATGCATGCAGAAGTTATGGACTGGACACCAACTCCAACTGCATTTAAGACTATATGACAAACACACAAAGTTCAATCCCCTGCTGTAACCTTGGACCTGGGTCTTACAAGGTCAACTTATGGTGGTCATATATTCCAATTTATTTTGAAATCTTATCATGTATGCAGGCAGAAGTTATGGACCGGACAGGAAGTACATTGTATATACTTTTTTCAAACACACACAGACAGGGGTAACACTATAATTTTATCCCCCCACCAACCCATTTTTATGGCGGGGTCATAAAAACATTCTTTTAATTTAGTTGCAGGGTGAATGTGCACAAAGTTGAAATACTGAAAGAATGGGTTGCAAATACTGAAACCATAATTTTTGCTTAATCAACATAGGCCAAAATGTTTTCAAAATACTGAATTCAGTATCATTCCTAAAAATGTTCACCCTTGTTAAATATTCAATACAGTTAAGTTCAAACTGGTGTTTATTTATATAAACAAATCTATTTTGCCTTTACTGCTGAAATAGATTTGAGCCTGTAAAGTAAGTTAACCTTATTTCATTTGACTTCATTCCAGTTAAACTCTTCTGCAGAAGACGGTTGAATACAGTTAACTTGATCATGTCTCTGCAAAATTTTCAAATAACTCAAGTTGCATCAAGACTCCCTAAAGAGACTTAATGGCCTGAAAATGGTAGCCAAGTTACAAACCTTCTTGGCTTTCTGACATCCCATAATCCCACTCCTTCCTTGGCATTGGCAGTTGCAATGAGACGAGGTTCTACTGGGTTATACATCACAGAATGCATTGATGAGGTGTAATTGGCCAAAACAAATGGGTCTGAAACCAAAGCATACATAGATACCATATTTTAAGTACTATTTTTTTTCTCAAAAACTGCTAATGTCAACCTTTATAATGAGAAAAATGATAAAAGTAATTACCTCTCCCAAAGAGTCTATGCTTCTGTTATTATTACAGTTCACCCAAGTGAAAAATCACCTCTAACGAAGGAAAATACTTGGTTTATAAAACTAGCAAAAAGTATATAATTAAAAAACAAGAGGGCCATGATGGCCCTGGATCGCTCACCTGAGTACTATGGCTGTAGGTTTGCTGTTAAGCAGTATTTCATTTTTTAATTGAAAATACGTAAGTGCCTACAAACCAAATATGTAAAATATCAGTCAATAAATAAAGGCTCTATGACAGAAAGTAGAAATATCTATCATAAGCTATGGTGACCTTGACCTTGAACCAGTGACCTCAAACCCTACCCATGGGTAGAGGTCCATGCAAGGAACCTCTATACTGAATATCAAAGATATTGGTCTATAAATGAAGGCTCTATGAGGTACAGTAGATAAATCTACTTTTAGCCTCCGTGACCATAAACCTAATCCAATAATTTGAAAAAGCTTGATAAAGCTTGCTTCATGCCAAATTTTAAAATTCTAGGTCTTGTGGTTTCAGACAAGAAGATTTTTAAAGATTTTCTTCTATATTGTTATTTAAAACTTGTGACCCCTCGGGCAGGGCCAATAGTGACCCCAGGGACATTTTTCTAACAAACTTGGTAGAGGTCCACTAGACAATGCTACATACCAAATATCTTAACTGTAGGCCTTCTTGTTTCTGACAAGAAGATTTTTTAGTTTTTCCTATATAACTCTATGTAAAACAAGTGACCCCCGGGGCGGGGCCATTTTTGACCCAGAGGCCAGGATTTGAACAAACTTGGTAGAGGTCCACTAGACAATGCTACACACCAAATATCTAATCTATATAACTTACGGTTTCTGACAAGAAGATTTTTCAAGATTTTCTTATATAACTCTATGTAAAACTAGTGGCCCCTGGGGAAGGGGTCATTTTTGACCCAGAGGACAGGATTTGAACAAACTTGGTAGAGGTCCACTAGATAATGCTTCACACCAAATATCTAAGCTCTATAACTTACGGTTTCTGACAAGAAGATTTTTTAAGATTTTCCTATATAACTCTATGTAAAACTAGTGGCCCCTGGGGCGGGGCCATTTTTGACCCAGAGGACAGGATTTGAGCAAACTTGGTAGAGGTCCACTAGACAATGCTACACACCAAATATCTAAGCTCTATAACTAACGGTTTCTGACAAGAAAATTTTTTAAGATTTTCCTATATAACTGTATGTAAAACTAGTGGCCCCTGGGGCGTGGTCATTTTTGACCCAGAGGCCAGGATTTGAACAAACTTGGTAGAGGTCCACTAGACAATGCTACACACCAAATATCTAAGTTCTATAACTAACGGTTTCTGACAAGAAGATTTTTTTAAGATTTTCTTATATAACTCTATGTAAAACTAGTGGCCCCTGGGGCAGGGCCATTTTTGACCCAGAGGACAGGATTTGAATAAACTTGGTAGAGGTCCACTAGACAATGCTACACACCAAATATCTAAGCTCTATAACTTACGGTTTCTGACAAGAAGATTTTTTTAAGGTTTTCCTATATAACTCTATGTAAAACAAGTGACCCCTGGGGCGGGGCCATTTTTGACCCAGAGGCCAGGATTTGAACAAACTTGGTAGAGGTCCACTAGACAATGCTACAAACCAAATATCTTAACTCTAGGCCTTGTGGTTTCTGACAAGAAGTTTTTCAAGTTTTCCCTATATAACTCTATGTAAAATTTCAGAGCTGCAGAGTTTTTAAGTTTTCCCTATGTAAGTCCTTGTGTAAATCAAATGAACCCCCGCCCCAAGGGTGGGGCTAGTTTTGACCCTAGGTTCATGATTTGAACAAACTTGGTAAAGGTCCACTAGACGATGCTGCACACCAAATATCTAAACTCTAGGCCTTGTGGTTTCTGACAAGAAGATTTTCAAGTTTTCCCTATATAACTCTATGTAAAATCAACTGACCCCTGGGGTGGGGTCAGTTTTGTCCCCAGGGACATAATTTGAACAAACTTGGTAGAGGTCCACTAGATGATGCTTCATACCAAATATCAAAGCTCCAGGCCCTGTGGTTTCGGAGAAGAAGATTTTTAAAGGTCCAACTTATAAAATCTATTTTTAGCTCCAGTGAACCAGAAATGCAATGGACCAGAACCATTTGAACAATCTTGGTAGAGCTTCATGCAAGGAACATCCCAGGCAAGTTTCATTAAATTTGCCCCATTGGTTTCAGAGGAGATGTCATTTGAATGAAAAGTTGACGACGGACGGACGACGGACAAAGACCGATCAGAAAAGCTCAGCCTGAGCACTTTGTGCTCAGGTGAGCTAAAAAGAACGGTTTTGCATACAATGACTCAACAGAAATACACAAATTCCTACCCCCAGAGGAATCTCTGACATCAAATATAAGAACTTTTCCATCATCACAGGCACTAGCAAACATGTTGGAATTGCTAGGGTCAGGACTTAAACCATACACTGCATCATCATGAGAAAATACATCTTTTGTGTCACCACTGAAATAAGGAGTTGTCCAATAGTTGAACACTAGTTTCAGAACAGTGGAAGTTGTACTACTGTCAGTAAAACAGTAAGACAGCACTGCTGATGTCTGGAAGATTTAACTGTTTTCGTATCAAAATTGAAACCTTTTCCTCAGAAAAAAGACAAACCACCTACATATGCTACAGAAAGACCCATTAAAAATGGATTTATATTTCAAATTCATCACAATCATGACCTTAATATACTTAAAGAAAAATTTAAGGAAGTACTTACGTTGCTAAATCATGTACAATGACTTGCTCATCATTTCCTGAAAGATCATGCAATATTAATATCAGTTATCTAACAATAATAGAAGACTCATTATTCTGTCATATCTATTCTTTGATCAATTCCACAAACAGCTACCACATGTAGTTATCAAGGGAAAGATGTGTATTTCTTTAAGAGCATTAACCCTTAACCTGCTGGAACCAAAAGTGATTAGCCTTTGCTACCAGTAGAGAGCCAGGCCAGCCTGCACATCCGTGCAGTCTGACCAGACTCTATACTGTTGGTAGCTCCATTTTTGTATTTTGATATTGAAATCCCTGAAACTTTGAATGGACTGTTCCAAATTCAAAGCTGGCCAATTTCATTCCAAACATTTAGGAGGTTCAGGGTTAACATGTTTCAATACCACTTAGAATAAGATACACTACATAAAACTACACCGTAATCTTAAGATACAAACAAGTCATCCTTGTGTTTGCTAGTCAGTGCATACTCTGTAAGATGATAATTTATATTCCCTTCAAAAACTTACATGCTAACTAAATTATATTTAACTAGAAATGGGTTTTTGATTGAACAAAAACATATGTCTCCCCCAGCCAGTTGCTGCAGGTAGTATTGAGTCAGACGATTGTAAAATTTGACATTTAACCTCCAAGTGTGACCCTGACCTTGAGACACCACACCCGCAAAGTGGGTTCTGCATGTCGCCTTGATGAGGTGAACATCTGACCCAAGTTTCATAAAAATCCTTCAAGGGCTTTTGAAGATACAGAGCGGACACAATTTTGTGGCATTTGACATTTAACCTCCAAGTGTGACCTTGACCTTGAGACACCACACCCACAAAGTGGGTTCTGCACGTCGTCTTGATGAGGTGAACATCTGACCCAAGTTTCATAAAAATCCTTCAAGGGCTTTGGAAGATACAGAGTGGACACGATTTTGTGGCATTTGACATTTAACCTCCAAGTGTGACCTTGCCCTTGAGACACCACACTCGCAAAGTGGGTTCTGCACGTCGCCTTGATGAGGTGAACATCTGACCCAAGTTTCATAAAAATCCTTCAAGGGCTTTGGAAGATACAGAGCGGACACGATTTTGTGACGGACAGACAGACAGACGGACGGACAGACGGACGGACAACCGGGGGAAAAACAATATGTCTCCCCCATTTTTGGGGGGAGACATAATTACCAAAGCAAAACCTTTCTTCATTCCTAGAAATCTACAACAGAAAAGTGATCACCTACCTCCTGAGAAGGCAGTTTTGTTGTGAATGTCAAAAGCGACACAGAATATGTTGCTATTGTGTTCCCCCTTCATCATGACTGGTTTGCCAATATCAGACAATGCCTTCTCAATGTTCCACAACAAAACTCTACGATCATCACCTCCTGAAATATGCATTATTATTTATATAACTTCATAAAACAGATTGCATGAATGCTTTAACAGTTTATTTCATGTCTGTCAATTTTTTTTTTTATAATAAAGGTCTTTTTTGTTAACTGTTATGACATAAGATATAAAAGCTGTGTCAGTTAGTCTAATTAATGTGGCATTCACGGTTTGACCCATTTTATAGATTTTTTTTTTATTACTGTCAAACCATAACGCCTTGGAAAAAAGACATCGCCTATCAAAAATGTTCTCGATGTCTCTTTGACAAATCTGATTGGACTAGTTGTTAGTCATCTTGGAAGCTCTGTGCAATAGTCATGGTATCTTTTTTCTTTATGGCATTTAATGGAGACCCAAACATTTGGGAAGAAATGATTTTTTTCTTTCTCTAACATCACAAATATTGGTACTTTATAGTATATCACATCTGTAAAAGTTTAGTTTTCAAATTTTTTGATGAAATTTTTTACTTCTTTAACTGAATAAGAAAACTTATTTCCAACAGACTGTTGAATGCTGTAACAGGTTTTGATTTTAGGTCAGGTAATGCAGACATCTAAACAAATAAGCTGTGCTCTAAGCATCTGTATAAGTGAATGAAAATAATCCCGAAAACATATTTTTTTGTCTTGAAGTATTAATTATTCACACTTCATATATGACCCTGTCAATTTTTTGTTGCCCTTACTATTTAGTTCATTCTATCATCTGTACCAGTGACGTATGTGACCTACTTCTCAAGAACAGTTGAATTACTTTAGTTTATGAGGACAGTGTAAGATACAGAAAGCATTACATTCAAGAGACACTCCTTGTTCTTTGACAATCATTGACAGCACCAATACATAACACTTCACTTTAAAGTCTCATCCAAGACACTTAGCAATACTAGTGGTGAAGTGAGGGATCAGACAACACCTAGATTACAGAACTGTGTGTAATAACACTGGATCACTGATCCGCCCTTAAATACAGTTGGCCATTTTAAACCTCTTAGTTCAATTTCAAAATTTAGAATGATTATTTGCTCAAGACTGTCATTTTGTAATGGCTTAACCACTATTAATGGTAAACTGGTAACAGGCAACAACTCTGAGAGAAAAGGTGAATTTGTTAGTTCATGTTCTGAGAATATGATAGGCAATGATTTTGATGTAAGGTTGGGGGGGGGGGGGTAGGTTCCTTGACCCCAGGGACATGGGTACAAACAATCTTGTTAGGGGTCATGATTGTGATCAAGTATTCCAAGTTTGAAAGGAAATGGACCTTAACAAAAAGATTAATCAAGAAATTCTAAGTTGAAAAAGGGGCACAACTTTGCAAAGATAAATTTGAGGGTTATCTCCCCTTTAGAAATGGTGTCACATTTTGACAGTGAACAAGTATTCCAAATTTAAAGTGAACAGATTTGATAGTGTCCAAAGAAATGGACCATAACAAAAAGGTTAACCAACTCCGACACTGACGAGGGTCATGACAATAGCTCCAATTTTTTTTTTAGAACAGTGGAGCTTAAAATGACAAAAATGAATCAACCTAAATTAATCCATGTAAAATAAATTTATGTTGTAATATATGATGTGTCGGTCAGCCAAAATACTGCTTTTAAAAGCCACACTCATGGAACTTGGAAGGTGAACATGAAAAAGATGCAGGTATCTTCTTAACCCGGAGCTGCGGAGGACTCAAGAGATTTTGTTCAAAGGTTAAGGAATATTTGCTGTAACATTTTGAAAATGCACAAGTGTTAAAAAACAAGTTATCTTTTTTGTAAAGAAAAGCCAAGAGATGTGATGACACAGTCATGGTTTCTACTTTCCTTCCGAGGTGGTTTCGTTTTCTGTCACACTGCACAAGAAAATGCAAATTTTTGTATATGCCCTCTTGTGGAATTCTGGTTAAATATAGAATACTGTATTCCTAGAGCAGGTGGGGACTACATGACATACCTTATTTTTAGTCCTTAAATGGGCTGTCATTCGCCTTATGTTTGTTCCCACTGAGATCGCCCACTCCCGTTTTCAACTTTTGGTTTTACTTCAATATATACAATGTATGGTCAAGTTTAAATCTTTTCCATTGCCAGTGGTGGTCTAGTTCAACTTATTATTGACATATGTAAATAAAACTCCATCTTGTTTTTATATACCTGAGGCGATGTAATTTCCTAAACCATTTGAAAATTCTATGGCATTCACACAGCCGTAATGTCCTGTTAGATCCTTCCAATGCAAATTCTGTGATGTTGAATAAAGCTGACGTAAAAGCAGGTCTTCCTTGCGCGCTCCTGGGCGCACCGACCTGCCTGACAAATAACTCAAAGCAGTTGAAACGCTAGTCATTTTAAGAGCCATTTCAATTATCTATATCCTTCATCTTTTGACGTATTTCTAACAGCTAAAAATGCTGTTCTACAGATCCTTTCCAGAAAATGTCATTAGTTTGTTTTGGGCGGAAGTGTCTGATGCGGTGTCTCGTACGAAAAACCTGTTGTAATTTTAGTAACATAAAGTACTTCAACAAAAGTTGAAAAGTTCTCTGAATTTACCAATTAAATAAATAATATCATACAAGCCACTATTTGTACGGCTTTTTTCACCACGAAAACTATTCAACCATAATTCCAAGAAGTTTTACGTACGATACATGAAGAAAATATGGACACATACTTTTGAGCGCCATTGTATCATAGGTTCTAATTAGTCGAACTAATTGTACGCAAGTCGAGATATTGTGGAATTTTTTGTATGGGTCAATATCTCGCCTCCGACGTTATAGCGAGATTCTGACCCATAACAAAAATATCTCAGAATTGGCTTAAGACGTCACTTGAATTATTTTGACTAAGGTTCTAGTAAGCCTATAATCTTGGATAACCTGATGTGACTGATGTCTCGAGTGAATTATATCTGATAACAGCTAGCCTACTAATTGCTGGTGTCCAAAAGGCGTTGTCTATTCTTATTTCTTCATGGCCGCTACTGTGATAGCTATGAGCATTTGCTTTTCTGATCGGTCTTTGTCCGTCGTCCGTCAGTCCGTCCGTCCGTCCGTCGTCAACTTTTCATTCAAACGACATCTCCTCTTAAACCAATGGGGCAAATTTAATGAAACTTGCCTGGGATGTTCCTTGCATGAAGCTCTACCAAGATTGTTCAAATGGTTCTGGTCCATTGCATTTCTGGTTCACTGGAGCTAAAAATAGATTTTATAAGTTGGATCTTTAAAAATCTTCTTCTCCGAAACCACAAGGCCTGGAGCTTTGATATTTGGTATGAAGCATCATCTAGTGGACCTCTACTAAGTTTGTTCAAATTATGTCCCTGGGGACAAAACTGACACCACCCCAGGGGTCAGTTGATTTTACATAGAGTTATATAGGGAAAACTTGAAAATCTTCTTGTCAGAAACCACAAGGCCTAGAGTTAAGATATTTGGTATGTAGCATTGTCTAGTGGACCTCTACCAAGTTTGTTCAAATCCTGGCCTCTGGGTCAAAAATGGCCCCGCCCCGGGGGTCACTTGTTTTACATAGAGTTATATAGGAAAATCTTAAAAAAATCTTCTTGTCAGAAACCGTAAGTTATAGAGCTTAGATATTTGGTGTGTAACATTGTCTAGTGGACCTCTACCAAGTTTGTCCAAATCCTGTCCTCTGGGTCAAAAATGGCCCCGCCCCAGGGGCCACTAGTTTTACATAGAGTTATATAAGAAAATCTAAAAAAAATCTTCTTGTCAGAAACCGTAAGTTATAGAGCTTAGATATTTGGTGTGTAGCATTGTCTAGTGGACCTCTACCAAGTTTGTTCAAATCCTGGCCTCTGGGTCAAAAATGACCCCGCCCCAGGGGCCACTAGTTTTACATAGAGTTATATAGGAAAATCTTAAAAAATCTTCTTGTCAGAAACCGTAAGTTATAGAGCTTAGATATTTGGTGTGTAGCATTGTCTAGTGGACCTCTACCAAGTTTGTTCAAATCCTGTCCTCTGGGTCAAAAATGGCCCCGCCCCAGGGGCCACTAGTTTTACATAGAGTTATATAGGAAAATCTTAAAAAATCTTCTTGTCAGAAACCGTAAGTTATAGAGCTTAGATATTTGGTGTGAAGCATTGTCTAGTGGACCTCTACCAAGTTTGTTCAAATCCTGTCCTCTGGGTCAAAAATGACCCCGCCCCAGGGGCCACTAGTTTTACATAGAGTTATTTTGGAAAATCTTAAAAAATTTTCTTGTCAGAAACCGTAAGTTATAGAGCTTAGATATTTGGTGTGAAGCATTGTCTAGTGGACCTCTACCAAATTTGTTCAAATCCTGGCCTCTGGGTCAAAAATGGCCCCGCCCCGGGGGTCACTTGTTTTACATAGAGTTATATAGGAAAAACTAAAAAAATCTTCTTGTCAGAAACAAGAAGGCCTACAGTTAAGATATTTGGTATGTAGCATTGTCTAGTGGACCTCTACCAAGTTTGTTCAAATCCTGTCCTCTGGGTCAAAAATGGCCCCGCCCCAGGGGCCACTAGTTTTACATAGAGTTATATAAGAAAATCTAAAAAAAATCTTCTTGTCAGAAACCGTAAGTTATAGAGCTTAGATATTTGGTGTGTAGCATTGTCTAGTGGACCTTTACCAAGTTTGTTCAAATCCTGGCCTCTGGGTCAAAAATGACCCCGCCCCAGGGGCCACTAGTTTTACATAGAGTTATATAGGAAAATCTTAAAAAATCTTCTTGTCAGAAACCGTAAGTTATAGAGCTTAGATATTTGGTGTGTAGCATTGTCTAGTGGACCTCTACCAAGTTTGTTCAAATCCTGTCCTCTGGGTCAAAAATGGCCCCGCCCCAGGGGCCATTAGTTTTACATAGAGTTATATAGGAAAATCTTAAAAAATCTTCTTGTCAGAAACCGTAAGTTATAGAGCTTAGATATTTGGTGTGAAGCATTGTCTAGTGGACCTCTACCAAGTTTGTTCAAATCCTGTCCTCTGGGTCAAAAATGACCCCGCCCCAGGGGCCACTAGTTTTACATAGAGTTATTTTGGAAAATCTTAAAAAATTTTCTTGTCAGAAACCGTAAGTTATAGAGCTTAGATATTTGGTGTGAAGCATTGTCTAGTGGACCTCTACCAAGTTTGTTCAAATCCTGGCCTCTGGGTCAAAAATGGCCCCGCCCCGGGGGTCACTTGTTTTACATAGAGTTATATAGGAAAAACTAAAAAAATCTTCTTGTCAGAAACAAGAAGGCCTACAGTTAAGATATTTGGTGTGTAGCATTGTCTAGTGGACCTCTACCAAGTTTGTTCAAATCCTGGCCTCTGGGTCAAAAATGGCCCCGCCCCAGGGGCCACTAGTTTTACATAGAGTTATATAGGAAAATCTAAAAAAATCTTCTTGTCAGAAACCGTAAGTTATAGAGCTTAGATATTTGGTGTGTAGCATTGTCTAGTGGACCTCTACCAAGTGTATTAGAAAAATGTCCCTAGGGTCACTATTGGCCCCGCCCGAGGGGTCACAAGTTTTAAATAACAATATAGAAGAAAATCTTTAAAAATCTTCTTGTCTGAAACCACAAGACCTAGAATTTTAAAATTTGCCATGAAGCAAGCTTTATCAAGCTTTTTCAAATTATTGGATTAGGTTAAAGGTCACGGAGGCTAAAAGTAGATTTATCTACTGTACCTCATAGAGCCTTCATTTATAGACCAATATCTTTGATATTCAGTATAGAGGTTCCTTGCATGGACCTCTACCCATGGGTAGGGTTTGAGTTCACTGGGTCAAGGTCAAGGTCACCATAGCTTATAATAGATATTTCTACTTTCCGTCATAGAGCCTTTATTTATTGACTGATATTTTACATATTTGGTTTGTAGGCACTTACATATTTTCAATTAAAAAATGAAATACTGCTTAACAGCAAACCTAAGTACTCAGGTGAGCGATCCAGGGCCATCATGGCCCTCTTGTTATTATAGGTGTAGGCCTATCTGATTTTAATTTGCCTTTACAGTATGGCCAAAAGCAGAGGGCTTGGCATGGCTTCTACCTAACCTGTCCTGTACTGCCCTGCCCTGCAATGGAATTCCCACACTACATAACAACATACAGACTGAAAATAGCCAGATAAACAATTATATGAAAATTTTGTTGTTTTGAATTGACAAAGTGTTTTCTTTGAAAAAATGAAAATATTTATGTTTGATTTACACATTTTATCTTGTTTTATGTTTTTCTTTTGCAATTTAGGCAAACACTAAAAACCATTGCAAATAAGTCAAGACCATTTGCAGAGATCATATACGCAACAAACCTTTTTTTTGCAGATAATGACACTTCTGCTCAAAGATTTCTTTGTGTTTCTTGCTGAGTTAAAGTGTTTATTCGATTCATGCTATTAAATCATTAGAGTAGAATACTCGGGGATGAATTGCTGATCATTTGAAAGTAAAAACAGTGCAAACATAGGACAGAAACTAGCTGCATAAAATGTAATGTCCTGACCCAAAATTTACCAAAACACTTACGTACTAACAAGTCAACTGATTTCAATAATTCTTTTGGTTGAATTTTGAGTCAGTCATAATCAAAATCAGCTGATCAACGCATTTTGTTAAAATTAAAGATTAATCCCTTTCTTTAGAAAATATAAAGTTATGGCATAAAAAACTTATATAACTATTCCAATATCAAAGCTATTACTCAACAACATGTTCTGCTTAAACTGTTAAATATTGCAATTACACATTTATATAACCTAAATATATTGAAAATTGGAGACCTCCGTATTCAAATGTGTGGAAAGAAGTCTGTAATCCATATGCGTGAAGATAGATTTTGCTCTTAAAATCGAGTTTAATACCTTTGTATTCTCGTGAACTTAGAGCTTGATGTTTCATACTCAAAATGATTGCTTTTAAAGCATCAGACGCAAAGAATTTAGCTTTTTTTTCTTTAAAATTATAAAGAAATTAATATACTATGGAAAAAAAACAACATAATTTTATGCTTCTATACACCATGAAAACTGAAGAAAAAATAATTTCAACATTATTCGAACCAATACTCTCCCGGTAAGTAAAATAAAGTATGGCGATTTCAACCACTGAACCACAAGGACTAGACATTACTGACGGTCAAATTAACAATATAAACGAAGTATCTACCCCGTTAGTAACGGGGTAAATTTTTTACCTAAAACGTGCGCAATACTTTAGATTATGATGTGTTCCTGTTACAAAAAATGAGACACTAACTTAGTTAAGATATGTTCTTTATAATTACAACTAGAATTTCTATATGTGTAAACATTTTCTTTTTTATGCATTGTCGACCCATCTGTGCTCCAGTCGCTTTAAAAATTTTGCTCCTTGTGCAGTGGTTCGCTAGCCCCATGGCACAAACCTGTCCGTACTCTTTGTCTAAGTGACAAATGAAAAACAATATGAACAAATAAAACATTCATCAATATGGGATACTACGTCGTCGCGCACCTGCTTTATGCTCCCACGCGGGCCGTTTTTTGTCAGCAATCCATCGCTTGAAATGTAAGTCATTTCCGATAAGAAATCTCTAGAGTTACAAAAAATCGTGTTTTACACCGAAGAATGGCTTGTGTGCTTTGTACATACTTAAAAAAAATTATAGTTTAAAATTCGGATTTAGGCCTGAAATCGGGCGAAAGTTTTCTTCTGCATTTTAAGCAAAAATAAGCCAAACTAAAGCAGTGAATTATATAAAGATCAATTGATCTTGCTTTTGTTGTATGAACAATGCTTCACAACGACAAATTTTCTATCATACTGTAAGCCACCGGGCTTGCTAGTTTCTGTCAGGATAAAAAAAAACAACAACAAAGAACAAAGTGTTGTTTCAATATTTCTATTCAACAATATTAATTATGAAATAAACTAATAGTCGACATCTAGATTTGTATTTCTAGATCAACGAAAAACCCGCGACAGGTTCAGCAATGCCCACCTGTTTCAAGAGGGAACTACTTTTAACACTTTTCTTTTTAAATAAAATACTCGCTAATAAAAGTTTCTTTAGGGCTATTGGTAGTTCAATGAATACTCAAGTTAAGAAATTGAGACATACCAGCAGTAGTATAATGTCGAATAAAGAAGCAGAAGTGAAAAAGCAATAACAAACATCAAATATTACAATAATGACAAAAAGCGATTCCATATTTATTGAGAAACCCATTGAAAATTATAAAGATACAGTTTTTATCATAAATATCCTAGAAATTCTATCACCGAAACTTGCAAGCATTATAATGCCATAGTACCTGTGAGCACACTAACAATATGGCTTAAACACAAAAGATATAGACAATTCTTTACACAAAATGCTTTAAAATATCATTTAACACATAACATAATAATAGGCACAAAATCACACTTGAGATGACAGTAATAACATTTGGATTCGAGTAGTACGCCGTCACGAAAACAGTTATCATGGCGGACAATTTTTAAATTGACAGCATTTAAGCTGCTTGAAATTCAAAAATACGACAAGTAAATATATTTCAGTGAATGTTAACATGCTAAGTTATGATTACAAGTGGTCTTTACCAATTGAATAAAGTAATTGCCGTAACAATCGAGGTAAGCTTAATCAGTAGAGATGAACACTTTCGGATAAAATATTCTGGATAGCCAGTCATTACAATATTAACAGCGATTTTTTACCAGAGTCCGCCAAAGAGCATATCCAGAAGTAAAACTTTCACTATTAAAACTATAAAAATTCTTAAAGTATAAACAAAGCATACAAGCCAATCTTCAACAAGGTTTTTTTGTAACTCTACAGATTTCTTATAGAAAAAGGCCATCTTACATTTCAAGCGACGGATTGTTGATAAAAAACACGGTCCGGAGCATATAGCAGGTGACATAGTATCCTACTATTGATGCATCCTATTAAAAAAAATACGTTAATTCTGAATCCATTGACCGTCAACCTAAGGTGACAAAATAAACATTTAATCATCAACTTAACCAGATTTCACATTTTAAAAATCTCCTTTGTAAATTTTATCTAGTTGTATGTATATTTCAATTTATTCAAATCATAAATTTTGTACTTTTTCTTGTCATGACAGCCATTTGTAGTTTTTTAAAATAGGCATTCAGAAACTTGTAACCCCGGGACGTGAATGAATGTTTTAAATGGAGTTTCATTTATTTTTTCTCCATTACGAAAACGAATGTAAGGGCAGGGCTACCCTAAATTCCTTTACAATATCGGGTCTAATTATGGTTCAAAGCGTGACATCTTAGCACAGTTCCGCTCTATAAAAATGTAATGAATTCATATTTATTAGTTTGTACGTGAAGAAAGTTTGTACTGTAACTACCATCTGAGACGAATGAATTTGTCCTGAAGAGAAACTAAAAATGAATCACTGTAATAAACAAAATAATAATTAATAGGCGGTTGTTCGTGATGATGCATAAGCTGATAACATACTTCGCGTGTACGGCGTTCGTGAATTGGAAATACTCCTGCTTGTGCGGAAAAAAATCCCCTCAAAATCAGGTATTTCTTATTCATGAACACCTGTCTACTCGGTGGGTAACATATACATAAATATAAATATTATGCTAACATAATTTCACATATTCTTTTTTTCCTTCTCTGTATATGTGAGAAACAGCAGCCCTTAAATCAGTGTGATGAATGGGCTAAATCTCATTTGTCCTTTAACTATTTCAGCACAGCGGTCTGCTTGTGATCCTTATTCTGTTATCATGATGATTAAGTATGCTTGTTTCTTCCTTTATTTGTTTAGTCAAAGAAATGGAACTATGTATTGAAAAAATCTTTTTGCCAAGATATTTTACATTAGATGTCGGACATTCATTTATTGAGTAAATGCCATTTTCAGTAGCCTTTTTATTTCCTCTGTATAAAAAGCAGCAATGCATAAAAATAAATGTTTGTTGAAGTTTTAAAGACGGCCAGAGTCTTTCGATGAACATATGTCCTCTAAAGGTAATTGTGAAATGATTTTTATCCATAACATGTACTACGCAAAGAAACTAAATAATTCATTGTGCATACCTTTTGACGTACGTTCTATTATGACGTCAAAATATAATGACGTACTAACGTCAACGTTCCGTTATTTAAGTTAGCAACGTGTTGATGTAGAGAGGTAAACAAGATAAGAAGGAGCAAATTTTGAATTTCTAAGAAAGAAGTATGACAGATACAAGTGATACCTGCTCTACAACATTCATTAAAGTAAGTGTTGTTTTTTTTTCTCTTAAAGATCTATTTTAAGCTTTTTATAATAGATACTAGATAGGCTTTTTTTACTTGCTAGCTCTGTTAATTTTAGAAAAAAAAGTTTCAGCTCTTAAAATCATTAAACTGTGAATCGAATTTCAAAAGAGTGGACAAAATTGGATTTGATATAAATATTATATAAATTTGGTATAATATGTAAATAAACGTGACACTCGAAAATTAGAAGCTTGTAAAATATTCACAAATTAACGCAAAAATAAAATATTTTAAGTTGAAACTACTCGGATAATAAAGTTATTTTCTGTACTTTATCGAGACGTCATATCTGTAAAACCATTTTTCCCCTTTAAAATTACATCAATAACATTCAATTATCATTCACAAAACGTAATGCTGGAAAAATTCCAAAATCAAATTGTACAATATTAATGACACATTTTTTATTATTATTTCAGGGCCACCAATGCAACTCGAACCACCAAAGATGGTCGTTCTCACGAAAGAATTCAATCCAAGTGTTTGCACTTGCGGTGAACACGGGCTGCACGCCACATTATAGAATGGAGAGGAAAGTTTTATGGTCAAATAGAGTAGACAAAAAATGCAAAAAATGAAGATACTGAAAAGGTGGCGCCATTGAAATGTTCAAGTTTTCCTCAAACAGTCATTTGTGGAAAGAGAGACAGTGGAATATATTGCAAGACACGGACAACATCGGTTGGGGTAGATATTACCAGAGAGGTCGAAGCTTTTGTACATGACTTTTCCTGCAGATTGCTTGATGCAGTTTCAGCAGAATCTACCAAGGGTTATACACGAATCTCCCAGGATGCTTTACGTTGCCGCTTCAAAGGAATCTTCCGAGATGTTTTATGATTCCTCTACACCCAAATCAAACCTAAGTCTTATTGGTGGCACTGTCATTGAGTCTTCAAAAGGGTTTAATAACGCTGTAACACAAGACTCATCCAAGGGCCCGATTGATGTCCCTACATATGAATTACCGGCAAGGTTGAATGATGCAGCTACATATGAAATCTCCACGGTGTCGGCCGATGCCGCCACTGGTAAATATCGTACTTAAGTCTCGTTAACAACACAAAACATGAAACTTTAAAGAGACTGGAGACCAGCAACAATGAGTTTGGCTCTTCATTTGGCATCATGACAGTGAACTACACACAGGGTGAGCTTCGTTTTAAGGATAGTTGAACAATAGGTTTTCTTTTCACACATTTTAATTAAATACATGTTCTTAGAAAAGTTTTTGTTCAAATAAAGTAAAAAGAAATCATGAGCTCCTTAACTTAGATAACTGAGTGAACACTTTCGAAATGATACAGTCTGTCGACATAAATACATTGGATATATATTTGAATTCTGTGTCTTTTCTTTAACAGGTGCATTTTGAAGAACACAGACTGAAAATGGTTGATGGAATGATTCAAAGCATGTAATATACATGTAGAATTATATTTTATATGGCTCTGGGACAATCATTCACATATTTTTGATAAATTATATTTATTTTCGAACAACCTTTGATTTTTTTTCTTCTTATCTATTGACTTAACAAAAAGGACATAATTATTAAGTAAAGAAATCTGAGATCAAGGTCATAAAACCTTTGCGAATAGACAAAACGTCTTTTAAGAAGTTATACTTCCGGGAATGAAAAATGGCTGGAAATAAGTTGAGGTACAGATGTAATCGCTATGTTTACGTGTAAATACGATATTACATTATGGTAAATAGAAAATATTTTGGTTTTATAGAACCTTGATATTTTGCTCACATTTGAAAAATCTGCTTTATTTCATTGCGCAAATATTTGAATACCCAGCACAATACTGCATTCGCTTATGCTGATATATTTCGGTATTTATTGCCATATGATTACTGTTTTCCAGTGTCCATGGATCCTGCCACATTGGATTTGAAGTTCAAATTTTTTATTTTCATGTAAATGAACATGAAATAATAGTGTCTCGTGAAATCTTCATAAGTCATAGAATATAGTCCTTGCAAACGAAATGAAAATGTGATAGGCAAAGACTTAACTTTATTAAAACGGTTTCCTTTTTGAATAACGTTATTCACTTCAAGAAATATTACAGCTGGATCAATGTCAAGGTCACAATGAGGTTCAAGGGTTAAAACATTTATTAGTTTTCACATGCATTATTTCTTAGAATAATTTACCGTATCAAGACAATATATTGTGTTCATGTTTTGCCTTACTGTTTCAAAATGTCTACTGAAATCATAGACGTTTTCTTTCATTATGCATTCTTTTTACATTTTTACATTCATTTATGGAATTCTTTTGTCTGAGCAATACCTCCCGAGCCACCTTTATGTGGGCATATGTATATGCAAAGCCAAAGATTCGTCAGGTCGCTGTGTCTTTACCTTAACACAATTATATAATGCAATGAAACATTGATTACTGAGTTCGGGAAAGGGTCTAGCATATCGTTATTTCTCATTTTTTCCAATATCTTCAAAAAAATGAGGTTGTGTGAAATCACATTTCTATCATCTTCAAAGTAAAAGACACGTTGAAGAGAATTAAGCATTGAAATCTTATATTCGACAGAAACGCGTATTTATATGTCATTTTATCAATATCTGACTAACGGGCTTATAAGCCAGTAGGTTAGGTTTGATCGCACATTGTTAATAACGTACTCAGGTTATTTCAATAAGCGTGACGGTTAAGTTATTTTTGTATTTACATAAAAAATGCTAAACGCATTATGCTTATTTCTTCTAAAGTTGGAATGAATGAATTGACGATACAAACTCTTTCGGCTGTGCTTCTTGCATCAGTGCTTTGTATAAAACTGGATATATATATATATATATATATATATATATATATATATAGAGAGAGAGAGAGAGAGAGAGAGAGAGAGAGAGAGAGAGAGGAACATATAGAAGTCGAAATTAAGTTTTAACCTTTTAACCTTTTTGGTATTCATGTTCTTTGTTAAACTAGGTTCTTTTTTTATTTATTTTTTTTCGACTGAAAAAATAAGCTGCAGTTTCTTTACTTCGCGCAAGTTCGAGGTCAATGAGGATTCAAACCACTGACCTACCTTTGAGGTGTCTGACGTTTTACACTCTTTTGATATTTTGCCAAGAATACCGCGTTTTATTTTGAAACTGAGGGTGCTTCAGAAGAAGAAAAAAACAAAAACAACAAAAGTCAGTCCTAAGATCCTAAAAAGAAATAAAATGAATTAACATACAGGAAAGCGCAGGATAGTTTGGAGGGTAAAACTAAAAAAAGCTTGCCCAATGGGCGGTAAACATAGGGCGGAAGGCTATTATAGATTATTTCCTATCTATTAAAGAAATAGAAAAACTAGTCATGAAACATTATTTTTATTTGTTTAACTATTTAATTTTGTTACAACATAAAAAAGTAAAACTTAGATATGCATTCTTTACATATACAATAAATCATGCAATAAACATATCTATATAATAAAAATATCGATATATAAAAACGCTGAACAACATTATCAAAAACCATATGGGTGTAATGGCTGATGGATATATGTATTAAACAGTGAAATATGAAATAAACACACTTAGATTATTGCGTGTTAATATCAAGTAGTAGGTGAAAGTGAACAAAGCTTTTGACTGTATGGCTTAAGTACATGTACAATGCAAAATGAACATATACCAATTCTTGTGGTTTACAAATAAAACTGTTCTAAAATTGTTGCCCTGCATTCTTATTATCAAAGTGATCGAAATTAAGCTGAAATTTGAAGAACGGAGTAACACCGGGTTCACACAGCATAGCAACATTGAAACATTGTTGTCTGAAGTCTTTCGTCGTCTGCACTTTCTATAAAACATTTTATGCTGCGAATTTATTAATGACTGAATTTGAAAGAGCATGAATTGAACTTCTCCGAACATTTACGGGTACGACCGGAATATCGTAGTCGGGCTTATAGCTTCCCCGGCGACGGTTGCCGTAGAAACGGGCAACGACGTCAATTGTAGATTTCACTGTAGTTGTGACGTCATTAGTGCTGCCAATGTTCGGGTTGACCTCTGCTACATCTACCATTGCCAGACGGCCTGAAATGTTCGACTGGAGATGTTAATTTGAAAAAATCTTAGTTTTCATATTTAACATAAACATTCACAATAATTGCTTCAACAAGAAATTAACATTAATGCATGCTCTTCCGTTCATTCTTATAATCTGGTATTAGAAAAAATACGTCTCACAGTTTATTTTAAACTCTTAAAACTTACACTCGGTATGCCTTTATTTGCAAGAACGTGCAATGGCTGCCAAACGAAGGCTGTCTGTGTGGGTTTCCTTCCACAATAATATTGTTCTTAGTACTACCTACCTGTATTTGCGACCTCTTCGGCTATGTAAGAAATCTCCCTAACTGACAGCCCACCACTCACTGGGGTTCCTGTGCTTGGGGTGTGTGCAGGATCCATTGCGTCCACGTCAAAACTCACGTGAATTTTCTTATTTCCTCTAAAATAAGATTTTTATTATACAAAACATTACTTTCTATACACTGCAAGGAATATCTATATATTTTTACTAATATAAACAACTGACTCATTACAATCATTTTAACCATCTAGTACTCGTTCAGGTAGCAAATATATTGCTTTACAATCACATAATTTAGTTCATTTAAAGTTCTTTTCTTTTCAAAATGGTAACTGTTACAGGTTGAATTTGGACTTTCTTCCATAAAATTTTAATCTTTTTAACTTCAAGTCCCTTAAATAATTTCAAATGCAAAAAATGGTTTGAGAGACATCAATAATACTTCTGAATAAGCGATCTGATATACATCGGAGAACATTCCTATATTTCACACTAATGATAACTAAAAGATAGGTAAACACAGTTGAGTTAAAATGGTGATAAGATTCGAATCCACGTCTTCCTCATGAGAAGCCCGACCCTGTACTCTTCTGCCTAGTCCAGACACCCGGGAAGAAAGTAAGAACACTTACTCTGGGTCTATCGCTTTCAGTGCCATATCCAGGACTTCTCGGATACCGTGTCTGTCAACTTCCTGCATACTGAATGCATGGAGGCCAAACTTGTCGATGATTTTGCTACAAAATACATGTGTGATTATTGTTGTTTTGAACAAAAATATTTAGAGAACTTGTACTGACACATCAAACGAAAAGGATTACCTAAAGACGTTTATGCCGATCTTTGTTTATAGCCGAGCTATTACAAGTAAAAGCACATCCGAGAAGGCACTTAAAATTTAATCTGTAACACTTATTTGTAAACTTTAAATAGAATTTTCTTCTTAAAAACAGTGAAAACTTTGCCTTACCTCTCGCCAGGATCAACATCCCGAAGACCTATCCATGCAACCTGGTTACAGTCGATGCTGAAATGACAGAACTTGTATTTACCGATATGTCTATGACGCATTTCATTTGATTTGACAAGGTCGTTTCAATATAGTTAAGATGAGAGTATCATTTTAAACAATAAAACTTTGAAAATAGTGATTCAGAGGATCGGAGAGAAAATCAAACAAAAACATTGTTCTAAATAATTCCTTACCAAGCTTGAATATTTTCCCAGCCTCCAGGCATGTGTGGAACGTATGGGTCAAGCTCCCGAACCAGGAAAGAGAGAGGCATGCCATGAAGATTCCCGCTGTCTGACGTCAATGGTGTATTAATATCTGCGTGCGCATCAATCCACAGAACCGCCATATCCGGATGTACTCTGGCATGTCCCATAATAGTTCCAATGGCCATGCTGTGGTCACCTCCAAGGGCAAGACAATGGCCCTCTGTTCGTAAAACACGCTCCACTTTGTCAGCGGTCTACACAATGAAAGCAAGCGCATTTCAATTTTAAACTGATACCTCACTTTATAACATGATCGTTTCAGCGCTACAGAGCAAGTTGAGAGGATTTTTTCTTCTTCAGAAACCATAATGTCTTGGGTAAGATATTTGCTGTATAGCATTGTCTAGTGGTCTTTTACCAAGTTGTACAAATCATGGCCCCTGGGTCAAAACTGACCACGCCCCAGGAGACACTTGATTTTACATAGAGTTATATAGAAAAGTAAGGCCTTGAGCTTTGTGTTAAAACAATTGATTAATAAGATCACAGGTTCTACAGACGGCATTTAAACAGTATCACCGACAGAGGAATACTAGTATTACAAGATTACGAAAGATTTTGTTGTAATATTAAACAAGAAAAATAAATGATTAAGATTTTACGGAATTCATGTGTACTAAGATAAAGCCCCTTCAAAAGAGCAGGCATCAAGGCTTGTATTACGAAGAATGAGAAACCTACCGCAAGAGTACCAAGCGCCACATTCCTTGGGTTTTTCACATTGTCGTGATGTGGGTCGTCCTCAGTGGGGTAGAAGTCAATGTCCCCATGATCAGTCACTTCACACCCGATGTATTGAAGTCTGCCAACTAGACCAGCATCTCTGAGAGCTTTCGGTCCTTTCTCCGTCCCGTCCTTCCTCTGAAAATAAAACATGAAATTATAATGAAATAAATAATACGTGTAATAACAATCCATCGCCGTCATCTTAATCATGAGCAGCAGAATTTGACTCGTCGACTGACGACAACGATAATGAATTATATTTATAATGACGACTGACAACGACGACTACTGTGTTGATGATGATGATTAGATCTCTGTTATAATGAAAATTACGGTTTTACAAATGGATGAACATCAGATCAATATCTGCAATTCATTTCAGTTCTGTTTAACCATTTTGTTAAAGGCTGAATGGTTCCCGCTAGAATGCTATTTGACCTTTATAATCACCCACGAGTTATTACTTAAGTTACTAATAAATTTTCGGTTTAGCTGAAACATGGGTTTTATTAAATTCTTCTTTTTGATGTTGCCTTTTTACGACGAAGTTAATGTTTCGATAGTCTGTAATTAAAAAGAGCCATTTTTTTCTTTTTTAGGTTTGAAATAATTATAGAGTATTCTATTATCCACTGGATATTTGTAAAAAAGAAAAAGGGTCATGCCCTTTTAGGATCACCGGCATGAAAAAGTTAGTAGTGAAACTATTCGTCTCTTTTAAACTGACTAAAATGATGGCATTATTAGTATGCATTATTAATTTATACTATCCTATACTTAGCCAGCTTTATAAAAAACATATAATAGTCGTTTTGAACAATGACAGAACAACAACGAATTGCAGATAGATGTGTAAATGTCTAAATTATGATTGGTAAAATTTCATAGAATAACTGTGCGGTGCAAAAAATCTTCATTAAAATTAAGATACATGTAACGTTAAATGATATTCTGACTGAAGATTTATTATATGTGCACAGAGAAGTGGTGAATTGTCAATTGCACAGAGCGCATTTGAAAATTATATACAGATTGAAATCAGTGTAATTAAACCCATTCATGCGATACTTTCTTAAAAGCATCTCTTATGCATGAATATAGAGGCGATGATCTTACTAAGTGGTTGGAATTATATTTTGTTCAATCGTATTGCAATTATTTCCAAATTTATTGAAAGATATATTGAGATAGAGCTAAGTAAATCTATCAATTTTTAGTCCGTTGACAAATGATAGTTTGAACTAATAAGCCGTTAAAGGGGCTGTGCTCCAGATGACACAAAAAAGAAAGTTTTCTTGTATTATAAATTTCTTGTGATATCTATGACTAATGCTTAAAAAACTGACTAACTGACAAAAAATAAGTCAGGTAATCACATTATAAATTGATTTTTTTTCCTTTCATAGTGCTATACCGTAACGCGACGGTATAACTGTATTGTATAAGATTTAAAGTAAACGATAGTTATTTGAGATCCTCTGATAGTGGTGACAGTTAAAGCGTTGTAAATATTTGTTAACTTGAGGGTCCAGAGTTCAAATCCGGCTGGAGCGAATATATATTTTTTGTTTGTTCTATTTTGACTTTTATAATCAGTTTTGAAGTAAAATATCATGTTGTTATAATCTCACGGCATCTAGATTTTTAATTTAAGTAAAAAAAAAATTTATATCAAATCTGGAGTACAGCCTCTTTAAGTGCTTATCAGTACATAGTAATGATATTAAAGCATACTTATGAATACAATATTTCTGACATACAGTGATTCTAAAAAACGTTTCTAAAACAGAACTTTCATTTGAAAACTTCTGAAAATAAAAAATCGACTGATATTTTCAGATAAATATTAAGTTTCTGAAAAGATTGACCTGAGAGGTTGGTTTTTAACATGACGCCATTGTCTGCTTTGCGTCGTCATGAACGTTTTAACTACCATTTAATGTCACTAGAACTGTCTGACAAAATAAATATTCAGAACAACTTCACATTGGAAGAAAAAACATAAAATAGATACTTTTGTTGCTGTCCTAAACTCTGATTTTATTAAGAAAAAGATGACGGAACCAGGAGCTGAAAATACCCTTCTTAAACAACAAATACAAGTCAAACAGCTCCTCTAGACAATGGCTTTTGAACAGTGATAAATTATTTTTATGGTTATAATATTTCTGCTAGTTTCTATGTTCACTGTAATATCTTTATGTAAAAATAATTTAAGTGAGAAAAGGGAGAAACAAGTGTCAATCGAACCGATAGAATATTGAAACTAGTGATTTATGGATTATCGCAAAATAGGCGAACACTAGTTATCTAGAAAGATGTCGGCGATAAGAAATTAGCAATAACAATGTCGGCGACATCGCGTACGGTCCTTTCCATTTAGAGACATATTGTTCCTGTAATCTAGGCTAACTCAGTTAAATAATCCAAGTCAACTGTACGTTTTTGTTTTCTCTCTCTCTTCTTTATTTTTTTAAATTTTAATATAACGAATAGCATCGATATTCAACTCTAAAAATGTTTCGAAAAGCCATACATTTACTCTTAGTAAAACATTACACATGTCAAGAAGATTGTCAGAATTTTTTGTTTGTGAAATCGCAAAATGTACATAACACGGAATTTCTTGGTCAAAGGCCGTCTTTAACGATTTTCAGCAAAGGTTTTTTAATTGAATGAAAAAAGTATCTCTCCTTTTTAGAACTTCTAATTAATAATCTTGAAAAAGGTCTTATCTTTAAATAGGTATACCCAAACTCTTCTTCAAGATCATATAAATGTGAACGCTACTGAAAGAACTGTAACCGAAAGTCAAGGTGTCAAAACATATATGATTGTTAATGAAACTATTCTGGACGCTTCAATGTGTTAAAATTAAATTGCATGCTTCTAAAACATAGCCAGAATATTAATTAAAAACAGCAAAAATTAATTAATGCAAAAAAACAAGATAATGCTAAGTAATAAAAAGACATCAGAAGGAAAAAAATATTTCCGAAAGGAAAAAAAAAGTTAAAACTGCACTAATTAAATTTAACTTTACAAAACATTTAAAAATCGCCTTTTTATTTCAAGAAAGCACCACCACGACAGTATATTTAAAGACGAAAAATAGCTCGTTACCTGCCCTTTGCTGACGGGGACGCCAACAATGCCAAGTTGCCTCCACGTGCCTATAGAACCCCGTCTTTCAATGTTTAACTTCTGTAACTGTTCCGTTATTTCCGTCATAGTTGCAAGCTGTGCGCACGTAAATGTTCAAGAAAATATAAAATTCTCGTCCTCTAGAAAATTTGAAATATCTCTGGTCTTATTGACACTGACTGGATTTATATACATAAACCCTATATGTAAATGAGGTATCAGTCCCGGTTGAATGGGCGGGGCTTTGATTAAGCCGACAATTTCAATACAGAGCAAAATTTTCACAGTTCATATATTTTGGGAGTCTGCCTGAATACTTTTAAGTGTTAAAACAATATGTGATTTAGACATAATTTGACAATATTCCCATCATGCTGGCCCAAACCTTAACCACAAATGGGCTTGTGAATTAGTCTGACCAAATGCATGTAATACAATTAACATCGGCCGCTGTTAGTAATTAGTAGTACTAATTACCAAAACAGACCTCGATTATTCAGTGCTTTGACATCTGTGTGACTTTGACCGAACTTAGAAGATTTTGTGTTTATCACATTTGTGTGAGCAACAAAACTGTGGAATGAACAAAAATATCTCTTTGAACGGTAGGCTAGAATCGCCTAGTCATGCATATACATGAGGTTCCAGAACCTGCCTTGGAATGAACAAAATACCTCTTTGAACAGTAGGCTAGAATCGCCTAGACATGCATATACATGAGCTTCCAGAACCTGCCTTGGAATGAACAAAAATATCTCTTTGAACGGTAGGCTAGAATCGCCTAGTCATGCATATACATGAGCTTCCAGAACCTGTCTTGTAAAGTTTCATTTTAGTTATTCATGCATGCCATTTGTATTTGCTGTGAACTTCTTAATTATAAAAAAATATAAATAGTTCAAATCTGTACCTCTCAACGTTTTTTTTTATCATTAAGACAGTCGTTATAAAAGAAGAAATGTAATCATTCTTAATTGATTTCTATTCAGTTCTAATTCTATTTGCTGTCTGTAGCTGCTACTGACATCATCTGTCTGAAGATCAATTTTAATGTGTCTTTTACATCAAAATCATTGCTTTGCCGTTAACGGCGTTTTTTGTACAGTAATGTTGTTCCATCCCTGACTGAAGATTCGAGTCAACAGAAGATGCAAATATAGAAAAAAATTCGGTCATTGAAGGTGTGTCCGTCTGAATATAAATCTATCTAATTAGAATCTAGATTTATGGGGGTGTGTCAGAGGTGTGTCTACGACCTTCACCTGTTTCGTGTCTTTCTTAAGCTTCGTCATCGAAAACATAATCAGATTAAAACTGCCTTTTCATTTTGGTATGTTTTTCTTGTAACTTAAAATACCATCAAAGATTTATCGCTAGGTAACTTAAATAAACAAAATATTTACGTTAAACTGCATAGTTTAGTTGTAACAGATACAGGCCACATATTTACAAAACACGTGAAGTAATTGAAAGACAGATAAGCTAATGTGCTTTTTAGAGATCATTTTCAAAATATGTTACTTCCACTCACGTGTGCTTAAGGCCTTCTTTGTCTGTTGAATAGACAGAAATTCGTTTGTTGATTTCTCTCGTGGCAGTAACTTTAGACTGGCCTAAGTTAGCTTTTTATTGACCTAGTTTTTCAAACTAAAGATATATTTTGCATCAAAAAGTCTTTTGTTGTGTTTTAATACATATAAATTAAATTAAATTATATGCGCAGAAGAATAACTCTCTATGCAAAACATGGATTTCCTACCTCAACCTCCAAATGTTATGTTCACCGGTTTATAAATACTGGTGATGTGCCGGACTTCTGTTTCTGACATATTGTGCGACGCTTAGTATAATTGTTACCCTCTTTGCCTGAGTACATGCGGCCGTTGACTTCTTACACTTACGAATACTGATTTGAGACTTATTATTTGACATCATCACCAATACACTGAAAATTGACAGTATCATTGGTACCTTTCAGAAACGATTGTTCAGTTGTGTACCAGTGCTGTTGAAAATCATTTTGTTTGTACGGCCTTCAGCAATCTTTACGATTTTCGCGAATGTACAATTTAAAAATCATCTTTACTTTGAAGGCTAGTAATTATCAACCCCCATTCTTAATAAGAAACTGTCATCAATCCTGTATGAAGTATGAAATGTGAAGCATGCAAAATAGTATAAACTTAAACGCTGCTTTGTTGCCAATGATAAGTCATATATGACCATCTATTTCAGTTTATACTTATCACCTGTACCACTTACACATAAGATAGACTCTCTCTGGTTTAGTTAAATTCTATGGCGGAAAGTGCAATTTACAGAGACAATTTGTTTAGCGTATATTACCGTAACATGGGTCCAGAGGTCCGCCAGAGAGAATTAGTAGTATGCAGTAGCGGTGGAATAGCGGTGGAATTAGACAACAAGTGTTGTACGTTGCGAATGGACATGGCTCGTTAATTTGATAACCTGATATTGACACTTTTTATGAGATTTATTATCTTACACTTTCTGTCGTTAAATAAGGGTTTGACATCTTCCAACATCATGCAGCTGCAGGAAACAAATAAGAAATCTAAACGTACATACAGTGTACATGTATATATTAGGACCGGGAATTATATTCGAATATTCGATCTACTACCGAATATTCGAACATTGAAAAACGAATACGAATATTCGAAAAAAAGGAATGTTTTGATTTTTTTTCATTTTGTTTTACTTTCAAATTTCAAAGATTGTAAATTAAATCCTTGCCTTCACTTGACCAGGTGTTCATATGTTTGTATAACGCGTGTCAACGATTCTTGCCAATTAACTGTGAAAGTTTGGGGGTATAGTTGATCAAAAGGGCACCCCGTTTCACAGTTTGTAATTTACCTGTTTAACAGTTTATAATGTAAATTTTTCCGACTTTAATTATCTTACTTTATTGTTTTCTGTGCTTTAATCTTTCCGATCAATCGATAATTGTCTTAATTTTTGTGAAGAAGAATAAATCGGCACGTATTAATCATGCTAGAACAATCGACCAATCGATATTCATCACTCTAAAATTAACTCTATTTCACCCGGCAATGGAAATTTAAAGCTCTACTCGGAACCAATAACTTTTTGCAAACATTGTTTTCAGATTTTTTTTTAAAGGGATGATTTTGGATGTATCTTTCTCACTCTGTTGAAAAAATCAAAAGTCAATATATCGCAATGCCGTCCCGCGTTTGGAATTATTTTTCACGTTCTATTGATAAGTCTAAAGCTTCTTGCGATCTATGCAAGACAACAACAACAACAACAACAACAATCTTTTATTTCACCCAGGTATACGTGTATACAACATGGGGATATGTCAGAAAGTTTTAAATAATAAGACATGTTCCGGAACTAGTTATACATAGCAAAGAGATAAATATAATTTTCCTTGGAATGTCGGGAGAAAGCTCCTGTAGGATCATTATAAAACTTTAACACCGTCAAGCGGGTAGTATTTATAGCCTTAGCGGTAAATTTAAAATAGTAACACCAGAGTTATAATTAGACCCAACGGCACATGAATTCCGAGCTAATCTGTTGTTTGTACGTATTTATGTTGTTGTCCTCATTTTTATCATGCACGCATGATATGAGAGAAATAAAAGGTTTTAGACTTGACTTTGACTTTTGTATATAGTAATAATAGTAAAATTTCATTCAGTTGTATGGCACATGCATTCCCAAGGGGTAGGACCTAAATCATGTAGCTCGGTGCTTTAAGCGAGAAAAACGTGTAGTCTATGACTAATGTCGTCAGTTTTCGCGTAAATATTCAGGAATTTTGATAAATTATCAACAGTTTAGGGATTTTCTTGGGAATATTTGTATAATGTATATGACTAGTACCTAGCCATATATGTATGCTTACTGTAGCTGCTATTTGACAGAAGAAGAAATGTGTTACAAAAAAGTTATTGAAGGGATGCCAACAAAGGTGTCCCAGTTTTTGTGCGATTCTGCAATAATTTGCTTAGGTTTTGAATTTGTCAAACCATTCTGCGCCATTGAAACAATATTTTTAGTAAACAGGCACACAATTAAACATTTACAACCAGTTAGGAACATATATTATATATCATGATCATTTTTTTAACTTAAAGACAATAAACGTGTAGTTTGGGTCACTTTAAGACCATATTGTGTTACCTCGGTTCTTTATTGATGTTAAGGTTAAGTTTTTCAAAATAAGCATGTTGAAAATTTTTACAAAGAGTTCTGTTTGTAAATTTAACTTTATGTTTCCTCTTTTAAGCTAAGATGATTCAATAAATGTTGCTATGAATTTGAACACTTGCGATTTTAAGGCTGTAAGGTTATGTGGTGCTTTTCATTGTCAGATACAAATACAATATTACAAGTAAATTTTAAACTATAAAAGTTTTTGACTTGATCACAAGTCTGCAGATTTTATTTAAAGAATCAAAATTGACAATTTTGTAGACATTACATACATGCAAACATTATATTTATAAAATCAAAAAGGCCTTTCTAAGTTGTGCGAAAACAAATTGTCAACTGACAGACAGCCTGTGCCACACAGTTAAATTAATTGTATATACTTGGTACATATAAGAACTGCCAATGTGCTAAGCTCCATATAGTCATTCAATGGTGAATGGTTCAATCCCTGGACTCAACAAAATATCTATGCGACATTTATTCTTGGATGCCGTATCCAATGTTCATTTGCATCTTACCATTATTTCAGTAAAAGGAAACAAACTAGAGATACACGCAAATTAGACAAGTTAGATTTCTTAAAACATTTGTAGTTTTAAATGGAGTTTGAAAAATATTATCTTACTTCTTCCACGATCATATCAGTCAATATTACTTCCGCTTTGACTGGACTATCATTAAACTTAAGTGAAATAATGAACATAAAGTTCTATGACAACATTATCATCTCTCCGTAAGCACAAAAAAGAGAGAGAAATTTGATGTAAAATATACTTGCATAATTAGTTGGTTCAAATGTTTACATGATTACAATATTTTATGAAGTTTTTGTCTACCTAACAATGCATAATTTCCAATGGGTCATGCAATCCATTCAGAACATCTTTTGATGACTGCAATAACTGGATGAGAAATTACGTGTATATTTTCTTTATTCATAGTATAAAAACACAGTGTCAAAGAATAAAGATGAAGTGAAAATCCTTTTATGAAAAGATAGACCTGGCTGATAAATAAAATTACCTTGCTTAAACTGCCGTTTTGCAATAAATTAAATTAGGTTGCTAATAATTGTGGTTTTAAGGTATTTCCTGCAAGTAGTGATTAGTCTTTACTAATGAAACTTGGAAAGGGGGTGAAAATGAAATAGTTTGCAATACGTAAAATGATCACTGACCTCCTTTATCTCGAAGCCGTCATGTATCTTAATACATCCGAGATTTAATTCTATATTTGTGAAAAAAATGTAAGTTATCTTTGGAGGATCTATTTACTTCTCATGTATGGTATGTATGAATAGCTTGTAAGTATATGTCATAATGCTATTTTGCTATGATATTTTATTAATGAGCTGTTGCCCCAAGTTTCAAAGTACAGAGTTTATCATTCCGGCATCTACAATTCCAAGGGGAATTTGTGCTAAAAATATTCTAATCTTTTTAATCTTTTAATTCTCGCTGGGTATCAAACAAAATCTGATTATAATATTAAATTATTGCTTTAACTCACAACTGTAAGAATTATTTATTGTTAACATTTATTTAGCTGTCTGTAAAAAAATCTTGAACGAATACATATATTGAACGTTAACTTCGGTTGTATCAAAAGACATTCGATCGCTTTCACTTTATAAAATCACCATGTGTAGTTAATGTAATGCCTTTAAATTGGACAAACTGGTTTTGAGTATGATTATAGTACAAAATAACTTTTAAATTTAACTAATAATTTTATGCTAGTGACAGAAAGATATTTTGTGTATTAGAATTCCGGTATGCAGTTATGAAAGAACCGAGGTTACACAATATGGTCTTAAAGTGACTCAAACTAAACGTTTATTGTCTTAAAGTTAAAAAAATCGAACATAGATGCATTATGCACGTTCCTTACTGGTTGTAAATGTTTAATTCTGTTCCTGTTTACTTAAAATACCATTTTAATGGCGCAAGTTGTTGGTCAAGCTGAAAAACCGAAGCAAAATATTGCAGAATCACACAAAAAATGGGACACCTTTGTTGGCATCCCTTCAATAACTTTTTTGTAACACATTTCTTCATCTGTCAAATAGAAACTACAGTTAGCATACATATATGGCTAGGTACTAGTCGTATACATTATACAAATATTCCTAGAAAATCCCCATACCTGTTGATAATTTATCCATATTCCTGAATATTTACGCGAAAACTGACAACATTAGTCATAGACTACACGTTTTTCTCGCTTAAAGGTCATGTGACACGACTATAGCAACTTTGTCTATTCAAAATAATCATAAAGTACTGATTAAAATGGTTTAACTGCGAAATTATGAAAATGTTGCTTTTGATAAGAAAAAACGTGTTTTTGATGATCGGCTGTTTCCGTTTCGACATCGGTAGTTTCCGCCGCAATTTTTGGTTGTGACGTAGATTTATCCCTACTGTACTAGGCAGTAGTGCAGAATTACACTGCTCATAACACAACCGTTTTCAAATATAAAAAAAGTACTGTAACATTAAACCACAAGTGCAAGAAACACAATAAAGGCACACTTATAAAAATAACATGCTATAAATTGTAAATAAAATAAAATAATGTGATTACTTCTCGATTTTTATACGTAAATTCAAACTTTGTGCCGGGAGAACGGGTTGTAATTTTACCTTAATAAATATTCCAATTTCTTCCATGTTGTGGTTCTATATAACACAATCTCCACGTTTTTACATGCTGCGTAAATCTTCCTCACTTGATGTTTACGTCATAAACAAATTCTTTTTCATTTAAGTGTAGTAAAATTGAAATGAATTTAGGTGATCTAATGTTTTAACATATGTTTCACTGGAATGGAAATTCACACTACAGTGTATTTTCACGTTAGGATATTGTTTGAAAAATAATAATATGGCATGTCCATCAAGTAGAAATTTGTGTCTGCTTATAAATTAATATCCAATGAAATGTCAAAGATCCATAAATCACGCCTTATACTGTGGGATTTATGCAAATTAACCTGCCCAAATGGGACCCTTGTATATTCTGCATAGCTGTCAAAACAAAGCAATTAACTTTTTTATGACCCAATCAATGATAAAGTTGAGACAAATAGCAAAATTTTATGGCAAGTGATCTTACAAATTGATTGAATTACTTTTGATCAGTCACACTTGTCAAAACATTATGTAATAGCTTGTTCCAATTAACATGTCTGAATGATTTTTAGTTTAGAAGCTTCCATGCAGATACATATTTTTATAAGATAATTAAATGTAATAGATCTATTTATGATGAAAATAAAAATCATTCGACTTCTTAATGTGAATAAATTATTAAAAAAACAAAAATAATGTGTTTGTGTTATGATTTTGACATAGTTTTTAGGGCTTCTTCATATTATTTGTTCTTTCATCATTATTGTTTGTTTTCAAAAAAATGTAGAATGAATAAGCCAAAAAAAAAAGATATGCATTTATAATGAAAAAAAATCATAGATCTAGTCAAAGATAACTTACGCGTACCCCAGGCAAAATATACCACAGACAAATAAGCAACACATCACTGTAACATGTGTAAGGAGAATGTTTTTATGGAAAAAAATCTCTCGATTGGAGTTAGTAAATCAAGTCTTCCAACAAACTGCATCGGATAAAAATAAGCATGTTCAAAATATTTTTGGATCAGTTACTTGAAAAATATCTCTTAGTCAAGATATTTTCACTGATGTATCTTTTAATTCTCTAACCCTGATTGAACTAGCCTCTATATAATATTGTTCATTGGCTTCGTAATTCCATCAAAATTTCAAATTATTTATTAAAAAAAATCTTCATTGTATTTTCATGATGTTAGCTTAACTTGTTCAATTTTGTTATTTTACTATATTCAGTCTACATTTTCACTTTCCATCATAATTTTAAAGTTTTTGTTAACAATCTAGGCAGCTGTGTAAAGTGGCAAGGGATAAATGTGCGTCACATCCGGTTTCGCTCGTGACAGGTGCGCGCGACCAAGTGCGTAAAATATGGATTTTAATTTGCTATAAAAACATCTTTAAGTTGAAAATTACCTGCGGAATTTTGTAAAACAGTCCTAGTTAGATATATATTTTTCGCTCTTATGAAAATTTCGAGGTCAAAAATTCGTGTCACATGACCTTTAAAGCACCGAGCTACATGATTTAGGTCCTACCCCTTGATTCCGTGACTTATATTAGACTAGTAATAGTAAACAAAACAGAGAAAAAAAAACACACACACACACACATTAAAAAAAGTAGTCCAGGTGATAGGATTGCCTAACACAGACTAGATCATGACCTTTATGGCATATTAGTTAAATACAACACAGAAAGAAAGTGTTTGATCGAGTATAAAGGGACTACTGTTCGGAAAAGATAGTTTTGTGCAACAATGCACGTTAATGATTACTGTAATCAAGTACTGGTGTGACCCAGGAACAAATCATAAAAGCTGAAAGACTGCAAAAGGAGGGGAACATAAACAAATATTCAGCTTTTTCGTAAGAGCCTACGATGTTTCATATTACTGTCAGTCAAGTCACGTGAGTTACCTCCCGTTAATAAGACAAATGATCAGCAGCCGGATAAACTGACAATCAAATTATAAATTTATTGCAAAAGTAAGAATATAAACATATATATTGATTTACAATCAATAAAACAAAAAACTTTGACATAGTAATAAAGGTCTTCTTGATCGTCGATTATTCCAAGCATATTAAAGTAGTATAGTATTCGACTTAATCAATTTCGGATACTACGTAAAAAAGATATTGGAACAAATTTTGTAAAAACGAATATTCGAATATATTCGAACATGGAAAACAAATATTCGAACATCAAATTCCTTATTCGTTCCCGGCCCTAGTATATATCATAAATTAGAGGACGGGAAAATGTCTAAGTTTGGTGAATAGCTACATAAAAGGAAATAGCCGTTGTTTAAAACTTTAAAAGGTCATTTTCTTAAAATATGTGTTTTCATAAAGACTGAAAGAAAAAAATAACAAGCAAATTATTACAGTAACCTATCTGTTGACATATTGACCGACTTGGTAAAAAGATAGTGTCTTCCATTGATAGAAATCATGTGGAAAGTTTATCAGTTTATCTTTTAGTTTTCTTCTTTTCATTACTTTTATCTTTTTCATCAAGCTGTTTCTAGTGTAAACAATAATTTAGAGTAGTAATAACGACTGAACACGCGACGAACACTGGGGGTGTGTCAATCCTTTCGCTATATACCTCTTTAAAGGCGTGTTTAAATGTGCCAACCAGAGAAGTCAGTTCAGGGGGTGTGTCGAATAACGACCTTCACATTGCAAAAGGAAAATATTTTAGTTTGCAAAATTTTCCTGTAAGTTTTTGTGTAAATATTGAGGATAAAACTGTAAGACCGTAGACAAAATGATTTAGTATTAAGGCAATATAAAACGTCTGTTCGTATTACATTTGCGCAGACGTATTTTTATTGAAATAAAACGATCTGGAAGACTGCCATTTCACAAACGCAAGATAGTGCTGAAACGTCAGATCAGGCGAGTCATGAGTGATCAGACGCAAGCAAATGCGATGTCAATTTAATTCCCGTTTACATTTAGAACGGATATGTTGCTTCTTAAAGAACTTACGTTAAGCCATAGTGACATGACAAAATGAGATAAACTGCTTAATTAAAAGCCAGTATAACACGTGTGCCTATATAAACATATATCCATAGCCAGTCTAGTCATCTTTCAAGTATAAAACTAGAACTACCACTGAAGGTGATAGATACCCCCACCACACCGCGTTGACTCTACAATTTTTAAATTTAAAAGTTATTCAGTAGAAAACCGATGGATGTTTCCCGAATAAATGCCAATTCCAAAAGGGCTATTGTTTCATATGTATTTTTTTAAGTATGAAAATAACAAAGGGCAATAACTCCTAAATTATGCAAAACAGAGTTACCGTCCTTGCACGCTGCACTTCTCCTCATTGAGATCTATCTACCAATAAAGTTTCATGTTAATATCTCTTATATACTTTGTGAGATATGCCCCGGACAAACAATTAGTGAGAAATTTCAAAAGGCAATAACTCAAAAATTGATAAAGCAAGAGTTATGGTTCTTGTGCACTGCACTGCTCATCAATGAGATCTATCTACTTATAAAGTTTCAAGTTGATAACTCTTATACTTTGTGAGATATGCCCCGGACAAAAAATAAGTATGAGAAATTTCAAAGGGCAATAACTCAAAAATTAATAAAGCAAGAGTTATGGTTCTTGTGCATTGCCCTGTTCCTTAATGAGATCTCACTACCTATGAAGTTTGGTCTTGATATCTCTCATAGTTTTTGTGTTATGCTCCGGGCAAAATTATGACGGACGGACGGACGAACGGACAAACAGACGGGACGGACGGACGGACAAAGCGGCAACTATATGCTCGCCCTTCGGGGAGCATAAAAAATCCAAACAAAAAAAAGGAATAAAGGGACATAATTCAGTGAAAAATAAAGGCAGAATTTAGGTTCTTTGTAAAAGAGACAAAGGAGTATGCCAAATATAGAAGTTGCATCTTAAAGCATTTTCAAGAAAATGCCCTGCAACAGACATAACGATGGACATAGGGCCATGATTCCAATATAACCCCAATCACTTTTGGTTGGGGAAAATTGGCAGAGTTCTGGTTCTTGTAGTCTGCACCTCTACTTTATGTCCTCTGTCATTATGTCATATTTCAATACATTGGCAGTGTATAGTTCTTAAGATTTGCCCTGGAACAAAGGAAATTTGATTATAAGAAATAATTTAAAAAAGAAGCAAGGATTATTCATGGCACTGGTACAGTGTGTGAAGATTCAAGTATGTCTCTTTAATACATGTTGAGTTATTCTCCAGTCAAGAATATCATAAATTATCAATAAAGGGAAGTTACTTGAAAATAAGCAAGAATAGAGTTATAGTTATTGCAATACAGTTCAAACAGTCATGGATAACAAATATTTGAACACTCTAGCCTGTATGCTAACATAATTTCACATATTCTGTTTTTTCCTTCTCTGTATATGCGAGAAACAGCAGCCCTTAAATCAGTGTGATGAATGGGCTAAATCTCATTTGTCCTTTAACTATTTCAGCACAGCGGTCTGCTTGTGACCTTATTCTGTTATCATGGTGATTAAGTATGCTTGTTTCTTCCTTTATTTGTTTAGTCAAAGAAATGGAACTATGTACTGAAAAAATCTTTTTGCCAAAATTTTTTACATTAGATGTCGGACATTCATTTATTGAGTTAATTCCATTTTCAGTAGCCTTTAATTTCCTCTGTATAAAAAGCAGCAATACGTATAAATAAATGTTTGTTGAAGTTTTAAAGACGGTCAGAGTCTTTCGATGAACATATTTCCTCTAAAGATCATTGTGAAATGATTTTTATCCATAACATGTACTACGCAAAGAAACTAAACAACTCATTGTGCGTACCTTTTGACGTTCTATTGTGACGTCAAAATATAATGACGTACTAACGTCAACGTTCAGTTAAAGTTAGCAACGTGTTGAAGTAGAGAGGTAAACAAGATAAGGAGGTGCAAATTTAAATTTCTAAGAAAGAAGTATGACAGATACAATAGATACCTGGTATAAGCCAAACCTGCTCTACAATATTAATTACAGTAAGTGTTTTTTCTCTTTCTTAAAGATCTATTTTAAGTTTTTTTTTATAATAGATACTAGATAGGCTTTTTTTATTTGTGAGCTAGAGAAAAAAAAATTCAGTCTAAAAATCATTAAAATGTGAATCGAATTTCAAAAGAGTGGACAAAATTGAATTTGATATACATCGTATTGTAAATAAACGTGACACTCAAAAATTAGAAGCCTGCAAAATATTCACAAATTAACGCAAAAATAAAATATTTCAAACTACTCGGATAATAAAGTTATTTTCTGTACTTTATCGAGACGTCATATCTGTAAAACCATTTCCCCCTTTAAAATTACAACAACAAAAGCATCATTCAATTATCATTCACAAAACGTAATGCTGGAAAAACTCCAGAATCAAATTGTACAATAATTAATGACACATTTTTTAAATCATTATTTCAGGGCCACCAATGCAACTCGAACCACCAAAGATGGTCGTTCTCACGAAAGAATTCAATCCTAGTGTTTTCACTTGCGGTGAACACGGCTGCATGCCACATTATAGAATAGAGAGGAAAGTTTTATGGTCAAATAGAATAGACAAAAATGCAAAAAATGAAGATACTGAAAAGGTGGCGCCATTGAAATGTTCAAGTTTTCCTCAAACGGTCATTTGTGGAAAGAGAGACAGTGGAATATATTGCAAGACACGGAGAACATCGGTTGGGGTAGATATTACCAGAGAAGTCGAAGCTTTTGTACATGACTTTTCCTGCAGATTGCTTGATGCAGTTTCAGCAGAATCTACCAAGAATCCAAACGCTTCCGTTATACACGAATCTCCCAGGATGCTTCACGTTGCCGCTTCAAAAGAATCTTCCGAGATGCTTTATGATTCCTCTACACCCAAATCAAACCTAAGTCTTATTGGTGGCACTGTCATCGAGTCTTCAAAAGGGTTTAATAACGCTGTAACACAAGACTCACCGAAGGGCCCGATTGATGTCCCTACATATGAATTACCGGCAAGGTTGAATGTCGCAGCTACACATGAAATCTCCACGATGTCGGCCGATGGTAAACTGGTAAATATCGTACTGTAAGTCTCGTTAACAACACACAACATGAAACTTCAGAGAGATTGGAGACCAGCAACAATGGGTTTGGCTCTTCATTTGGCATCATGGAAGTGTTCTGTGACAGTGAACTACACACAGGGCGAGCTTCGTTTAAAGGATAGTTGAACAATAGGTCTTCTTTTCACACATTTTAATTAAATACATGTTCTTAGAAAAGTTTTGTTCAAATAAAGTAAAAAGACATCATGAGCTCCTTAACTTAGATAACTGAGTGAACACTTTCGAAATGATACAGTCTGTCGACATAAATACATTGGATATATATTTGAATTCTGTGTCTTTTCTTTAACAGGTGCATTTTGAAGAACACAGACTGAAAATGGCTCATGGAATGATTCAAAGCATGTAATATACATGTAGAATTATATTTTATATGGCTCTGGAACAATCATTCACATATTTTTGATAAATTATATTTATTTTCGAACTGCCTTTGATTTTTGTCTTCTCATCTATTGACTTAACAAAAAGGACATAATTATTAAGTAAAAGAAATCTGAGATCAAGATCATAAAACGTTTGCGAATAGACAAAACGTCTTTTAAGAAGTTATACTTCCGGGAATGAAAAATGGCTGGAAATAAGTTGAGGTACAGATGTAATCGCTATGTTTACGTGTAAATACGATATTACATTATGGTAAATAGAAAATATTTTGGTTTTATAGAACCTTGATATTTTGCTCACATTGGAAAAATCTTCTGCTTTATTTCATTGCGCAAATTTTTGAATACCCAGCACAATACTTGCATTCGCTTATGCTGATATATTTCGGTATTTATTGCCATATGATTATTGTTTTCAAGTGTCCATGGATCCTGCCACATTGGATTTGAAGTTCAAATTTTTTATTTTCATGTAAATGAACTATTATTTCATAATAATAGTGTCTCGTGAAATCTTCATAAGTCTTAGAGTATAGTCCTTGCAAACGAAATGAAAATGTGATAGGCAAAGACTAAACTTTATTAAAACGATTTCCTTTTTGAATAACGTTATTCACTTCAAGAAATATTACAGCTGGATCAATGTCAAGGTCACAATGAGGTTCAAGGGTTAAAACATTTATTAGTTTTCACATGCATTATTTCTTAAAATAATTTACCGTATCAAGACAATATATTGTGTTCATGTTTTGCCTTACTGGGTTCAAAATGTCTATTGAAATCATAGGCGTTTTCTTTCTTTATGCATTCTTTTTACATTTTTACATTCATTTATGGAATTCTTTTGTCTGAGCAATACCTCCCGAGCCACCTTTATGTGAGCTGGGTCTTTACCTTAACACAATTATATAATGCAATGAAACATTGATTACTGGGTTGGGGAAAGGGTCTAGCATATCGTTATTTCTCATTTTTCCCATATCTTCAAAAAAATGAGGTTGTGTGAAATCACATTTCTATCATCTTCAAAGTAAAAGACACGTTGAAGAGAATTAAGCATTGAAATCTTATATTCGACAGAAGCGCGTGTTTATATGTCATTTTATCAATATCTGACTAACGGGCTTATAAGCCAGTAGGTTAGGTTTGATCGAACATTGTTAATAACGTACTCAAGTTATTTCAATATGCGTGACGGTTTAGTTATTTTTGTATTTACATAAAAAATGCTAAACGCATTATGCTTATTTCTTCTAAAGTTGGAATGAATTCACGATACAAACTCTTTCGGCTGTGCTTCTTGCATCAGTGCTTTGCATAAAACTGGATATATATATATATATATATATATATATATATATATATATATATATATATATATATATATATATATATATATAGAGAGAGAGAGAGAGAGAGAGAGAGAGAGAGAGAGAGAGAGAGAGGAACATATAGAAGTCGAAATTAAGTTTTAACCTTTTTGGTATTCCTGTTCTTTGTTAAAATAGGTTCTTTTTTATTTATTTATTTTCGACTGAAAAAATAAGCTCAGTTTCTTTACTTCGCGCCAGTTCGCGGTCAATCTACTCTAAAAGGATTCAAACCACTGACCTACCTTTGAGGTGTCTGACGTTTTACATTGTTTTGATATTTTGCCAAGAATACCGCGTTTTATTTTGAAACTGAGGGTGCTTCAGAAGAAAAAAAACAACAACAAAAGTCAACCCTAAGACCCTAAAAAGAAATGAAATAAATCAACATACAGGAAAGCGCAGGATAGTTTGGAGGGTAAAATTAAAAAAGCTTGCCCAATGGGCGGTTAACATAGGGCGGAAGACTGTTATAGATTATTTCCTATCTATTAAAGAAATAGAAAAACTAGTCATGAAACATTATTTTTATTTGTTTAACTATTTAATTTTGTTACAACATAAAAAAGTAAAACTTAGATATGCATTCTTTACATATACAATAAATCATGCAATAAACATATCTATATAATAAAAATATCGATATATAAAAACGCTGAACAACATTATCAAAAAGCATATGGGTGTAATGGCTGATGGATATATGTATTAAACAGTGAAATATGAAATAAACACACTTAGATTATTGCGTGTTAATATCAAGTAGTAGGTGAAAGTGAACAAAGCTTTTGACTGTATGGCTTAAGTACATGTACAATGCAAAATGAACATATACCAATTCTTGTGGTTTACAAATAAAACTGTTCTAAAATTGTTGCCCTGCATTCTTATTATCAAAGTGATCGAAATTAAGCTGAAATGTGAAGAACGGAGTAACGCCAGGTTCACACAGCATAGCAACATTGAAACATTGTTGTCTTAAGTCTTTCGTCGTCTGCACTTTCTATAAAACATTTTTTGCGGCGAATTTATTAATGACTGAATTTGAAAGAGCATGAATTGCACTTCTCCGAACATTTACGGGCACGACCGGAATATCGTAGTCGGGCTTATAGTTTCCTCGGCGATGGTTGCCGTAGAAACGGGCAACGACGTCAATTGTAGATTTCACTGTAGTTGTGACGTCATTAGTGCTGCCAATGTTCGGGTTGACCTCTGCTACATCTACCACTGCCAGACGGCCTGAAAAGTTCGACTGGAGATGTTAATTTGAAAAAATCTGAGGGTAAATCTGGTAACGTTAGGGCCCTAAGATAACATTTCTGCCATACTTAGTTTTCATATTTAGCATAAACATTCACAATAACTGCTTCAACAAGAAATCAACATTAATGCATGCTCTTCCGTTCATTCTTATAATCTGGTATTAGAAAAAAATACGTTTCACAGCTTATTTTAAACTCTTAAAACTTACACTCGGTATGCTTTTAATTGCAAGAACGTGCATTTGCTGCCAAACGAAGGCTGTCTGTGTGGGTTTCCTTCCACAATAATATTGTTCTTAGTACTACCTACCTGTATTTGCGACCTCTTCGGCTATGTAAGAAATCTCCCTAACTGACAGCCCACCACTCACTGGGGTTCCTGTGCTTGGGGTGTGTGCAGGATCCATTGCGTCCACGTCAAAACTCACGTGAATTTTCTTATTTCCTCTAAAATAAGATTTTTATTATACATAGAGAATAATAGGTTAGTGTCTTAATATGAGAAAGTTTATCTGGCAAGGCGTAGGAATTTATCGGGTGAGCCGAAGGCGAACCCGATAAATTCCGCAGCCGAGCCGGATAAACTTTCTCATTTAAGACACATATCTATTATTCTATTTATCCTGTCACATCTGGCATTTGTCAATAAATTACTATGATATTGAAAACCTATCTTTAAAGTGTTTCAAATGTCAAGGTTATCCGCCAGGTGAACATATACACAAAAAATAGTTCCAAAATTTCGATATATTTTTCCTTAAATGATCATGCTATATTATAAGATCTAGATACTGAAATATTTATTTTTTATTCAAGTAGTCTTTGTTTGTAATAACAACCATTTAATAACTTTCTTCTGATTATAAACACAAAAGTTGTCCATGACGTCACCAGTGATGACGTAGCATGTGCCGTATAAAGCAAAATTTATACGACCCCCCTTTATCGGGTCGGATATGAAATAATTGACAGGATAAAAAACATTACTTTCTATACACTGCAAGGAATATCTATATTTTTACTTATATAAACAACTGACTCATTACAATCATTTTAACCATCTAGTACTCGTTCAGGTAGCAAATATATTCCTTTACAATCACATAATTTAGTACATTTAAAGTTCTTTTCTTTTCAAAATGGTAACTGTTACAGGTTGAATTTGGACTTTCTTCCATAAAATTTTAATCTTTTTAACTTCAAGTCCCTTAAATAATTTCAAATGCAAAAAATGGTTTGAGAGACGTCAATAATACTTCTGAATAAGCGATCTAATATACATCGGAAAACATTCCTATATTTCACACTAATGATAACTAAAAGATAGGTAAACACAGTTGAGTTAAAATGGTGATAGGATTCGAATCCACGTCTTCCTCGTGAGAAGCCTGACCCTGTACTCTTTTGCCTAGTCCAGGCACCCGGGAAGAAAGTAAGAACACTTACTCTGGGTCTACCGCTTTCAGTGCAATATCCAGGACTTCTCTGATACCGTGTCTGTCAACTTCCTGCATACTGAATGCATGTAGGCCAAACTTGTCGATGATTTTGCTACAAAATACATGTGGGATTATTGTTGTTTTGTACAAAAATATTTAGAGAACTTGTACTGACACATCAAACGAAAAGGATTACCTAAAGACGTTTATGTCGATCTTTGTTTATAGCCGAGCTATTACAAGTAAAAGCACACCCGAGAAGACACTTAAAATTTAATCTGTAACACTTATTTGTAAACTTTAAATAGAATTTTCTTCTTAAAAACAGTGAAAACTTTGCCTTACCTCTCGCCAGGATCAACATCCCGAAGACCTATCCATGCAACCTGGTTACAGTCGATGCTGAAATGACAGAACTTGTATTTACCGATATGTCTATGACGCATTTCATTTGATTTGACACGGTCGTTTCAATATAGTTAAGATGAGAGTATTTTTATAAACAGTAAAACTTTGAAAATAGTGATTCAGAGGGTCGGAGAGAAAATCAAACAAAAACTTTGTTCCAAATAATTCCTTACCAAGCTTGAATATTTTCCCAGCCTCCTGGCATATGTGGAACGTATGGGTCAAGCTCCCGAACCAGGAAAGAGAGAGGCATGCCGTGAAGATTCCCGCTGTCTGATGTCAATGGTGTATTAATATCTGCGTGCGCATCAATCCACAGAACTGCCATATCCGGATGTACTCTGGCATGTCCCATTATAGTTCCAATGGCCATGCTGTGGTCACCTCCAAGGGCAAGACAATGGCCTTCTGTTCGTAATACATGCTCCACTTTGTCAGCGGTCTATACAATGAAAACAAGCATTTCAATTTTAAACTAATACCTCACTTTATAACATGATCGTTTCAGCGCTACAAAACAAGTTGAGAGGATTTTTTTCTTCAGAAACCATAATGCCTAGGGTTAGATATTTGCTGTGTAGCATTGTCTAGAGGACCCTTTACTTTGCACAAATCATGATCCCTGGGTCAAAACTGGCCACGCCACAGGGGACACTTGATTTTACATAGAGTTATATAGAAAAGTAAGGCCTTGAGCTTTGTCTAATAAAACAATTGATTAATAAGATCACAGGTTCTACAGACTGCATTTAAACAGTATCACCAACAGAGGAATATTACAAGATTACGAAAGATTTTGTTGTAATATTAAACAGGAAAAATAAATGATTAAGATTTTACGGAATTCATGTGTACTTAGATAAAGCACCTTCAAAAGAGTAGGCATCAAGACTTGTATTACGAAGAATGAGAAACCTACCGCAAGAGTACCAAGCGCCACATTCCTTGGGTTTTTCACATTGCCGTGATGTGGATCGTCCTCAGTGGGGTAGAAGTCAATGTCCCCATGATCAGTCACTTCACACCCGATGTTTTGAAGTCTGCCAACTAGACCAGCGTCTCGGAGAGCTTTCGGTCCTTTCTCCGTCCCGTCCTTCCTCTGAAAATAAAACTCTGAAATTATATTGAAATAAATAATACGTGTAATAACAACCATCGCCGTCATCTTAATCGTGAGCAGCAGAATTTGACTCTTCGACGACGACAACGATAATGATTATATTTATAATGATGACGACGACAACGACGACTACTGTGTTGATGAGGATGATTAGCTATAGATCTCTGTTATAATAAAAATTACGGTTTTACAAATGGATGAACATCACATTGGAAGAAAAAAATAAAATAGATACTTTTGTTGCTGTCCTAAACTCTGATTTTAATAAGAAAAAGAGGACGAAACCAGGAGCTGAAAATACCCTTCTTAAACAACAAATACAAGTCAAACAGCTCCTCCAGACAATGGCTTTTGAACAGTGATAAATTATTTTTATGGTTATAATATTTCTGCTGTTTCTATGTTCACTGTAATATCTTTATCTGAAAAATTAACTTAAGTGAGAAAAGGGAGAAACAAGTTTCAATCGAACCAATAGAATATTGAAACTAGTGATTTATGGATTATCGCTAAGTCGGCGAACACTGGTTATCTAGAAAGATGTCGGCGATAAGAAATTAGCAATAACAATGTCGGCGACATCGCGTACGGTGCTTTCCAGTCAGAGACATATTATTCCAGTAATCTAGGCTAACTCAGTTAAATAATCCAAGTCAACTGTACTTTTTTGTTTTCTCTCTCTCTTCTTCTGTTTTGTTTTTAAATTTTAATATCACGAATAGCATCGATATTCAACTCTGAAAATGTTTCGAAAAGCCATACATTTACTCTTAATAAAACATTAAACATGTCAAGAAGATTGTCAGAAATTTTTGTTCGTGAAATCGCAAAATAACACGGAATTTCTTGGTCAATGGCCGTCTTTAACCATTTGCAGCAAAGGTTTTTTAATTGATTGAAAAACGTATCTCTCCTTTTTAGAACTTCTAATTGATAATCTTGAAAAAGGTCTTATCTTTAAATAGGTATACCCAAACACTTCTTCAAGATCATATAAATGTGAACGCTACTGAAAGAACTGTAACCGAAAGTCAAGGTGTCAAAACATATATCATTGTTGATGAAACTATTCTGGACGCTTCAATTTGTTAAATTAAATTGCATGCTTCTAAAACATAGCCAGAATGTAAAATTAAAACAGCGAATATGAATTAATGCAATAAAACAAGACAATGCTGAGTAATAAAAAGACAACAGAAGGGGAACATATTCCCGAAATGAAAAAAAAAGTTAAAACTGCACTAATTAAATTTAACTTTGCAGAACATTTAAAACATCGTCTTTTTATTTCAAGAAAGAACCACCACGACAGTATATTTAAAGACGAAAAATAGCTCGTTACCTGCCCTTTGCAGACGGGGACGTCAACAATGCCAAGATGCCTCCACGTGCCTAAAGAACCCCGCCTTTCAATGTTTAACTTCTGTAACTGTTCCGTTATTTCCGTCATAGTTGCAAGCTGTGCGCACGTAAATGTTCAAGAAAATATAAAATTCTCGTCCTCTAGAAAATTTGAAATATCTCTGGTCTTATTGACACTGACTGGATTTATATACTCACTGTAAAACCTATATGTAAATGAGGTATCAGTCCCGGTTGAATGGGCGGGGCTTTGATTAACCCGACAATTTCAATACAGAGCAAAATTTTCACAGTACAGATATTTTGGGAGTCTGCCTGGATACTTTTAAGTGTTATAACAATATGTGATTTAGACATAATTTGACAATATTCCCATCATGCTGTCCCAAACCGCAACCACAAATGGGCTTGTGAATTAGTCTGACCAAATGCATGTAATACAATTAACATCGGCCGCTGTTAGTAATTAGTAGTACTAATTACCAAAACAGACCTCGATTATTCAGTGCTTTGACATCTGTTTGACTTTGACCGAACTTAGAAGATTTTGTGTTTATCACATTTGTGTGAGCAACAAAACTGTGGAATGAACAAAAATATCTTTTTGAACGGTAGGTTAGAATCGGCTAGTCATGCATATACATGAGGTTCCAGAACCTGCCTTGGAATGAACAAAAATATCTCTTTGAACGGTAGGCTAGAATCGCCTAGTCATGCATATACATGAGGTTCCAGAACCTGCCTTGGAATGAACAAAAATATCTCTTTGAACAGTAGGCTAGAATCGCCTAGTCATGCATATACATGAGCTTCCAGAACCTGCCTTGGAATGAACAAAATATCTCTTTGAACGGTAGGCTAGAATCGCCTAGTCATGCATATACATGAGGTTCCAGAACCTGCCTTGGATGAACAAAAATATCTCTTTGAACGGTAGGCTAGAATCGCCTAGTCATGCATATACATGAGGTTCCAGAACCTGCCTTGTAATGAACAAAATATCTCTTTGAACGGTAGGCTAGAATCGCCTAGTCATGCATATACATGAGGTTCCAGAACCTGCCTTGGATGAACAAAAATATCTCTTTGAACGGTAGGCTAGAATCGCCTAGTCATGCATATACATGAGCTTCCAGAACCTGCCTTAGAATGAACAAAATATCTCTTTGGACGGTAGGCTAGAATCGCCTAGTCATGCATATACATGAGCTTCCAGAACCTGCCTTGGAATGAACAAAATATCTCTTTGAACGGTAGGCTAGAATCGCCTAGTCATGCATATACATGAGCTTCCAGAACCTGCCTTGGAATGAACAAAAATATCTCTTTGAACGGTAAGCTAGAATCGCCTAGTCATGCATATACATGAGCTTCCAGAACCTGCCTTGGAATGAACAAAAATATCTCTTTGACCGGTAGGCTAGACTCGCCTAGTCATGCATATACATGAGCTTCCAGAACCTGTCTTGTAAAGTTTCATTTAAGTTATTCATGCATGCCATTTGTATTTGCTGTGAACTTCTTAATTATAAAAAAAAAATATATATAATTCAAATCTGTACCTCTCAACGTTTTTTTTATCATTAAGACAGTCGTTATAAAAGAAGAAATGGAATCATTCTTAATTGATTTCTATTCAGTTCTAATTCTATTTGCTGTCTGTAGCCGCTACTGACATCATCTGTCTGAAGATCAATTTTAATGTGTCTTTTACATCAAAATCATTGCTTTGCCGTTAACGGCGTTTTTTGTACAGTAATGTTGTTCCATCCCTGACTGAAGATTCGAGTCAACAGAAGATGCAAATATAGAACAAATTTCGGTCATTGAAGGTGTGTCCGTCTGAATATAAATCTATCTAATCAGAATCTAGAGTTATGGGGGTGTGTCAGAGGTGTGTCTATGACCTTCACCTGTTTCGTGTCTTTCATAAGCTTCCTCATCGAAAACATTATCAGATTAAAACTGCCTTTTCATTTTGGTATGTTTTTCTTGTAACTTAAAATACCATCAAAGATTTATCGCTAGGTAACTTAAATAAACAAAATATTTACGTTAAACTGCGTAGTTAAGTTGTAACAGATACAGACCACATATTTACAAAACACGTGAAGTAATTGTAAGACAGATAAGCTAATGTGCTTTTAGAGATCATTTTCAAAATATGTTACTCCACTCACGTGTGCTTAAGGCCTTCTTTGTCTGTTGAATAGACAGAAATTCGTTTGTTGATTTCTCTCGTGGCAGTAACTTTAGAATGGCCTAAGTTAGCTTTTTATTGACCTAGCTTTTCAAACTAAAGATATATCTTGCATCATAAATTTTTTGTCTTATTTTAATCTTTGTGTTTTAATACATATAAATTAAATCAAATTAAATTATATGCGCAGAAGAATAACTCTCTATGCAAAACATGGATTTCCTACCTCAACCTCCAAATGTTATGTTCACCGGTTTATAAATACTGGTGATGTGCCGGACTTCTGTTTCTGACATATTGTGCGACGCTTAGTATAATTGTTACCCTCTTTGCCTGAGTACATGCGGCCGTTGACTTCTTACATTAACGTATACTGATTTGAGACTTATTATTTGACATCATCACCTAATACACTGAAAATTGACAGTATTATTGGTACCTTTCAGAAACGATTGTTCAGTTGTGTACCAGTGCTGTTGAAAATCATTTTGTTTGTACGGCCTTCAGCAATCTTTACGTTTTTCGCGAATGTACGATTTAAAATCATCTTTACTTTGAAGGCTAGTAATTATCAACCCCCATTCTTAGTAAGAAACTGTCATCAATCTTGTATGAAGTATGAAATGTGAAGCATGCAAAATAGTATAAACTTAAACGCTGCTTTGTTGTCAATGATAAGTCATATATGACCATCTATTTCAGTTTATACTTATCACCTGTACCACTTACACATAAGATAGACTCTCTCTGGTTTAGTTAAATTCTATGGCGGAAAGTGCAATTTACAGAGACAATTTGTTTAGCGTATATTACCGTAACATGGGTCCAGAGGTCCGCCAGAGAGAATTAGTAGTATGCAGTAGCGGTGGAATAGCGGTGGAAGTAGACAACAAGTGTTGTACCTTGCCAATGGACATGGCTCGTTAATTTGATTACCTAATATTAACACCTTTTATGAGATTTATTTTCTTACACTTTCTGACGCTAAATAAGGGTTTGACATCTTCCAACATCATGCAGCTGCAGGAAACAAATAAGAAATCTAAACGTACATACAGTGTACATGTATATATCATAAATTAGAGGACGGGAAAACGTCTAAGTTTGGTATAATAGCTACTATAAAAGGAAATAGCTGTTGTTTAAAACTTTAAAAGGCCATTTTCTTAAAATATGTGTTTCATAAAGACTGAAAGAAAAAAAATAACAAGCAAATTATTACAGTAACCTATCTGTTGACATATTGACCGACTTGGTAAAAAGATAGTGTCTTCCATTGATAGAAATCATGTGGAAAGTTTATCAGTTCATCTTTTAGTTTTCTTCTTTTCATTACTTTTATCTTTTTCATCAAGCTGTTTTTAGTGTAAACAATAATTTAGAGTAGTAATTACGACTGAAATAGAAGCTGAACACGCGACGAACACTGGGGGTGTGTCAATCCTTTCGCTATATACCTCTTTAAGGGCGTGTTTAAATGAGCCAACCAGAGAAGTCAGTCCAGGGGGTGTGTCGAAAACGACCTTTACATTGCAAAAGGAAAATATTTTAGTTTGCAAAATTTTCCTGTAAGTTTTTGTGTAAATATTGAGGATAAAACTGTAAGACCGTAGACAAAATGATTTAGTATTAGGCAATATAAAACGTCTGTTCGTATTACATTTGCGCAGACGTATTTTTATTGAAATAAAACGATCTGGCAGACTGCCATTTCACAAACGCGAGATAGTGTTGAAACGTCAGATCAGGCGAGTCATGAGTGATCAGACGTAAGCAAATGCAATGTCAAATTCCCGTTTACATTTAGGGCATACTTTTGACAACGGATATGTTGCTTCTTAAAGAACTTAAGTTAAGCCACAGTGACATGACCAAATGAGATAAACTGCTTAATTAAAAGCCAGTATAACACGTGTGCCTATATAAACATATGTCCATAGCCAGACTAGCCATCTTTCAAGTATAAAACTAGAACTACCACTGAAGGTGATAGATATCCCCGCCACACCGCGTTGACCCTACAATTTTTAAAAATAATTAAAAAAATAAGAAGTCCTTTACACTGCACTACTCAACCTGTGTAAAATTTCAACAAAGTCAGCCATGTAGTTTGAGTTAAACTACTTAGTATGAAGAAAGAAATTCAATTCAGGGAAGTAATTCAAAATAAAAAGGCAGAGTTATGGTGCTTGTACTCTGCACTTCTACTTTATGTCCTCTGTCAGTTTCAATGATATGTAGTACACAGTTTTTAAGTTATGCCCTGGATAAAAAGGAAATTTGATATAAAGACAAAAAAAAGAAACAAGGGCAAGTTATGGGACTGTACAGTCCTCTTCCTCTCAATGTTCTCTAATATTGTGCTGAGTTATGCTACTGTCGAGAATATTTTAATAAAGGGAGGTGATTTGAAAACGAGCACGAGCAGACTTATAGTTCTTGGTATAGAAGTTCAAACAGTCGTGTTTAAAAAATCTGCATGTGTTACTAAATATGAAAAAAAAAATCCAAACAAAAAACTGAATAAAGGGACATAATTCAGTGAAAAATAAAGGCAGAATTTAGGTTCTTTGTAAAAGAGACAAAGGGGTATGCCAAATATAGAAGTTGTATCTCAAAGCATTTGCAAAAAAATGCCCTGCAACAGACATACCGATGGACATAGGGCCATGATTCCAATATAACCCCAATCACTGTTGGCTGGGGAAAATTGGCAGAGTTCTGGTTCTTGTAGTCTGCACCTCTACTTTATGTCCTCTGTCATTATGTCATATTTCAATAAATTTGCAGTTTATAGTTCTTAAGATTTGCCCTGGAACAAAGGAAATTTGATTATAAGAAATAATTTAAAAAAGAAGCAAGGATTATTTATGGCACTGGTACAGTGTGTGAAGATTCAAGTATGTCTCTTTAATACTTGTTGAGTTATTCTCCAGTCAAGAATATGATAAATTATCAATTAAGGGAAGTTACTTGAAAATAAGCAAGAACAGAGTTATAGATTATTTCAATACATGTTCAAACAGTCATGGATAACAAATATTTGAACACTCTAGTCTGTATGTGTTACAGAATATGAAATAATCCTTTTAAGGAAAACTATATAAAGGAGCATAATTCAGTGAAAAATCAGGGCACAGCTATAGTTCTTAGTAAAAGAGGTCAGCTAGTGGTAACAAAGAAGTACGCCAAGTATCAAAGCTGTTTCTATATAATTTCTAAGAAAAGGCCCTCGTCCTAATTTCCAATGGACATACAGACGGTTATATGGACATAGTGATTCCCCTAAGCGACAGGTATAGTAAATTCTCTTATTTGAATATACCTAAAACTTTCATATTCCTAAATTTAATATCTATTTTTTCACCCTCATAAATGGTACAAGTCCTTTTTCATTTGGTAGCAAGACATGCCTGTTGACATTTATAACCGTTCACAGCAGATGAAGTTGAATTTGGTTGAACGATATGTTTATGGTAATACTGTGCCCTTCAAAGTGATCATGAAGTCATTACAGTTACCAAATTAATATAATGTTATATACTCAACACCAAATGAATGTGTACACAATAAATAGGTTTGTACCATTATAGATTTCATACTGCTGTAAACATAATGAAAATTTTATTGCTGATTCGATCTGGAATCGTTCGCATGAAGTTTTATTTTTTTTTTATTATGTGATCAAAGCAGTAGCACATCACATTCACTTTTTTGAGTAATCAGAAGCTAAATAAAAAGATCATTTTTCTGGCTATCTGACACTGAAATCTGAAATACTGTCTGTGTTGAATGCATTAACCATATCAATTTAAGGTGGAGGTATTAATATATATTCATTCTATGACAGACTGTTTTTTCTGTTCGGATAAGAAGCTGCGGCAGACATAAAGCATAATCATTTAAAAGTACAAATAAATATGAAATGTAAATTTATTATATTATGTACTATATAAAAAATAAACAGTGTATGCAAAATCCATACACTGTATAACACATCACCTTAATAAACAATTTACTTACTTAACTACAATTCATCACATACCATTGGATAAGTTGAAGTTGGCGAGAATGGCCTAAAGAAGGGCTCCCTAATGGGGAGGTTTGTATACCCAAAGGGATTACTTGATAAAAGGAGATGTTGTTTCGTTACTGCCCTTTTTCATGATCCCCAGACAGATTTGCACGTCGCTCGGTCTATAGGTTTGTCGGTAGACACTTGGTTTCCCATCGATATCTGGCGAATGCTTGAGTCAAACTCTTTATTTCTTTACTTTCAGAGGTCATTGTCACAGTGACAGTGAACAGCAAAACCATTTCAGCTTGTGCCCAGGTTCCTCAATCTTGAAAGGCGAGTTGTTCTTGATCAGTAGACGACCCTTATTTTTTCGGTTCACTAGATCAAAGGTCAATGCCAAAGTGACACTGCACAGGAAAACCATTTCTGGTCAATAACTAGGGAACACTTGGACGTTGGCTTCTATTACTTTGAAGGCAGGTTGGTAACAACCAGTAAATGACTACTATTGTTTTTTGTGTCACCAGGTTAAAGGTGAATGCCACAGTCACATTGCACATCAAAACCATTTCTTGGTCAATATCTGGGGAACACTTTGGCATATGCTTCTAATACTGTGAAGGCAGGTTGGTAGTGACCAGAAGATAACTATTGTTTTTTGTGTTGCCAGGTTTAAGGTCAACGCCAAAAAAAAAAAAAAAAAAAACAAAAAAACCCTAGATGTCTCCCCATATAACATTCATGGTCACTGTGACCTTGACCTTTTTCCTAATGACCCAAAAAATGATAGGGGTATTCTATTTAAGAAGAGCAACCATCCTTTGAAATTTGAAGGATCTGGGTCAAATGGTACTCCAGTTATTGAGTGGAAACCGTTTTCACATTCAAGGTCACTGTGACCATGACTTTTGAGAAACTGACTGAAAAACAAGAAAAAAGCATCGCACAACAGATGCAAAATATGCCCATCAACTTAGGCTGTGAACTGATTTCACATGGCCCTGCACAATTATTTAGCAATCATCAAATTATGCAAGAATATTTTTACAACTCTGTGTTGAAACAACACTGAAAGAATCTTATCAATATACCATTCAATATGTATATACCAAAAATGTTTTAAGAGGGGAGATCATTCAAAAATGAGACCTGACAGAGATATATTTCTTGCACACTGCACTTTTACTTCTTATCACATCTTTATTTTAAGTCAATCCCTTTCATACTGATCAAGTTATACTCTGGACAAAAGTTCATTATTAAACCGAAGAAATGTAGATAACTGTAAACTGGATACAGTCGAGTTATGCTTCTTGGTCAATGAACTTCTCCTTGTGACCAGCTGTCTGTTAGGTTTCACATCAACTCATTTCATAGTTTTAAAGTAATGCTCCAGAAACAAATTTATTCAGAAGAGAGATAATCAAAAATGGGACCACACAGAGTTATGGTTCTTGTGCACTGCACTACATCTAATCATCTGTCTTTATCTTAAGTTTCAAGGCAATCCCTTTCATAGTGTTCAAGTAATGCTCCAGATAAAAATTCATTATTGAAATTAAAGAAGGGGAGCTTACTCAAACCCTGGATAAGGAAGAGTTATGATATTTTGGCACTACACTTCTGCTTGTTGCCAGCTGTCTATTATTCAGTTTCACATCAATTCACTTCCCATATAATTATAAAGTTATGCTCTGGTAAAAAAAACAAGAGGGCCATGATGGCCCTAGATCACTCACCTGAGTATTTTGGCTGTAGGTTTGCAGTTAAGCAGTATTTCATGTTTTAATTGAAAATATGTAAGTAATGTAAATATAAATATGTAAATATGTAAAATATCAGTCAATAAATAAAGGCTCTATGACAGAAAGTAGAAATATCTATCATAAGCTATGGTGACCTTGACCTTGACCCAGTGACCTGAAACCCTACCCATGGGTAGAGGTCCATGCAAGGATCTTATATACCGAATATCACAGATATTGGTCTTTAAATGAAGGCTCTATGAGGTACAGTATATAAACCTATTTTTAGCCTCGGTGACCTTTAACCTAATCTAATAATTCGAAAAGGCTTGATAAAGCTTGTTTCATACCAAATCTTAGATCTCAGAGCCTTAAATTGTGGTTTCAGACAAGAAGATTTTTAAAGTTTAACTATATAAGCCTATGTAAAATCAAATGACCCCTGGGTAGGGGCTAAATTTGACCCCAGAGGCATAATTTGAACAAACTTAGTAGAGGTCCACAAGACAATGCTACATACCAAATCTTAAGGCTCAGGTCCTTGTGGTTTCTGACAAGAAGATTTTCAAAGTTTTCCTTATGTAAAATAAGTTGACCCCCGGGGCAGGGCCAAATTTGACCCCAGGGGCATAAATTGAACAAACTTGGTAGAGGTCCACAAGACAATGCTACATACCAAATCTTAGATCTCGGGGGCCTTGTGGTTTCAGACAAGAAGTTTTTTAAAGTTTTACTAGGTAAGCCTATGTAAAATCCAATTGACCCCCTGGTAGGGGCCAAATGTGACCCCAGGGGCATAATTTGAACAAACTTGGTAGAGGTCCACAAGACAATGCTACATACCAAATCTTAAGGCTCAGGGCCTTGTGGTTTCAGACAAGAAGATTTTTAAAATTTCACTATGTTTAATAAGTTGACCCCTGGGGCGGGGCCAAATTTGATCCCAGGGGCATAATTTGAACAAACTTGTTAGAGGTTCACAAGACAATGTTACGTACCAAATCTTAAGGCTCAGGGCCTTGTGGTTTCAGACAAGAAGATTTTAAAAGTTTAACTATATAAGCCTATGTAAAATCCATTGACCCCTGGGATGGGGCCAAATGTGACCCCAGGGGCATAATTTGAACAAACTTGATAGAGGTCCTTTAGACAATGCTACATACCAAATCTTAAGGCTCAGGGCCTTGTGGTTTCAGACAAGAAGATTTTCAAAGTTTTTCCTTTAAGTTGCCATAGCAACCAGAGTTCTTGATGGAATTGAATTTTTTGAACACCTTTGGTAGAGCTTCATGCAAGAAACATCTCAGGCAAGTTTCATCAAATTTGGCCAAGAGGTTTCAGAGGAGATGTCGTTTGAATGAAAGACCGGTCACAATTAATAGCCCACCATGAGCCAAAGGTTCAGGTGAGCTAAACAAAACATAAGTGGAGATAATTAAAATTTGGACCAGTTTGAGTTACAGTTCTTACGCAATGCATTTCTACTTCTTATCATCCATCTTTGTTTTAAGTTTCAAATCAATCCCTTTCATGTTCCTTAAGTCAAAGCCCAAACAAAAATTCATTATGAAATAAGCATGTAACTACAAAAACAAGAGGGCCATGATGGCCCTGTATCGCTCACCTGAGGATGACTGCTAATTTAACAAAGTTGCTATGGACCTGGTTAATTAACCCCAGATGACCCATATTCAAACTTGACCTAGAAATTATTGAAACAATCTCTTTGACAAATTTCAAGGTTATTTGTACTGAAAATGTTACCTCTAGAGTGTTAACAAGGTTTTTCCATATTTGGGCTCTATAACCTAGCTTTTTAACCTAGATGTCCCATATTCGAACTTGAGCTAGAAACCATAGAATTAAGCTTTCTGACAAATTCCCAGGTTGTTTGGAATTATAATGTTACCTCTAGAGTGTTAACAAGGTTTTTCCATATTTGGGCTCTGTGACCTAGTTTTTGACCCAAGATGACCCATACTTCAATTTGAGCTAGAAATTGTCAAAGCAACCTTTCTGAAAATTTTTCAGATTATTTGGGCTGAAAATGTAACCTCTAGAATGTTAACAAGATTTTTCTATTTTTGGGCCATGTGACCTAGTTTTTGATCCCAGATGACCCATATCCAAATATGAAGCTAGAAATCATTGAAACAACCTTTCTGACAAATTTCAAGGACATTTGGACTACAAATGTAACCTCTAGAGCATTAACAAGGTTTTTCTACTTTCGGGCTCTGTGACCTAGTTTTTGACCCCAGAAAACCTATATTCAAAACTGAGCTAGAACTCATTGATAGAACCTTTCTGACAAATTTCCAGGTTATTTGGACTGAAATTGTAGCCTTGAGAATGTTAACAAGGTTTTTTCCATATTTGGACGCTGTGACCTAGTTTGTGACCCCAGATGACCCATATTCGAACTTAATCTAGAAATCCTCAAGGCAACCTTTCTAACACATTTCCAGATTATTTGGGCTGAAAATGTAACCTCAAGAGTGTTAACAAGATTTTTCTATTTTTGGTCTCTGTGACCTAGTTTTTGAACCCAGATGACCCATATTTAAACTTGTGCTAGGTATCTTTAAAGCAACCTTTCTGACAAATTTTCAGATTATTTGGGCTGAAAATGTAACCTCTAGAGTGTTAACAAGATGTTTCTATTTTTGGGCTCTGTGACCTAGTTTTTGAACCCAGATGACCCATATTTGAACTTGAGCTAGAAATCATAGAAGCAACCTTCCTGACAAATTTCTAGATTAATTGGTCTAAAAATGTTACCTCTAGAGTGTTAACGAGGTTTTTCTATTTTTGGGCAATGTGACCTAGTTTTTGAACCCAGATGACCCATATTTGAACTTGAGCTAGAAATCATCAATAGAACCTTTCTGACAAATTTCCAGGATATTTGGACTGAAAAGGTAGCCTCCAGAGTGTTAACAAGGTATTTCTATATTTGGGCTCTGTGACCTTAACTTTTCCAACCCTGATAACCCATGTTCGAACTCGTCCGAGATATCAATGAGACAAACATCCTGACCAAGTTTCATGACAATTGAGGCAAAAATGTGACCACTAGAGTGTTAACGAACTATTTGTGGACGGACGGACGACGGACAAAAGGTGATCAGAAAAGCTCACTCTGTCACTACGTGACAGGTGAGCTAAAAAGGAAACGGTAGAGTTATATTTCTTGGGCAATGTACTTCCCCTTTTCATCATCTATCTATATTTCAAGTTTCACATCAATTCACTTTATAGTTTTTACATATGCTCTAACAAAAAAAAAAAATAGAAGGGAGATAATTAAAAAATGGGACCAGGTAGAGTTACAGTTCTTAGTACACTGCACTTCTACTTCTTACAATCTATCTTCACCTAAGTTTCAGACAATCTCTTTTACTGTGTTAAGTTATGCTCCAGACAAAAATTCATTATAAAAATTAAAGAGGATAAATTACTCAAAAATTGGATAATGTAGAGTAATTCTTCTTCAGCACTACACTTGCTGCCACCTATCTCTGCTTTAAGTTTCTCATCATTTCACTTGATAGTTTTTGAGTTATGTTCCCGACAAAAAAAATTAAGAGGGGAGATAATTAAAAAATTGGACCAGGTAGTTATACTTCTTGTGCAATGCACTTTTAATTTTTACAATATAATTTTGTCATAAGTTTCAAGACAACCCTTTTAATAGTGTTCAAGTTATGCACCAGACAAAAATTCATTATTGAAATTAAAGAAGGGGAGCTTACTCAAACCCTGGATAAGGAAGAGTTATGATATTTTGGCACTACACTTCTGCTTGTTGCCAGAAATAAACAAGGGGGCCATTGGCCCCAAAGCTCTCACCTGAGGACAAACTGTTATTTGTGTGAAAGCAGAGAAAGCTAGTGTTTATTACAAGAATTTGAACAATGTTGGTCAAAAGACCATACTTCATACAAAATATATTTTTTTAAATTTTAACTATTATACATGGTCCAAATTTCAAAGCTGTACATCAAACAAACATAAAAGTAGGTCACAAGGTAAAAATTAATGTCATGTAATATCAGAGTTCTTTTCGACACCTGAAACTGTGCACATGTTTCAAATTTCATAGCTGTACGTAAAAAAGCAAAAAAGTAGGTCACTAGGTCAGAATCTAGGTCAGCTGATATCAAATTTCAGTTTTATATCTAAAACTGTCCACATGGTACAAATTTCATAGCTGTACATCGAAAAACAAGAAAGTAGGTTACTAGGTCAAAATCTAGGCCAGCTTATATAAAAGTTTATATCTACATCTGAAACTGTGCACATGGTCCAAATTTCATAGCTGTATATCAAATAACAAAAAAAGTAGGTCACTTATTCTAAATTTAGGTCATCTAACATCAAAGTTCAATTCTACATCTGAAACTGTGCAAATAGTCCAAATTTCATAGCTGTACATCAAAAAGCAAGAAAGTAGGTCATTAGGTCAAAATCAAGGCCAACTCATATCAAAGTTCAATTCTACATCTGAAACTGTGCACATGGTCCAAATTTCATAGCTGTATATCAAATAACAAAAAAAGTTGGTCACTAGGTCAAAATTTAGGTCATCTAACATCAAAGTTCAATTCTACAACTGATACTGTGCAAATGGTCCAAATTTCATAGCTGTACATCAAAAAACAAGAAAGTAGGTCACTAGGTCAAGCTCATATCAAAGTTCAATTCTACATCTGAAACTGTGCACATGGTCCAAATTTCATAACTGTATATCAAATAACAAACAATAGCTGTCACTGGAAATTGACATATGCCCCTGAAATGTAGCTTTTAAATGAAACTGGTGTAAATATATAATTAAATATGCCTGTGGAAAAGAGATCAGACAAAAAATAGAGCATGAACTGAAGGTAAACGGTAAAGTAATGTTTTTCTGCTTCAGATTCTTATATGAAGATTGAAGACATAATTATTCAATGAAATAGAAAGCTGTGAGTTTGGCCTTGAACACGAACAATTTTGTTTTATTCCCAACCCCTACTGATGTTTAATATATAATAAAATCCTCCAAGCATTTTGAAGATGTAGCTTGGAGAAGATTTTAATATAGAAGTTATAGTAAAAATGACTAAGGGCCCATAACACTGCCAAAAATAATCTAAGCAGAAACTCCTGACGATACATGTATGTACAGCTAGGTTTGATGACACATTCCTGTGTAGTTTCAATGAAATCCTCCAGTGGTTTTGGAGATGAAGCGTGGACAAGATTTTAATGTAGAAGTTAGAGTAAAAAATGACTAAGTGCCCATAACTCTGTCAAAAATAATCTGAGCAGAAACTCCTGACCATATGCACAACAAGGCTTGGTGACAAACATTCCTGTGAAGTTTCAATGAAATCCCTCCAGCGGTTTTGGAGATGAAGTGTGGAGAAGATTTTAATATAGAAGTTACATTAAAAAATGACTAAGTGCCTCTGCCAAAAATAATCTGAGCAGAAACTTCTGATGATGTGCACAACTAGGCTTGGTGACAAACATTCCTGTCAAGTTTCAATGAACCCTCAAGCGGTTTTGAAGATGAAGCAAGGACAAGATTTTACCAGACAGATGGATGGACAGACAGTGGGATTACTATATGCCTCCCTATGGGGGCATAAAAAGTAGGTCACTGAGTCCCCTGGGGCAGGGCCAACTTTGACGCCAAGGCTTTAATTTAAACAATCTTGATATTGGTCCACTAGGCAATGTTTCAGGTCAAATATCTAAGCTCTAGCTTTCTTGGTTTCAGAGATCACTTCTTTTTATATGTATATAAAGAAAACCCATGACCCCCAGGGTGGGACAAGTTATGATCCTAGGGCTATAATTTGAACAATCTTTGTAGAGGCCCACTAAACAATGTTTCATGCCAAATATCTAAGCTCTAGCCTTTGCAGTTTCAAAGAAGAAGATTTTTTAAGTTCTTACTATTGTTATGCTGTGAAATTTATATGTTTTTAACGAAAATCTATTACCCCTTGGGTAGGGCCAATTTTGACCCGAGGACTATAATTTGAACAAACTTGGTAGAGGTCCACTACACAATGTTTCATGGCAAATATCTAAGCCCTAGCCTTTGTCATTTCAGAGAAGAAGATTTTTTAAGTTTTTACTTGATACATATAAGGAAAACTATGACCCCCCTGGTGCAGGGCCAATTTTGACACCAGAGGCATAATTTGATCAACTTTGATAGAGGTCCACTAGGCAATGTTTCATGCTAAATATCTGAGCTCTAGAACTTGTCATCTCATCAGAGAAGAAGATTTTTTAAGTTTTTAGTATATACATATAAGGAAAACCTATGACACCCCGGGGCGGGGCCAATTTAACACTATGGCCATAATTTGAACAACTTTGGTAAAAGACTTAAAGATGATGTCATATACCAAATATCAAAGCTCTGGGCCTTGTACTTTCTGACAAGAAGATTTTTTTTAATTTGCATTTTTGAAACGTTTTTTTTTTTGCCCTGTGACCTACTTATGCAACAGACTGGAACCATTTGAACAATTTTGAAAGGGGACCACCCAAGGATCATTCCTGTGAAGTTTGGTTAATGTGCAGTCAGTGGTTTTAGAGGAGATGTCGCTCGATGGACGGAAAGGGATCACAAAAGCTCACCATGAGCACGTTGTTCTCAGGTGAGCTAAAAAGAGGAGATTACTCAAAATCTCAATAATGTAGAGTTATGCCTCTTTTGCAGTGCACTTTTCCTTGTTGTCAGCTATCTATATTTTAAGTCTCTCATCATAGTTTTAAAGTTAAGCTCCTGTTAAAAAAATTTTAAAAGGGGAGGTAATACAAAAACAGGACCAGAAAGAAATAGTTTCTTGTGCATAGCACTTCCACTTCTTACCATCTATCTTTATCTAAGTTTCAAGACAATCCCTTCCATAATGTTCAAGCAATGCTCTGGACAAAAATTCATTATAGAAATTAAAGAAGGGGAGATTACTAAAAAACAGGATAAGTTTAAGTTCAGCTTCTCGAGCACAGCACTTCTCCTTGTTGCCATTTATCTAAATTTCAAGTTTCACAACAATTTACTTCATAGTGTTAAAGTTAAGCTCCAGTCAATTTTTTTTCAAAACTGGAGACAATTAAAAAATGGGATCCAGAAGAGTTATAGTTCTTGTGCACTGCTCTTCTACATTTTTACGATCTATCTTAATCTAAATTTTCAAGACAATCCCTTTCATACTGTTCAAAGTTAAGCTCCAGACAAAAATTCATTACAGAAATTAAAGGGGAGATTACTCAAAAACTGGGTAAGGTTGAGTTATGCTTCCTGGGCACTGCACTTCTCTTGTCGCCAACTATCTAAACTTTAAGTTTCACATCAATTCCCTTTAAACTTTTAAAGTAATACTCTGGACAAAAATTTTCAGAGTGGAGATAATTCAAAAATGGGACCAGGTAGAGTTATGGTTTTTTGTGCGCAGTATTTCTACTCATTGCATGAAAGCTGCACAACAAGTTTGAAGTCAATCAGACAATTAGCAACAGAGTTCTGGTCCAGGCAAGCCCGCCACGGGTTTCCCATAACACAGCCGTCTTTTGACGGGTGTATAACAAAAGGTTCTTCTACTCAGTAAGGGTAATCATCCTATGACGTTTGAAGTCTGTGGGTCAAATGGTACTTAAGTTATTGAATGGAAACAAAGTGTGACAGACAGACAGGGTAAAAACAATACATCTAGCCGCAGAATGCTTCTTCAAACATTGTAGGCTGGTTTGTAATAACAAGTAGATGGACCCTATTTTTTTTTGGTTTGGTCACTACCACATGTCAATGGCACAGTGAAACTGAATAGCTAGACTGCTTCTAATTATTACCTTGAGAATGCATGGGCCATTGCTCATCAAACTTTGAAGTCAGGTTTGTCTTGACCAGTAGACTACTGCTTTGTGTTTTGGGTCACTATGTCAAAAGTCAATGCCAAAGAGACATTGTGCAGCAGAACTATTTCAAAACCAACAAGAAATGTTTGTAAAACATATATGCCCCCCTAGCGCCTTATCCCTAGAGCAGCCATGAAGTTTTGAGGAGCTGGGACCAAGCATTCTAGTTATTGATCGGAAACCATTTAGCTATTCAAGGACACTGTGACCATGGCCTTTGACCTGAAAACCTAAAGGGCTCATCTACAAGTCATGAACAACTTATATACAATGTCTGAGGAACATGAGCCCAAGTATTTTACACTTACTCATTGGAAACCATTTTGCTTTTCAAGGTCACTGTGACCCTTGTCCTTTGACCCAATGACCTGAAAAATGATAAACCTACATACTAAATCTGACAAACTAGGGCCCAAGGAATCTCTAGATATTCAGCAGAAACTGTTTTGCTTTTCAAAGTTACTGTGACTTTTGACCTAATAACCCTAAAAACTAAAGGGGTCATCTAATTGTCATGACCAACCTACCTATGAGTTTAGAGGAGCTGGGCCCAAGCATTCTATAGTAATTGATCAGACACTATTTTGCTATACAAGGTCACTGTAACCTTGGCCTTTGACCTGAAAAACTAAAGGGATCATCTACTGGTCATGGCCAACCTATATACCAAGTTTGAGGAACCTGGGCCGAAGCATTCTACAGTTATTAACTGGAAATCACTTTGCTTTTCAAGGTCACTATGACCTTGGCCTTTGACCTGATGACCTGAAAAACTATCAGGGTAGTTTACTAGTCATGACTAACCTACAGACTAAGTTTGAACAATCTAGGACCAAGTGTTCTATAGTTATTGATCAGAAACTGTTTAGCTATTTGTCACTGTGACCTTGACCTTTGACCTGAAAAACTATACGGGTCATCTACTGGTCATGACCAACCTACACTAATAAGGTACATGGTTATCTACTCTTGAAGCTGAGCTAGTTCTTGAGTAATTGATTGAAGAACGTTTTCAAAGTACAGGCCTCTGTGAACTTTATCTACCTATTTCCAATCATCCTGTTAAGCTTGAGGGATATACAAACAGCAGTTCTTGAGTAAAAGATTTGATTTATTTTCACAATGCAAGCCCTGTGAGCTTAACTTCTGACCCAATTGACCCCAAATTGGCCCAAAACAATCCAGATAACCTACCAAACATGCTTTACCATCCTGTCGAGTTTGAAAATACTAGGTGCAATTCATATGAAGTTACTAATCTGAAATTGTTTTAAAATTCAGGCCCCCATGAGTTTGACCTTTGCCTTGGTATGCCAAGAATGAAAAGGGATTATTTATTCATGGTGCAAAACCATCCTGTAGTTTTAAAGTCCGGGTTTTCAGTTGCTTTTGATTATTTTTAGTAAATGAAAATTAAAGTCTGAGTATGTCATCCTAGCTGCATCATGAGTCATCCTAGCTGCATACTGAGGCATCCTAGCTGCATCCTGAGTAATCCTAGCTGCATACTGAGGCATCCTAGCTGCATCCTGAGTAATCCTAGCTGCATCCTGAGGCATCCTAGCTGCAAACTGAGTCATCCTAGCTGCAAACTGAGTCATCCTAGCTGCATCCTAGCTGCATCCTGAGTAATCCTAGCTGCATCCTGAAGCATCCTAGCTGCAAACTGAGTCATCCTAGCTGCATCCTGAGTCATCCTAGCTGCATACTGAGGCACCCTAGCTGCATACTGGGCCAGGCTTACTGGCCCCAATAAATTAGTACAACTTTCATTCATTTTAGTTATTTATTAAAATAAATATCATCAACAATGCGAAGGGTAGAAAAAAGTTAATTTCCTATTTATTACCTTAGCTTATGAAGATCAATTATCTATTGTCCTTTCTCGACGACAATTGTATTGTACATCGTTAAGACAAAAGCAACGCTGGGCAGAGCATTATATGCCCGAAGGATGTTGTTTCTCTAAGTATGATGCATTTGTGATATAAGGGAGGAAACTTTAGGCTTTGGAATTATTTGGAATATTCGATTTTTAACATTTTATAATTTAAGTTTTTGAGTTTTATAGATTTTTATCATATCTTTATGTTTTATAATTGGTATAAATGTCAGTCTTTCAGAAGTTACGATGTTCATGCATGGTTATCAAGTTACAAGTTATAGTGCAGAAATATTGATTGTTTGGGTTGATTGACATCTTGTACTTACCCCGAACAGTATACGGGTCATGTAATCAATAATGGCAATCATGCTAAGAAATTTAAAGTCTGTATTGGAAGTAATTGCCAAGATATACAGCAGAAATGTTTTTTCATGTTCAGATCTTTGTGACCTTGACATTTGACCTACTGATCCTAAGATTTATTGGGGTCATTTTTTTAATGTAATCTATCATCATATGAAGTTTGAAGTCTGTATGACAAATGGTTATAAAGCGGAAATAGTTTTCAGTGCTTAGGTCACTGTGACCTTGACCTTTGACCTACTGGGGTCATTAACTCAATGTATGCAACCATTATATGAATTTTGAAGTCTCAAGTTATCCTCCAGAAACTAAATCGCTAACTGACGGACACCCAGGTTATCAAGTTATAGTGCAGAAATATTGATTGTTTGGGTTGACTGTCACCTTGTACTTACCCCGAACAGTATACGGGTCATGTATTCAATAATGGCAATCAAATCAAAAAAATTGCTGACGGACGCCCAGGACCATAACATAATATGCCCCTTTGAGCATATAAAAATATGGAACTAACCAGTTATACACTGGATTTAAACATTGCCCATGGTCATAAGTACAGTACTTCTGTTGTAAATGCTTTTTCATATCCATGATAATCTGTACATACCTGAATTAGGCTCAACAGAAATCTGTACTACTTCTGGTCAAGATAAGGGAAAACGAATAAATAGACATAAATAACTTAATCCACATGCATTAATGAACATGTCAACTTTTATACAATGTTAGCTTATACAGCTCCAAAAAGTATCATCATAAATTATGATGGCGCCAATTAAAATCAACAAAAGATAAAACCACTTTTACGCCCGTTGCAAACTGTTAATCTGCAATGATGGCCGCTGCCAATTATACATTGCAATTTTCTTGTTGACTGGACAATTTTTGACACGCCTTAAATAAACGTAACAGCACAAACAGTTTTATTTTGCATAATCATGCTAAGATTGATCAAAATCAATTATACTTAATTCGATAAAACTATACAGTAATTTAATAATATTCAAAGTTGATTTGCAGATTCGAATATTGTCGTTTTTCAAATATTCATTCCTATCCCTAACAAGAGCTGTCGTAGGACATCTTGCTCGACTATTCTCAGTACTTGACACTAAAGGGTTATAAAACCTTATTAACTCAAAATTCACACAAAATCCTTGACAAAGTTACCTCCTCTTGTGGCAGTCTAAAGCCAACATGATAAAAAATGTTTTAAGTTAATCTGCAAGGGAAAGGTGACTAGTGCTACCTTGCCAAAAACTTAAACCAAATTTCTAAGTCAAAAAGGGCCATAATTCACACATAATGCTGGACACAGTAACCCTCTCTTGTGAGCAGACTAAGCTCTTGATGGTTAACAAGTATTGTGAGTTTAAGGGCTATATCTGCAAGGGAAAGGTGACTAGTGCTACCTTGCCGAAAAACTTTAACCTAATTTCTATGTTCAAAAGGGGCCATAATTTACACAAAATGCTGGACACAGTTACCTCCTCTTGTGATTAGACTAAGATCTTGAGGGTAAACTAGTATTGTATGTTTCAGGCCTATATCTGCAAGGGAAAGGTGACTAGTACTACCTTGCCCAAACATATAAACCAAATTTCTAAGTCGAAAAGAGGCCATAATTCACACAAAATGCTGGACACAGTTATCTCCTCTTCTGATTAGACTAAGATCTTGAGGGTAAACTAGTATTGTATGTTTCAGGCCTATATCTGCAAGGGAAAGGTGACTAGTACTACCTTGACAAAAAAACTTGAACCAAATTTCTAAGTCGAAAAGTGGCCATAATTCACTCAAAATGCTTGACAGAGTTGCCTCCTCTTGTTAGCAGAGTAAGCTGTTGATGGTAAACAAGTATTGTAAGTTTCAGGGCTGTACCTGCAAGGGTTAGGTGAATAATGTTACCTTGCCCAAAAACTTTAACCTGAACCAACGCCGACGCCAGGGCGAGAACTATAGCCCTTCTTATTCTTCGAATAATCGAGCTAAAAATTATAAGGAATTTTCTAAGTTGAAAAGGGGGATAACTCTGAAAATGAAAAAGATAAAGTTACATATTTTGTGGTATTTATGCCTGGTGTCATTATGAAGAGATAGTTTGAGTTAGAAGAAAATATGTGAAGTAATGGCAGAGATATTTGAAAATGTCAAAGTTTTTGCATGCAGACGACGGAAGAGCTATGACAATACCTCTGTGTTTTCTTCAAGAACAACTGAGCTAAAAATGTTAAGCATGGTTTCCTAGTTGCTAAGTAAATAAGCTGAATGTTGAAACTGTCCTCTTCAAGATGAAAAACATTTTCCTGATGTTTCATGATCTAAATTGAAAGTGTAATTGCATTTAAAAACAAAAAAACAGCACAGTAATAATCAGCTCTTACTATGATCCAGAACACTGAACAATTCATTACAAAGCAAAGCATGATTAAGTTTGAATGAGAAACATTAGGGCAAAAGTGAGTTTTCTCTTTTAACTTGGTTAGTTTTTTGATAATATTTTAAAACTGATTACACACTGAATTTTATCAAACTTCATCTTCTATGTAAAAACTCAACTAAGACTGTAAAATGGCAAAAAACAAAAACAGCAATCTAATATTTTGCTTTTAAATCACAACTTAAGAGCTTTTTCAAAATCTGACAGCAGAATCATTTCAGTTTAATACTTTAGTTTTAAATACGTCATGCATGGTTTCGTAGAAGCTATGTAAATTATATCGACTATCACTATTCTCATGGTATCACTATTCTCGCGGTATGTCAGTCGCGCCACATTGGCAGTGTGACCTATTTAAATCACGTGAAGATAAAACGGCCATACTTGCAATCATGAGCAATTTCTTGGAAAGTTTTTGTCCATACTTTAAAAAAATCCTATTACGATGTGTTCATTTCCCAGAGAAGTAATTTTGTGACAGTGACACAGTAAACAGTGTTCATTTAGTATTAATTTTGATGTTACATAACAATTCATCTTTTTTTGGCAATGTTTGATCGTTCCTGTTAGTGAACCGTTGACAGACTATAAACATAAACTGCAATATAATGTTCTAGAACTGGTCCACCTATTTACTGCAAGATTAGTGATATGACGGTAATTGAACAATATGGCTGCCCATTGTGATTAATTTTTCAAGACTGATTTTCTTGATATATTTAAATGACATTTATACACATCCTGTGATAGAAAAGGGATGAAGTATTGTGGTGATTACCAAAATTACTGATGGTATTTTTTTTTTTAAATTGTAGTCAGTCAAGCATTAAGTACCAAGAGAATACAGATGAACAGTATAACTGAATTTTAAAAAAGTCCTCATCAATATGAAAAACAAAATCTTTTTAGATGTTTCAATGTCTAAATTGCATGTAATTCTGCATTCAATATCCCATTTTTTTTTTTTTTTTTTTTTTAATCCAAAAAACTGGATGGTGTTATCTTTCACTGCTATAAATCTGATTTAACAAGATCTGACAAAATGAAAAGTTTGCAAAATTAACACTGGTCCAATACCTTAGCTGAAAGTGGTTAAAATCTAATTTACATTAAAAATTTACTATCTGAATGTGTTTTATGAATGAATTTCCTTTTTTATTGTATCTTAAAAGAAAGTCTCTTAAAGAGAACTTGCCAGTAGTTTCTTTATTGATTCAACTCTTTAGGGATCAGCACAATGGGTAGTTTTCCCTGTTGTCAGCTACCAATGATTTCCTTTCTCATATGACAAAATGCACAAATATTTTTCAGGGCATTTTTCATGCATCTGAATAATCAGCATTAACTTCCGTATAAGGGAAAAAGTAAACAGTTTCTTGCTCTTTTATTCAAGATAGTATAAACCTTGACACTTTTACTGACCCAGATTATTTGCCAGTTCATACAAAGCTTCTAGTAAGTACTGTATCTTTTTATCTTTGGACACTGTAAATTAACCTTGACACTTTCACTGACCCACATTATTTGCCAGTTCATACACAGCTCCTAGTAAGTACTGTATCTGTTTATCTTTGGACACTGTAATTAGTACATCAGACGATAGCAGTGTCTGTAATTCTGGCAGAAAAGACCTTGGATCCCAACCTGAAAAACAACAAGGAAATCATCAAACAGTAATTTTAAATCAAGAGAATTTGTGTTGATTATTTCCCTTTCACTGTCTTCGTTCAGGCATATGTGGGTAAACTGAACTCAGACTTGTATCTATCAATGTTGCAGTATGCCCTTGAACTAAATCCATTATGCAATAAAAGTCTCTGACTCCTTACATTACAAAGATACTTGAAAAAAAAGTTCTGGTTCCTTTTTTAAGTCATCAGCCTTAACTAGGTAACTGTTCTTTGATTCGAGTTAAAGATGATCTGTAAATCTTAGTTCATATAAACTAGTCAAAATCTATAAACTACAAACTGTAGTCAGTGCTTTAAGGTGGTCCACTGGTGACTATATGTTCTATAAAACAAAATTTATTTACAGTTCTACCTACCATCTGTGACTGCTAATGAGATTGTCTTGAAGAATATTGTGTCTTTTACACTTTCCACTGGGTCACCAGTTGGCGTATGTGTCCAACTGAAAAAAAAAAAAAAGTCACTATGATACACTATCTAGCTGACCAACATCTGCAGAAACAAAAGAAGGGTTCACAACTAAAAGTCAAACATCAATTATTCTACAAAACTAGAACTGTGTCCATAGGACACGGATGCCCCCACTATGCATAAGTGCTCATAAACAAGAGCATGTATATCCTGTATGTAAGATTTTTTCTGTACATTTACCTAAAATGATCTACAGGTAACCTTATGTACATGTTAAATTAAATTACAAATGTAAAATTTATATGTTCAATTATTTATATGGTATATAGTGAAAAAATCAACAAAGGGTCATAATTCTGTTAAATATGGTCACAGCAAAAATTCCTTCCTTTACTACTATCTACACATTAAAGCTGTTCATCCCTGGAAGTTTAAGCAAAATCTGGCATTCGGTTTAAGAGGAGTTGCGTTCACAAAATTTCTATATGGTATATAGTGAAAAAATCAACAAAGGGCCATAATTGTTAAATTTGGTTCGCAGCAAAAATTCCTTCCTTTACTTCCATCTACACATTAAGGTTGATCATCCCTGGAAGTTTAAGCAAAATCTGCCATCCGGTTTAAGAGGAGTTGTGTTCACAAAATTTCTACATAGTTATAGTGAAAAAAATTAACAAAGGGCCATAATTCTGTTAAATTTGGTCGCAGGGAAAATTCCTTCCTTTACTACCATCTACACATTAAGGTTGTTCATCCCTGGAAGTTTAAGCAAAATCTGCCATCCGGTTTAAGAGGAGTTGCATTCACAAGATTTCGGGACGTACGGACAGACGTACGACGTACGGACGGATGTACGGATGGACGAACAAGTGCAACGCTATATGCTCCCCACTTTGTGGGGGCATAAAAAGGGTACCAGTAATCAAAGGCTGTTGTTCACAGAACTGGTATCTAAACTGAAAAAGGATGCAGAAGGTAAGTGGTTAAAAAAACCCACCTGTCTTGCACCAATTACTAATGTTTTTTCTCTCCAAGCTTACAGCACTAACTTATTCAAAATATTTCTTTGGGTACCAGACAGAGGGTGTGAAGTAGAAGACAAAACATTAAATATAGAGAAATCACAGCTCATTCTTACAATTCAACCAAGGTAGACAACTAAGCACAAACTATTGTATACATACATGTAGTAGACACAGAGTATGTCTGAACAATTACAGTCCACACTCGGTATGTCAAAGTATTTTAAGGCAAATTTCCAAGTCAAATTACATTTCAGATCCTGTCAATAACCCTTATTCATTTATATAATTTAATTCCTGTTAAGCCAATTTCAACATGTGCTAACTTTGGCTGCTGGGTGTATTTTTGGTCCCATTATATATTTTCCTATGTATTTTTCCATTCTTTAATTGATTGTGAAAATTGATTGATTACCAATTATTCCGGGCGACTTTGAGGTGAGAACTGATCAGACTAATTATGTGTGTCAACAAATATTTGCTGATTGCAACTTTACAAATCACACTTTAATAAAGATGTTAACTGTCACTTATAGGTACTTCAAAGTGATAACTGAAAGAAGAAATTAGGCGTGCCACCATTTGTTTGCTGATTGCAACCTTACAAAATGCACTTAAATTAGGATCTTAATTGACACTTACAGGTACACTGTTGATAAGAAATTAATGTTCATTTAAAGAAATCACCGGACTTGATTAAACTGCACTTAAATGATTTTAATTGTCATTAATCATTAAGATTATCAGAATGATAAATTCTTTAAAGAATTTGTGTGAATGGTAAATGTAACTGACACAAAATAATGCTAGGTATACCAGCTCCGGACATGTCAAATTCTGGCTAAGTCGAAGTTATTTACTCGGTCTGCCCAAATTCAGATATCGAGAGTGGACTGTATTCTAAACTGAACAAGGAAGTGTACACTCAAATTGCAGATGGCTAAATTTCAAACATTCAAAACAAAGGTATTTTGTACAATCAGGCCCAACTCACCTGTAAACTGCAAGTCCCCAGTACTAGAAACTTGCAACTGATCTGATATTCAAGGTTGTATAAGTAAGAATACAAAGGAAGAAAATTATGTAAAGGTGTACTTTCCAATGTATCTTTTCTGCTGACTAAAGTTTGTGTCCCGTTCCCAGGGGTGAACAATGAAGACATTCAATAATCAGATAAATGGCTAATGTAAAGAATGCTGCTTTTCATCCCACCTAATCCTTAGGAGAATTCTTTTAATTTGAAACTTGAATACTTTATCAAACTACAGAACATGAATTCTTATATATAAATATAACCATTCATCATAGAGATTATTAAAAACAGATGCAGGGATTGAACAAAGTTCTATTACATTCCTCCGAATAAGTTGTGAGATAAAATTACCTAAATTATTGAGATTGGGAATGAGTGAACCAAAACAAATACAGTTTTAAAGAGGTAAGAGTTAAAATAATTTGATTCAGCACTGCAGAATTGCATCTCAGGAGGTAATTCTGATTACAGCTGTCAGTTTTAAAAAGTCATGACTATAATCCAGATGGAAAGAAGCATACAAGATAGACTCACACTGCTTTATCTCTCAGCACAGTTTTACCCCATATACTTGTTCTAATTGTCTCATAATCAATAGCTGGATCCTCCTGAAAAAATATTATAAAACACATTTTGATAAACTCAATAGTCATAAAACAATAAGATACAACTAATATTTTACAAGTATCTTCTTAGAGAGATTTACCCATTTAGCATTAAATTCATCACAAAGCCTGGAATGAACAAGGGAAACAACTAACCAGTCAATGTTACAAATTCCCTTGGGCCAGACACAATCACTTCCCTTGGCTTGGTAAAAAAACAAGGCTAGATTGCAATGTACATTATAGACACTTTCTATCTTATTACTGAACATTTTGCTGATAAGTCAAAAACTGTGTGGCTGTGTTGATCAACTGCAACTGAAAGAATACCCTTAACACAAACTCTGTTCTTTCTTCAAAGACAATGTTACAATGTTATATATTTGCTGCTATATACTAACTGTGTCAAGAAACTGCAGCAGATCCAATGCTTTCTTGAAATCATACTCCGTAGCACCTGTATTTTCATCACATATGTATAACTGAAAAAAAAAAGCCCACACATTTCTTTAGTACACAATATTTCAAATTTCTAACTTGACTCCATTTCAATCTTTGACTACCATAATGATACATCCAAGTAAATGCTATATTCATGTTACAAAATAATCCTTTCTCTGAAGCTTGATGTGACTCACTCACAGATGGGTCAAAGATGCATATTAACACAAAGAGAAATTCTAATTGTAATTGTGAAGAACATATCCAAACTTACTTCTTCATTTTTTGATTTGTTAAAGAAACACATCATAATATAAAGTTTTACACCTTTATCAGTAAAAAATTTACCTCGTTAGTCAGGGGGTAGATACTTTGTTTATATTGTTTGTATATTTATTTTGAGCAAAATCTGCTATCCGGTTTAAGAGGAGTTGCGTTCACAAAATTTCTACATAGTATATAGTGAAAAAATCAACAAAGGGCCATAATTCTGTTAAATTTGGTTGCAGCGAAAATTCCTTCCTTTACTACCATCTACACATTAAGGTTGTTCATCCCTGGAAGTTTAAGCAAAATCTGCCATCCGGTTTAAGAGGAGTTGCGTTCACAAGATTTCGGGACGTACGGACAGACGTACGTACGTACGGACGGACAAGTGCAACGCTATATGCTGCCCACTCTGTGGGGGCATAAACATTCTTAAGCTTATTTTTATGAGTCAGTCATTTTAACACTATTTTCATTTTTGAATTAAGAAAATAAAGAATAGATTATTAACATACCTGTATTAATTCAACTGGTGTTAAAACTTTCATATGCTCTGCATCCACATTCATAGTCTAAAAAAGATTAGAGACTTAACATGCTTTTATCACAAATTCTTCTAGAAGCAAAATACTGTACTTATTTATAAAATGTTTTTACGACAGAAGTTGTGACAGCTGACTGATGCAAAAGGAATATACTGTCTGAGAATAAACATGGATATTCTGATGTTTGTGGTGTTCAACATTAATTTTCTTCACATTCTAAATCTGATGGGGTCATGGTCAGGAATTCCAAATGAATATCTGTTCAAATGGCTGATGGTCAAGTGTCTAAGCTTTGCATTTGACAATCTAACTCTTTTAAAGGAAACTCAACTGATCATAAATTGGTAAAATATTCTTTACTGAATGTCCATCTTAAATTGTCTGTATCTCAAAAAGAATATATTGTAAACTAGCTTTACTTTTACCTTACATACCTATATCTTTGGCTAATATTTTAGAGGGTGTATCTTATACAAGCAGTATCTCTGAGATTGTATCTTAAACTGGCCATCACTTACAGTGGCTTTAACCTCAATTAACTATCTTAAACTGGCTGTATCTTACAAAGGCTGTAGAAGTGTAGTATCAGTACTGCTCAAGAGCTTAGGTTTTATAAACTTTCCACCTGTATATTACAGGGAAGCAGATGAAACTGGCATTTCCACTGAAACATTATACAGCAACTCTTTCCACTGTAGTATACAGCAACAGAAACAAACTCACCTCTAGCAACTCTGCAGGTAATAACTCCTGATTTAATATAAGCTCTTGTTCCTCATCAATATCTGAAACAGATTTAACAAAGAATCACAAAATTGACAGCCAGAATAACACTGCCCTGCTCTCCTTAGTTGTACTTTAACTTTATACTGAGATCACCATTTTTTCATTAAGATACATTTTTTTTACTTTTACATATTTTTGGAAATGTTTAAAAATCAAAAAGAAAATAAACTAAAAGGGAAAAAAAAGAAAACTAAAAGAAACTCACCTCTAATGTTAGTTTTAATCTGTTCATCAACATCTCCACTTGCTAATGCAGCAAGTTTAGCTAGACTTAACAAGGTCTGAAACAGTTATTACACCGGCTTATATTATTCAACAGTCAAATATTCCGTAATTAACTGCACTTACAGCAAAAACAGCCAACAAAAACCTCTGAGGAAGTTTAATATGACATTACCAGCTTACCTATGTGACATTAACCTCAGCTAACCTACGTGATCTCATCACCAGAAATAATTGTTCTTGTAAATTTTCTTTAACTTTTTCAATATTTTGCGATTAGAACAAAGAAGCTGAATCAATAAATGGGCATATCCTAAAATAACACGATGATATATGCAGCTTATGTATTTTACTGACTCATTTAAAATAAACTGCTTTCCATGAAAAAACTGTATGACAACAAAATTCGGTTTAAAGACAATCACTAATAGTAATGCTTTCATTTCATCTGTTCAACTTAAAACTTTTGAACTACAATCTGACATCAGGTAATGATTCTTTCAATTTTAGGGTATGTCACTTTAATCTTCTTTTACCAAAAAACTCTCCTAAGTACACGGTCACCTATAAACTATCTGTTAAACTATTAATAAACTCATTAACTAGATAACAAACAACCGTCTTTAAAATGTCATGAAACTTTGTAAATGCATATTTAGAGAGAACTGTAGAACATTCATTATTTCTTGGGTTCAAAATGACTCCAAACATTGTCAACCTACCTTCTTTTTAGCTAAAAACTCTTCTTCATTTCTGCCAAGGTTTAACAATGTATCGTGAGCCTAAAATAGTGATAAGATATATACAGGGTATGGAAACAGAATTTTCAGAGACAGTAAGGATAATAACTTGTTCCTGTTGTTGTGCCTAACCATGAAACTAACACTAAGTCTTATCTGTTTATGCTATCATGTGGAAAGCTTCCAGACAATACATTTATATTTTGACTACTTTTTCCTAAACATGCAATCTTTACTTTAAATCTGGATAAAATATAAAAGTTGAAAAGGAATGACTGAAATGAACTGTGCACAGATTATTAAGTTAAATTAGTGTTCAAACTGAGCAAAATACATGACTGTCAAGAAAAATGCTACAAAATAAATATTCAGAAATAAAGTAATAAAGACTTTTTTACACTTCTAACAGGTATATAAATGCACATACAGTTGTAAATTTAATTTATAACTGTGCAAGTCACAAACGATTTTAACATTATTTAACTTTACACAATGCAAGTAACACTTAATTTAATGAATGTAATTATCTTGGTGAAACAATTTCTTATGTTTTATTTTATAAGGATACACATCCTAAATGATTTTTTTCAACTTTCACAAGCACTTTGACCATTGAGACAACTTCAGCAGAATGTAACAGTCCTATAACATTCAACACGACTAAGTACACTGTATACTGACAACTTCAGACAAGAGCGATAAGTGATTACATGTGTTGCCTGATGATCACAAAAATCATTAATGGGCCAAAAAGCCTTTTTTATTCAAGGGCCATAACTCAGTGAAAAATAATTCAATTGAAAAACTCATTAAATATGCGCAAGTATTTGAGGTACCGATCAATCCTGTAACATTTCATTCATATTGCTTTAGCAGTATCAGAGAAGTAGTCCGGACAAACTTTAAAAATAAAAATCATTAAAGGGCCATAACCCTGACAAAAATCAATGAACTGGAAAATGCTGATGATATGCACAACTAGACTTGGTACTGATAATTCCTGTAAAGTTTGAATGAAATTGCACCAGTAGTTTTTTAGGAGTATGTAGTCCGGACAAGTTTTGTGACAGACGGACGGACAGACAGAAGATGCAGAAGTGATCCCTATATGTTGCAGCTACTGTGTAGCAGGCGACACAAAAATTGTCTATTTTTTCCCAATCTTCATTAACTATTCATTACATGATAACAAGTGTACTTACTGAGATGAAATCTTTACATTCTATATCATGTAGCCACTTCAGGTAGCCCAATTCATCTTTCTGTAGAAAACTGTTCAACTGAGATTGTTGCTGAGTGGGTAATGAGAGTAATCTCCCTTGCTTTCCTGTAAATTTATGGAATTCTGTTGGTTCTGTGTCATTTAACTACTCAAGACTCTATGCCAGTTTAAGTCAACAATCAATTGTGATTGTTCTTTCATGACATTACTTTAGAATTTGTTCTTATAGAAGCAAGTTACAGAAACTAATAACTATTCTTCTGAAGCTGCACATTGTGTAACTTCCTACTTTAATCATAATGGGATCTTAGGAAGTCGAGTATGTCAATGATTACTTGGTAATTATTTAATTGGTTGACTTAAATCATATAGAGTTTTTAAAGAACATATACCTTCTTTCATGTACCAGGAAAACAGGAAGTCTGAAAAACCCTGAAATACAATAAAAGTCATGAATTTTAAATAATAAACTACACAAGCCTGATAAGAAAGATTATAAGAGTATATTATATGTTTTAGGTTCGGATCAGTTTCCACTGGTCTGAACTTGAATAATACTTTTTCTTGCATATAATTTTTGTTATGTTAATATATTTATAGCAAAATATTTATCAGTATGCTCTTAATTTCAAAATGTACCCACAGATCTTTCAGGAAACAGCTTCAAGATGATTTCAGACTGATAATAAAAGGTGCATTGTCCAGGGAGACTCATCTTACACCAGGACATAAGGCCATCTTTTCTTACATGGGTAAAAACACAGGAAAGACTGATCTGGTATGCACGAACACTGTATATGACACCACTAATACTCTAAAGAAACATCATATATTAAAAGCATGATTCTGATAAATATCAGAACAAACTTATAAAAAAATGCTGCAAAATGAAATAAAATTTCGAACATTAAATGATCACAGATTATTTGCAATCAATATAGGTCAAATCTGATGACAGCTAACAAAGTTCACTTTAATAAGTTATGCTATGTCAGCCATACCTTGTCAGCAAACTGTTGCTGGTACCTCTGAATTCTCTCCTGGTTCCCAGTTGCTTCACACACTCTTATCAACATCTCAAAGTCACAATATTTCTCTGCCAGGGAACCAGCTCTTTCATACTGCTCATATTCCACTGAAAACAAAAACAGTTTAGTTCAAAATGCAAAGCTGAAAAAGCTGAATTTCACTGCATTAACAACCAATGACACAAACCAACCTTTGACAAACCAAAGCTTTTCTGGACAATATTTATTATAGAACTAGCACTATTTCAAGTTACACCATCTTATGTGCAGCATTTTCAAGACATTCTGAACTATTTATGAGTGCTTGAATCCCAACAACAGGCTTAAATAAATGACAGATAAAAAAATCTACCTAACAAACAACTAATTAGCACATGAAACTGAAGGAAGCCTAACGTTTGCAAATATATATTTTATTCACCTACACTAAAAGCCTAGAATTTATTTAAGATCAATGTGATGCATATTTACAAGCCAACTTCTGTATCACAGAGCAAACACTTGACCACTTACAGAATGGATTGATAAGATCGTGACGTTCCTGTATATACTGATCCTCCACCTGTGCCATATACTCTCCCATGTCTACATTCTGTGCAAGCGATGACAGCTGACTTGTGTAACCATCAAGAATGTTATCAGCCAATGACAACATCTGTTGGAATAGCTGCCCTCGAGTCTCAATATCCCTAGCCTCAGGGACTGCGGCCTCCAGTGTCAACATGAACTGAATCAAGTAAACTCTATTAATACATGCCAAACCCTAAATTTTCTTATTTATTTTTTTCTTAAGAAAATAAAACAGTTCTTCATCTTAAATTTTAAATTTCACATATGCCAGCATTTTGAAAGTGGTTAAAAACAGACTGGTACATAACATATTGATATTTCAACAAAATATGTTCATTTATAAAGAAAAATTATTATTTGAACAACTGCTAAATTACCTGGGCAAGATCAGTGTTAAACAACCTGTCTATGAAATTCAATCCAGTTAAATTACCTGTTTATGAATTACTGTTCTAACTCCTGAACTCCCTGATGAGGATGTCCAGGGTACATATTCAGGCTGTGGTACAAGTTCAGCCCCTGCTTGGTACACCCCTGCCTTCGTCTGACGGTACAAGACTGCTGCATGTAACATACCCTACAGTATGATAAAAACAAAATATCCATGTTCACAACAGACAATGGTACCATTCTACCATAAAAGTCAAGTTACTTCCAAAATGTAACCAAAATTCTTTTGATGTTTGTACAAACAGCAGGCTATATTACAGAGTTTACTAGATCAATTCTGCTATAATCTTGAAATTATCATTCACATATCTTTTATTTGCAAAGTGAGTTTTCTCAACATATATTTAAGAATGGATGGAAGAAGTACTTCGTTCTAAATAAAGTGACTGTAAAGACACCTTATGATGCTTTCAAATCTTTACTTTAGAAGCAAGATCATTTCTCAACGTTTTTTTTTCTTCTTTTTTTTCCCAATCTCTTAAATGAGTCAGTTTTTTTTTAATTGTTACAAATTTTGAATTACAACAATAAACAATAGGCATTGTTAAGGCAACCACACCTCAATGATAGGGTTAACTGAAGCTATTGCTGTGATAATGTCTGTTGGAGTAAAGTTGCCTGTAATGATATCATTCTCATAATCCAGAAGGGCTTCAAATATGTTCTGTATTTTTGACACCTGCAATATACAACGACACAATTAATACGTCACAAACATATTCAAAGTTTTGTCATTTACCAAATGTTAGCTATTACTTGATATGGAAAAGACACAATGTGAGCTCTTACTTCCAATAAAAGCAAAATACTCTTACAATTAATGGTAGGACAGTAATTGGAGAAAATGAAATTTAAAGGAAGGTATGGTGCAAAATTATTGAAATTAGGTGAAAATATGACACATTTCAGAGGTTCTTTCCAAAGTTTGAGATGAAACTTTTTATGTAAACTTTTCACAGCAAGCATTTGATGTCTCTAGTTGACTTGTACAGATTCGGGACTTGAATGACAACACCTGAGTATGACTGCTTCTAGCAAAGATGTTATGGACCTGTGTTTATCTGTAGTTAGCAGTTGGCTTACCTCTCTATAGAAAAGATCATGTGGGGAGAGACCTGTGCCCATCTGTTCCCCTCTAGCTGTCAGCACCTTACGTATAGCTGGATCTATAACAGCACTGTACCTATACAAGTAGCAAATAAACATTATACAAAGCTTTACACAAGAAGGCAATAATAAGTAACTATTATCTTTTCAACAAATATTTCTCAGAGTTCATAGATATTTATATTCATGTATTAGCCTTGACTTTGCTAAATTCTGAAATTGCCTGATAACTTTCATTTGTTCATCAGCTAAAAACCTACTTACTGAACAGTGCAGACCATTACTGCACAGAAGGTAAGGCTGTTTGTGGTCTACACCAACTGTCATCAGCAGAGTAATGATAACTGAGATTCTATTCCACAGATTTCTATTCTGGTATTTATTGCTTGTATTAAAAAAAAAAAGTATTTTCATTATCATAATTATGCAAATGGAATGCTAGTCTAGATCTGTAAAACTCAAAACTAAACTGAACTGATGTTTCATGAAATATTCAACATAACCATAGTAAAACTGTTGTGCTAGTTATGTACATGTACAGTATATTAACTTACTCTGAATGCATTTCTCTCAGAATAATGGCAGCCTCCAACTGTTCAGCATGCTGACATAACAATAACCGTGTAGACATAACATGCTCTCCAACCTTTATTGTTCGCAACTTTAATAGAAAATAATAGCTCTTATCTACTTTATATAAATATTTAGACCATCCAACAGGATATAAATAACAATTTCAGTTCAAACAACTACATTTTTCACCTTCATTTTGACTATAAAATATGTTATTTCATTGCTTTGCCAATTTTTCAGCACCAAATAATAAGTATACATTTGAGAATTGCATTTTCTAGTTAATCTCTATTACCTTTATCTATCACAAGGTCCATCTTCATGTAGTAGTATGTCGTCGAGGGTTACAGTGCTGAACTCACAATCCAGAGAGTTTTGGTTCGGATCCCAACAGGGGTGAGATTCTCCACAGACTTTTTGCAATCCACACTTGTGGTGCAAGAACTAGCTTGAACCATTTTATAAAGAAGCTGCATTAACTTAATTCCCAATCAACATATAAATAAAAGGTTTCAACTAAACTGATTAAACTAATCTTGATGCATTTCATTTTTCCACTATGAAGTCTTAGTAATGTATTTCCTAATTTAAACTAAAAGTTTGAGCAACAGGCCAACAAGTCTACAGCATGACTTACTTTTTGTCTAAATGTTATTGCATCACTACTATCAATTTGTTAATTTAACAGGTCAATTATGTCTGATGCCACATATGCTCTGAGTTACTCCCCCTTACCTTGTCCCAGAGATTGAGTTTCTTCAGGAAGTTTATGATGTACTCATGTGCCCTCTGTTTGTCCTTCAGCTGCTGAAGAATGATCAATGATGAAGTACTGCTTCCAGAATCTGTAAAACAGACAGTGCAAGTCACTCTTGAATATGGTTTGCAGGAAGCTTTAATCCCTGAACAGTAATTAAAGCTTGAAGGCTTATGAGCACTGTTATCATCCACAAAATGAACCTATTAACCTCTGTCTCCCAAAAAACATCCATATCAGGGAATTTTACTCCAGAAATGGTCATTTCAACACTCAGTTTGAAGAAAATCTTGATATAACCATATTAATGTAAGCACTGCAATCTAGCAATTCCCATTTTTCACCCCTGGCTATGCATACTGGCTATGCATACCAGTACCCTGGGAATGCTGCTGTAAAATGTTCTAATCAATTCTATTACAAATCTAATGTACATTTTTTCTACTGAAGTAAACTTACCAGATTTTACATTTTCTGCCCATCGTGGATCTGATGCTGGGTAATCATCAATAAGTTCACGACTGAGGCTGGAAACCAGTCTGTCAATATCTGTAGTCTGGTTCCCTGCTGCAACTGTCTCTTCTGGGAATAACTCATTCACAATCTCTTGGGCTTGTTTCTGGAATAAAAAGGAACATTCTAATATAACTGGACTTGCTGAACAGTTGGTCATTTTCGATATGTGATTACCACTGTACTGACTGAAGTGACTGGTTTGAATGGTTATAAACTGTGAGAATGCCTTTTGAAACTATTGATTTAATCAACTGTGAAATACTGTCATTTTAAATGAAAAATTTACAAGGGGGATATCTAACCCATTATTAGGAAGATATAAGTTATAGCACTTATATTATTTCGATAAAGCAGGCACCTGACAATGACTGAATCACCAAAATCATTTGTGTGGGTTATGAAACAGAAAGTTACGCACCAGATTACCGCTACAAGCACTGAGGAAGGCAGGCCTTCAGACGCGAGGACTTATCATCACTCATACTCAACTCCTGGATCTGTGTTGTACTTGTAGCTAGCTGTGTCTACAAGTAAATACCAACTAAATGCATTTAGACTTTCAAGTTTACAAACATATTTCATCTCTGAACATATGAACAAATAGCACAATGACAGTAATACTTAACAGCTTTGTGCATATCTTAAGTAACTAAATTTTTTTGGGATACAATGATTTTTCCCTTTGTTTATATTCTCTAAAATTAAAAAATACATACTAATATTGAAAATTCAACCTAGTGCACTGTAAATTTCTAAGATTTAGAGGTAATGCTCAGCAGTAAATGATTTTCCTAAAGTGAGCACTAATCTTTAGGACGAATCTTTGAATTTGAATACTTGCTGAACTTGAACTTTTTTTTGTATGACAACCTTGAACATGTACTATATAGTTACCTATACAATGCTAAATGAAATAACACTAAGCCGACTTAGCTGAAGGAAATATTGCACAAGCACAAACAAATTCTGCTAATGCTGATGTTTACAAAAAGACTACTTACCATATCACCCCTGGATACCAACTCTTGAGTTTCTTCATCCAAGATACTGTAATATAGAAATTATCTGTAACTGTATTCATCCTATGCCAAACTTTACTGCAAATGTTCTTCAAGATGTTTTAACTTGGAATAAAAACAGCAGCTCTGAATGACTAAAATGAAACACCAATCCAAGCTGTTCAACAGCACACAGACATTGTAGAAACTTTTTGTTAGAATCTGTCATAGAATGTATCCTATATTCATCAGAGGATCTAATAACCATTAAGAAATTGTATTCTCATGCTTAACCATTACAAATAGTGCATCAACCTGCATATCCAGACAGTCTTTACATGACCTACACTGCTTACTATCCATTCAGTATGTTTTTAATTAATTCCCTTGTAAATTAAAAATAAACCTTTCCCAACTAAATAATGGATGAGTCCAAGTCAGAAATTTAGGGAAAGGGTGATATATCAATATTTACCTGACTTCTTGTCTTACATTAGATGCAATACTTATAAGTCCCTGTGTGATAGAGAAGAACACAGCCGTCCCTTCACTAATACCTGTATAGAAATGGAAACTATTATAAATATACAGTCAAAATATAGTTAAAAACATAAAAAAATTATGATAACATGTTAACAAAAGTGTATGTTCTTCGTTCCAATCAATCTTTTTTGGTAATAACAACAGATGTATAAAAGAAAAATAAGGTCTATTGCTTAAATGAAGAATCATGTTTCAACTGTACTCAGAGAACTTCAAAGAGTTTTATTCTGAAAACAAAGAATAAATGAAATCGAGAGCTGTCCTAATTTAATCTGTACAGATCTGTTTCATTTTTTTATTGATCAATTAGTAAAGAATTTAATGTAATCTAAAACAACCAACTTACCAGCACCCAGCAATCTTCCACCAGGGGCAGGTAACTCCTCTGATGGATTCACCAGTCCCTATGGAATATATTTTTGTATTTTATTACCCTACTATCTATCTACAATACACTTGTCCATGGTCCAATTTAGAGGTTAACCATTTTTTTCACATTAAACTGATTGAAAATATATGTGCAGATCATGACCAGACTGCAAGGACATGCATGCTAATTAGAGTCTGGAAAAACCACACATGGTTATGTTTAAAACATAGCAAGGGTTCAAAAGTGATAGCTTCATATATCTTTATACATTAATGTTGGTTCATAAGAAGCAGTAGAAGTAGTCGTATTCTGGTACCTGATGAGATAATGGTTTGTATGTATGACATATGATAATACAAGAAAGCAGTTCAAGTGTTAAGATTAAGAAATATTGTAATAATGAGTGCATGATACTTTACAAAATCTTATTTTGGAATAAATAAGGAAAGTCTGGTTAGATCAGCAACTCCAAAAAAATTAATGCAGCTACAATAAAAATGAAACTTTATTGTTCGGGTTAGTAATATTTTGAATGAAACACTGATTTTGTCAGGTGAGTAATCCAATAACTAGGATTCCTAAAAAGAAGCGGTACTTGATACAACAAAGTGTCTCTCACTCAACATTTAGGTTGGTGGTGCTACACTGACCCTCGACTGTAAGTAGGGCGTAAAATGAATACACTTTTACAGCAATATCAATGACAGCCATCTAGGTCTTACTTTAAGTGGCACACAGGTAATGAAACAAAACTTAAAGAGAAAATTACAGATTCTCAACCTACCATTATCCATGACAATAGTATAGTCATTATACAGGTAAACGCTATCCTGACTGTCATCTGGTACCAGTAACTTGTAGCCTAGAATTTCAGCTTCATTCTCCTCCTGAAAAAAATGTAACAGTAAATGAAACAATCAAATCAGACATACCTATGGTTACTGGGTTTAAGCAAGAACTGTATGGTCAGCAGTTTAAAATTTCTGGTAAAATGGATGTCTGATGCAACTTGTGTCGAAAAAGGGGTGCAGTGATCAAGAATGTTGAATTTTTCTCATATTTCTATTTTCATATTAACAAGTACCAACAGAATTTTTTCTTCTGAAACAATCATATTAAGAATTATTTGCTTAGCTAATGTTGAAAACTTCACACTTTAAAATAGTCCATAAATGAACAAAATTGGAAATACAAACCAAGTTAGTTTGCTGCAATCATTCTGCATCATGCCATATACAACATTATACAAAAAAAAACTCTATGAAAATGTTAACAATTAAATGACAATGAAAAAATATTTAAAAAGGCTATAGTTTTTACTTTCATGTTATTGTTTAAATATGCCAGCATCTCTTATTAACTATCCAAAACTGAGTAAATATTTGTAATATCTAATTTTTCATTTAACATTTATTTACTTTTAGATTCTAACAACATAATACTTTGAAATATTTTTATACATGCATTTCCAAGTGACCAAACTAATGTTTGCCTTGCACTAATTTAGAGGCCTATAACCATCACCATACTCATACAAATGTCTATTCATTTTCCAAACGTTTCTTTATATTTTAACTGCAAACTGCCGAATAATTGAATTCAAGCTGAAATTGCATGTTTATCATTAAACAATTTTCGAAGTCACTGATAGCCCAGTCATTTTTTTCCATGTCTATTTTTAAGACTCCAATGCCTTGTCATGATGGGTGGGAGTAAATGCAGTCACTACAAATCAAACAGTTGGTGTTAACAACTTTTGATTTTCATATTTACAACATACAGACTTTGAAAAGAATGCTGTTAAATATCTCTTTCAAAGAAATGTAACTGTTAATTTTGTAATATCAGAAAAAATCTTGTGAAAATTATATTAGGACCCCAGTGCAAGCATCAGTCATATTGGTGATAATTATTTCAAGTTATACAAGTATAGCACTTCGCAAAATGGTTCTTGAACTTCTTCTGCAGTTAAAATCTACATTTTCCACTGTTGCTATATTCATACTGCAGGACAGTCAGACATGGTCAAAATTTTCCTAGACACGTCAGCTGGCTCTACAATTTTCCAGAAGTCATCATGTCAACAAGGTATTGGTTAGATCTTTAACTTTTACCATACTGGTAGCATTTGTGTTTGCATTTGTAACTAATCACAGACCATGATCAGACTGCACAGACTGCTATTCAGTCAGCAAGTTTTCATGTTATACCAACGAAACTGACATATGGGTCCGTCAAAGTCTATTTAGGAGCATTTGCAAAGATCAGGGTTAAGAACACACCTGATATCTCTTGGTAATCTGCAACACTTGAAATGATTCTAATCTGGATGGTGTTCCACTACACTCTGTAGCTATTGTTGCTGAAATATAAAACAAAGTCTTGTTAACATCAACATCTCATCTGGTAGTAATTTTTTTTGTTGTTTTCTTAATAATAAATGCTGTTAGGTTTACTTGAATATGTCGTTTTGTAACAAGAGCCATGTTACACATGGTTAATCCCCCCGCCGGGAAGAAGCTACCTGAAGGTTGTACTTTCAAACACTCAAAGTAATAATGTTTGAAGAAAATCCCACAAAAAATAGGCAAGGTCGAGTTATTGATCTTGCAAACTGCACTTCCTACCAATGTGCTATGTCAGTGTATTAAGTTTGAAGAAAATCGCTCAAGCACTTTTTGAGTTATGCTTCGGACAAAGTTTTTCAATTAAATCTGATAAAGGGGAATAATTCTAAAAGTAGGCAAGGTAGAGTTATTATTCTTACACACTGCACCTCCTCCAAATAAGCTCTTTCAGTATATGAAGTTTGAAGAAAATCACTCAAGTACTTTTGGAGTTATGCTCACGACAAAACTGGAATGGACGCACGCACGGACGGACAGAGACCATTTCTAATATCCCCTCCTCCTTTCGCGGGGATAATAAGTTCAAGAATTCAAGAATTAGATAAACATGTATATGCTGGGATTTTTAAAATGTAAACAAGTAATTCTGATAAAAAGGAATAACTCTAAAAAATAGGCAAGGTAGAGTTATTGTTCTTGCACACTGCACTACCTACCAATGTGCTCTGTCAGTGTATGAAGTTTGAATAAAATTCCTCTAGCAGTTTTGGAGTTATGCTCCAGACAAAATTTATCAAGTAAATTTGATAAAGCTGAATAACTCTAAAAAAAGGCAAGGTAGAGTTATTGGACTTGCACACTGCACTACCTACCAATGTGCTCTGTCAGTGTATGAAGTTTGAATAAAATTCCTCTAGCAGTTTTGGAGTTATGCTCCGGACAAAATTTATCAAGTAAATTTGATAAAGCGGAATAACTCTAAAAAAAAGGCAAGGTAGAGTTATTGGACTTGCACACTGCACTACCTACCAATGTGCTCTGTCAGTGTATGAAGTTTGAATAAAATCCCTCAAGTAGTTTTGGAGTTATGCTCCGGACAAAATTTATCAAGTAAATTTGATAAAGCGGAATAACTCTAAAAAAAGGCAAGGTAGAGTTATTGGAATTTGCACACTGCACTACCTACCAATGTGCTCTGTCAGTGTATGAAGTTTGAATAAATCCCTCAAGTAGATTTGGAGTTATGCTCCGGACAAAATTGTTTCGGACGGACGCACGGACGGACGAAGGGCATTCCTAATATCCCCTCCGCCTTTGGCGGGGGGATAATAAAGACTTTGCCAATCTATTTTCCCAAGCATTTGTTTTTTTGGAAAGGCACATAAAAAAGATAAGAGGAAACATGAAAGTGCCTATCTGTATCAAAATGCCATTCATGTGTCTAAGAAGATTCAAATGTAGACGGAAAAGAAAGGGAGGGGTGATATCGTGTTTCCTTGTACAAACCCCTTACTTATCAAACCTCTTCAAGACATGTATATACACATCTGAAAAGATACTGAAGAATGGTTAAGAAACCTGTAGTATTGAGTGTTTTACAATTTAGGCACCTAAATTCTTTGAAGAACTTCTTTATAATACACAGTGATTTTTTGAAAGGCCTTTATTAAACTGACAATAGGATCATTCTGAAGCATTCCTATACATGTATATAAACAAAGGTTCAAATTCATGAACATACCAAGTGCATAATGAACCACAGGCTCTGCTTCTGTGTCCAGACCTGCCCCAAGAAGAACAACACCATCTCTGAAACATATCATATCATCATTTTTGTACAACAATTTTTCTCATGCACATATAACCAATGGTGAGTGTAATATCTTGTGGATTTTTCTTAGGATTCAATAATACACAAGTTACCAGTACTGTTATAACATCTTCTCAACAGAATCTAACAGAAACATATATAACACATGTGCAGCAAGGTAGGACTTGTCAACTTCTCTGTGACAGGTAGGTGAAGCTTTAGTCTAATGGTGAAACAATGAAAACAATTTAAGCATAACCATTACATTTTCTCCTTGAGAGAAAGTACAACTAAAAGTAATTTGTGATGGATGGATAGTTTTCAGTTTTCAAATCTGGAGAAAACACTAACTTTGTTAAGTGCATGTCCAGTATCCAAGTAGTGAGCTGGGTCATCTGTATGGCATCTTTGTCCTGTAATTAACAAATATAAAACATAAAACATACCTGTGTAAAGATAATCAGAATCAAACTTGCCATCAAAACTACCTGTAAGCATCTAACACAAACACAATAACAAATCAAATTTAAATTGATCAGTACTGGTATCTTTCACACAGTAAAAAAATGTGCATGTTTAAGAACTGGTATATGATAATGTATCTGAGCAGCTATGTTCCTCTTTTGCTTCACAGATACAATAAGCATTTCTGTCTTTTACTAAGTAGTCACTCACATATAAACAGACATGGTTTTATCTATTTCATTTAAAGCCAAGAAATAACCAATCTTTGATACTTTTTAAAGTAGCATCTTCAGCTTCCTACCATGTTTGTTGTTTAACCTAACAATTCAGCAAACTTAGTATTTCACAAGGAACTTACCCAAACTTTTCTGGCTAAAGCCTCCCTGAACAGTCTGTCTACATCTATTTGGTACAGGAACTGAAATGCAATACAAAAAACATACTTGGTCAATACCCTTTCTAAACCAATCTAATCAGAGAAAAGCCCTTACCAAGAATACATGATTAATAAATAAAATAGTGTAAATACAATAGATGTTGCTTTTATGACAACTAGCTCACAAACATCCCTAATTATTCTAAGCATCAAACATCTATTCTAACACTATCCGCAATTTGCCGACAATAAACAAAGAAGGAATTGAGCGTGATATATCATATATATTAGAGCACGCTGAATAAAAGCGCGCGCCAACTGACGTCACTGCAAACTACTTTCGGCTGTTCTTATTTTTCATTGTAAACCGAAAATTGTTTTAAAATATTTTTATAATAAAATATTGTTTTGGACTAAATAATCTTCTTTGATGTTCATCTATGATAAAATTATAGATATTTGTTAAAATGTAAATTATTGACTGATAAGCTAAAATAACCTTGTTGTGTTCATTTTCTCGTGGGAAATGAATAGAGGGGTAAACAGAATAGCCTGTCAGGGTCAATAACCGCAAAAAATGGCATGATAAGTCATGCACATAATTGTGTCCCTTATAACTATACATATGTGTTAGAATGGAAATAGATTTTAAAGTTTTTGTGTTCAGATCTCGTTCAGATGCGTAATTATTTAATCACTCAGGCCTACAGCCTTCGTGGTTAAATTAATACGCATCTGAACTCGACACCGTGCTATATTTGACCGTAGAACACTCAAACTTAAAATCTATTTCCTAATTCTATGATTAACCTACTAAAAGCAAATCTGCGATAAAAACATTGAGTGTATAATAACTAGCCCTTTCAAAATAAGTAATTCAAATTACATTCCTTTGTATCAGTTATCAAAACACTTCTTACTGGCAAATAATCTATTTATTACAATATCACCTTTTCCATGCTGAAGTCTCCAACCACCCATTTGTTCATGTATGTTCCAGAGAGGACGTAGAAAGGTCTCTCATCTTCCTCGTGCCTACCTGCTATCACTGACTGCAATGGCTGTAATAATCAAATTAAACAGTTATGTATCAAATTTATGCGTGGAGAAATCTAGCTAGTGACCAGGATACACTAAATGACATCATTCATCCCTGGCATATTTTTCTATTCATCCAGGAATTTTACTCCACCTTAAGGACCAATATTTACCTGACTTGATGTCACTTCATAGTGATGTCATATATACTAACGGAAAAATATAACTGTGCATACTTCAAGGTATAGAATTTTTTTTAATATTAGGAATAGTAACATAAAACTTTGCAAATTAGCCAATCAACGTTTTATTTCTAACAATCAATACAAACACTTCATGATGTAAAACAATTTTTACAGTAACAAGGCGCAGAAGTTGACAGGTATGAAATCTGATTTCACAAGGTCAGTATCGTGTGTGGCCTCCATTGGCGTTCAAGCAAGCACAGCAGCGACGAGGCATAGAGGCAACTAAGTTGGCGATAACTGCCTGTGGAATGGTGTTCCAGATGTTGACCAATGTCTGCGCTAGTTGGTCCAGCGTGAGAGGTTGGTTACGTCTTTGACGGAGGCGTCTCTTCATCTCATCCCAAACGTGCTCAATTGGTGAAAGATCTGGTGAAACAGCGGGCCAGGGTAAGACACTCACGTTTTGCTGAGCCAGAAACCCGGTAACTACACGTGCTACATGTGGCCGAGCGTTGTCTTGTTGAAACGTCATGTTACGCCCTTGACGTTGAAGAAATGGCAGCACGTGGGGTATGACAATCTCATCTCTGTAACGAACACCCGTTAAATTGCCACGGACAATTACAAGCTGGGTCCTGCCTTGAGATGAGATACCTCCCCAAACCATTATCGACCCACCACCACCAAAACGTTGACGTTGAAAAACACGGATCCAAGTAACGTTCTCCGCGACACCTGTATACACGAACTCGTCCGTCCGAACTTTCTAAGTGAAACCGCGACTCGTCAGTAAACAGAACATTATTCCAATATGCTCTTGGAAGCCTTAGATACTGTCTGCACCACTGACGTCGACGTTGTCGATGACGTAAGAGAAGAGTAGGACGTATTGCAGGACGTCGTGGAGTAATGCTGTGCTCTCTTAATCGGTTTCTAACAGTTCGTCCACTGATAGGTCTCAAGCCAGGAATTGTTCGTGCTGTTAATGTGGCCGGTTGAAATCGATTCCGTAGGTGTGTAAGCCGGATATAATTGTCTTGACGGATTGACGTCACACGTGGACGCCCTGGACGTGGTAGATCACGGACGTTGCCACGTTGCTGAAATCGTCGCCAAAGTGCTGATATGGTGTTTCGGTGAACACCAAAACGCTGCGCAACCGCATTTTGAGCAATGCCTGCTTGGAGCATACCGACGGCACGTAGGCGATCATTTTCTAAGATGCGTGGCATTGTCTTCAAAGACTTAAAATCCAAATTAAGGTGTTTTTCTGAACTGCTGGGTAGCTCACTATAATTTGACGGTTAAAATAACTCGAAACAGCATGTACGAGGATGTTAACATAAAGCAACACGTAAAAAGCGAGACCGTTACGGGCTATACATTTTGCACGTGCAACTCGCGAAAAGCAGCATTATTGAAACAAGATTACCTTGTGAATTACACAAAAGAAATCTGCTAAAATAATTTTATACCTAATAAAAGATATTAAGTATTTTAGTGTGCACAGTTATATTTTTCCGTCAGTATATATACATGCAGATGTATATTACTGATGTCATTCCAATGTACCTGTTTTTACTAAATAGAACACCTATAAATAATACTAAGTATAAACAAGTGTCTCTGCAGATTTCTATGTTTTATTTAACTGACTTGGTTGAAATTATCATGTCTGGAGCCATGCTATTAAATGCAGATGTAAAAGTAACTTAAAATTGAAGAAAATGTTTTGATTGAAAAACGAACATAAACATCACTTGAATCTGCTATATGCATACCGATCCAATGGTCTGGCCCTGTCCACCACCAAATATCAATGAAGACATCCTCCGTCCTATACCAGCAAACATTCCTGTTGTTGCTTTCAGTGGGTGGCAGCTGACTGTGTTCTGATACAAGAAAATAGTGGGGATTCATTTCCACAACTGACTGGATTGTCTTGAAATATGCACATTATTATAGTTATAAATGATTATATCCTTAGTAAAGGTCGGCACTTTGAAAAGCCAGCACTTAAGTATGGAAGTGGATATCTGCCAGTGTATGTCTACTGCTAAATTACAATTTTATGTAATTTAATTTCATATGCGTCCTACTTATTGACAACTTCATTAAAGTTGCATATATTCTATTTATAAGTATTTTGTTTTTCGTGTTTCCTATTGCTATTGTTACAATTCATTCCCATATTCAACTAACTCTTATTTGCACATTTAGAGTCCGTGGTTTAACATTTTTTGTACCGTTGTGATCTTGAAATGTTCATCTGTAAAATTATAGACTGAAAGTTATGTATTTGTAAGTTCATTTGACTTTGTTGCTATTGGATGTGACAAGTAGTTAACTACTACTTAAATCTTTTATGTTTCTTAATTTGAATGTATCGGCTTTTTTATTCAATATGATTCTTGTTTGCTGCCACATGGCTGTTGTTAATTGAATATTCCAGAAGGTAATCATTAACAACATGAACGGTAGAGAAATATGTTTATACTTCAGGAATAGAGGTATTTAAACATGATGCATAAACTTAGTATAATCGTCAATCGGTTGTTAAAAGCACAATGTTAATGTAAACTTCGTAGGGAACCAGTAAAGAATTTAAGATTCTAGCGCAAATTATTATACACAGGAGATAACCGTGGAAGAACAAATTTGACCTTCGGTGTTTTCCGTGGTTTTACAGTAAAATAGTAATTACTTGCCAGTATATTTTGGATGAAATGCTAATTAATGGCGCAGTAAGTGAATAAGTAAATATTCCTTTTTCAGTGGTAAACTTCTCCCATCTACACAATAAGTACAAGTTTTGACCGGAGGTCATTTATAATTTCATATGTCAATTGAAATTCTCGGAAAAATGGGTAAAATAATGAAGACTAGAGGTAGAAATCTAGTTATTTGTTTATATTATAGCTTTCTTGACAGATTCACAGACACAGGCAACATCTCATATCATTTTCAAACATGTATGAAAATACTATATACATGTATAATGGGATTATATTAAAATAATGTGGTCTGTGGACCGATTAGGTTTGAGAAAACTTTTCCATTTTTCTGTACAAATCACCCTTTCTTAACGGAATGCAGGAAAAATATAAAGAAATTATAAATTATGCATAGCGTCTATAAGACTGAGAATATTGCTGAAGTACATAAGTAGAAAAAATAAACCTAAGGGTTTTCACGGGAATTAAACCCCAACCGCTAGCATGAAGCCCCAACACTGTTGGTAACAACAAGGTTGTTGGAAGTAGCCTAAACCACTACACTGTAGCAGGGTCTTTTAAAATATAAAAGATAAATATGTCTATAAGTTAAAGACACCATTTGAGTATTTAGTCAAAATGTCAATCGAACGTGGTTGAATGACTTAACTCTGAGATGATTTATAAAAACAGGAGTCTTTTTCATTTTCTAGTATTTTTCCGCTAATTGAAAAAAATGTCATGAAAATGTTTTAAATGTCATTTTGTATGTTTTATGATTAAGCTTTGTTTTTAGTGAACATTAAAATGAGTGATTTTAACAAAAATGCTTAAGTGTGTAGAACTGTTCAGATCTGTTCCTTAAGAGGGAAGATAACCTGTATGAGTCTGGGTAGCTCAAACATTAGATCAGCGGAACAGTATTCCAAGGGTCTGGAGTTTGAGCTCTTACCTTGTTACTTTTTTATTGATGAAATAAATACAGAAAGCCAAATTTATAATTAATGTAGCTGACAGATTATTTGCATTGGTCAGCTTATGCCCTTGCTACTTTTAGTTTTATAGAATACTAAAAGAGAAAATTATTGTTACGAGTTTACTACCGAACGTGTTGACAACGGAAATAATTGTTGGTCAGTGAAAATGTAGGTGCCTGGAGTACTTATGTCGGGAAGAAAGTGCAAATTTTTTAACGAAATAAACTTCTGAAAAAGCAATTTATCTTTGTGTCCTGTTGTATTGTCCGTCTTGGATTGCACTAGTTTGCTTGGTATTTTTTTGTCAATACACCGTGCATGATTAACCTTTCTGCGGAAACTGCCGAAAATAATGGTTCCCAGCGTTATATGAATAACATGTTACAGACGCATTCGGTTAGTTTCATGTTTGCTATTGCTTTGTGCTAACTGATATCTTTAAAGTGAATATGAAAATTTGTTTTTAATACATTAATAAGCATTACACATAACTGCGTGCAAAACATAAATTCCATGCTGAATCGTGTACTTTAAAAGTCTTCTGAAATAAACATTCGATGCCGAAATTACCGAAAGGAAATAATAGATGTTTAAAAGCTTATGTGTGTATTAAACGATATATAGTCACAAAGAATCACGTCAAAAGTAGTAAGCACTTACAAGCATCAACATTTCAAGGTTATACACAATCTATTAACAACTGAATATGCATTTTCCTTTTACATTAAAAATTGTATGATTTACATACGTCGAGTTGCAAAAGCTGCAAGATATTTGCAACAAGCAGAGGGAATAAACTCAAAGGCACGGGGAAATGCAGATTATAATAACGAATTAAACAAAGCAATATGCAATTGTCATACTGCAGTATGCATACCCTGGGGGATATCCCCTTCCATACTTAAGACAGTATTTCAAGACTGGTCAAGCTAAATATGATTTCTACTATTCCAATGGTAAAAATAAAAGACCTGATAAAAAGTGTAAGTATAAACTGTAATTGTGTCCCTTCCATGACTTATAAACATGCCTGAACATTTTACATGTATTACCAACCATCCAACTTTATAAAAACTTATGTAATCTATAGGCAGCAGTTTCGTTTCATTTCAGTCCTTATAAATCAGCATTGTAAGGCATATGCAAACAGTCTATTTTCTCAAATTCATATTCAAATCCATGATCTACATTCGTTAGAGATTATCCTTTTTTTTTCTATACTATTATTATCTGATTCTTTCTTCTTACTTATTTTGATCTGGAGCCTTTTTGAATAGATACAAAAACAGAAGAATTACCTGTCCAGGTACAGGGGTAATCATTACCAGTGAACTAGTGGTTGTTGCCAGTAAACATCCAAATGGCTGAAATAACAGTCAATCATGGCTGGTAGTTTATACTCGTAACCAAAAATATAACAACAAATGTACTGAGAAATGGAATTATAAAATATCAGAATCCAAGACAGAAAAGTTGATTGCAACTTCATTTAAGGTCAAAGGTCAAATTCTTTTATATAAGCGATTGAAAACAATGACAGACATCTTCATTTGTCTGATTTTCTAATATACCTTTCCTCATCAAAGTAAGACTTATCACTTGTAAGTGAAACTTAATACAAAAATGAGTATTCAAGTGCATCGTTTTTGTATGTAAATACAGGTTATTGTCATTTTACATTTATCAGCTCTGGTATTTTGTCGACAACTATTCCACAGCAAATTTTAGGTAAACATGTTCCTGACTATATTCAAATATTGACCATGAACTATTGTACTTACAGACAGATTGACTACACAATCGCATTCTTCTCCCTTCAGTTCGGCACTGATCTCCATTGACGATGCCTCATAAGCAACATTGGACCAATACCTGACCACACCCTCTGGTGACACAGCAATACATGAGGCTGACTGACTATCGCCATTACTGGGGATCACACACACTCTGGCAGCACTGTGAGCTAAGTCACTTGGTGGCAGGGTAAGCTCTTTACAAAGGATGTTCTGAAATGCAAACATATTATGAAGTCAATACAGAAGTTTTCTCACACTGATATATGTCTACCAACTGACACAAAGACGAACTGCTGTTTTAAACACTTGTGAGAAAAAAATCTCTCTAGAGTTGAAAATGTCTTTGCTTTCAGATAAGAGAGGGGCAGTTTTCACTACAATATGTATAGGTAAATTAATTTTTTTTTTAAACTGCTTTCTCTAAAATGTTGAAGTATGGCAGATGTGTGGACTGGACTCTGGTTTAAGCACAGTAAATGTGTAACGTAGTGTAAAGCACTTATTTCTATATGCAATATTTGAATCTATTTATCTTTTACAACTTAGTGCGAAATCTTCTTTGGCACTGCTGTGAGTCATAAAAATATGTGTTCAAGCTGAATTATATTTAGGAAATAGATTTTAAGTCTGAGTGTTCTACCGTCGAATATAGCACGGTGGCCTTCGTGATTAAGTTAATACGCATCTGAACTCGACACCGTGCTATATTCGACGGTAGAACACTCAAACTTTAAAATCTATTTCCATTCTAACACATGTATAGTTATAACGACACAATTATGTACACTACTTATCATGCCATTTTTTATGGTTATTGGCCCTGACAGGCTATTCCGTTTACCCCGCTATTCATTTCCCATGTGAAAATGAAAACAACAAGGTTATTTTAGCTTATCAGTCAATAATTTATGTTTTAATAAATATCTATAATTTTATCATAGATGAACATCAAAGAAGATAATTTAGTCCATAACAATACTTCACTATAAAAATATTTTAAAACAATTTTCAGTTTACAATGACAAATAAGAACAGCCGAAAGTAGTTTGCAGTGACGTCAGTGGGCGCGTGCTTTTATTCAGCGTGCTCTAATATATATGATATATCACGCTCAATTCCTTCTTTGTTTATTGTCGGCGAATTGCGGATAGTGTTAGAATTATAAATATATAACACTGAAACTTTCTGTGTAAAGGAAGTATTTGGTTAAATATCTCACGGAAGAGCAGATCACTGATATGTAATAGAGTTATAAAGATTTCAAACAGCAGAGCAAATAAAGTCTTTTGTGACTGAAACATTACTTTATAATAATATGTAGGCTCTGCTATCGCATTCTATTCCACTTCATTGTACAAGACATAAATATCCAAGAAATGTAATGAAGCTTGCTTACCCTTCCAGTCTGTGCTTGCTTATATCTCCAAACAAATAGTTTCCTCCCTCCAACAAGCCATGCCCAGCCTGACTCATCTATCTTTACACTGATTCTTGTGCTCTCTGAAATAGGAAACTCAGTAGTGATTCTTATCTCCGCACAGCACTAAATTATACACAGCACAGTTAAATCATTCCCCAGTATCCTAGAAAGATTACCTTTTCCTGATGCTGCCAGAGGTGCCAATAAAAAGTTGTCTAACTTACAGCTTTCAACAATTCTTGATTCATACAAAATGTTGTTGTACTTGGTTTATTCATTGCAGTGTGGCAATGGAGTGTACATTGTCTATTATTTTGCATACAATTACAAGGCTTTAAGCAATCTTAGTGGCATGAGATTTCAGTTTTACTGCAATGCCATTCAAAAAAAGAAAAAATCTTTCACAGTGCATATTAAAAACTATTGTTTATATGAATGGCTTTTTGAATAAAAACATATTTATTTGCCAAATGGTTTATGACTTTCGTTTTAAATTACATGGCAGCAGAGCATGTCCACTTTGTAATGCAATTAATACTTACTGTCTGCAAATGTAAGTGCTTCAGTAATCAACACTGGCAAGGGTAGGCCAAATTTTTCTAAGCGGAAGTTTACTGTCTCTTCAAGTAATTGAGAAGCTTGCAGCACTGACCTGTTCTGCTGTGACCTGAAAATGATAGAAACTAAAAAGTTAAAAACTGAACAATTAACTGAAAAATATATATGCTGGTTTGTCCTAGTTTCAATAACTTTAGCAATGTTTATAGCACATGCACAGAATGTCATACATTTTCATATGCAAAAATATAATCTTACTGACTAAATAACATTAGCCTTGAATAATTATGCAATAAAAAGTTTCAATTTTAATAAAATTAAAAAAATTGATACATGTACATCACACTCTGAGTCTCCTTGTTTCATGACCTCAGCTTTTATATTCAATAATTATAATGTAAAGGTTTTATAAACCAGTACACATTTTTACAGGCCTTTTAGTAGTTATAGCTGAACCTAAATGTTCGTGACAAATGACCGTTTTTACAGCTTCTGACATTCTAATGCAAAAATAATGGGAAAATATTAGGTTCAGCTACATCCAGGCCACACCACGTGGAGGAACTCTCTTCGTGGCCCTTTTTCTTTTTATTTTTTAGCCAAAAAGACCGAGTGAGCTAATGAAATAATTAAGTACTTACATTGCCTTTTATGATTCTAGGTAGTTCTATCGCAAAGAAAAGTTCACATAAACCTATTAATGTTGCATATTTATGATTTGGCTTAGATTTTTTACAGTCACTATATACATTTTTTCCACATTTCTCTAATAAAAATTCATTCAAGTTGATGCTTTTTTTTCTCTTATTTTTAATAACAGTCACTATTTACATTGTTATTTTTACAGTCACTATTTACATGGTTTTTGAGTTCTGTTGTTGGCAACCTGAAGGTACCTCGCTTACAGAAACTGATTAACCATCATTAGCAGTCTTTAATTTCTGTTAACAAGCATGTAGTGACAGTTTGTATCTTCAAAGTCTATCAGAAAAGTTAATTATTTACATGCACAACAGTTTAGTCGTGCTTACAGGCCATCAAAGATAAACCACTGCAATTATCACTTCGCTGGAAACTAATTTATTTGTATGTAATTAGAAACATTATTGACATCAAAATCTACTTGTGTTCTATTAAATCTAGCAAATTTTTTATACTTTTCAAATAATAAAAGTGTTTTTTTTATGTTTTAGGTTCAGTTATAACTGAACAATCTCTGTTTGAAAATAGATGACAACAATATTTTCCTCTTTTCGTAAGCAAATTTGGATTCCGAATTACTCGCATTATATCGTCGGAAACGGGAACTGAAAATCGAAGTCATTGCCACTCTTAGATAATTTTAGTCTGTTAAACACTAAAAACTGTCAAAACCACTATAACCGAGTTTCTTCTAATGTAAATTAATGCTTAATTATATATTAAAAAAAGGTCCGTACCCCTAGCCATTCCTAATAGTATTGTCTAGAGGTACGGATCCGTACCTCTAGACTGCCGGTCTAGGGGTACGGATCCGTACCTCTAGACACTGCCTTTAAAATAATTTTAAATTCTTTCTCCGCATTTTCTCCATGTATTTTCGCAAATTTGCTGTTAGTTGAAAAACACAGAACCCGGACATTTCCACATACAGCACCAGTGTCAATTTGGAGTTTTTTTTACATTAAAAAACCAGCGCAACACCAAGGGCCGAAATGTAGGCAAAACAAGCATACATTGCTACACTTTCCAACAAATAAAGGTGCAGACAGATCTTTCATTCTCAGTGTAATAAAAAATTTAACCTCTTTTCAGAAGACTTTACTTATAATGTATTTAATGTGTTGGTTAAAAATAAAATAATTTGCAAAGACATTTCATATGCCATTTACTTCTGCTTTCTCGTTGGTGTGAAAACGCTAGCAACTCTCCGTGTTTGGGCCGATTTATTTCCTTGTGGTGTAACATTAAAGGGTGACTGTCCAGTCCTCAATGACGTATTCCTTTGATTAAACATTTTCTAAATCTGAAATAATTTGCAGTAATTGTTGTATTATACATTTGCTATAACTCCGGCCGGCAATTTGTTTGCGGGAAGTGCTTCGAAAAATTATACCGCTTATGTTGTCGAAAAAAATAGTTTCACGTGCATACGTAGCTCTATTAACGGAAAGAACGTTATTTCGCATAATAACAAGTTGATAGTTCTTTGAAATACCTAGACACTGTACACGTATATAAAGAAGTAACAACAGAACACGATTTGTAGAGTTATTGTGAAGAATCGCAAGTTATTGTAAAGGAATAAAATTTTATGTTTTATTCCAGAGATTTAAAATGATAAGATTCAATCTATAGTCCTCTGTATAGTTGTTCAAATTATTGCCCAGGATAAAAAATGACACTTCTAAGGGTCAATAGTCTCATGTGACTTATATGGGGGAAAAACTGCGTAATAATTTTGGGATTAAGTTTCATCACTTGTCTACATAACTTTATCATTGACCATCTTGTGACCTTTAACTTGGCCGACTTCTTTGTTATTTAAGGTACGACGATGAAATTTGAGCTATAACTATAATTTTGCATGTAGATTTCAACTTTGACCTTTGCTGACCCTGACCTACTAAAAGAATTTCTGTTTCTGGAGACGTGTGCATGGTATTTGGACCATATGCACATTTAAGCATTTTTACTTCAACTTTACTTTGACCAACTTCCATGTTTCGAAGGTTCAAAATTGAAAATTGAACTTAATGCATAATTTTGCTTGCACATTTAAACTTTTCAGCTTAAGGAACTTGCATTAGGTGAACATTATTATGGATATTTGAGTATGTTGTACTTTAGTTTGAATTTCTTACACCGAGAGTGCTGTTATGAGTAATGATAATCAGGTGAACGATATAGAGTCACCATGGCACTCTTGTTTATGTTCATTTTTTATTTTCACCATTTCTATTTCCATTTTAATGAAGCTTATTTAGTTTTTATGCTACTGTTCCATTTCTGAATTTATGTCTTAGAGTATTGTCGACGCCATTTTTTTATGAGTTATAAGAGTGTTTTAGGCTGTAACAATTTATAGGAAAAATATATACTAACGGAAAAATATAACTGTGCATACTTCAAGGTATAGAATTTTTTTTAATATTAGGAATAGTAACATAAAACTTTGCAAATTAGCCAATCAACGTTTTATTTCTAACAATCAATACAAACACTTCATGATGTAAAACAATTTTTACAGTAACAAGGCGCAGAAGTTGACAGGTATGAAATCTGATTTCGCAAGGTCAGTATCGTGTGTGGCCTCCATTGGCGTTCAAGCAAGCACGGCAGCGACGAGGCATAGAGGCAACTAAGTTGGCGATAACTGCCTGTGGAATGGTGTTCCAGATGTTGACCAATGTCTGCGCTAGTTGGTCCAGCGTGAGAGGTTGGTTACGTCTTTGACGGAGGCGTCTCTTCATCTCATCCCAAACGTGCTCAATTGGTGAAAGATCTGGTGAAACAGCGGGCCAGGGTAAGACACTCACGTTTTGCTGAGCCAGAAACCCGGTAACTACACGTGCTACATGTGGCCGAGCGTTGTCTTGTTGAAACGTCATGTTACGCCCTTGACGTTGAAGAAATGGCAGCACGTGGGGTATGACAATCTCATCTCTGTAACGAACACCCGTTAAATTGCCACGGACAATTACAAGCTGGGTCCTGCCTTGAGATGAGATACCTCCCCAAACCATTATCGACCCACCACCACCAAAACGTTGACGTTGAAAAACACAGGGATCCAAGTAACGTTCTCCGCGACGCCTGTATACACGAACTCGTCCGTCCGAACTTTCTAAGTGAAACCGCGACTCGTCAGTAAACAGAACATTATTCCAATATGCTCTTGGAAGCCTTAGATACTGTCTGCATCACTGACGTCGACGTTGTCGATGACGTAAGAGAAGAGTAGGACGTATCGCAGGACGTCGTGGAGTAATGCTGTGCTCTCTTAATCGGTTTCTAACAGTTCGTCCACTGATAGGTCTCAAGCCAGGAATTGTTCGTGCTGTTAATGTGGCCGGTTGAAATCGATTCCGTAGGTGTGTAAGCCGGATATAATTGTCTTGACGGATTGACGTCACACGTGGACGCCCTGGACGTGGTAGATCACGGACGTTGCCACGTTGCTGAAATCGTCGCCAAAGTGCTGATATGGTGTTTCGGTGAACACCAAAACGCTGCGCAACCGCATTTTGAGCAATGCCTGCTTGGAGCATACCAACGGCACGTAGGCGATCATTTTCTGAGATGCGTGGCTTTGTCTTCTAAGACTTAAAATCCAAATTAAGGTGTTTTTCTGAACTGCTGGGTAGCTCACTATAATTTGACGGTTAAAATAACTCGAAACAGCATGTACGAGGATGTTAACATAAAGAAACACGTAAAAAGCGAGACCGTTACGGGCTATACATTTTGCACGTGCAACTCGCGAAAAGCAGTATTATTGAAACAAGATTACCTTGTGAATTACACAAAAGAAATCTGCTAAAATAATTTTATACCTAATAAAAGATATTAAGTATTTTAGTGTGCACATTTATATTTTTCCGTCAGTATACATTACATATTGAAGCCACTTTTATCGGTATTTGTTGGGATTATAAATTAAAGAGAGAATAGAAATACAGTTTGTACAACAGGGACTCAATTTGGAGTCTATTCAGTTGTGATTAAAAATAACTGTAGGAACTAAAATAAAGTAAACTTGAGTACTTCCTATACAGTGTTAAACATTAGAAATTTATATTTGGAAACTGGATAAAAGGAAGTGAGACCATTTACTTTAATTAAAGATAAAAGGACCTGGATGAGTTAAATATAAGTAAATAAGATTTTGTTATTGTAAATTCTTTGGCTTGAGACAATATCGAAACTGAAAACTATTTGTTAATAAAAATATTGTTTTTGTTAAAGTTTGTTGCTGGTTGTTTCTGTCTTTTTACGCTTTAATCATAGAAAAAAGTGAAAACTCGTATCAGGAAGAACCACTGTCAGAAAACTTCAATTAAAAAAGACACCACAAACAATTAACGAAAATGAGAACCTGTGTGGTGACCGCCTTGGATCGGTCAGTGGCAAAACATTTGCCAATGGAGGTTTAAATCAGGTTCTCGGATGCACCAACCTCACACTTGCTCCAACAGGTCCTCATAAGAACCAACATGTACCAACTGTCTTGGTGAATTAACTCCAACCCACTCATCAACTCGACAATGTTGCATGCAAAAGCACACAAACATAAGATAAACAGCTAATGGCTTTGTAGAGCGAAATGGGTAGGTAATCAATGATCTTACTGATACCAGAGCACTTAAAGCACTTAAATCAGCAAGAACAGGCGGGAATAAATGAAACTGATCGAGGTCCTACTTGTTTTTTTTTTCAAGATTTTCCTATAAACCGTCATAAACTCTCAAAACTCTGCCATAGAGTCAGCAAAGCGATCAACTATAAAAGAGTAAATCACTAATTAGGCAGAGCGCTGTAGAATATCATGTTGATAGCCTTTCTCTTTGAATTTACAGATGATTTTTACGAATGACGTGCAGAAATTAATATCGCATTTCATTTAAAGGTTTTGCCTGTCTGAAAAATAAAAAGAAATTGGTACTGCAAAGACTGACTCTAATATACAAACCGCTAAAAATTTTAAGAACAGTCAACACTAATTATAACTGAATCCAGCTATAACTGTTAAAATCATGATTTATGGTCGAATGTCAAATTTGATTACTGCAGACACTCTAAACAAGTTAGGGAACCTTTTTTATTTGTCTTTTTTATTTCTCGTCAGTAGCGATTATCCATTTGTGTAGAACATCAAATCTACAGAAACTCAAATATTTGCATCACTTTTGAAATAATTAAGGCTCTCTCGAAATAATAAGAGCGTGCATTAATTGATTAAAGAGAGGCTAAAATAAATTGAAGCACGATGAAGGTTGATTTTTGGAAGCTTTTAATATGCAGTTTTGTCTGTCGTCCGTCGTTCACAATTAATTTCAAACAACTATTTCTTGAAATCTTCTTGTCTGAAACCCGTCTGGAGCTTAGATAGTATTTTTTATATCATCATCTAGCGAACCATAGCTCTGTGAGCAGAACTGGCCCCACTCCAGGGGTCAATTAAAAAAATAGTGTGTACCATTGTCTAGTGGACCTCTACCAAGATTTTACAAATCACGGCCCCTGGGTCAACATTGGCCTCGCACTAGGGTCATTTGGTTTTACATAGCTTTATATAGGAACAAGTTTTAAAATTCTTCTTGACTGAAATCACAAGACTTACAGCTTAGACATTTGGTTTGCAGTAGTGCTAAGCGCGTCTTAGATAGCTTAGTTCAGCATTGCCTAGCAAATTATATGGGCTTTGTAAGAACTTCTCTCTCAACCGGGTACCCCCCACCACTTACCTGGGTACCCCCGCCACCATTTTTCAACGGTTGGGCTAGGATGGTACCTAATCTTCCTCCACCTTTAGTGTTTGAGCTTTATGTGACACACTGACCTTGATTGTTTTGAAGCCAGGTAATTAAAATTTTAACTGCTTGTATAATTTTCCATGCAGACTTCAACTTTGACATTTGCTGACCTTGACCTTATGTCAGATTCCCTTTTTTTGAAGCTACATCTTTGAAATTCTAACCATCTGTATAATTTTGCATGCAGACTTCAACTTTGACCTTGGTTGATCTTGACCTTGATCTACTGACCCCATTCCTTGTTTTTGAAGCTATTCGTTGAAGTTTTAACTATTTGTATAAGTTTGAATACAGACTTCCACACTGACCTTAGTTTACCTTGACCTATTGACTCATTTTCTGTTTTGAAGCTACTTCCATGACATGTGTAATATGAATACAATTTTTAAAGCAAATTTTTGCTTTTGTTGACATTGTATATGTTTCAAGGGTATCAAGCTGAGCGATAAAGGGCCATCATGGCGCCCTTTACACTCCGCTGGTTCCAGAGTTCATGTGTTTGGTTTAAAGATATTTTTATATTTAATGTTGTATTTGAACCATCTGTCATTTGACACAAGTCTTAGGTTGCATGTCTTTCCCACCTCCCACTGTTTAATAGTCCTTTTTAGGTGAGCGACCAGGACCATTTGGTCCATTTGTTTATACATGTTATCTCTGTATATTTTAAATATTTATACCGCGTAGTAATGAATTTTAGAGAGCTGTAATCAACATTTTAGTGTACAACAATATATTAATTGCATAAAAGATTAAATTGCATTAGTGCTCGCTAAAAATATAATTGCTTGCTTTGATTTTTCTGATGCCAACCGATCCTTTGATGATTTGAATCAAAACAGTTCTATAATAGCACCGCTTAGTTCATTTAATGCGAGCTCCAAAATATAATACACCTCTCTTTTATTAATTTAATGGTCGCTCTTAAATATCAGGTTTCTCACTGCATGAGAGGAAGTATTAATTTATTTGAATTTTGTAGTAGTTGGTATAGAGAAATATCAAGTTAACTGAGTTTCTGTAGATCTGTCCTCGGAAGAACTGAACAATTACAAAGAATAGTGAAAAATACAGATAAGAGAAAAAAATTATTGAAACTTAAACATATACATATCTTCATTATGAAAATACAATATTGAGAATAAAACACATCACACATGAATAAAACGGTATAATGTGACTGCCAAAAGAAAATTAATAAACGTCGGAATGATTCTTCGCTGAAGTTTCAGAGACTCCATGGTTATTTTCCCTGCTCAGTGCATTTACAGCTACATCGTTCTCCTTTTCTCTTCTCTTAGTAACAGAGAAGAATCAATCACTGAATATAATGACCATGCGTTTGAAGGAGACGGGGCGTTTCTTAAAGAGATAAGGGTGTTAGGTCTCCCAAGCTAAAAACTCAGCAACGTGATAAGTCTTCAAACCTTAAATCCTCAATATTCCACAATATGTACCTGGTTTGAGTCTCGACTTGACCTTCTCATTAGTCTACTCGTCCATTTGAGCTTATTTGTCGTCGGTACCTGTTTCCCATGTGACTGCGCCCCTGAAGAGTTTTATTTATCTCAGGTTGTGGGATAGCGTAATTAATGTGGCGTTGACGGGTTGACCTATTTTTTAATATTAGAAAAAAGACATGGTTTATCAAAAATTTTCTCGATGTCTGTTCGACAAGTCTGATTAGTTGTGGAGAATAGTACAAGATTCAGAAAGTACCGGTTATATGACACATATGAATCTGAATCTGAATCTGTACCTTGTAGGACTTCACTGAAGTATGTACGAAACGGGAGAGAGATACGTTTGCATAGTTATAAACGCTGATGGACAGCTTTCCTGAAGCTGTTTACTGTTGGTGCAAGCGCAACACTGTGGTCAAGTTTTTTTCCAACTTGATAACTGTTCTTGGAAAGAATGATTGTCTTAACTGCTCATTTCTTCATTGAAAGCTTTTAAAGCATTTATAGTTATTTGTCATCTGATTGTTCACTATGTTATTGGAGTGATAGTCACTGAATTTTTTATTAGGCCTTGTTAACCTCTTTTGCCTAATGGGGACAAAGTGTCATGGCAAGGTAAGACCGGGACATGCCCTTCAACTACCCTATACATAACAAGATATGTTTGTAAAACATGTATGCCCCTTATCGGCAGTCAATTAGTCACGTGGCCAGATTATTGTGACTGACTTTTGACCTAGTGACCAAATATACATGTTATCTAAAATGTAAGTCTCACAGTCAACAAAACCCGATGCCATTTGGTAGCCAAGTCATTGGTCTGAACTGTTTTGACATACATGTGACCTTGACCTTTAACCCCAAAATCAATAGGGGTCATTTACTGGCCAAGACAAATGCAGATATGAAGTTTGAGGGTCAACATCGGATGGGTTGTCAAGTTATTGATTGGAAACCGTTTTTTACTTACAAGGTCAATGTAACCTTGACCTTTGACCCCTTGATCCCAAAATCAATAGGGGTCATCTACTGGTGATGGACAATCATCCTACCAAGTTTGAAGTTTCTAGGCCTAAGCGTTCTCTAGTTATTGATCGGAAATCTTTTTTAAGATGAAAGTCTCTGTGATCTTGACCTTTGACCTAATGACCTCAAAGTCAATAGGGGTCATCTACTAGTGATGACCAACCAGTATACCAAGTTTGGTGAACCTAGGTCAAAGCGTTCTCTAGTTATTGATCAGAAACCGTTTTTAGGATGGAAGTCCCTGTGAGCTTGACCTTTGACCTAATGACCTCCAAATCAATAGGAATCATCTACTGGTGATGACCAACCAGCATACTAAGTTTGGTGAACCTAGGTCAAAGCGTTCTCTAGTTATTGATCGGAAACCGTTTTTAGGATGAAGGTCCCTGTGAGCTTGACCTTTGACCTAATGACCTCAAAATCAATAGGGGTCATCTACTGGTGATGACCAACCAGCATATTAAGTTTGGTGAACCTAGGTCAAACCGTTCTTTAGTTATTGATTGGAAACCGTTTTTAGGATGAAGGTCCCTGTGACCTTGACCTTTGACCCCTTGACCGTAAAATCAATAGGGGCCATCTACTAGTGATGGACAATCATCCTACCAAGTTTAAAGTTTCTAAGCCTAAGCGTTCTTTAGTAATTGGTCGGAAACCGTTTCTTCCTACAAGGTCAATGTGACCTTGACCTTTGACCCCTTGACCCCAAAATCAATAGGGGTCATCTACTGGTGATGGACAATCATCCTACCAAGTTTGAAGTTCCTAGGCCTAAGCATTCTTTAGTTATTGGTCGGAAACCATTTGGTCTACGGACCGACGGACCGACGGACCGACCGACAGACAGACAATTGCAAAGCAATATACCCCCTCTTCTTTGAAGTGGGGGCATAAAATCAATCTGTTTGCTTCTCTTCAACTTTGTAGGCTTTGGAGCTCAAGGTATTGGACCATTCGGGACACACGTCCTTCTTCTCTGGATCGATAATCATCCATGATGAAGCGTGCCGCCTGTCTCTGAACTTTTTCTAAGCGGTCAATATCCTTCTGATAGTATGGATCCCAAGCTATGGAACTGTATTCTAAGGTTGGTCTAACTAATTAGAGGTATGCTGTTTTCCTACACTTGATGGAGCAGTGCTTCATGTTCATTTTGATAAAACAAAGTGAGCCTTTTCCTTTCTTGACGACATAAGTGGTTATGCCACTTCAGGTCTTGTGACAATGTTACTCCCATATAAGGACTGCTGTCCAATTGTTGTAATATGTGATTACCAAGCTGATAAAACTGTTAGGATTTGTTGTTAACGCTCTTAATGTAGCACTTCTTTGCATTAAACTTCATGCTTAAGGATGCAGTCCATTCTTCGAGTGAGGATAAATCTGCTTGTAGTTTTAAGTGATCATCGCCAGTACGGATGCTTCTATATAGAGATAATCATCTGCGAAAAGGCGTACCTGAGATCCTACTACCTCTGTGAGATCATTTATAAAGCATAAGAAAAGGATAGGTCCTAGCACAGTGTCTTGGGTACCCCGGAATCAACTGTTACTGGATCCTAGGGTGCTCCATCAACGATAACTTGTATGTGTCTGTTAGTAAGAAAGTCTCTTAGCCAGTTGTTGATTTAACCGTCAATACCATAGTATGTAAGTTTGTATAATATTCTCTCGTGCGGCACGGTGTCAAATGCCTTCGAGAAGTCAAGTATGGCAATGTCAATCTGTTAACTTTGGTCATGTCTGCTGAGTATGTCATGCATGGTAGCAATGAGTTGGGTTTCGCATGAAAAGCCAGATCTAAAACCACGGTTCAGCTTTGTAAGTATCTTGTTTCTTTCCAAATTGTTTAGTATGTGTTTGCATTTAATATGTTCTAGTTTGCATGAAATGCAGGTAAGTGACACCGGCTTGTAGTTTTCTGGGAGGGGGACATCACCCTTCTGATAAACTTGTGCGATGTTTGCAATTCTTCAGTCTGACGGGAGTGTTCCGGAGTCGATGGATCTTTGGAATATTAAACATAATGCTGGTGAAATCTGTTTGGACCAATTCTTAAGCACGATGATGGGTAAGTCGTCTGGTCCTCTGGCTCTGCATTAAAAGTTTCTGGACTCCTACTGTGGTAATAGTCTATGGTGGTTAACTACTTGTTGCTTTGTTCTTCATTTTTCAGGAGAGTTGCATTTGATTTATCCTAGTAAAAACTGACTGGAACTGGTTAACTAGTGCTTGCGCTTTATCTCTACTTCCACTTAACAATTAACCCTTCTTCTTTATTGGAGCGACCCCAATCTTGTCTTGACGGCGTGACTTCACAAATCTCCAGAATGGTTTTGTGTTCTTCTCATCAAGTCCTTTCTGGATGGTGCTTTTTATATGGTCAATTTCTGCTTTCTTAAGTACACGTTTACATTTACTCTTGAACTCTTTGAATTGTTCCAATTGCTTGGTTTTCTTTGCTTGACAGTATAATCTGGCTTTTCGTCTTATCATTTTCTTCAGTCGATTGCTGAACCAAAGTAAAGGCTTGCGACTGCTGCAAAGCTCAGGGCCGAATCCAGAAATTTTTGACGGGGGGGGGGGGGGGGGGGGGCTTGGGGGAAGGTACGGAAGGGGGTGACCCCCTTCTGTAGGGGGGTATGGGGGTCCTCCCCCAAGAAAATTTTCTAAAAAGGTGGACTAAATGGCTCATTTTGGTGCATTTTAGGCATAAAAATATAATGAAATTTGTGTGAGAAAATTAAAAGAAATATACTGGTATTTTTTTAAATGTTCAACTAAATTAATTTTCTTAACAAATAACAACGTCATCACATCATCCAATCTCCTCGCAGTGATCTCCCCTTCATTCTTTGGAAAGATCTCTGCAGACACGGGTTAACCTTAGCTGGATTTCAGCTATATAAACATGTATGAACTTTTTTTAAGAATTTTTTTTTTCTGTTTAGTTTAGTTACAATTGGAACTGCATCGATTAAACATGCCTGTGTGTAATGAAATTTTAAAAAATGTAACTTGAAAAAATGTTTAAAATTGTGTTTATTTACTTTCGACCATCATCACGTGACATGACTTTCGGCAGTGATTACTGTACTGAAAGTATGGAAGGGAAGTAACCGCTGTGTGGAGTTTGCACCATACGGAACACCTCGGGCTACTTCAATATGCCTTTATACGAAGTTGTCGGAAAAGGCCGAGTTGTTACGATTGGAGTTTGCACAATATCATCAGGCAACTGATCATGGCCAGCAGACGCTCATTTAACAACTTTATCAAATACGTCAAGGTTACTAGACGCTTGAAAACTATACATCATGATCAGTCTGGAGAATTCTCTGATAATCCGTGCCGCCGAATATACGGTACATTGTGTAATATACACGGCTATAAAGTTGCGAACTCGTTATCAGTTGTTACGCAATATTGCATGTCCGTTGCAAATTGAAAGGTTGACTGTGTTTCTGTTACGAGGTGAAAAGAGCTGTAAAAAATGTTTAAGAGTCTTTGCAAATGAGCCCATTTAATTTTTTACAAACGGGCCAGCTGGGGGGGGGGGGGGGGGGGGGGGGGGGCTTGGGCCCTATAAGCCCCCCCGGTAAATCCGGGCCTGAAGCTTGGATGGTACAAACTTATTTACTATTTCCATGATTCCTAGCTTGAAGCGAACCCATAAGTCTTCAACTGGTATGTCGTCGTCAGCAGTGATAATGGAGTTGGAAAGTTGGTCTTCTTGATAAATTGCATCCCAATTGGCTTTTGGGAATATAAAGATATTTTTGCGTACCTGTTTAATCATTTATGTGGTATGTTGAATTCGTGACCACTGGAATACCAGTTCAGCGCGTTACCACTGGCACTGGGCCACCGAACCTATCCCACATAATAAATGTAAGCGGAATCTTTTCGCTTCTATACGTAGATGCCGGAAGACGAATACCGGCTTTTAGTATGTACCGGTATGTACTTATACCGCTTATACCATGAAGTAAAGTCTTCGAGGTGGTTTAACTTTTACATGTGTTTGTGTGCTTAAAACTGAAATTTGCACATTTGACAGCAGTGCAAATTAAATGCATCATGCCAAGTGCAATTTTAAGAGCTACAGCTAAAGGGCTGAGTAGCAGATGTTACCAGATTCACCTCAAAAGACATGACTGTCAAGTCTTGAACGAATTGTACAAACGAGTTCACACATCAGATCGTCTTGCAAATCATCATCATTTCGAGGATGTTCATTCGATCCGTAACATTGGTATAATGGCTCATATTGATGCAGGCAAGACAACAACCACTGAACGAATGCTGTATTTCTCAGGATTTTCTAGACATCTTGGTGAGCAGAAAGCATTAATTTTTTAGTGAAGTTGAAAGGGATGCCGGACGTTTCGATAAATGACCAGTTCGGTAAATTGGATTTATATAGTAAACCCTTTGGACTTTTCGGTAAAAAGGCAATTATATAGTAATTATATGGTAAAAAATGGAGAAAGTTGTCACACATATGAAAAACACATAATAATTACTTAGTTCGTTTTCTTTTTTACTCCTCATCAGTTGAAAAGTGTCTAAACTACAGTACACGCAGCGTGGACTTTGACGTTGTTAACATTGTCGTGGGGGGCGGTATCATCTCCGGGTGACCAGTCGCGGTAGACTGAAAACCCGAAACTTCAGGTGTCCACTAAAATGACCACCGTGACTACCGCCGAGGGGTATGATCACCGCGTGTCGCGGTGACAGAATGCCACGTGTCCCAGCGATGTTTTGACTTGGAGATTACTGCATTTAAACATACTCAGCGTACAGTACATGTACATGGTTTTCTTTTTACTCATTCATATTTTACTTACATGTATTTTGTTGCTAACTTCAGTTGGTCAAATTAAAACCAAATTTCAAATACATTTGCGGTGTAGGTTTATTGTGTACTTTCGTTTTTGGAATTTCTGAAAAACGCTTGTTATTATATAGCAAAATCGATCAATAATTTTTGCCAAGCGCCTAGACGATACAGATGTCGAAAGCAGTTAAACACGTGTTGATCTAGAAACAGAGAATTCATTTTCTGAAAATAAGATCAGCTGTTTCTGGAAGCAACTGCTTTGAATGGTCATTCTTTGTGTAAACAAAATGGAGCGTTTGTACACAAATGCATCATAATTAGAGTGGATTTGTTCGAATTTTCACTGTTTAAATTAGATCTATAAACTTTTCGCAGTTGATTATCATTAGTAATTTATTTGCGTTTAATTTATTTGCGAGTGGATTAACGCAAGCGTGGCACCGATTGAAGACTTGAAAATATCTATTAATTGCAGCAATTAGAGTTAATTAACACGATGGCATGTACAGGGCTAGCTCTGGGTCAAAATTTGCTTGAGCCAAATATATTTTCGACGCGGAAAAGGGGGTGGGTGCGTGAGGGGGAGTACCCCCTCCTGCGTCGAAATTTTTTTGAATTTTCATTGGTAAATGGTGCTCTCTGACGCACTTTGAACCATTATGCTCTTTGATTATCAGACGAGTAAAATGACTCAGATTAAAACAATTGGTGTTTTCCTACTAAAAAATAAGCACAAATCAATTTAAATAAAATTATTTATTTATCATAATATTTTTATGGACTGTAACAAAACAAAGTACATGATATTTACATATGATACAAGCTAATGCAGAGCAACAAGAATTGAGGGTCATATGTTAACCAAGAATTGCCATTTTTCCAAGTACATGTATCTTAAAAATTTCTAGCTGTGTTTGATTTCATTTTTTTAGGAGTTGAAGTTTACGTCTTGGTGCCATTTTTGATTTTTTGCATAAATTTATTTTATGCCTATCTGATTAGCCTCCGTAAAAATTCAGTATACCTTTGTACTTTTTACTCAAAAAATACCTTTCATAATTACCTTTACTGACAATGAAAATCAAAAGAAACGTATCAAAAATGTGTGAAAGAATTTATTCCAGTTGCTACCAAACATTTCCACTTAATCCCATCAACCGCATTATTTATCCTTTAAAAAGTTAGTGCCGACGATGATCACTTGATTGAGCCGCTGTTTGTAAAACAATCATCCGTGATTATTGACTATGATCGAGCTAATTGGTTCACGAACAACTTGACACATATTTAATCTGTTTATTGTCACAAACTGACACTCGCATGCATATTACCGGATATTACAACACGTGGACTGTGTCTATTGATTTATTACTAGTTTACCGCTACTGATATCGGAAAACCGGTCAACCGCCTCGATCTGAGCTAAACATTCTATTTTTTGACTCGGGGATTTCCCAAAATGTCGGAAGTCATACTTTTAGCGTGTTTTCGCCAATCTTAATTTTTTTGAGCCAATTTTCGCAAATTGGAGCCATTGGCACCGTTGGCGAACGCCAGCGCGAGCCCTGCATGTAGGTGTGTAAATCTATTCATAATCAGCTGTGTTACCCTCAATCATACAACCAAACATCGACGTCAACAAATAAAAGTTAAACCGGATGGGGTATTAAAAAGAAAAAGAAAAAAATTTCAACTGGTAATAATTACGTGTTTTTTGTAACTCATGTACTTACTATGTATACCTAGCCCATTTACCGTGAACCTGATAATAGCAGCAAAATGAGAGCAGCGGTGAAATATGTGATATATCCCATTGTTACCAAATAATACTATATTATTGCCTTTTTACCAAAACGTCCAAAGGGTTTACTATATAAATCCAATTCACTGAAATGGTCATTTACCGAAAGGTCTGTAAATCGTTGAAAGACCTTACGTACCATTCCATTTATGTACCAATTTTGACACCTCTAATCCACCGTCAAGTCATGTTAGATACAGGCCCTGTAATTTGTTTGAGGACATCGCATTGAACGGAAGGCCAATACACTTTATACAGCTGTCTTGAGGACAAATAACATAATTTCAGTTGTAACCAGTGCAAATAGAACCACCGAAGACACTAAACATGAATTTCATCTCACACTATTTGGTCTTCATTTTGTTCTGGATATAAAGTTTGTGATGTTCAAATTTGAATTTCAAAATGGACAGTTTTAAAACTGCAGTTTTTAGCACTACATTGTTTTTGAAAGTCTTTACTTTTACTCATTGGGTTGCAACAAAAACTTAAGCAGTTGAAGTGAAAGGTAGATGTTATGGTAAGTCAAGTTCCTTCTTCCTTACAAATCTTAAATTTTGAAAATCAGATTCTTATTGACAAAATGACTGATGTTTTGAATGTTAACTTACCTCTAAACAATGATAGATTATTAATCATCGATTGATATTCCATTTTCATATATACAGGCCTCTATTATGGTCTTTCTAGAGTTTGATGTGAGTGGAGATATTGCAGTCACAAATTTGGCTCAGTATTTCCAAAGAATGCATAAAATAAGATATACCAGTAGAGACATGATATTATTTTGGCAAGCAGTGAATATTGGGCAGCAGTTTTTTGTTAAGAATAAAATCACCTGGAGCTTGAGCTCCAATAAATTTTCTTTGAATAAAACTTTAAACCTATTATATGCTACAAGCCTACAACGTGAGCATGTAAAAGAAAGATGTCTGTGGAATGAGATACTTTTTATATCTTGTACTGTCCCAAGGTCTTTGATGTTATAATAGTAAATTAGTACTTTTTGTGAGTCTGATACAAATGCACTTGTTTTCAGAAGTTTCTTTGAGCTAAATGTCCTGCCAGTGGTAAATGTAAAGTACTTTTTGAATGATATTAATACAGTTATTACAGGTAGGTTCATTGATGCAGGGTCAGTGTCCAACATGTAACACAGACATTGAGATTTCAAAGCATGTTGGTTTAATTAAACGATGACTTCCTTAGTCCCTCTTTATGGAACATCTACTGACCAGAACTGTAGGAGTAATGTTTGAATCATCTCAGTCTACAACCTGTTTAAAAACTGAAACAAATGAAGAAAACATCTGTCAGGTTGTTCTATAAAATAGTTGTGTTTGTTTGATGCACTAGGTGATGTTGATAGAGGCGATACTGTGACAGACTACATGGAAGAGGAAAGAGAAAGGGGGATAACTATTGTGTCTGCGGCAGTTACTTTCCACTGGAATAAACACAAAATCAATCTGATTGATACACCAGGTATAACATATCTTCAGATTTGTTTAAATAATGAAACTTTGTTACAAAATTGCACCAGAATCTAGATTCTACAATCATGAATAATTGGTAAATTTTAGTTTTTTAATTAGTTTGTAAGATTTTTTCTTCAGAGGTAATTGATAAGGTACCTAACCAGGAATCTAACAAAATAACTGAGGAATACATCATATGATCCATTTCAACTACTCGCCATCACTAGAATATATTAGAGAAGAAAAAGTAGTGTTTGATATCAAGATGCAAATGTTGAATGCTGTCAACATTTTAATCATTCTCTGTTATTACAAACATATAATCTACTGAACATTGCTGGATTTGATTATTAAGAATACATGTGAAGTGATGTGACATAATCAGCAGTCTGGTCAATTTTATCTCATCGAGGAAACGACGTCAATGTTGACGTTATAAACTAATTAACGCTTTCTGCAAACAAACAGTGTTTTCTGGCTTCTCTGAATTAAAAAAAAGTGCTCCCTTTGAAAAATGTGTGTTCAAATGTCACTGAAACATGTATATGGATCACATAACAACCCTAGAGCATCTATATCACATGTTGCGTGTTATGTGGTTTGACGTCCAAATCGTCCATGTCGTGAAAATGATTAATACACAGCCCATATAAACACAGAATATGTCTAACTGCTATAGAAACATTATGCTGTTTTATTCTCACAAAATGTTTCATTGCTTACTAAAAAGAAATATCTGAAATGAACATTATGTATTGTAGGTCATGTTGATTTCACAGTAGAGGTAGAAAGGTCATTGCGTGTTTTGGATGGTGCCATAGCTGTTTTGGATGCATCAGCTGGTAAGATCGTGATTGTCACTAATGGTTTTATACACTACTTACACATTGAGCTATAGCACTGGCTTGACAAGGTTAGAAACTTGTCATTTGGGTTTTTGGTCTCACTGCTTTAGATAACAGTTATTTTGGAAACTCAGTGCCTACCTAATTTGACCGTGCTAATTGGAGATCTGTTATGACTGGTCAGCTCATCAACTCAGGCTCAACAATTTATCTGTCTGATCATCATTATTGTGTTCCTGTTTCCTTTTAGCCTGCCAAGTTTAAAATAAGTTAAAAGACAAAAGAAGACTAAGAAATGCATTGAAAAATGCACAATAGGAGAGCAGTTACTGAAGAGTAGAGTCAAATCATTCAAATCCTGTCACAGGAAAGAGCCTACATTGGCCTGCCACATTTGAATACTGATTGGAACCAAGGAAGCAGTCATTGAGCAGTATTAATATGTGTTCCAAGAACTAATGAATATGGAATAGATAAGTTTCAACTAAACTACATGGACATTTAACTTTTTAATCTTTTTTTATTCAGGTGTTGAAGCACAGACCTTGACAGTCTGGAGACAAGCAAACAGGTACAATATACCTCGCATCATATTCCTAAACAAAATGGACAAACAAGGTGCTAATTTCAACATGTGTTTAAAGTCTATCAAAGAACGTCTTCATGTTGACCCAATACCTATCAATCTACCAGTTGGGAAAGAGAAAACATTTTCTGGCATAATTGATTTAGTTACCATGGAACAGAAATTGTGGGACCTTCCAAATTCAAAAGATGGTAGGAAATTCACTTCAGTGCAGATTGACCTATCAGGAACAGACTCTTCTACTGAAATTGTTTCAAATGCAAGAGCTGCTCTGATTGGTCTGTTAGCTGAGCATGATGAAACTATTGCAGAATATGTTCTAGGTGACACAAAAGTTGAGGATATACCTGTTATTGATATAGAACATGCTTTGAGGAAAGTAACATTATCAGGAAAAGCAGTTTTAGTTTTATGTGGGAGTGGCAAGAAAAATATTGGTGTGCAGCCATTAATGGATGCTGTTGTGAGTTACCTCCCTTGTCCCACAGACATACAGCATGATTTTCTTCAATATTATGGAAAACATCTTTGTGCACTAGCATTTAAAATTGTCCATGATAAACATAAAGGTGCTTTGACATATGTAAGAATATATAGCGGAAGCCTAAAAGGGGGTTCACATATTTTTAATGTGAATTTAGCTAGTAAAGAAAAGATTGGAAACTTAGATTTGTACCAAGTGAATGCTGATGAATATAAACACTTGAAAGAATCTGGACCTGGAAATATTGTTTGCATTGCTGGACTTGATAAGGTAAGTTTGATACAAGCTTTATTTCACTATATTTCAAAGTGAAATAGATGAGTGATTACATGTATATGTATATATGTATAATCTGAGTTTTTAGAAAAAAAAGTAAGGCATTTTCTTTAGCAAAGGAAGTACTAGGAAAAAAGGAAAAGGACTTAGGTTAGGATAATATGGAAGGTGCTCACGATAAATAACCTTTTCTTGTTCTAAGAAAGACTGTACAATTTCATTTTTGTGGGGTAATGCATTGTCATCAGTAAGCTGGAAAACTGTTCTTTATGTCAGAACTATCATGGGTATGGCTGCAGGCACAGTTCGGAAAATACCTCTTTTGGAGACATGTGCAAGGCAACACAGGCTTCAATGTAAGCCCTGATTTATCTTTTCTTCACCTTTTGTGTTGGCATTAAGTATAGCCACTGTGTATGAGTGTGTATAATGCAACAATGAATAACTTGGTCAGTTTGAATCTGATTTGATCCATGTTTTACAGGTGAGATGCATGACATACCCATGCTTATATGTAACATGGTTTCTATGGAAGATCATTAGTGACAGAATTATTGAATAGCCCTCATATAAGTTCTGATATAAAATCTGTAAATTATATTTTTGTCTCAGGTAAGGACAGGGGATACTTTGACAGATAGTGCTGAAACTGCCAAAAAGGCTGTTTCTATGTTCAAGAAACTCACTAAATCAGAGGATACCCATGGCCATGCTGACCATGAGGTTGACTTAGAAGATGCAGATGAGGAAGTAGAGATAGAGGGTCCTGTGCTTGCAGGACTTAAAATTCCTCCACCGGTGTTCTTCTGTTCTATTGAGGCTCCTACCATATCTAAACAGAGTGATATGGAGAAAGCCTTGGAAAGAATGCAAAGAGAGGATCCAAGTCTCAAGGTAGAAAATTATGTTATTATACTCTGTAGCCAGTTCCTTGGTACAAACAGATGCTGAATTAAAGGGGCTGTGCTCCAGATGACGAAAAAAAGAAAGTTTACATGTATTATAAATTTCTTGTAATATTTATGATTAATGCATAAAAAATAACCTACTGACAAAATATAAGTCAAATAATTACATTATAAATTGATTTTTTCCCTTTCAAAGTGCTATACCGTAACGCGACGGTATAACTATATCGTATAAGATTTAAAGTAAATATCTGTAATATAACATGCGGCGATGGTGGCGACAGTAAAAGCGTTGGAAATATTTTGTTAACATGAGGGTCCAGAGTTCAAATCAGGCTGGAGCGAAAATATTTTTTTTATTCTATTTTGACTTTTATAATCAGTTTTGAAGTAAAATATTATGTTGTTATAATCTCACGTCATCTAAATATATAATTTATGGAAAAAATTTTTTATGTCAAATCTGGAGTACAGCCTCTTTAAATTGCATACTATAATACTTTCATTAGATACCAGAAGTTGAGAGTTCTGAATATATTAAGTGGTTAAAGTGACTGACTGTTAGTGAATGTAATCACACACCAATTGAGTGTTATGGGTGGGAGTTTAGTATGTCCCTAACCTATTTATGTCTCCCCTAAATCTGTCATACTTTGTTTCCGTTCAATAACCTAAGTATCTTTTGACCCAGAGCCTTCAAACTACATAGGATTATTACCCTTATTGAGTAGAACACTGTATTTATTTTTGGTTTGTCAAAGGTTAAGGTCATAGTGACCTTGAATGTGAAAATGGTTTCTGCTCAATGACTGAAGTGCGATTTGACACAGAGTCATCAATCTTCATAGGCAAACATTGAGTAAATAAACCCTGTTATTTTTGGGGTCAAAGATCAAGGTCACAGTAACCTTGAATGTGAAAATGGTTTAAACTCAATAGCTGAAGAACCATTTAACCTAGAGCCTTTAAACTACAGAGGGTAAGATTGCCCTTATTGAGTAAAAGAACCTTTTCATTGTTGTTGTTGTTTTCCCCATTTTTTTGGTCTTTAGGTCAAAGGTCACAGTGAACTTGAATGTGAAAAATAACTTGAGTACAATTTGACACAGAGCCTTCAAACATTATAGGATGGTTGCCCTTTTTGAGTAGAAGAACCTGTTTTTGGGATCAGTAGGTCAAAGGTCACAGTGACCTTGAAGGTGAAAATGGTTTCCACTCAATAACTGGAGTACCATTTGACCCACAGCCTGCAAACAGTATAGGATGGTTGGTCTTATTTAGCTGAAGACTTTTAATGTTTTTTGGGGTCTGTAGGACAAAGGTCACAGTGACGTTAACAATTTGTTCTAAAGTAGAAAGGTCTGGTTGTACTGGTGCTTCTAAGGTAGCATGCTAAGGTAAAACGCCCTCACACATTGATGAGTAAAAAAAAATAGAAACCAGTCAAATCAGTCATTTGTCGACTTTCAGCAGTTCCATCAGTTTTAAATGCAACTTAATGATGGTTAAGTTGCTAAGTTGATAAGGTATTTCATTGTTACAGGTTGATGTAGATAAAGAGACTGGTCAGTTGATCCTGTCTGGAATGGGAGAACTACATATTGAGATAATCAAACACAGGCTGGAGAAAGAACATGGTGTTGAGACCTATCTTGGTCCATTACAGGTTTGATAATTTAGATTGAAATTTCATTATAATCTAAAAAAAACCAATGCAATTCTTTGTCAGACAACCTGTTACTTTTTTCTCACATCCTTTTTAATGGACCATTACATCCCTTATACTATCATTTAAACAACAAGATGTACAGGAAGTGTGTAAATATCTAACTGAGTTGATATAATTGTAAGATTTCAGTTTAAAATGGCTGAAGAAGAAATGACAGTGTAAACACCAATTTATGATTCATGTCACACTGAGATTATACTGCACTACAACATTGTTCTTCAGACCCTGTAGCACTTTTTGCTAGGGATAAAAGATGCAGACAGACAAAAAATATGATTCTTTGAAAAAAAAAAAGTTAGATTTGTCACCAAATCAAAGAATGGCATTTTCAGGCACGTCACATGGTTTTGGACATTTGGGCAGCAGCTTGAATGGGTGCGTGTTGGAGGGTTCTCCCCTCCCAAGAACTGAGAAAATTTTGATATTTGTAAGAAAAATGGTGTTATTTACCGGACCTTACAACACTTTCCTGGTAGCTTTTCTGAGACCTTGTTACTTTTTTCAAAGCAAGAGCAGTGCCGTTTCTGGCACAACTATAGAGGTGGCATTAGCTGCCCCTGATGTGACGCCACTGATTTTGACTGTATTCACTTCCTTGATATAAAACAGAGATATTATTTTAATGTATTTTTGTATGTGTGCATACTTGCCAATTTTGTTTTCATATTTGTTGAATTGCAGCTTTTTCCTGTTTTTGTAACAGATAGCATATAGAGAAAAGATTGGTAAAGTGGTGGAACACACTTCAACATTAGAAAATACAATAGACAGGAAAAATAACACTGTCAAAATGACAGTAAAACTGGTTCCCACTGAGGAGAGTACAGAATTTCAGAAAGTCAGGTACCAGGGTGAAGAACTTCCTGTTTTAAAGACACAACAGCAGCATGCGATAAACAATGGTGTACAGTCTGCTTTGTGTTATGGTAAGACCTTTTCTTTATGAAAATCTTCGATTAATTTTGACGCTAGGTTCATAATAAGCATCCGCACAGATAAAGCCTTATATAACACAATGGTCATGAGACTTGTTACCCAGTTTAACCCTTAACCTGCTGGAACCGAAAGTGATTAGCCTTTGCCACCAGTATAGAGCCAGGCCAGCCTGCACATCTGTGCAGTCTGACCAGGCTCTATACTGTTGGCAGCTCCATTTTTGTATTTTGATATTGAAATCCCTTAAACTTTGAATGGACTTTTCCAAATTCAAATCTGGGCAAATCCATTACAAAATTTCAGCATGTTCAGGGTTAAGAGTCCCAAGTCAAGCTCATTGACTTACCTGACACTTGTTGGTTAATCCTACTTGTTATGAAAGTAAATAGAACTTCCTTTCTTAGAAAGATGGACTTCACTATAGGTTGTGTAGATTTCACCATGGATGGTTGCATAGTCAGTAGCTAAGGATTTTTAGTACACACTGCAGAACAGATATGAAGGAATTCATTTATGCACACACTGTAAAATATTTAAGCCTACAACTTTTTATGTATCAGTGAAGTCTTTGCATCCATGATTAATAATCTTTTGATAATTTAACCCATTAACAGTCTGGTTTTACCTGCAGTATTCCTCTTCCAGGTCCTGTATATAACTCGAAGGTAGTGGATGTAGATGTCATAGTAACTAGCCTGGAAATTGGACACCGAACAGCTTTACCATTTCTTCAGGCGGCTGCCACAGAGTGTGTAAGTCAAGCCTTGAATAAGGCTGAGTGTATTCTTATGGAACCAGTAATGGCTTTGGATGTAAGTGAAATCTTTGAAACATCTGACTAATCTTCATAAAGCCTTATCTCATCGTTCAGTATCTAACTGTGACTTTGTTGTTCATTAATATAAGCATGGGGTTGCAGATATTTTTGTTATTCTCTGTAAGCTGTTAAAATGTAAACAACCAATACATGCCTGCCTGTTTGTGAGAAAGTTGGCAGTTTCTAAGGGAAGAGAGGTGGCAAGTAGTTCTGAATTTCAGATAAAGTACTACTCTATATAAATATAATACTGAACCTGCTAAATTTCTAAAATTGACCTGTCCATCTTACAATTTAGAATGACCAATTTGTCATTTAGAGGGTGTGCAGCTTGATTAGGATTTGCACTCTTTACAAAGGTTATAACCTCTGCCACTATCAGAGTAACAACTAAACATACTGAAATACAAAGGGCCTTGCATTTTTATAGTTAATACAACTATAAATGTATTTTAATCTATGAAGGTCTTATTTTTCAGTTAGCTTTAATTTACTGAATGCATTTTTGTCTTGAAGTAATTATGCCCCTGAAAAGGCATATAGTTTTTGATCTGTCTGTCCGTCATTCCATCCGTCAGTCCATCCATCAGTCTGTCCGAAAACTTTAACATTGGCCAAAACTTCCTTAATAGCCAGTGGATTTACTTCATACTTAGACACAACATCCCTTTGGACAAGACCTTCCCACTGACCTATATTTATTTGACCTTGACCCCTGAATGACCTTCACCTTGAAGATCTAATTGTCCAAAAACTTTATTATTGACCATAACTTCCTTATAAGTAAGTGGATTTACTTCATACTTGGACACAACACCCCTTTGGACAAGACTTTCCCACTGACCTATATTTATTTGACCTTGACCCATGAATGACTTTTACCTTGAGGATCCAATTGTACAAAAACTTTAACATTGGCCATAACCTCCTTATTAGAAAGTTAATTTACTTCATACTTTTACACAACACCCTGTGGACAAGACTTTCCCACTGACTATATTTATTTGACCTTGACCCTTGAATGACTGGTCCTCAGCCCAAAGTCAAAGCACCACTTTAGGGGCATTTCCATCTTACAGTGACAGTTCTTGTTTTTAATTGTTTTGTAATTCTGTTTTTTTTTAGATACAAACAGATGAAACTCATGTGCATGCAGTTAGGGGAGATATCATTAGACGAAGAGGGGAGATTAAAAAGATGGTGCAACAAAATGATACAATGGTTGTGCACACACTGACACCTCTTGCAGAATTAGTGGGATATTCCACTATACTTCGAACAATAACATCAGGAACTGCAACTTTTACCATGGAGTTAGACCATTACTGTCAGTTATCAGCTGTCGAACAAAATAAAGTTGTGAACAGCTTTTTGTACTAATTAGATTAAACTCAGAAATTTTTTAAAAAGAGTGCTATGTTGTTTTAGAAATACCATTTTGAATTAGAAAAATACTATTTTGTGTATTTTGTTTTGAATCTGAATAAATTGTTTTACAGTCTTATTACCGGTACTTATTTAGTTTAGGTGTTCCCAAACGGGCCAGTGACTGAAATCATTTCATGACTTTTGACTTCTACAAATTCTAAAAAGATATAGCTGACTATTGCATTAGCTCTTAATGAGTTTATGTGGGGGAAAAAAATTGAAGATTACAGACATTTAAATGTCAGAATGTCTCTGTTCTACGTTAACATAAGTCCTTGACAGGATTGTTTTTTTAATGACTAGGCTCTGCTCAACTTGCTGTATCCAAAAATCTGTCATAGCAACAGGAAGAAAATTATCTCCCCCCTCTTAAACATTTTATGTCTGTAGTGTAACTTTTATAATCTGTGATACTTTAATGCTGTTTATTCACACTTTATTGACCAAAACTAATTTCTAAATGACCAAAACTGAGATTTTGCAGATTTAGTATGATTGAAAAATAATTCAAGGTATAGTTGGCAGCAAATTTTTATTTTATGCCAATAGTAAACTCTGAAAGTATTGTGTTTTGAATGGCATTACTAATGCTTTGTGCTAACTTTGGTGTATTTTGTTATTAACTCTGTAGCACCGAATCCTCAGACATGTCACTGCATTTTAAATTGATGAGATTGATGAAACACTCATTTAGAACAGTTTTTATGAAAATCTAAGTTAGACCCAAAATCTGTGAATAAGCACCTTTATATATATATATACAGAAGTCTACAAGGAGAAGTGCAGTGCCCAAAAAAATATAACTCTACCTTAACGCGTGAGTAATCATCCCTTTTAAGCTTGATTATACAAAGTATATAGAGAGCTGTCCTACTCACCCTGGTGTCCGCGTTCATATTTCTGATTGAAGTTTTTGTGCAGTAAAATATTTTTACTATAACTTTTTTATTTCTTTAGAGATTTACTTCAAACTTCGAATACATGTTCCTTATCATCACCCACATCATATGTGGTAAGGTTCATAACTTTAGCACCCATATTTCCAGAATTACCTCCCCTTTAAACTTAGAAATTTCCATGTAAGTTGTAATATTTTACTATAACTTCTTTATTTCTTGAGGGATATACATGTACTTCAGACTCCAAATATATGTTTCTTATCATCACCCACATTATATGTGGTAAGGTTGAATTAAATTGATTTTTTAAAATGTATCCCTTTCTTAACTATCAAGTACTTTAAATAGTCAAGGGTGATGTCTCCACTGACAGCTTTTGTTTAATTTTATAATGAATTTTTGTCCAGGTCATAATTTGAAGACTATGAAGAGGATTGACTTGAAACTTTAAATTAAGACAGATAGTAAGAAGTGCAGTGCACAAGAACAATAACTCTACCTCGTCCCATTTTTAGCTCACCGGATACATAGTGCAGGTGAGCTATTAGGATGGCCCATTGACTGGCATCTGTCATTCTTCATCCATTCACATTTGCTTTAAATGACATCTCCTCTAATACCAGGCTTATAGTTTTAAAATTTGGCATAAAAAATTGTCTAGTGGACTTCTACCAAGTTTGTTCAAATAATGTCCCTGGGTTCTCTAAGTTTTACATGGTAATAAAGAAGAAAATCTTAAAAAATTTTAGTCTCAACAGCTAGGAGCAAAAATAAATTTAGAAAATCACTTTTTCCAGACAAAACTGTTCAAGAAAGATATTACTCCAAGATGTATGGAACCCAAAAATTTTAAACTGACATTTTATATTAGAAATGTACCCCAAAATATACATGTACTGACACCAAAAGTGGACTAGGACACTGGACTTAAAGATATAAGTTTTGTACACTTTTAGAAATGAATACAATCTAATTAAATAATGTTTACCAAAAAGCTAATTGTCAAAGTAAATGGGATGTCATCTAAAGGGTTCCTTAGTTTTCAACAGTTAGCATATATTTGTTATGGCAATGACCTACTTTTTGTCATGCTGGTAATCATCATTGGTTGTTGAATTTAGGGTTTTATCAATATATTACGACTAAAGAAACATTACAATTGGATTGTAAGATGTCAGTTGCCATGAATCATTGTGAATGGTCTCGGAAATAAATAAAAAGAAGTAAATAAACATTAAGTATTGTCTTGAAATAAGAGGTCCATGTTGTTAAAATAGGAAGAACATTTTTGTCAGTTGATATCTATTGTATATTACAGCAAACCTTATAAGCAGTTATTGTTATTAGCCACTTAAAGGATATGTTGCAATTAATTAATTATTTGTTTAAGTTCAACAGGGGGATTTCCTGTTTAGCATATGGAGGAAGTATAAAAGGTAATAAAATACTTCTGTTTTTATCACTTGTAGCAAAATATTTTTATTTGTTTCACTTGTAACAAAATGTTTGTTTTACTTTTTCACTTGAAAAAAAATTGTTTTATTTTTCCACTCTAGAAGGAAGAAACCTATTTTAGTTTGTTAGCATGTAAGAATGAGACAATTTTTTTTTACAGCAAATACTTTAGACTTTATCGAAAATGACAAATGAAAACCCCATTGTTTAAATAAGTAGATACAGAACCACTGGACAATGTTACACACCAAATATTGATGCTCTGAGCGCTACAGTTTAAGAGAGAATTTAAACAATCTTATCGCTTTCAAGGTACAGCCATAATTTGTACAACTGTAGTACAAAACCACCAAACAATGCTATATACCCAAATATCTTAGCTCTGGATTTTATGGTTTTAGAGAAAATTAAAATCTCTTTAATACCTAGACCTCTACCAAGTTTGTTCTAATGATGTCCCAGGTGTCACTATTGGCCATCCCAAGGGGGTCACATGTTTGACGTAGAAATGTATAGGGAAGTCATTAAATAACTTCTTGTATGAAACCATAAGGCCCAGAGTTGGCCATTCCAAGATTGTTCAAACTTTGCACCCACGGTCTCCAGAGTCAGATGTTTTACATTGACAAACTCTTTAGAAATCTCCTTGTAAAGAGCAATAAGGCTGAGGATTCTGGACTGTGTCTAGCATAATCTAGTTTTACTCTGCTTAGATTGTTGAAATTGTATCTCTGGAGTCATTATTGGCTCTACCCCACATGTTTTTAGCTTACCAGAGCACGAAGTGCTCAAGGGTGAGCTTTTGGGATCTAAATTGTCCAGCACGCATTGTGTGTCATCAACAATTTGACTGGAACGACTTCTCCTCCTAAACCGCTAAGCCAACTTTGATGAAACATGCCTGGGATATTCCTTGCATGAAGCTCTACCAAAGTTATTCAAAGTATTGAATTCCATCAAGAACTCTGGTTGCCATGACAACAGAAAAGAAAAACTTTGAAAAAAAAACCACAAGGCCCTGAGCCTTAAGATTAGGTATGTAGCATTGTCTAGTAGAGCTCTACCAAATTTGTTCAAATTATACCCCTGGGGTCAAAATTGACCCTGCCCCAGGGGTCAGTTGATTTTACAGAGGCTTAATATATAGGGAAAACCTCAACCATCTTCTTCTGAAACCACAAGGCCCTGAGCCTTAAGATTTGGTATGTAGCAGAGTTGTGTGGACCTCTACCAAGTTTGTTCAAATTAAGCCCCTGGGGTCAAATTTGGCCCTTACCCGGGGATCAATGAATTTTACATAGGCTTATATAGTAAAACTTTAAAAATCTTTTTGTCTGAAACCACAAGGCCCCGAAGATCTAAGATTTGGTATGTAGCATTGTCTTGTGGACCTCTACCAAGTTTGTTCAAATTATGCCACTGGGGTCAAATTTGGCCCTGCCCCTGGGGGTCAACTTATTTTACATAGGGAAAACTTTGAAAATCTTCTTGTTTGTATAAAATATGAGATCTTTGAATATCTTCAGTTAGAAAATGTAATGTTGCATCTGATGTTTGCTTAACGGTAGACCCTCAGGCAATAGTACTCAGGGTGAGTGATCCAGGGCCATCATGGCCCTCTTGTTATAAAAATATACAGGAAAACCTTTTATCTTCTTGTCTGAAATCACAAGACACTGAGTACTGAAATTTAGCATGAAGCATTGAACAGATGACCTTCACCAAGCTTTTTCAAATTATGTCTCTGGAATTGTAATTGGCTCCACCCCGGTATAATATTTTTTCATAGAAATATATAGGAAAATCTCAAAAGCTCTATTGGGATGAAACCACAAGGCCCAAAACATTGAAATCTGGCATTGCACAGTCAACCTCTACCAATATTGTTCAAATTTTGCTCCATGGGGATATTTTCAGCACTAGCCCAGGGGTCAGATGTTTTACACAGACATATAGACAAAACTTGTTTTTAGCTCCACTTTTCGAAGAAAAAAAGTGGAGCTGTTGTCATGACCCTCTCGTCGGCATTGTTTTACCTTTTTGTTAAGGTCCATTTCTTAGTTTAGACTCATTTGTTTTACGTAGATTGTGATACAAGTTCTTACAACTTAGATTAATCAGGCTCTGATGACTGCTTCCTGGGTTCCATACCAGTATTCATGCAGCATGGAAGAATGTGAAGATCGTGAAGAGAATCTCGCCTCTGACAGAATTCTGACCCGCGACCTCCGGATCCGGAGCCCTGCGCTCTACCCCTGGACCACGGTGCCTCCTGAGACTGTCCATTTCTCAGAAACTATCAAAGCTATTCACTTCAAATTTAGAATTCATGTCACTATAAAAATGTGACACCATTTCTAAAGGGCTCATAAAACTCAAATTTATTTTTGCAAAGTTATGCCCCTTTTTCAATTTAGAATTTCTTGGTTAACCTTTTTTGTTAATGTTCATTTCTCAAAAAGTGTCAAAGATATTCCCTTCAAACTTGGAATTCTCTCTTACCAGCAAGACCCCTACAAAGATTGTTGGTACCCATATCCCTGGGTTCAAAATAAGCCCCATCCCAGGGGTCACTTGATTTTGCTTAGACTTATATAGGAAAACACTTCTTAGCATAGAAATAACTATCTGCTATTTACTTACATGGGATGGGTAGGTACTCCCCACCCCAGCTTGGAACCCTCCAACCCCATATTACCCATCCCACCTCCCCCGGCCGCCATTTTTTCTTACATGACTAGGTACTTGCCCTCCCCCACTCAATTTTTTTTTCCGCTTTATCAAATTTACTTGATAAATTTTGTCCGGAGCATAACTCCAAAACTACTTGAGGGATTTTATTCAACCTTCATACACTGACAGAGCACATTGGTAGGGAGTGCATTGTGCAAGTGCAATAACTCTACCTTGCCTTTTTTTAGAGTTATTCCGCTTTATCAAATTTACTTGATAAATTTTGTCTGGAGCATAACTCCAAAACTGCCAGAGGGATTTTGTTCAAACTTCATACACTGACAGAGCACATTGGTAGGTAGTGCAGTGTGCAAGTCCAATAACTCTACCTTGCCTATTTTTAGAGTAACTCCCCTTTATCAGAATTACTTGATAAATTTTGTCCGGAGCATAACTCCAAAACTACTTGAGGGATTTTATTCAAACTTCATACACTGACAGAGCACATTGGTAGAGAGTGCAGTGTGCAAGTGCAATAACTCTACCTTGCCTATTTTTAGAGTTATTCCCCTTTATCAGAATTACTTGATAAATTTTGTCCGGAGCATAACTCTAAAACTACTTGAGGGATTTTATTTAAACTTCATACACTGACAGAGCACATTGGTAGGTAGTGCAGTGTGCAAGAACAATAACTCTAGCTTTCCCTTTTTTTAGAGTTATTCCCCTTTATCAGAATTACTTGATAAATTTTGTCCGGAGCATAACTCCAAAACTACTTGAGGGATTTTATTCAAATTTCATACACTCACAGAGCACATTGGTAGGTAGTGCACTGTGCAAGTCCAATAACTCTACCTTGCCTATTTTTTAGAGTTATTCCCCTTTATGAGATTTACTTGTTTACATTTTAAAAATCCCAGCATATACATGTATATCTAATTCTTGTATTCTCGAACTTATTATCCCCCCGCCAAAGGCGAAGGGGATATTAGAAATGGTCTCTGTCCGTCCGTGTGTCCGTCCGTTCCAGTTTTGTCCGGAGCATAACTCCAAAAGTACTTGAGTGATTTTCTTCAAACTTCATATACTGAAAGAGTCACTTGGGCCTCTTGTTTAACTTACTTCATAATGTATTATAATATATTATCCACCTCTTAGAAAAGTGGAGTGTGCTCTCCGTGAACAGGTCTTGTTAACACTTATCTACCTTTTTTATTTTGATGATAAATCCATTACATGGCACTTGTCTTTCTAAACAGTTATTACTCAGGCGAACACCATTAAGAATACCAAGATAAACAAATTTTGTTTGAATAATTCCAGATACTAGTATATAATTATATGGCTTCATCTTTTTTTAAACAAAGATATGTCAGGTATGAGCTGACTTTCCCTTTTTAGTTAAAACATAGTTGCTAGGGTCAATGCAGCACTAGCCAAGTGAATAAAGCTTTGTCTTATGAACAGACAGAAATCAGCTTAATGTTCAATCGTTAAGAGTCACTAGGGGGAAGAAACACATCAACTTACATACAAAAGAGCATCGTTCTAATTTTGATATTTGGAACTCAAACTGTGGCCATATTATTTTTATTTACCGGTACTCATTACACATCATCTAAAAGGGTTTTTGTTTTTGACATTATTACCTTTTAATTCTTTTAATACGCTGTTATAAATACTGATATACTGTTTCTACACATTTTGCAGTTCAGCGTTGTCATGGGAAACAAATCACCAGGAAAAGTTCTTGATGATGGGGAGGTTAGTGACACAGATGATAAACAAAATTGCATGCACATTTGTACATGGCTGTAGCATCAGAATTTAGTTTGCTAGGCATTGAAAGCTGTAATCATTGACTCCGGCTCATATAGGCGGTGAATAGAAAAAAGGCAAACGGTAATTCCAAGTTGGAGCTTATGACTTACAAAACTTACTTGAAGTAATAAGCTAAGTATGGGTTTACTTTCTGTGAAGAGATAAGAACTTTTTAAAAATCAGACAATGTGGTTCCATTCAGAAATATTGTTACATGCATACAATTTGATTTAAAACAAAGTGTTATTCTTAACCTTAGGACTTTAAGCGGTTGTGAAAAAGGAATGGTTCAAACCAAAGTTAATATTTAGCCAGCTGTTTTGTCCAGATAAGCAGAAACTAAACATCTGCGGGAATATTTTTTTTGTAAAGCAGTGCTATTGCCAACCAAACCTTTAACAGGGTGGCTCCTTTCAAATAGAATATTGGTGTGTTCATATCTGTAGCCTAACATAGTATCAAAATGCATTGTGTCAAATGTTAGTCTTTTTCGGTGAAATCCGTCAAGATACTACATGCAGATGTTAAAGGATTAAAGTAATTGTAAGATTTAAAATTCAGGCGTTGTGCATCATATCTTTGTTTCTCGTCTGAGTTTGGAAAACTTAAATTTATAGGATTCAGAGAGTGTACGGTAATGTTATCATCAACTCTTTTTAATAGTCCTTTTTCTTTTTCTTTTAACCATATAAAATAAATAACAAAGAGATTTTTAAAAGTATTTTAGTCCTTATGTTTTGAAATACATTCAAGTGTTGCACCGCATGTTCAAATTTGTATTAATATCGAAAACATTTTGCTGACGGCACAAGCAAGATCTGTGTGCCTAAAACGTTATCTATTTTATGTATAAAAAGCTCAACAAATCTGTCACAACTATCCTATACAGAGGTTCTAGCAATTGAGTATGCTGCAGTTCCTGAAGACAAATGTTTTAATTACAGAATAAAGATCCAGTAAATACAGGGCACAAAATAGACAGCAATAAACATCATATATATTGGCCCCAACTCTGATTCTGGGCTCAACTCCTTAAGCTGCACCTTCAGTGATAAAAAAGATGGTACACTTGGGTTCATAATTATGTAGCTGTATTGCACCTATCAATGTTTTGCACCTATGGCAGGGTGGTGGGGATACCCAGGACCTTTGACAGAAGACCATACCCGACAGGAGGGAATTTCAAGGAATGGTTCCGAGTCCTGCGAAATAGACTTCGGCCGAACTTAGACCCCAGGTCATTTTATATGTAAAGCTTCTCCAAAATTTTGACCAATTACCATTGCTGTAGCTCTAAAAAAAGGAAAAATGTCAAGTTCCCGTTGGTCAGTCTGTCACCCCTACCCTGAGGAGAAACACTGATAGATGCATAATGAGAAAGTTGCAGATATCTCTGCAAAATCTTTAGTATCTGCTAATTTGTCCAACAATATGGTCAAATGTCATTTTTGGGGTTGAATCGTCTGTATTTCATAACTTGTAAAAGTCCTCGGGTAAAGAAAAGTATTTTGTACGCAAATTGAACTGCATGAAGGTAAAGTGTAGAGTTAGCTTTTTTTCTGAGTGCAGCTACATTGTCTTCTTTTAAATATCCCCTTACCTTTTCAAGAAAAAAATACTGACGTCACTCCTTTGTGTATGTTTAAGTAGTCAGTAGATCCAGCATGGAAGTGATGCTGGCTCTTAATATTCACCTCCATAATTAAATAAAAATATAAAACAAATGCAGTCAGTCCATTTTGTAAGTGTTCACAGTTCCAGAATTCTTGCTGTGCCAAAAGTTTAATTTTGACTTTGCTAACTTATATGTAAACCCTTCATACTCATGTTTTTTGTAGTAAATTTGTTTTTTATTTTACAGACGTGTTTTCTCGACATCTATATTGTTTATCAGGGAGAAGAGTTTTCAGCACTATCTGAAATCAGAAAATCAGTCACGCTTAAAGGACATTGTTTCATTCTGCTCTATAGCATAACAGATTCAAAATCTTTTTTGGACATAGAGTCGACGTACAGTTATATAAAGGCAACGAGACAAGAACTGTTTCCACCAGCTGTAAGTAAGAAATATGAACAGTCAGTAGTTTGTGGAAATTCAGGAGTAGTATTTTCAAGTTCATTGAAGTGTAAATATAACAGACTATGATAATGCATGGTTTAAGTGAAAGAGTGATTTATGACAAGTTCTGGCCACAAAGGACCCAAAAATACCATCTTAGCTCTGCACCTGCCCCCTTTGGTGCAATCTACTCATTGGGTAGTGTAATGAGTGTATGAGAGGACAAGTTGAAATACATGTGATACACGTTTTGATTTAAGTTTGACATTTGGGAAATCTTAAAGATAAAAGCATGTAATGCGGTCTTAAGTTGTATACTGTTTGTCTTGTACCAACCTGCTCATATCAACAGTATCAGAATGAAAGCTGCTTATATAAGTGAAAATTTAATGAAAGATACGGCTTGTGTTATGGTGGTTTTTGTTCAGTCATCCTTTTTAGCTCACCTGTCACGTAGTGACAGAGTGAGCTTTTCTGATCACCTTTTGTCCGTCGTCCGTCCGTCCACAATTAGTTTGTTAACACTCTAGTGGTCGCATTTTTGCCTCAATTGTCATGAAACTTGGTCAGGATGTTTGTCTCATTAATATCTCGAACGAGTTCGAACATGGGTTATCAGGGTTGGAAAACTTAGGTCACAGAGCCCAAATATAGAAAAACCTTGTTAACACTCTAGAGGCTACTTTTTCAGCCCAAATAATCAGGAAATTTGTCAGAGAGGTTCTATCAATGATTTCTAGCTCAAGTTCGAATATGGGTCATCTGGGTTCAAAAACTAGGTCACCAAGCCCAAAAATAGAAAAATCTTGTTAACACTCTAGAGGTTACATTTTCAGTCCAAATAATCTGGAAATTTGTCAGAAAAGTTGCTTTGACGATTTCTAGGTCAAGTTCGAATATGGGTCATCTGGGGTCAAAAACTAGGTCACAGAGCCCAAATATTGAAAATCCTTGTTAACACTCTAGAGGTAACATTTTCAGTCCAAATAACCTGGAAATTTGTCAGAAAGGTTGCTTCTATGATTTCTAGCTCAAGTTCGAATTTGGGTCATCTGGGTTCAAAAACTAGGTCGCGGAGCCCAAAAATAGAAATATCTTGTTAACACTCTGGAGGTTACATTTTCAGTCCAAATAATCTGGAAATTTGCCAGAAAGGTTGCTTTGACGATTTCTAGGTCAAGTTCGAATATGGGTCATCTGGGGTCAAAAACTAGGTTACAGAGCCCAAATATTGAAAATCCTTGTTAACACTCTAGAGATAACATTTTTAGCCCAAATAATCAGGAAATTTGTCAGAAAGGTTGCTTCTATGATTTCAAGCTCAAGTTCGAATATGGGTCAGTTGGGTTCAAAAACTAGGTCGCAAAGCCCAAAAATAGAAAAATCTTGTTAACACTCTAGAGGTTACATTTTCAGTCCAAATAATCTGGAAATTTGTCAGAAAGGTTGCTTTGACAATTTCTACGTTAAGTTCGAATATGGGTCATCTGAGGTCAAAAACTAGGTCACAGAGCCCAAATATTGAAAATCCTTGTTAACACTCTAGAGGTAACCTTTTTTTGCCCGAATAATCTGGAAATTTGTCAGAAAGGTTGCTTCTATGATTTCTAGCTCAAGTTTGAATATGGGTCATCTGGGTTCAAAAACTAGGTTGCGGAGCCCAAAAATAAAAAAATCTGGTTGACACTCTAGAGGTTACATTTTCAACTCAAATAATCTGGAAATTTGTCAGAAAGGTTGCCTTGAGGATTTCTAGGTCAAGTTTAAATATGGGTCCTCTCGGGTCAAAAACTAGGTCACAGAGCCTAAATATGGAAAAACCTTGTTAACATTTTAGAGGCTATATTTTCAGTCCAAATATCCTGGAAATTTGTCAGAAAGGTTTTTTTGATGATTTGTAGCTCAGGTTAGGATATGGGTTATCTGGGTTCAAAAACTAGGTTGCGGAGCCCAAAAATAGAAAAATCTTGTTAACACTCTAGAGGCTACTTTTTCAGTCCAAATATCTGGAAATTTGTCTCTGAGAGATTGTTTCAGTAATTACTAGCTTAAGTTCAAATACTGGGACATCTAGGTTAAAAAACTAGGTCATAGAGCCCAAATATGGAAAAACCTTGTTAATACTCTAGAAGTAACATTTTGGGTACAAATAACCTTGAAATTTGTCAGAGAGATTGTTTCAATAATTTCTAGGTCAGATTCGAATATGGGTCATCTGGGGTCAATTAACCAGGTCCATAGCAACTTTGTTAAAAGCAGTCATACTCAGGTGAGCGATACAGGGCCATCATGGCCCTCTTGTTTATGTTAGCCTCTGTTATGTTGTGATGTAAAGTCTTATCTTATGCTGTGTTGTATTGTTTTGTATTGTCTTACATTATGTTGTGATGCAATGTCTTATATTAAATTGTGTTTTGTTATGTTTTAGTCTTATGTTGAACTGTGTTTTGTTGTATTGTTATGTCTTTGATGTCCTTTGATGTGTTGTAGTGTTTTGTTATGTCTTATGCAACAGTGTGTTATGTTGTGTTATTTTATCTTATCATAAACTGTGTTACTAGTATGTTATGTTGCCTTGTACATAATATCTTACATTGTGCTGTGTTTTGTTGTTTTGTTAGTGTCTTATCTTAGACTGTGATATGCTGTATTGTAAGGTCTTACATTTCATTGTGTTATGTTGTTTTGTACTGTCTTATAATAAGTTGTGTCATGTTGTGTTGTAATCTCTTATCATACATTTGTTACATTGTATGATAATATATTATGTTTCATTGTGTAATGTTGTGTTGTTTTGTCTTATATTACATTGTGTCATGCTGTGCTGTAATGTCTTATCTTACACTATGTTATGTTGTATGGTAATGTCTTATGTTGGATTGTGTTGTGTTTTATTGTCCTAATTTACATTGTTTCATGTTGTGTTGCTATGTCTCATGTTACACTGTATCATGTTGTGTTGCTATGTTGTATAAATTGTTATGTTGTGTTGTAATGTCTAATCATACATTCTGTTACGTTGTATGATAATATGTGTCATGTTGTGATGTTTTGTCTTATATTACATTATGTCATGTTGTGTTGTTATGTCTTATCTAACACTGTGTTGTGTTGTTATGGTAATGTTTTATGTTTCATTGGGTTGTGTATTATTGTCTTAATTTACATTGTGTCATGTCTTATATTGTGTTGTGTCATGTTGTGTTGTATCGTATTATGTTATGCTGTGTTATGTTGTGTTGTACTGCACTTAGTTACTTTGGGTAGTGAAGTGTAACCACAGTGTAAATCCAAATCATGAAATGCATTTAGTTTATTTATTTTACTATTAATTTAAATATATCTTTGATATACTGAAACTTATTTACATTGTCCTGAATCATTTTCCTTCGCTCATTCAAGATTGCTTTTGACAAAGACATAAGAATATGGATGGCAAAGTGTTTATCTCCAGCATGAAGTTTGTTGCTCTGTCACACTCTTTTCCTTTTGAAAACAAACTTCCGAGTTTTCAGAAAGTAGGGATAAAAGAACTGTTTCTGAAATAATTACCTTGCAAAATCCTAAGAAGAAATTTAATTTTGCTATGATCAAACATTCAGTATTTTAGATCATTTGTTGTTCTTGTGTAGTATGTTGGATATTGGAGTAAGGCGACTTATGCATTACAGATTCTAGCTGGGAACAAAGGTGACTTGGCAGACAGAAGGCAGGTTTCTACAGAAGAAGGGAAAACTCTCGCAACAAAACTGGGTATACCGTATATAGAAACTTCAGCGAAAACTGGCGAAAACATACAGACCCTTTTTGAGACGCTATTACGTCAAACGCCAAGACCTGGCACCGAATATAATGTATGTTTATTCATTGAACACACATATCTAGAGCTCATTACATCTGCTTTGACACTTGTAACCTCTCAGGAACCGAACCTTAAATGTTAAATTGTTTTTGCACAAGTATCATTTGAAATTGTCTGAAGGTGGCCTCAGTCTAAAGCATAACTGTTGAGTCAATGTGCCCTGGTCATTAGGTAGATCACTGAACCCCCCTTACCCAGGCTTTGAGTCCCACCAGACAAAAGTCTCCGGTGACTCTCCGTTTCCATAATTTTGGCATGAGTACTGGTTTGAACCGAGGAAGCATTTGTCAAGAAGGATAAATATAATATGGAGGAACTTGCTTCCAAATCAGTGTAAAATATATATGTTAATCGCCATTGTTATCATTTGAAATAATTATGAAGACAGCCTCCTAAATGTTTCTGAAAAGGGGTGGCTGCGTAGAGGTTAAATGTGGGAAAGAACTGCGTATTCTACGCTAAGAAAATTCTAATTTTCTAAGTCCTGTGTTCCGGTGATACATTGGACTCGTTAAAAAAGTATAGACCTTGATCATGTTTGAATGCTCAGCCAATAAATATTTCACTTAGGGTTTACAATAGGGTCAAAAGGTGATTGTGGAAAAAAACGTATGTTTCAAATGTGCAAATGGAAAATACTTGTTATTCATGCTGCTAAATTAACTGGTGAAAGCTGGTGAAAGTACTAATTAGAAATTGGTATTATATCTATAATGCTTTATCTCCATCTTGAAGGGTAATCACTTTAATATTTAAAAAAAGTAGTTTGTAAAGATATCTTTTCACTGTTTTTTTTTGTTTGTTTTTGTTTTTTTAAATTCAAATTAACAACTTTTATTGGAACTAGGTTAGTTGATATCACCCTGTGGGGTGCAGTTGCTTTTATGGTCGAAGAAAAGAAATATATATATGCGACATTTTACTTTTTAGATACTGATAATGTTTTATATTGATAGTTTTTTATACCTATCCCAGGTGGTGGTGTATGGCTGTCCGGGTGTGGGACGCTTAAGTTTTTGTGAACGATTCGTCAGCAACGTGTTTTTAGCCGGCTACATGCCATGTTATGAAGACAGGTTTAAGAAAATGATTGTCATAAAAGATATTCCAGAGGAGATGAAAAGGTTAGGGAAGCAAAAGAAGAAAACCGGATTTTTTCCCAAGTGAATTAACTTGGATGAAGAAACAAGCAAATCACATAATAAATTATAACTAGAACAAAACTTGCGAAGTGCCTTTGGTGTGAAGCTGTAGACCGATTTTGCAAAGTTGAATGACATTAAACAGTATGTCAGCTTTTTAGAGTGGTCAGTTAACTTTATCATACTATACTTTTCTTATACTTGATAGCATGAACTGTTCTGCCAAAGCTGTTTAAAGTTATACTGAGTTAACTTTAATTTTGTTGTTATTCCAAGTGTAGTAATATTATAATATCATACTTAACTTTTTTTGTTGTATCATAAAACAAGAGGGCCATGATGGCCCTGGATCGCTCACCTGAGTACTTTGGCTGTAGGTTTGCTGTTGAGCAGTATTTCATTTTTTAATTGAAAATATAATAGTGCCTACAAACCAAATATGTAAAATATCAGTCAATAAATAAAGGCTCTATGACAGAAAGTAGAAATATCTATTATAAGCTATAGTGACCTTGACTTTGACCCAGTGACCTCAAACCCTACCCATGGGTAGACGTCCATGCAATGAACCTATATATTGAATATCAAAAGATATTGGTCTATAAACGGAGGCTCAAAAGGTACAGTAGATAAATCTATTTTTAGCCTCTGTGACCTTTAACCTAATCTAATAATTTGAAAAAGCTTGATAAAGCTTGCTTCATGCCAAATTTTAAAATTCTAGGCCTTGTGGTTTCAGACAAAAAGATTTTTAAAGATTTCCTTTTTTACATATTAAGGGCCCCCGGGGCGGGGCAAATTTTGACCCTAGGGCCAACATTTAAACAATATTGGTAAAGATCCTTTACACAATACTCAACACCAAATATCTAAGGTCTATACCTATTTGTTTTGGAGAAAAAATATTTTTTTTAATGTTTTTCCTATATAAATTTATGTAAACCAAAAGAACCCTGGGGCATGGCCAATTTTGACCCAGGGAACATAATTTGAACAAACATGGTAGACATCCACTAGACAATGCTACATACCAAATATCTAAGCTGTAGGCATTGAGGTTTCCAGTAAGAAGATTTTTAAAGGTTGCTCAGGTGAGCTAAAAAGACACAAATCCCTCTTCGTTTTTCCCAAACTTAAGTTAAAATATACCGAGAAAAGCATCGCTGGTTCCGATATCCGCTATAACTATTCTGAACTTTATCCTCGTAAATGGTTGCAAGGGCCCTGGTTTTATTCAAATCTGTGTTGATTTCGGTTTCCAAAGATATTTCCACTGTTATAGTACATGTACTAACATAGACATTGTTTCCCGTGATAAAGGATTATCAATAAATTTTTTGTTCGTTTATGCATTTTCTCCGTAGCCAGGTTGTTGTGGTGTCTTCCTGGAGAATGGGAGATCAACCGATTCTCAGTGTTCATTCTAACGATATCTGTATGTACGAGTAAGTCGTGGTTTCCTAAAGAAAAGCGTGTGAACCTATCGGTTCCAGGGGGAAAATCTTTTAACATTAATCAGACTTTAGTTTAAATCAAAAACATTTTGCACCATAAAACTTCAGTATAGAACAACTTGAAAATAGTGGCTTCATATCGCTGACACGAAATAAACTGCGTAGCGTCATGGTAATTCAATTCTAAAGAACATGGACAATGTGGAGTGAACACACGAACGCGAATGGGCCACGCCAGACCCCTTTGTATGTTCGAGTACCACAAGGCCCACAGATTTTGTCATCCACGACACCGAGTGTAGCCATACCACATGGTATATGATGTCACTTATAGGCTGTCGCAAGCAGCATTTTTGCCTAGATTCGGAGAAAACTGCTGTAAATATTTTATTTCTGCATCAATTTAAAGGGAGTTTAATGCATGCCAAGCGGAAAATTGTGCCCTACATATAGGTTCTAATGATTCTTTTCTCAGTTGTACAGTTTTTCTTAAGATTCGGGGAAATAAAGAGTTCGTAAAAATAAGTTTGCTATCGCGAAAAGCGCATCCGTTTTCCCGAATGTTAGAAAATTCTGTACATCTGATCAAGATCACGTGCCAAATGCCATAGACGGCACCTTGTTATCGGTTCGAACTGGATAAATTCTAAAGCAGGGAGGTTGGTCCCAACGGCGGGACCAGCTCTGAAACCGGAAACATGTATCGAATATTCCTGTAGTTTATATCTAACCAAAAACGTCTGAGCCTTTCACCTTACGATACCAGAAAAAATCACAATCTGTGTAAAACGTGACTCCGTGGCCATGCTTAACAATCTTTGTAGCTCAATTACTATTCAATGCTTTTATTAATGGTCCGGGCCTGGTTTTGACAAAGAATGCTTTAAAGTTATTCCTTCACGTTGCCATAACACGTAGAACAATTTTGATAGAGTTTTCAATGTAGGTCTCATTAAGTTTCGAGGGTTAATACCTCCCGACCAATGTAAACTTATTATCTTCCAAACTTATCATTTGTTTCCCTTTTAAGCTAATGTATATTACATATTCTCTATGAGGAACTGTACTATCTTTGGAGATATTCTTTGATACTGATTAAAATGGTATCCTCAATCACCCGTCCTTAAAGATGTACGTTTGTCAATATAAAAATGTTACAAATACTATCTACCGATTCAGAACGCAATAAAATTTCACAGTCTAAAACTCACGTGCATGACTTCAGAAATAATATATTAATATCCGTTTTCCAAAGAGACCTTGAGGCCGAGATATACCGAGGAGAAAAACTAGGCAGTCTGGTCATTGAAACCGGTATTAGATGAACAGTATAAGCTTACTATTCTCTAGCAAGCTGCTAAATATCATAAACTTTAGAATGTTTGGTGATGCATGTGTATATAATGAATTACGAAGCTGCAAGAAAGATACAGAATTACTCATGCGTTTAAATGGAAAAATAGATAAAGAACACTGATTTGGATTTAGCTTGCATAAACACTAACAACATCTTCCCTACTTAACGCTTTAAGGTTAGGTTCTGCTGCACTTTTTTTTATCACAAATTACCTGTGACTACAATCTCATTAAAAATCGTATCCTTACTAACGCTCCACTACCTTTCGCCAGGTAACTGTGGATAGTAGAGGAGCACAAATTAGGATATGATTTAAAAGAGATTGCTGTGACTGGTGAGTATCGGGTAGATCAGGGCCTTAATTGAGGTCCTGAGTAGACCGACTTGTTCAGGACAGCTGGCAGTTCTATGTTTTAACTCGCCCCGCCTCTCCCACCCGCATAGCCATAATGTTCAAATTATTGAATTATTATTATTTGCCATTATGACAAAAGAAAGAAAGAAACATGCATATCGATACATTTCTGGAGTAGGACGGTGGTTCAGGGATAGAATACAAACTCCCGTTCGGAGATAGGTGTTTCGTATCTCACCATGGGTATGAGGCTCAGGTTTTTCCGCATTCAATACTTCAGTTGTTTAAAATCGGAACCAGAAGTCGAGTTGGGTTAATATAAGGTGCAGTAACTTGTTAATTCAGACGATATTATATAAGTATGTTTGAACTGAACTATATATACACAACGAACATTTTGTAAGTAAAAGCTAAAAAGTGAAAGGGCTTTGCGTTGCATAATCGGGCCCTGTTTTCTGCTGATAAAACAAAATTTACAGCACGCACACTCTTTTTGGCTCAGTCTTGCCGGCTGGGTTTGACGATATCACCAAAATGAAATTCAAAATAATTCTAGTGATTTCTGTTTATTTGAAATATTGGCAGTTCTCAACTATCGCAAAATGCATTTTCGGACGGGGCCTTTGACATATAAGATTTTCACGAAAATTGAGTAAGAAATGCATGATTGCATGACTGCCCAGAATCCTAAATAAAACTGAAAATACAATGATTTCATTCTCTTGAGACTCTGGCATGCAACACCATGTACGAATGTAACTCCATCGATGGTATAGATATAAAATTTTGAATACTCTGATTTTATTCGGATAGCCATTACTATAACAACTTTTACATCCATTCAAACAAGAACATAAAACAAGGGGGGCATTGGCCCCAAAGCGCTCACCTGAGGACAGACTGTTATTTGTGTGGAAGCTATCATTATTTCTTGTAAATCTAAGCTCTAGCCTTTGAAGCTTCAAAGGATAATTTCTTATAAGTTTTTACTATATGCAAATAATGAATATCTATGACCCCCGGGCAGGCCAAACTTTTACTCCGGATATAATTTGTACAAACTTGGATCAGGTTCACTAGACAATATTTCATGCCAAATAATTAAGCTTAAGGCTTTGTGATTTAAGAGGAGAAGATTTTCTAAGTTTTTACTATATACATATATGGAAAACCTATGACCCCCTAGGACGATGCCAATTTTGACACTAGGGGCATAATTTGAACAAATTTTGTAGAGAACCTATAGATGATGTCATATACCAAATATGAAAGCTCTAGCTTTTGTCATTTCAGAGGAGAAGATTTTTGAAGTTTTTACTATATGGAAAATCTATGACCCCCTGGGGCGGGGCTAATTTTAGAACTAGGGGCAAAATTTAAACAACTTTGATAGAGGACCTATAGATGATGTCATATACCAAATATCAAATCTCTAGCCTTTGTCATATCAGAGGAGAAGATTTTTGAAGTTTTAACAATATACATATAAGGAAAACCTGACCCCCTGGGGCGGGGCCAATTTTGGCACTAGGAGCATAATTTAAACCACTTTGGTAGAGGACCTATAGATAATATCATATACCAAATATCAAATCTCTAGCCTTTGTCATTTCAGAGAAGAAGATTTTTGAAGTTTTTACTATATACATATAAGGAAAACCTGACCCCCTGGGGCGGGGCCAATTTTGAGACTAGAGGCATAATTTGAAAAACTTTCGTAGAGGACATTTAGATGATGTCATATACCAAATATCAAAGCTCTAGCCTTTGTCATTTCAGAGAAGAAGATTTTTGAAGTTTTTACTATATACATGTAAGGAAAACGTATGACCCCCTGAGGCAGGGCCGATTTTGGCACTAGGAGCATAATTTGAACAACTTTGGTAGAGGACCTATAGATGATATCATATACCAAATATTAAATCTCTAGCCTTTGTCATTTCAGAGAAGAAGATTTTTAAAGTTTTTTACTATATACATGTAAGGAAAACCTGACTCCCTGGGGCGGGGCCAATTTTGAGACTAGGGCATAATTTGAACAACTTTGGTAGAAGACCTATAGATGATGTCATATACCAAATATCAAAGCTCTAGCCTTTGTCATTTCAGAGGAGAAGATTTTTGAAGTTTTTACTATATACATATAAGGAAAACCTGACTCCCTGGGGCGGGGCCAATTTTGGCACTAGGGGCATAATTTGAACAACGTTGGTAGAGGACCTATAGATGATGTCATACACCAAACATCAAAGCTCTTGGCGTTGTACTTTCTGACAAGAAGATTTTTTTAATTTGCATTTTTGAAACTTCTTTTTTAGCCCTGTGACCTACTTATACAACAGACCAGAACCATTTGAACAACTTTGAAAGGGGACCACCCATTGCTGTGTAGTTTGGTTAATGTGCAGTCATTGGTTTCAGAGGAGATGTTTTTATGAAATTGTTGACGACGCACGCCGCACGACGACGGACGCCGGACACAGGGGGATCACAAAAGCTCACCATGAGCACGTTGTGTTCAGGTGAGCTAATGATTTGACTTTAACAACTTTAAACAACATGACGTTTAAAAAAAACTAGCATAAACTTTGGGCTTGTATGTACTGATTCGTCGAAATAACAGTTCTTATCAGTATCGAGTTTATATTGACTCTACAATAAAATTGCACATATATATGTTTAGATAGTAGGAAAAAGGGTAAATAATAAATTATGTACATGTACAATAACACATCTATTAACTTCTTGATGAAGTTTCTTTTCAAACATTTCTGTACCATCCTACTTGACTGAGCATAAGAAATGTCCGCTTCGACAGTTTCATAACTCTCTTCAGGCATTTCTTCCCCAGCTGGCGGCGGTGGAGCAAATGACAATGCTCCCAGGGGTGGCGGTGGAGCATCGCGAGCCACCCGCATAGCCGGGGCACCTAAGAGTCTGCGTAGTGCAGCCCTAGATTCACAAGCAAACATGACTATCTCTGATCCAAATGAACCACCATCAGGTTTGAAATTCTTTCGAACATCACTTAAATTTTTAAAGTTCGCTATCTGTTTCGCTTCAGGTGATTCAGCAGCAGAAGACAGTTCTGCCTTGTTTCGGTGAAGCTGTTTTGTTTTGATACCTTTTGACATCATTTTACAATGTACTCTGCGGGTAAGTTCTTCCTCGTCAATATATCTCCCTGCTGCTAAATCAGCTTGTGCCTCTTCGTTCACTTCTTCCATGAATTGTTCAAGTGACATCTCTTCCTGGGCCCCACCTACAATCACTTGTGTAAGCAACTGAGCTTTTGTCAAAGGAACATATTGTCCACCAGTAATAAAAGCAATCGCCATAAAGAACTCTTTTGTAAGTTGTGATGCTTGACTCACGGCCAACCATGTAGAGTGTGATCTCCTTTTCTGCCATCCTGTTTGTCACCTCCATTGGGTCAATTCCCGCTGGACACCCGTTCGGAAAACCGTCACCGCCTGAGTTAATGCCATGTGGCGGAGCGTCTGAAATACATACACATATTTTGGTCGCCTCCTCTCGCCAGCTAAGCTTTAAGACATCATGTAGGGCATCTGCCACCGCTTCAGGAGTATCACCGCCCCCTGTCGCGCTACAATTACTTAACCAGTCTTTCATAGTTTTGGGCGACGCTGTAAAATCATTAACTCGAGTAACGAAGGTGCTGTCCTGTGGCGGATGGTCCCGATATTCAACAAGATCTAAATGAACATTACTTTTTTCACTAGCCACGATTTCCTCTACTATTTTACGAATATTATCCCTTGCTGAATCAATATACGACCCCATACTTCCTGTACAGTCCATAGCGAATGCTAGATCCAGCATCTTAATGTCATGTTTCTTCAGTGGCGGCCTTTTCACATTATCCATATTGGCTTTATTTTTATTTTCATCCATTTTGTAAAAACAAGTGTACTAACGATACCAATGTTAGGCAAATCGTTCTTGAATTATAGCTCTCAAAATATTTATCCCAACTTTTGTTCAGCCAGGTAAACAACTAAACATACCACTTACGCATCCGAGTAAGACAATACGTTAAAAACAATTAATAGTATTTGTGTCACGAATACACAGGAGTCTGTTTTTACATTCAGATAAGCGATGGCGGTTTTTATGGATATTCAATTTGTTAAGAACATAATAAGCGGGAAGTCAGAGAGGGGATTTCAATTTAAATTTGCTAGATAGTGTAACTGTCATTACATCTTCCTAGAAATTCCTATAAACTTCACTGGGTTGCGGCAAAAGACCCTAAAATACTGTGGTTGTTAGGCAAAAAAATTGGTCATGTTTTGAAAATGTCGTACTGCTGCAATAAAATCAATCGAATATTGATTTGAAAAACTGACGGTAACCGGGTGAACCGATGGTGCTGCGCAAATCAGTGATATAACTGTTATAAACTGCAATTGTTAGATTTACTTTAGCAGTTGAAGTTTCTCATTTTTAAGGTGCTTAATTTGCATAGAATCCTGCTTTGCAACTTTTTGAAAATAACAGACTCAGTAAGAACTCACAGCACTTGATTAAAACAATTAAAGGGCAACTGAATAAAAACAGGGGATCACAATCCATGTTTAATCAGGGTCTTTCATTTTGAAAGGGTCTTTCATTTTCTGGTTTAATATACTCGTTGAAAATATTGTGTAAATAATTATGTTTACTAACATAAAAAGAAAAAGAAACAGTTTTCATTATGTAAGAATAGCAATTATATTCGAACATAAGTGATATTGAAAACATAATCGCCATTTATTTTCGATTGCAATACATTTAAAGATCTTTCATTAACTGACTGTCACACTACTGTAAGATATGGCGTTATCATTTAGCTCGAGCTCCTGTGGTAAAACGGAAAGTACCGTATATTCGGCTATTTTTAGAAACGAATAAGGTAAACCAATGAGAGCACAGTTTATTTTAAGAAGTGAGCAAAATCTTAATAAATGTTTTAACAACAAACATTGGCTGTTAAAAAACGCGTTGGACAGTAACAGGTGAGAAGTTATACATATTTCAGATTTCTTATTTAGTTAATTTAAAAAAACTGTACTGTATGCAATAAATTCAAAGTTCTTGTTGATACTTATTGTTGTAATGTTGGCAAATGATTCTCTGAATTGTAATATTATAAACATATCGATAATATAAACAAGAAAATATTGGAGTTAAAAGCAGGGTTATGTGTTTATACTAATCACAAACGAAAGAATTAATGGTTACATTTATTTGGCATATTCTAACACTAAAATTATTAATTAACGGTTCAGTGAAGAATGTGTTTTCCTCTTTCATGCAGCAGTGTCTTAATTACTACTTAAAGACTTTTTGAGTTAGATGGCACCCTAAAATTGTAACTATACTAAAACAGTCAAAGTTTGCTAAGCACAAAGAATATTTTTGTACGTTTCTTTTGTAGTATGCCAGTCATTAGTTTTTTATGCACATGATTAGTGGTTTATAAAACATAGAGAAATGTTTTAACATTTTTTTGTTTAATTTGAATGGGATGATGTTAAAGATCGATATGTTGATAATAATAATAATAATAATAAAAAAAAAAAAAATTCTTGCCCAAAACAAACTACTGATTGAACTGATATAGGTTCAATAACAAGTATGTGACCCGTTGCTGTCAATGACAACTTAAAAAAATTGACACCGTGGTTGCATCAGGTTGCATTGTGTTTCCACCGCTTGTGGAATGGTTTTCCACTAATCCACAAGGACGGCACCAAGTTCCTTGGTGTTTCTTAGTTGGAACTGATGGGCTGAAATCTGTAATTCATTCCACGTTTGCTCAATAGGATTTAGGTCAGGGGATCGAACTGGCCAGTCCAAATGAGTAATACCCTCTCTTTGCAAGTACTCTCAGACAACATTGGTTGGATGAGGACGGGCATTATCATGCATCAAAATGAACCCATCACCAACTGCACCAGCATAAAACCTTATTTTGGTTTTGAGAATCTCATCTTGCAGTGATTTTAAGGCCTTTTGGGGTCGAAATTGGGCCCCATTCCCCACCTAAAAAAGTATATATTTTTCCCCAAATATAGAACAATTTTCCCATAAAAAAATACTGTTTTATAAAAAAAAATAATAATAAAAAAAATAAAATAAAGGACATCTGTTTATGTTTAGTTGAAAGACAATTACTGAATTCTAACCAACTCTGTAACAATGAAAATTGAATAGATTAGTCAGATTGTTTGAAACTTAGCTGATTTGGTTTTTGTTTCCCCAAATTTCCCCAAAACCATTATTTTTCCTCACCTGATGGGCCTCGCCTCCTTTCCGAAAAATGTGAAAAAATCACTGTCTTGATATCACTGAGCAGTCAGTGTGCCTTCGTTAAAGACAGCGAGGTCAGAGCGTCCATCTCGGCTGCTTCCACTCCATACCATTATTGAGCCTCCACCATACTGGTTATGTTTAGCAATTTTTGCAGCATGAAACTGTTCTCCTGGTCTTAGCCATACTCTAGCATGCCTACCTGTGTAGTCTAAGCAGTATCGAGACTCATCGTTAAAGAGGACAGGTCGCCAGTCGTTCCTGCTCCAACCAACATGGTCCAGCGCCCAAGCATATTGTAGCTGGCGGTGGTTTTGAGACAAAGGGATCCATAAACATGGTCTTCTCGATGGGAGACCACTTCCGTGCAAACATGTGCTTATGGTTTGAGTTGAAACATGGACCCCAGAAGCATTTTGAAGGTCAGAACAAAGTTGGTTTGCAGTTGCAAAATGGTGTCTTTGGACCTGGATAACCAGAAAATGATCATCAGCCGCAGAAGTTGCCCTTCTTCTGCACCCACTATGTCGCCTTACAGGTGTACCATACTGTTAAAACCTCAAATTTGCATTTGCCATAATTCAGTCATAAACGTTCAGTCTTTTAAGTGAAAGTAAAGACTGAGTACCCTACACATGTCGGGAACAATGCAGTGTCAAAAAACACTATGAAAATACATGGTCACCTCATTTGCACGACTCTTGCACAAGGAAATTGCCTGTCATTCACGGTTATGTGTACACTGGGGACATTCTTGATACATCACTTCATGATTTCCAATGTAAATATCATACATATCTATAATGTAGACTTCACAATGATGTGTGGAAAACTTGGTGCTTAGCAAACTTTGAGTATTATATTTTCTTTCCAACAGTCATTACATGGTTACCCTATATCAAGTTATCAATCACAAATTCTTAGTTCCACAGGCAAACTGAATGCTTCAATATTTGTTGTCAGGTAGTAAAAACATATTGAGCACATGGCATGTGTATTTCCTCATTTGGTGGTTTTCCACAAAAAGACAGTATGTTTATTTTTGTTCTCATTATTTTCTTTATGGGAAAATTTTGCCTTGAAGGACAGCTTGCCCCAACTTTTAGGATATCTTGCTCCTTGGGAGGTAAACTAGCTGTCCCAGCAGCTTGCCACTTACCCTGGTTATGTTGGCCGCTGCACCCCCCCCCCCCCCCGACCCACCCCCTCCCCTGCGGGGTAACAGATCTCAGCTTGGTTATCTTAGTTTTGTCTCTATTCAAGTTTTTGCAATATTATCGGGGAGTTATTCAGGAGTGAGGGCCACTTATCCCAGCTAGTTTATCTTGTACCCTGCCCCCTCAATGAGTTATTCAGGAGTGAGGGCCACTTATCCCAGTTGGTTTATCTTGTACCCTGCCCCCTAAATGTGTTATTCAAGGGAGGGGGCAACATATCCAAGCTGGTTTATCTTGTACCCCACCCCCTCAATGATTTATTCAGGAGAGGGTGCAACTTATCACAGCTGGTTTATCTTGCACCCCACTCCATCAATAAGTTATTTAGGAGTGATGGCCACTTATCTCAGCTGGTTTATCTTGTACCCTGCCCCATCAATTAGCTATTCAAGGAAGGCTGTAACTTATCGCAGCTGGTTTATCTTGTACCCTACCCCCTCAATGAGTTATTCAAGGGAGGGTTCAACTTATCCAAGCTGGTTTATCTTGTACCCCACCCCACCAATGAGTTATTCAGGAATAAGGGCCACTTATCTCAGCTGGTTTATCTTGTACCCTGCCCTCTCAATTAGCTATTCAAGGGAAGTGGCAACTTATCCAAGCTGGGTTTTATCTTGTAGCCTTCCCCCTCAATGAGTTATTCAAGGGAGGGGGAAACTTATCCAGGCTGGTTTATCTTGTACCCCTGCCCCATTCTGTGAGCTATTCATGGATGGGGCAACATATCCCAGCTGGTTTATCTTGTACCCCACCCCACTCTATGAGTTATATAAGGGTGGGGCAATTTATCTCAGCTGGTTTATCTTGTACCCCTGCCCCACTCTGTAAGCTATTCAAGGGTGGGGGCAACATATCCCAGCTGATTTATCTTGTACCCTTCACCACTCTATGAGTTATTCAAGGATAGGGCAACATATCTCAGCTGGTTTATCTTGTATCTTGCCCCCTCCATGAGTTATTCAAGAGTGGGGGCCACTTATCCCAGCTGGTTTATCTTATACCCTGCCCCACTCCATAAGTAGTTATTCATCGATGGGGGCAATTTATCTCAGCTGGTTTTATCTTAAACCCTGCCCCACTCCATAAGTAGTTATTCATCGATGGGGCAATTTATCTCAGCTGGTTAATCCCCTTCCGCAAAGCGGGAAGGGGATTATAGGAATGGCCTCCATCTGTCAGTCCGTCCGTCCGTCCGTCCCTGCGTCCGTCCGTCTGTCCGTAACACTTTCGTGTCCGCTCCATAACTTTTAAACCGCTGAAAACTTTTTGAAATAACTTGGCACAAGTGATCACCATTATGAGACGATGTGCAGAGCGCAATAATTGGGTTGCTACCCCCAAGGTCAAGGTCACACATAAAGGTCAAGTGTTAAAAAGTCTACATTTCGTTTCCGCTCCATAACTTTTAAACCGCTGAAAACTTTTTGAAATTACTTGGCACAAGTGATCACCATTATGAAACGATGTGCAGAGCGCAATAATTGGGTTGCTCCCCACAAGGTCAAGGTCTCATTTAAAGGTCAAATATCCGCATTTCACGTCTGCTCTATAACTTACAAACTTGGCTTACGAAAAGTTTTTTTATTACTTCGCACAAATGATCACCACTATAACAATGTGCAGAACCCAACATCTGTCCGTTTGCCTGTTTGTCCGTCTGTCCGTCCGTAACACTTTTGTTTTAAACTGCTGAAAATTTTTTGAACTAACTTCGCTTTTGAAAAGTTTTTAGCTCACCTGAGTCTTTGGCTGGGTTATCTCAAAGCACAAAGTTTTTTTGTGATTAAAGTTATTTATGAGGAGGGGGTCAACTTTTTCCAGCTGGTTTAACCTACACTACCTAACCCATGAATAATTCAAGGGTGGGGGCAACTTATCCCAGCTGGATTATCTTGCACCCTGCCTGACTCTTAAGTTTTTCAAGGGTGGAGGGCAACATATCTCAGCTGGTTTATCTTGCCCCCAGGGGCCAACAGATCTAAGCTAGGTTATCTTAAAGTACAAACTTTTGTTTATATTCAAGTTTCTGCCATATATATATATAACTACTGTTTTTAACATTGCAGAATCCTTTTCAATTTTCAGGTCAACTTCACTTTTCCAAGAATAGGCAAAGTTTGACAGCAGGCAATGTTTTTCGGTAGTAAGTTTGTTTACCTGAGTTCAGGTGAAGAAGAGGAAGACATTGTCCCAGGCAACATGTCGTCAGAAGAGGAGGACAGCGAAGATGATGACGAGGTTGGTACCCACAATGCAGTTTGTACAGAATTTTAATCTGTAATGTGCTTGTCTCAAAAGTTTGTTTGTTATTTGAAGAAAATAGGAATTCAAAAATAATTTTGAAAAAAAAATTATGTCTCCGGAGGGAGCATATTGTGTTTGGTCTGTCTGTTTGTTTGTTTGTTTATTTGTCACAAAACTTTAAACCTTTTTGGCCCCACTGGGGGCATGACATTCCTTCAAACATGGCGCTGGTTATTTTTATCACTACTAATATTGTATGAGATATTGGACAAACAGTCAAAGCAAAAGTTTACACAATGTCTCCACCAATGCAAAGGAAGGGTAGTCTGTCTCTCTCTGTACCTGTCTATCTGCTTGTTACAATCTGCTAAAACATAATAGCAGCAATAATGATAACTGATTCCTCCCTGATTACCTGCCTTGCATCTGCCATTAAGAGACTGCAATTTGAAGCAGTATTATAGTACAGAACATAGAAAAAGTCCCATTTTTATGGCTGTAATGTGATTATGATGTTGTATCTTAGAGAAACAGATTTATATAAACCACAAGAAGCATTTATAATCAGCAAAGATCTGTCCAATGGTCTTCTAACTGAAAAAAAGTATGTTTGTAAACGATTTTTAGGTCGAATTTTTTGAAAGAAAAATATAGTCATGGTATCGTTGCCATTTCCGTTGCCGCTGCCGTTGCCGTTCCCATCCGAAAACTTTAACATTGATCATAATTTTTTTATTAGTTATTGGATTTTCTTCATACTTGGATACAACAACCCTTTGGACAAGACCTTCAAGTAGACCAGACTTAACTTGACCTTGACTCATAAATGACCTTCACCTTCAATGTCAAATTATTAAATTTTGCTAAAATTGGCCATAACTTAATGACTATATCCCCACCATGAATATAGGGGGTGGGGGTGTATACTGGAATCGCTTTGTCATGTCAGTCGGTTCGTTTCCACCTTGTCCACTCAACAAATCATATGCTAATGGAAGGATTTTCTTCAAACTTGGCTCAAATGTGCACCTCATGATAGCAATGTGCAAAGCCCATGTTGACCTTCTACCAGCTCAAGATCAAGGTCACACTTGAAGGTCAAATTTTTAACAATGAATTTTAAGACAATGATTTTCTTCTAACTTTGCTCAAAAGTTCTTCTCAACAAGGCAATGTGCATAACCTATATTGCCCTTGTGTCAGCTCAAGGTCAAGGTCACACTGGAAGATCATATAATTTTTGTGTCCGCTGTGTAAATCATATACCCCTTGAAGGATTTTCTTCAAACTTAACTCAATGTTCACGTCATGATAGCAATGTGCAGAACCCATGTTGACCTTCTACCAGCTCAAGGTCAAGGTCACTCTTGAAGGTCAAATTTTTAACAATGAATTATAAGATAAGAATTTTATTCGTACTTGGCTCAAATATTCAACTCAACAAGGCAATGTGCAGAATCTATATTGCCCTTGTATCAGGTCAAGGTCACACTGGAAGATCAGACAGTTTTCGTGTCCGCTCTGGAAATTTTATACCCTTTGAAGTATTTTCTTCAAACTCGGCTCAAATGTTCATGAGGTCTCACTTGAAGGTCAAATTTTTAACAATGAATTATAAGACAAGGACTTTTTTCTAACTTTGCCTAAATGTTCATTTCAACAAGGCAATGTGCATACCCATATTGCCAGACAATTCTTTTTGTCTGCTCTTTAAATCCTATACCCCTTGAATGATTTTATTCAAACTTAGCTAAAATGTTTTCCTGATGAAGAAAATATCCAGAACTGGTGTTGAACTTGTGTTGCCCTTGTACTAGCTCATGGTCAAGGTTACAATTGAAAGTCAAATATTAGACAATCAAATCAAGATGAGGACTTTTTCTAACTTGGCTGAATACATGATATCCTTTATTTTAGCTCATAATTTCTTTGTTTTTGTAAATTTGCAAAATCAAAGGTTATTCCTGATTTGATGATTCAGAATTTAGTCATTACTATTACCTGTGAAATGTTGTCTTTTTTTCCCCATCAAACACAACTATTTTATGCCACAAAAGTTAATCTCTTTTCCATATATTCAAATATCCAAGTCGCCTTCTATCAATGACATTGGTGGGGGTATGAATCGCATTCAGCGATAGTTCTAGTTTCTTGTTGGATTTGATTCATACTTTGACAAAACAACACTTATGACAAATCCAACATTATGATTCTTTTAGGTACGACCATGACCTTAAAGTGACTTTCGTAGTCAGGGTCAAATTATTGAAATTTGATAAAATTGCCCATAACTTTGTTGTTTATGGTTTGATATGATTTATACTGGGACAAAAATAACGCTTATGACAAAACCCACATGTTGAATAACTCAAATATGACCATGACCTAAAAATGACCTTGACTGTCAAGGTCAGATGATTGAATTTTGCTTAAATTGTCATAACTTTGTCATTTTTTTATGGATTTGATTCATCCTTGAAAAAAAAAAACACTTATGACAAGTGCTACATTTTGATTGATTTTTTCAAGTATGATTGTGACTTTTAAATGACCTTGACATTCAAGGTCAAATTATTGAATTTTTCTAAAACTTGCCATAACTTTGTTATCTATGGTTAGATTTGAATCAAACTTAGACAAAACAACACTTATGACAAAGCCGACATGTTAAATTGTTCAAGTGTGACCTTTAACCTTAAAATGACCATGAACGTCAAGGTCAGATTATTGAATTTTGCTTAAATTGTCATAATTTTGTTGTTTACGGTTGGATTTTATTTACACTTGGACAAAACAACAATTATGACAAAACCGACATGTTGAATTACTCAGGTGTGACCATAACCTTAAAGTGACCTTGACTGTCCAGGTCAGATAATTGAATTTTGCTTAAATTGTCATAACTTTGTCATTTATTTATTGATTTGATTCATTCTTGGACAAAACAGCACTGAAGACACATCCGACATTTCGATTCTTTCTAGTTTGACCTTGACCTTTAAATAACCTTGACATTCAAGGTCAAATTATTGAAATTTGCTAAAATTGGCCATAACTTTGTTGTTTATGGTTGGATTTGATTTATACTTGGACAAAACAACACTTATGACAAAGCTGACATCATACGTTATTCAAGTGTGACCTTAACCTTAAAATGACCATGACCATCACGGTCAAATTATTGAATTTTGCTAAAATTGGCCATAACTTTGTTATTTATTTATGGATTTGATTCATACTCAGATAAAACAACACTTTTGACAAATTCAACATTATGATTCTTTCATGTTTTACCTTGACCTTAAAATGACCTTGACAATCAAGGTCAATTGATTGAATTTTTCTAAAATTTGCCATAACTTTGTTATTGGTTGTTTAATTTGATTCATACTTAGACAAAACAACATTAATGACAAAACCGACATGTTGAATAACCCAGATGTGACCATGGCTTAAAAATGACCTTGACCGCCAAGGTCAGATGATTGAATTTTGCTTAAATTGTCATAACTTTGTCATTTTTTAAGGATTTGATTCATACTTGGACAAAACTATACTTATAATTAATACGACATTTTGATTTTTTCAAGTATGATTTTGACCTCTAAATGACCTTGACAGGCAAGATGAAATTCTTGAATTTTGCAAACATTGGTATGGATGAATTTGATAATTATATAATTTGAAATCTCTTTACCACAGTGTGCTTCCCCTGATGTGTTTTGCCTTTGGAAATAGGAAAAATTCGAGTGTGGCCACTTGCGGTGGCTCTTGTTTGCTGACATCTTAATCTGTTGAACTGTTAAATAAATGTCTTGTGATATTCCCTGGAAAATTAATTCTTTTTGTTTTATCAAAATTTCATGAAAACCTGCTTTTAAAAAGTACACGTATCTATCTTAAAAAAAATCTGACTAAAATGGCACAGTTATATAGGCCTCATAATAATTACGTTTTCCGTATTACAAGAAACAACAACAATAATGTTAAAAATTAGCAGAAGGAAAGCAAATGTATTCTTGTAAGATCAGTATATTACAAACGTGCCTTGCAGCTATTGTTTTCTTCCTGCATACACAAACACACATGTTGTACATATTTATACTTTGCAAAAACAGAATTTTGAAATGTAAGGAATAAAGAATAGAAATACGGCAACAGATTCTAAATTTCAGAAGGTCTTGAATATCTTGCTAGTAAGGAAGAAAATATATTCATATTCTTAAATTTCATATAACAATCAGGAACAAATAAAGACCATGCTTTATGGCCGTCAAGAGCAAATTTCGTTATTAAAGTGTTTTACTGTGACTGATCAAGCAAGACCGACAATGACAATTAATGGTGACTTATTAAAACAGACAGTATGTCACCCCCATATTGTGTAACCACATTCCTCCAACACAGGACACAGCAAAAGACAAAAGACAGTTTGAAAATTAATGAAGCGCTAAATAATGCACCCTTATTGTCAAGTATTCTTTGAAACTGTGTAAACCATTCAACCTATTACTAATATTATAACCTGGTTTGCCTGAGTTTAAATAAGATAGATTAGTCAGTAGTACTGGCACATTGTTCAACAAAGTTTCAATTTCTATAAAGGAGTGGTGCAGTCTAAGGAAGTGTGGATTAAAAACTCATCTTTTTGGCAACAAAGCAAATGTTTTAACTAAATGTTTTTTTGTTACAAAACATGTACATTGCAACAGTCTAAAAAAGAACTGTCAGAGAAAAAAAAATTAAAGAATGCAGTGACTGTTGAATTTAAGAATGATTATGAAGTGACTGTGTAATTTATAAATGATCATGCAGTGACCGTATAATTTAAGAATGATTATCAGGGGCGGATACAGAATGGGGCTGCCTGGGGGAGGGGGGAGCTGATATGAAGGGTAGAACAACATTGGGGTGGGTGCGGGAGGGGTGTCCTCTCCCGTTGGTGGGGGTACGGGGGGCCTCCCCCGGAAAATTTGAAAAATGAAGGTCTAAAATTGTGCATTCTGGTGCATTTTTGGGCCTTTTGTTGCATTAAATTCCTTAAAGCACAGATTACCAAACAACAGACATCAAGATGATGTACAACTTTATAAATCTTTAATACTTCGATATTAATGCTTAAAAAAATCAAGATAATTAATTCATCTGCTGAGAACTAAAAATTACAAATTGACAAACAGTCCCTATGAAATTTCACATAAAGCATGCTTTAAAATTCATCTAATACATGGAGTTCAAAAAATATTGACAACAAAAATATAAAACCAATTGCTGAAACTGAAACTGATAACTTGATTGAACGCCTAATTTTACACATAGTATATTCACTGGCGTTGTACACTCCGCAAATGTCAAAGATAAAACATAAAAATATAGCCAAATCTAAGAAAACTGACAATCACAGATTTGATAATGCATTTAAAACAGTGCAAATACAATGTTAACACACTTTTAAGCATTCCACATGGCATCTATGGATAATAAGAGTACTTATACAATATGTTACAAGTGATCTATGTTATTAATTGCCCTTTTTTCTCAGTATTTTGAACAAAAAAGTGGACAAGTCAATTAAATTACATTAGTTCAGTAATTTTTTGTTTGTTTCAATGTAATATTCTCATTCATATAACATACACATTTTATTAAACACGTGTACAAAATGTACACTTTTTTCATACAATGTAACCTGAAACTAAATTTTCTTAAAGGCTCATTAAGAAATTGGAGTATTAGCATTTTGAAACATGATGTTCCTATCACATAAAAAACAATTACAGTCTTACTCTATGCAGGGCTTTAGCCCTGCTCTAAGTGGTTCACACTGCACTTCTTATCCGTATTTAACTGTCCTTAAATATGTTGGGTAGAGCCATCCTTCTGGGGTTCCTTCTGGCAAAGAGACCAACCACCTTGGCAACATCTATGTGTATGTCTCTATGTTTGCTTATTAAGCAAAGTGATGACAGTCTGTCTTGTCCCATGGTTGATCTTAGTCTTGTCTTCACAAACACACAGCTTAATTTATCAAAGCTTCGCCACTTTTTGTAACTGTTATTTTCATTGGATGATTGTAAAATGATCAGCCAATCAAATATACCGTTCCAATGGTCATGTCAATCAGGCGTGTACAACTTGTTGGTCGATAATCAAGCCCCCTGGCAAGAGATTAACAATTAGATGATAGCAATTAACTGCTTTGATAAAGGAATACACTACGGACCATAAATGCATTAAAATATACCAGCCCAGCTGGAAAACGTACCTTTGGGCCGAGATTGGGGGGGAGGGGGGGGGGGGGAGCTGCAGCCCTGAAGCCCGTGGCTGAATCCGCGGCTGATTATCATAAGCACTGACCATGTAATTGAAAAATGATTATGCAGTGACCTTGTAATTCAGGAATGATTATGCAGTGGCTGTGTGATTAAAAAGTCATTTTGCAGTTAATGTTTAATTTAAGAATTAGTATGTAGTGACCTTATAATTAAACAATGATATTTCAGTGACTGTGTGACTTAAGAATGATTATACAGTGACTGTGTGACTTAAGAATGGTTATGCAGTGACTGTGTGACTTAAGAATGATTATGCAGTGGCAGTGTGATTAAAAAGTCATTTTGCAGTTAATGTTTAATTTAAGAATGATTATGTAGTGACCTTGTAATTAAACAATGATATTTCAGTGAATGTGTGACTTAAGAATGATTATGCCGTGACCTTGTAATAAAACAATAATATTTCAGTGACTGTGTGACTTAAGAATGATTATGCAGTGACCTTGTAATTCAGGAATGATTATGCAGTGACTGCGTGACTTAAGAATGATTATGCCGTGACCTTGTAATTAAACAATAATATTTCAGTGACTGTGTTACTTAAGAATGATTATGCAGTAACCTTGTAATTCAGGAATGATGATGCATTGACTGTGTGAATTAAGAATGATCATGCAGTGACTGTGTGACTTAAGAATGGTTATGCAGTGACTGTGTGACTTAAGAATGATTATGCAGTGACGTTGTAATTCAGGAATGATTATGCCGAGACTGAATGAATTAAAAATGATTATGCAGTGACTGTGTAATTCAGGAATGGTTATGCAGTGACTACGTGAATTATGAATGATTATGCAGTGACTGTGGGAATAAACAATGATTATGCAGTGACTGTGTGACTGAAGAATGATTATGCAGTGACTGTGTGAATTAAGAATGATTTTGCAGTGACAGTGTGAATTAAGAATGATTATGCATTGACTGTTTGAATTAAGAATGATTATGCAGTGACTGTGTGACTTAAGAATGATTATGCAGTGACCTTGTAATTAAGGAATGATTTTGCAGTGACTGTGTAAATTAAGAATGATTATGCAGTGACCGTGTAATTCAGGAATAATTATGCAGAGACCATGTAATTCAGGAATGATTATGCAGTGACTGGGTGAATTAAGAATAATTATGCAGTGAACGTGTAATTCAGGAATGATTTTGCAGTGACTGCGTGAATTATGAATGATTATGCAGTGACCGTGTAATTCAGGAATGATTAGGCAGTGACTGTGTGAATTAAGAATGATTATGCAGTGAATGTTTGAATTAAGAATGATTATGTAGTGACTGTGTGAATTAAGAATGATTTTGCAGTGACTGTGTGAATTAAGAATGATTATGCAGTGACTGTGTGAATTATGAATGATGATGCAGTGACTGTGTGAATTAAGAATGATTATGCAGTGACCTTGTAATTCAGGAATGATTATGCAGTGATTGCATGAATTATGTAAGTGACTGTAATTATGTAATGCAGTGACCTTGTAATCCAGGAATGATTATGCAGTGACCTTGTAATTTAGGAATGATTATGCAGTGACTGCGTGAATTAAGAATGAGTATGTAGTGACCGTGTAATTCTGGAATGATTATGCAGTGACCATGTAATTTAGGAAAGATTATGCAGTGACTGGGTGAATTAAGAATAATTATACAGTGACCGTGTAATTCAGGAATGATTTTGCAGTGACTGCGTGAATTATGAATGATTATTCAGTGACCATGTAATTCAGGAATGATTATGCAGTGACTGTGTGAATTAAGTATGATTATACAGTGACAGTATAATTCAGGAATGATTATGCAGTGACTGAATGGATTAAGAATGATTATGCAGTGACTGTGTGAATTAAGAATGATTATGCAGTGACCTTGTAATTCAGGAATGATTTTGCAGTGACTGCTTGAATTAAGAATGATTATGCAGTGACCGTGTAATCCAGGAATGATTATGCAGTGACCTTGTAATTTAGGAATGATTATGCAGTGACTGCGTGAATTAAGAATGATTATGCAGTGACCGTGTAATTCTGGAATGATTATGCAGTGACCATGTAATTCAGGAAAGATTATGCAGTGACTAGGTGAATTAAGAATAATTATACAGTGACCGTGTAATTCAGGAATGATTTTGCAGTGACTGCGTGAATTATGGATGATTATTCAGTGACCATGTAATTCAGGAATGATTATGCAGTGACTGTGTGAATTAAGTATGATTATACAGTGACCGTATAATTCAGGAATGATTATGCAGTGACTGAATGGATTAAGAATGATTATGCAGTGACTGCGTGAATTAAGAATGATTACGCAGTGACTTAATGAATTAAGAATGATTATGCAGTGACCGTGTAATTCAGGAATGATTATGCAGTGACTGAATGAATTAAAAATGATTATGCAGTGACTGAGTGAATTAAGAATGTTTATGCAGTGACCGTGTAATTCAGGAATGATTATGCAGTGACTGCATGAATTATGTATGTGACTGTAATTATGTAATGCAGTGACCTTGTAATTCAGGAATTATTATGCAGTGACTATGTGAATTAAGAATGATTATGCAGTGACTGTGTTATTCAGGAATGATTATGCAGTGACTGCGTGAATTATGAATGATTATGCAGTGACCGTGTAATTCAGGAATGATTATGCAGTGACTGAATGTATTAAGAATGATTATGCAGTGACTGCGTGAATTAAGAATGATTATGCAGTGCTTGAATGAATTAAGAATGATTATACAGTGACTGAATGAATTAAGAATGATTATGCAGTGACTAAATGAATTAAGAATGATTATGCAGTGACCGTGTAATTCAGGAATGATTATGCAGTGACTGAATGAATTAAGAATGATTATGCAGTGACTGAATGAATTAAGAATGATTATGCAGTGACCGTGTAATTCAGGAATGATTATGCAGTGACTGAATGAATTAAGAATGATTATGCAGTGACTGAATGAATTAAGAATGATTATGCAGTGACCGTGTAATTCAGGAATGATTATGCAGTGACTGAATGAATTAAGAATGATTATGCAGTGACTGAATGAATTAAGAATGATTATGCAGTGACCGTGTAATTTAGGAATGATTATGCAGTGACTGTTTACTTTAAGAATGATTATGCAGTGGCCGTGTAATTCAGGAATAATTAGGCAGTTATTTATTTATTTTTTGACATTTATGGTCAATAGCATATTAAACAAATAATCACAGATAAAATTTATAAAATCACAGATACGAACTTTTTCATCAGTGATACCAATGACGAGCTAGAACACGTAACACTAGCACATTAAAACTATAGCATGGTACAGACCATGAAAGCATACTTTTTTAATAAAACAAGACTTTGGCATGTGATTAGGAAATAGATATAGCACAGTGTCGAGTTCAGATGCGTATTAATTTAATCACGAAGGCCGTAGGCCGGTAGATCACAAAAACTTAAAAATCTATTTCCATTCTAACACATATGTATAGTTATAACGACACAATTATGTGCACTACTTATCATACCATTTCTTACGATTATTGTACTTGACAGGCTATTTTGTTTACGCCACTATTCATTCCCCACGTGAAAATGAAAACAACAAGGTCATTTTAACTTATCAGTCAATAATTTACGTTTAAACAAATAAGTATAATTTTATCATAGATGAACATCAAAGAAAATAATATAGTCAGTAACAATATTTCACTATAGAAATATCTTTAAACAAATAGCGCTTTATAATGACAAATAAGAACAGCCGAAAGTAGTATGCAGTGACGTCAGCGGGCGCACGCGAGTTCTATACTGTATAGTATATCACGCTCAATTCCTTCTTTGTTTATTGTCGGCGAATTGCGGATAGTGTTAGAATTATTATTTAATGCTAGGGACCTATGGATAACCCATTAAGCTAAGAGCTTATTTCCAATGGGGTCCATTTTAAGTAGAGTAACAAACAGGATAGTATTAACTAAAAAAAGTGTAAAAAGGGGGAATGGGCAAGACTTTGGTCAACAACGGGATTATTAAAAGTATGCAACACTATCACAGAGACAATTGACTAAGAATAAAAGATCAATAGTAAATAAATTCTTGGGTACTGTCTGAGACTTGTTTGTTCAACAAATACTTTTTTACCATTGATTTATATTTTTGAACATTCTTTACACCCTTTATATCTTCAGGTAGTGAATTCCAGTCTGTTATGCCATGGTAGTAGAACGTTTGCTTACTAACATTAGGTACAACAAAATTAAACCTACTAGATCTTGTATTATATAACATGTTACCTTCACGTCGCAGGAAATTGTCTTTCAGATACGACGGACATTAATTATAATAAACCCTATAATTGTGATTTAATCTCAACTGCTTCACACGGTTTTCTACATTTAACATATTCAAATCAAGATAATCTTGATATGTAATTGACACTCTGGGAGAATAATTTTTAACAAATTTAATAACCTTATTCTGCATTATCTGAAGTTTCTGTTTAAGACCTTTAGACAATCCTGCAAACCAAGAAGAACAAGAATAGTCAAAGTGACATTGTAATAATGCAGAACATAAAATTTTGAGAATTACTGTGAGAATTAAGAATGATTATGCAGTGATCGTGTAATTTAAGAATGATTATGCAGTGACTGTTTACTTTAAAAATGATTATATTAGAGCAATGTATTAGAGCTGGATGTGTAAATAAAAACACAAGTTTATAAGTTGGAATCATATTATAAAAGGAGGGGCCAACCATACTGGCTTTTTCAAGCAAGATTATACGTATAACATCATATAACCTACAAATTTACAAAACATGCATTCATCTTCCACATCACTACTGAAATGGCATAAACGGTCCTCTATCCTTAGGTTCTCATATCTTCCAGTTTCTAGATGTATAGGGGCTGCCCCGCAGTGAAGTTTGCTTAAAGCAGCTCTATGTCTAGATGGAAGAATGATCTTACAATATTTCTCAATTGAAAAATCTGACTGAAACAATCTATATGTGGGTAGTTTATTAAGACTATGTGCAGAAATACTGTCTACTCTTAATATTGAGTATAACCATTCATTCTTAAACTTATCCATATATTTCCCAACCATTTTCTCAACAAAACCATGAACTGGTATTGATACATTTAAATCATTAAAATCATCCAGATGGAACAAAAGTATCTGTGTCTTTACAGAAAATACCCAATTTTTACACCTCACATTTGCTTGAGAAGCAGACCAGAGTGCAATTCGCTTATTTACAATGTAATCTAGCAACATTCATGTTTGAGAGACGGGCCCAGTACCTGGCAACACTTTTCCATTGTCTAACTATAGGGGGTTGCCAAGCCATTTCACCTATGACAGCTGCATTTGGATTGTTTTCCAACTCCTAAAAAATATCTCATTGCATGATTTTGAGTGGCATTAATGCTGGAGAAAGATTTACAACCCCACATGGCAGCACCATATTCAATAACAGGCCATGCAATAGTATCAAACAGTTTTGTAAATACATCATACTGAACATCTCCTATAGCTGTACACTTTGCAATAACCAGACCAAGGGCTCGACTTGCACACTGGGCAACTGCCTTTGCAGTTACATGTATACTGTAATCTAAATGTTCACTTAGGACAATATCAAGGTATGTATACTTAATCAGTAATATCTATAAAATTGTTACCACAAATAAAGGAAAAATTGCTTCGAACATATGAAATTTGATCGAAGTGTACATTGTTGCTCTTTTTTACATTAATAGACATGTCGTTTGTATTGCACAAATTTGACAAACTATTTAACAAAACTGCAGATCTTCAGCATTGTCTGCTAATAACACTATATTGCCAGCATACATTAAAATACAGACACATTCATTGTCAACAGTAATACCAACATTAAATCTTTTCAGATATAGGGCTAGATCAATTATGTAAAAGATAAACATAATTGGTGATAGCACACAACCTTGTCTCAAACCACACTGTACAATAAACCATTCAGTATTAAATGAATTAACTTTAGCACATGATAATACAGAAGAGTACAAAGATTTTATAGCAAGCAGCATTTTACCACGAATACCTATTTCATGTACATGTAGTCTTGTCCAAAGTTTTTCTCTAGTTATGAAATCATATGCTTTGGAAAAATCAATGAATGCGCAAAATGTAGATTTCTTCAATGTTTTCTTTGTATCAATAATATTGGTTAAAGTTAAAATATGGTCCGTGGTATTACGCCGCTTTCTAAAACCATTTTACTTCTCATAAAGCTCATTACTTTCTTCACACCATTTACTCAAACGATTGTTCAAGATGTTACAATACATTTTATACATACTATCTGCTAAGGCAAGGCCTGTATAAGACAATGGATCTTTGGGGTCCAGAGTAGAAGATTTTGGAATCGGGTTAATAATACATTTTCCCCAGGATGTAGGGATAGAACCATTATTAAAACGGATGTTAAATAAAGCATGTAGGAAAAACACTGACATATCATTTTTTAGCATTTCGTTTGGAATTCTATCTGTTCCACAAGCTTCATTTTTCTTGGCAGAATCTACTGCATTTTTTATCTCAAAATTAGTAATGCCCCTATTGAATGGTAAATCAACACCACTGTATGATTCTGCTAAATCTGTATTTACCGGTGCTACAGTATTTTTACAAAACAATGAGGTAAAGTCAGTTTTCCATTTTTCTAAAATCGCAGGTATAGACTTAGAAACTGAACCATCTGACAGTTCAACCTCCATGGGGATAGCTTTTTGTGTAATTAAGGAATGATTATTCAGCGACTGTGTTATAAAAGAATGATTATGCAGTGACTGTATAATGAAAGAAAGAATGATTATTCTGTGGATGTGTAATTGAAGAATGATTATGCAGTTACCATGAAATTTAGGAATGATTATGCAGTGACTGTGTAATTTAAGAATTATGCAGTGACCATGTAATTTAAGAATGATTATGCAGTGTCTGTGTAATTTATGAATGATTTTGCTGTGACTATGTAATTTAAGATTAATTAAGCTGTGACCATGTAGTTAAAAAAATGATTATGCAGTCGTAATTTAAGAATGATTATGCGGTGACTGTTTAATTTAAGAATGATTATGCAATGACCACGTAACTTAAGAATGATCATGCAGTGACCACGTAATTTAAGAATGATTATGAAGTGACCATGTAACTTTAGAATGATTATGCAGTGACCACGCAATTTAAGAATGATTATGCAGTGACTACGTAATTTAAGAATGATTATGTAGTGACTGTGATTTAAAAATCATTATACAGTGACCATGTAACTTAAGAATGATCATGCAGTGACCACGTAACTTAAGAATGATTATGCAGTGACTGTTTAATTTAAGAATGATTATGCAATGACTGTTTAATTTAAAAATGATTATGAAGTGACCATGTAACTTAAGAATTATCATGCACTGACCACGTAATTTAAGAATGATTATGCAGTGACTGTTTAATTTAAGAACGATAATGCAGTGACTGTGTAATGTAAAAATGATTATGCAGTGACAGTGTAACTTAAGAATAATTATGCAGTGACCATTTAATTCAAGAATGATTTTGCAGTGACAGCAATGACTGTGTAATGAAAGAATGATTATGCAGTGACTGTAATTTAAGAATGAGTATGCAGTGACTGTGAAATTTAAGAATGATTATGCAGTGACTGTGTAACTTAAGAATAATTATGCAGCGACCATTTAATTCAAGAATGATTTTGCAGTGACAGCAGTGACTGTGTAATGAAAGAATGATTATGCAATGACTGTGTAATTTAAGAATGAGTATGCAGTGACTGTGTAATTTAAGAATGATTATGCAGTGACTGTGTAATTTAAGAATGATTAGGCAGTGACCATCTATTTAGAAATAATTATACTGTTCACCTTGAAAGCAGTATATTGACTGTAATTATATGATATAATGTGAAGGTTAACAATCAGAGGCTATATTTTTAACAAGATCTTACAACTTGCTAGAGTGATTGTCTTGATGATATCTAGGTCAGGTTCAAAGGTTGATCATGTGGGATTATAAAGTAGGTCACCTGGCTAGAGGCCATATTTTCAACAACATCTTCCTAAAAAGTTTCTAGATGAAAGAGTACTGAGGTGTGAGATACATGTATAGGGCCATCATGTCCCACTTGTTTCAATAAAGACTTAGTTCTCAGATGAGCCATATAAGGCCACTATGGCCAACTAATGGCTGCTGGTAGGGAACTTGATAACGTATGTCAATACTCCAATACCATGTTTATTCTATTTCAGCAGTTTTCATTAGTTCTACTACCTGTTATAAAACCTTTTCTGTTGACAGCATCATTCTGTGAGTTATATAGACAGTTCTTGCGCAACAAAGTAGAACTTAGAGGATTTAACATTTACTGATGTGTCAAGATAAGGTGTTACTATTACCACTGTACTAATTTGTGCAGTGTGTAGCACCCAGCTTGTATACCTTAGTATTTTTATGCTCCCCGAAGGGAGAGCATATAGTCGCCGCCTTTTCCGTCTGTCCGTCCGTTTTGTAAGGAGCATAACCTGAAAACCCTTGGAGATAATTTGTTTAAACTGCACACAGTGGTAGACGGCATTGACACGGACTGGAATGCCAAATAAACATAAATCTGTTTTGCCCCGTTTTTGAACTATCTCCCCTTTTACAAAAAATTTTGTCCGGAGCATAACCTGAAAACCCTTGGAGATAATTTGTTTAAACAGCACACAGTGGAAGAGGGCATTGAGGCGGAGTGCAGTGCCACAAAACCATAACCCTATTTTGCCCCGTTTTTGAATTATCTCCCCTTTTAGAAAAATCTTGTCCGGAGCATAACCTGAAAACCCTTGGAGATAATTTGTTTAACTGCACACAGTGGTAGAGGGCATTGACGCGGAGTGCAGTGCAAAAGAACCATAACTCTTTTGTCCCGTTTTTGAATTATCTCCCATTTTAGAAAAATCTTGTCCGGAGCATAACCTGAAAACCCTTGGAGCTAATTTGTTTAAACTGCACACAGTGGTAGAGGGCATTGAGGCGGACTGCAATGCCAAAGAACCGTAACTCTATTTTGCCCCGTTTTTAGCTCACATGAGCACGTAGTGCTCATGTGAGCTTTTAGGATCGGTGGTTGTACGTCGTCCGTTCGTCAGTCCGTCCGTCGTCCACAATTCATTCAAACGACATCTCCTCTTAAACCACTGGGCCAAATTTGATGAAACTTGCCTGGGATGTTCCTTGCATTAAGCTCTACCAAGTTTGCTCAAATGGATCCGGTGCATTGCATTTCTGGGTCACAGGAGCTAAAAACAGATTTTAAAAGTTGGATCTTTAAAAATCATCTTCTCCGAAACCACAAGGCCTTGAGCCTAGATATTTGGTATGAAGCATCATCTAGAGAACTTCTACCAAGTTTGTTCAAATTATGTCCCTGGGATCAAAACTGACCCCACCTCAGTGGTCAGTTGATTTTACATAGAGTTATATAGGAAAAACTTTAAAAATCTTCTTGTCAGAAACCGTAAGGCATAGAGCTTAGATATTTGGTGTGTAGCATTGTCTAGTGGACCTCTACCAAGTTTGTTAAAATCATGGCCTCTGGGTCAAAAATGGCCTCGCCCCAGGGGTCACTTGTTTTACATAGCGTTATATAGGAAAAACTTTAAAAATCTTCTTGTCAGAAACCACAAGGCATAGAGTTTAGATATTTGGTGTGTAGCATTGTCTAGTGGACCTCTACTAAGTTTGTTCAAATCATAGCCACTGGGTCAAAATAGGCCCAGCCCTGGGGGTCACTTGTTTACATAGAGTTATATAGGAAAAGGTTTTAAAAATCTTCACATAAGAAACCATAAGGCTTAGAGTTAAGATATTTTGTATGTAGCATTGTCTAGAGGACCTCTACCAAGTTTGTTCAAGTCATGGACCATAGGTCAAAAATGGCCCAGCCCCGGGGGTCACATGTTTTACACAGAGTTATAAAAGAAAAACTTTAAAAATCTTCTTGTCATAAACAACAAGGCCTAGAGTTAAGATATTTGGTGTGCAGCATTATCTAATGGACCTTTATAAAGTTTTTCAAATCATGGCCCCTTGGTCAAAATAGGCCCCGCCCTAGGGGTCACATTTTTACTTAGAATTATATAGGAAAAACTTGAAAAATCTTCTTGTCAGAAACCACAAGGCCTAGAGTTAAGATATTTGGTATGCAGCATTGTCTATTGGACCTGTACCAAGTTTGTTAGAAAAATGTCCCTGTGGTCACTATTGGCCCCGCCCGAGGGATCACAAGTTTTAAATAGCAACATAGAAGAAAATCTTTTAAAATCTTCTTGTCTGAAACCACAAGGCCTAGAATTTTAAAATTTGGCTTGAAGCAAGCTTTATCAAGCTTTTTCAAATTATTAGATTAGGTAAAACGTCACGGAGGCTAAAAATAGATTTATCTACTGTACCTCATAGAGCCTTCATTTATAGACCAATATCTTTGATATTCAGTATATAGGATCCTTGCATGGACCTCTACCCATGGGTAGGCTTTGAGGTCACTGGGTCAAGGTTAAGGTCACCGTAGCTTATAATAGATATTTCTACTTTCTGTCATAAAGTCTTTATTTATTGACGGGTATTTTACATATTTGGTTTGTAGGCACTTACATATTTATACCCGCTAAAGGAAGTTTGGGGGGCTATATACGAGTCACCCGGTGGTTGGTCGGTCGTGCGGTCGGTCGGGGTTTACCTTGTCCGGAGCATAACTTGAAAACTACTAGTTGGAATTCAATGCAACTTCATACAATGGTCAAGCACAATAAGAGAAAGTGCAGTGTTCAAGAATCATAACTCTATCTTCACTATTTTCAGAGTTATTGACCTTTATTGGTTTTCCTTGTCCGGAGTATAACTTAAAAACTACTAGTTGGAATTCAATGCAACATCACATAATGGTCAAGCACAATAAGAGGAAGTGCAGTGTCGAAGAATCATAACTCCATTTCCACTATTTTCAGAGTTATTGCCCTTTATTGGTTTTCCTTGTCCAGAGCATAACTTGAAAACTACTGGTTGGACTTCAGTGCAACTTAATACAATCGTCAAGCACAATGACAGATAGTGCAATGTCTAAGAATCGTAACTCCATGTTCACTATGTGCAGAATAATTGCCCTTTGTTGGTTTTCCTTTGTATGAAGCAAAACTTGAAAACTACTGGTTGGAATTCATTGCAACTTCACACAGTGGTCAACCACAATAAGAGGAAGTGCAATGTCCAAGAATAATAACTCCGTCTTCACTATTTTTAGAGTTATTGCCCTTTATTGTTGTTTTTTTTTGTCCAGAGCATAACTTGAAAACTACTGGTTGGAAATCAATGCAACCACATACAATGGTCAAGCACAATGAGAGGAAGTGCAGTATCCAAGAAATATAACTCCGTCTTCTCTGTTTTCAAAGTTATTGCCCTTAATTTGTTTTCCTTGTCCTGAGCATAACTTGAAAACTACTGATTTGAATTCAATGCAACATCATACAATGATCAAGCACAATGAGAGGAAGTGCATTGTTCAAAAATCATAACTCTAAATTCTCTATTTGCAGAGTTATTGCCCTTTATTTGTTTTCTTTATTCGGAGCATAGCTTGAAAACTACTGATTGGAATTCAGTGTAACTTCATACAATGGTTAAGCACAATAAGTGGAAGTGCAGTGTCCAAGAATCATAACTCAATATTCACTATTTGCAGAGTTATTGCCCTTTGTTGGTTTTCCATTGTATGGATAAAAACTTGAAAACTACTGGTTGGAATGCATTGCAGCTTCACAAAATGGTCAAGCACAATGAGAGGATGTGCAGTGTCCAAGAAACCTAACTCTATATTTTCTATTATCAAAGTTATTGCCCTTAATTGGTTTTCCTTGTCCTGAGCATAACTTGAAAACTACTGCTTCGAATTCAGTGCAACATCATACAGTGATCAAGCACAATGAAAGGAAGTGCAATGTTAAAGAAATCATAACTCTAAATTCTCTTTCTTTATTTTGAGTATAGCTTGAAAACTACTGTTTGGAATTCAATGCAAGTTCATACAATTGTCAAGCACAATAAGAGAAAGTGCATTGTACAAGAATCATAACTCCATGTTCACCTTTTGCAGAGTTATTGCCCTTTGTTAGTTTTCCATTGTATGGAGAATAATTTGAAAACTGCTGGTTGGAATTCATTGCATCGTCATACAATGATCAAGCACAATGAGAGGAAGTGCAGTGTCCAAGAATCATAACTCCAACTCCACTATTTTCAGAGTTATTGCTCTTTATTGGTTTTCTTTGTCCGGAGCATAACTTGGAAACTACCGGTTGGAATTCAGTGCATCTTAATCCAATGGTCAAGCACAATGAGAGGAAGTGCAGCGTCTAAGAATCATAACTCCATGTTCACTATTTGCAGAGTTATTGCCCTTTGTTGGTTTTCCTTTTTATGAAGCAAAACTTGAAAACTACTTGTTGGAATTCATTGCAACTTCACATAGTGGTCAATCACAATGAGAGAAAGTGCAGTGTCTAAGAATCATAACTCCATCTTCACTATTTTTAGAGTTATTGCCCTTTATTTTTTTTTGTCCAGAGCATAACTTAAAAACTACTGGTTGGAATTCAGTGCAACTACATGCAATGGTCAAGCACAATGAGAGAAAGTGTAGTGTCCAAGAATCATAACTCCATCTCCACTATTTGCAGAGTTATTGCCCTTTGTTGGTTTTCCATTGTATGGAGGATAACTTGAAAACTACTTGTTGGAATTCATTGCAACTTCATACAATGATCAAGCACAATGAGAGAAAGTGCATTGTGTAAAAGCAGTGTTCAAGAATTAAAACTCTAACTTCTCTATTTGCAGAGTTATTGCCCTTTGTTGGTTTTTTTTATTCGGAGCATAACTTGAAAACTACTGGTTGGAATTCAGTGCAACTTCAGACAATGGTCAAGCGCAATGAGTGGAAGTGCAATGTTCAACAATCATAACTCCATGTTCACTATTTGCAGAGGTATTGCCCTTTGTTGGTTTTCCACTGTATGAAGGATAACTTGAAAACTATTTGTTGGAATTCATTGCAACTTCATACAATGATCAAGCACAATAAGGGAAAGTGCATTGTATAAGAGCAGTGTCGAAGAATCATAACTTTGTCTTCTCTATTTGCAGAGATATTGCCCTTAGTTTGTTTTCTTTATTTGGAGCATAACTTGAAAACTACTGGTTGGAATTCAATGCAACTTCATACAATGATCAAGCACAATGAGGGAAAGTGCATTGTATAAGAGCTATAACTCCATCTTCACTATTTGCAGATTTATTGCCCTTCCTTGGATTTCCTTTTCCAGAATATAATTTGGAAACTCGTGGTTGGAATTCAATGCAACTTCATACAATGGTCAAGCACATTGAGTGGATGTGCAATGTACAAGAGCTATAACTCTGTCTGCACTGTTTGCACAGTTATTGCCCTTTGTTAGTTTTCTTTGTCTTAAGAATAACTTGAAAACTCTTTTTTTTGGAATTCAATGCATTTCATACAATGGTCAAGCGCAATGAGAGGAAATGTAATGTACAAGAACCACAACTATCTTCACTTGCCCACAACTATAACTCTTTTTCAATTATTTTACGAAGTATTCTGTAACTAAATTGATAACTTCCTCTGTTCTGTAGCGGTGTTTTGGGGGTATTAATCACATTTAGTGATAGCTCTAGTTTTAATTAAAAAATGAAATACTGCTTAACAGCAAACCTACAGTGAAAGTACTCAGGTGAGCATCTAGGACCATCATGGCCCTCTTGTTGAATTATCTCCCCTTTTAGAAAAATCTTGTCCGGAGCATAACCTAAAAACCCTTAGACATAATTTGTTTAAACTGCACACAGTGGTAGAGGGCATTGAGTTGGAGTGCAGTGCCAAATGAACATAAATCTATTTTGCCCCGTTTTTGAATTATTCCCCCTTTTAGAAAAATCTTGTCTGGAGCATAACCAGAAAACCCTTGGACATAATTTGCTTAAACTGCACACAGTGGTAGACGGCATTAAGGCGGACTGCATTGCCAAAGAACCATAACTCTGTTTTGCCCCGTTTTAGAATTAACTTTCCTTTTAGAAAAATCTTGTCTGGAGCATAACCTGAAAACCCTTGAAGATAATTTGTTTAAACTGCACACAGTAGTAGAGGGCATTGAGGCGGAATGCAGTGCCAAAGAACCATAACTCTTATTTTGCCCCGTTCTTGAATTATCACCCATTTTAAAGAAACTTGTACGGAGCATAACTAAAAAAACTATATGAGATAATTACTTTAAACTTCACACACTGGTACATGGCATAGAGCAGTAGTGCAGTGTGAAGGAACTGTAACCTTGTTTTCCAGATTTTTGAATAACCTGCCTTTTACAAAATGTTGTCTGGAGCTTTACTTAGACACTTTAGCTGATAATTAGTTTAAACTTAACATTGTGGTAGATGGCACTGAGAATGTCAGAGTGCAGGGCAAATAAAGCATATCTAAATTTTCCCCCAATTTTGAATTATTTCCCTTGCAAACTGAAAAAGATATAATCTGTCAACATTCACTTGACATCTTGATTTGTTTATGAAAAATATAATGTGCCCACTTTGCCTGTATGTTCTTGCCTTGCACATGTTCCTTTGACTCCTGCTTCGGGGAGCATATGTCGGTTTTACTGATCGCCTTGTTAATTTTGTTTACAGAACAGTTTAAACCAGTATATGTTTTCATTTTCCAATTTCCAGACATGTTTATTAGACATCCTCGACACAGCAGGACAAGAAGAGTATTCTTCATTGCGTGAGCAGTATACCAAAACTGGGGACTGTTTTGTCATCATATACAGTGTGACAGATAGGAAATCCTTCTCAGAAGCTGAGTCACTGTATGACTTCCTCAAGAAGGTGAAAGATACTGACAAACTACCTACAGTGAGTTGTTGTTATCTTTTATGTGTTGTTGTTGTTTTGTTGTAAAAATGAAACACACCCTGTATAGTTTAGTCATTTAAGTTTCATGGTAGCCTAAAGTCTGGAAAGTGTTCATGTCAGATACACTCATGGTTCTCTCATATAGTCAGTGTTTAGACCCATGAGATCTGTGACCATGGTCTCAGTGGGGTCTGAGCTCCTCTAGACTATTGATCTGCCATTTAGCATAGTTGCTGTCTGTTAGTACAATGTTTCATTGAATATCTGAGACATAAATCATTGGAAGAAGAAATACATTTTTACCTTCAGGTGCCTGTGTACACCTAATTCATCAGACCATATTAGAATCATAATTTTGACTAATTAACTATGAATTAGAGTTTCTTCTTTCAGGAAGTTGTTCTCATTTATTTTAGACTTTAGAACGGACTTATTATGTTATGGCCTAGGTCACCTGTCTATTCGTCTGTTATCAGTTTCTTTTCCAGTCTGTATCCCATGGACCACATGAAGGATATTTATGAAACATAGGTCACAACATTTCAGAAGCACCATTTTAAAGTCAAGGTCACAGTTTATAGTAAAAAATTTGAACCATAGAATTCCTGTCTGCTCTGTATCTCTTAAGTTTATGAAACTTTGGTCAGATGTTTATTTCAGTTTATTTTGAGGCGACGTGTAGAAGCTCTTTGCATGATTTCAGACATATTTTATGTTTTGTTTCTCATCAAGAATATTCACAAAACTACGATCAAATATTCATCCCATTGAGATAACATGCAGAACCCATTTACCCATGCGTTCTTAAGCTACATGATTATACTTGCTTATTTAATAACACACTAAGAGCTAACTTCTGTGTTAGCTCCTGGATGTTCCAGAAGTAGTGTAAAATATTTTCTAAATAGTATGATCTTGTTCATCAGGTAAATTTTATTAAATTTCTCTGAGAAATTTAATCCATGATTGTGTTTGTTTTTTGAGTCATGTCTTGATAATATCAGAATGACAAAGTTTTAAAATGTCCAAACAAAATCTATTTAAACAGATTTTATTTCGTCTTTGTTATTTAACAAATGACTGTCCGTACTTAAATAAATGATCACCCCTCACCAAAGACAACCAAACGAATGTTTTCTGCAAAATATTACATTTTTATCCCCTGCTGAAAGGACATTTTTTTGCTCCTAGCATAACTCGAGAAGTATTTATGATATCAACTTGAATCTTCATTGGTGGATAGATCTCATTGAAGGGGAGTGCAGCACACAAAAACGATACCACTATCCTTCATAACTTTTGAGTTATTGCCCTTTGTTATTTTTCATGCATAATTTTTGTTAGTAGTATAACTTAAAAAGCGTTTGAGATATCGACTTGAAACTTCATAGATAGATCTCATTGAGGAGGAGTGCAGTGCCCAGGAATGATAACTCTACCTTCCATGATTTTCTAGTTATTGCCCATTGTTATTTTTCATGCGTTATTTTTGTCTGAAGCATAACTCAAAAAGTATTTGAGGTATCAACTTGAAACTTCATGGGTGGATAGACCTCATTGAGGAGGAATTCATTGCAAAAGAAAGATAACTTTTCCCTTCATTATTTTTTAGTTATTGCTTCATGCTTAATTTTTGTCCAGAATATAGCTGGAAAAGTGTTTGTGATATCAACTTGAAACTGTATAGGTGGATATATCTCATTGAGGAGGAGTGCAGTGCACAAGAAAGATAACTCTACCCATCATTATTTTTTAGTTATTGCCCTTTGTTATTTTCATGCTTGATTTTTGTTCAGGAAGTGTTTGAGATATCAACTTGAAACTTCAAAGGCTGATAGACCTCATGTGAGAGGGTTGCTGTGCACAAGAATGATAACTAAGCAAAAAAAAATTTGATGGGGGATGGCCATGTCAACATGGCTCTTGTATTAATTTACTACACATTTTATTGGATAAGATAAAAGCAAAATAGAGCCTGCAAGTCTTGTATTGATATGTTCCAATATGTTTCAAGTTAGTTCACGTTTTTGTTGGAAAGTGTAAGTTTAGACCTGTGACCCATGCTTATCAGACTATCTGTCTACTTATGTGATATTGGCCACTATCTGAATGTGAAAGTGCTGCCATACTTTAATTTTCAAAGTTAAGAAATTTGCTCCAGTCATAACACTTGACCTAGACTCTTCAAACTTCATAGAGTGATTGCCCTTATTAAGTTACAGAAGACTATTTTTTGGGGGTATGTAGGTCAAAGGTCAAGCTCACAGTGATCTTAAACATGAAAATGGTTTCTGCTCAATAACTAGAGTTCTATTTGACCTGGAGTCTTCAAACTTCATAGGATGACTGTCGTTATTGAGTTACAGAAGCCTATTGATTTTTGGATCAGCTGGTCAAAGGTCAAGGTCACAGTGACCTTATATGTTAAAATTGGTTTCCGCTCACTAAGTAGAGTGTCATTTGGCAGAGAGTCTTGAAACTTCATAAGATGATTGTCCTGAATGAGTAGAAGAAGCGTATTGAGTTTAGGGTCAGCCAGTCAAACGCCAAGGTCACAGTGACCTTAAATACGAAAATGGTTTCCTCTCAAATTACTAGAGTTCTCTTTGACCCTGTGTCTTCAAACTTAATAGTATGATTGTCCTTATTGAGTAGAAGAGGCCTATTGTTTTTGGGGTCAGTTGTTAAAAGGTCAAGGTCAAAGTGACCTTATATGCAAAATTGGTTTATGCTCAATAATTAGAGTTCTGTTTGACCTAGTGTCTTTAAACTTCATAAGATGACTGAGTTACAAAAGCCTATTTTCTAGGGGTCTAAGGCCAAGGACACATTGACTTAAATATAAAAAAAAATTCTCTGATCACTACCTCGAGTGCCATTTCAGCCAGACTGTTGAACTCTTAGTTTTTGCAGTGTCAGTTGTTCATCTATCACACTATCACACTATCAAACTTTGTTTCCATTTGATAAGTAGAGTACCATTTGACCCGAAACCTTCAAACTTCATATGATACTTTATTATATTTTCTCCATTGAGGTCACTATGACAACGGTCAAGGTCACTTACACTTAAATTTAAAATTCCTTTCAGTCAGTAATGTGCATACCTGTGACATGTTATCAGCACTGTCTGGTAAGACATCACATTACCATCTCAATGGTTCTAACAAAAAAATATTTCCAACACATATATGTATGTCACTTTATACATAAAAAGCTTTTTTATATAGGTTTTGTTATATCTCTTCTTCTGCAACAATCGTACTCCTTGTTATACCATAGCCTTTATCCAGCACACTCATTCCTATTCTCCAGTTCACAATTCTCTTCCTCCGGCTAGCTGACCTCTGTCATCTCTTCTGTGCCCCTGTTTCAGTGATGCACTGGGGGAGAAATGCGCTTTTTTTTTTTTTTACAAAAACATCTAGTTTATTAAGGTCCATTTGTCTTGTTGAAAATTACTCATCACCAGTAATGGTAAAGTGACACATGCAGAATTTTAAATGTTAAATTTCGACTGTACTTCTTGGAAACAAGAGGGCCATGATGGCCCTAAATCGCTCACCTGAGTCTCATTGCTCATGTTACAAGTATCATTACTGGTTGTTATGGGTGTTCGTTGTTCGCAAATTTAAATAAGTTTTCAGTAAGTTTGAAGACTCTGGGTGTGATAGTACTCAAATTTTTTAGCAGAAATACTTTTATTCTACAGGTCCCAGTGAACTTGACGTTTGACCTACAGACCCCCAAAACAATAGGGTTCTTCTAATATAACTACAATGTACCCTATGAAGTTTGAAGGTTCTGGGTGTAATGGTACTCCAGTTACTGAGCAGAAAAAGTTTTCACTCTACAGGTCCCTGTGACCTTGACCTTTGACCTACTGACCCCAAAAATGATAGCATTCTTTTACTGAGTAAAGACAATCATCCTATGTAGTTTGAAGGCTCTGGGTAAAATGGTACTCCAGTTACTGAGCAGAAACAGTTTTCACTCTACACGTACATGTGAACTTAACCTTTGACCTATGGACTCTAAAAACAATAGGGTTCTTCTAATACAATTATCCTATGAAGTTTGAAAGCTCTGGGTGTAATAGTACTACAGTTACTCTGCAGAAAAACTTTTCACTATACAGGTCCCTGTGACCTTGACATTTGACATACTAGCCCCAAAAACAATACGGTTCTTCTGTTTAATAAAAGCAATTATCATATGAAGTTTGAAGGCTATGGGTGAAATGGTACTCCTGTTATTAAGAGAAAACAATTTTCACTCTAGAGGTCCCTCTGACCTTGACCTTTGACCTACTGACCAAAAAAACAAAAGGGTTTTTTCTACTTAATAAGGGCAATAACCCTTAGAAGTTTGAAGGCCTTGGATCAACTGGTACTCAAACTATTTAAAGGAAACAAAGTGTGACAGACAAACAGACACACATGGACAGGGCAAAAACAATATGTCTCCATCAGAAGGGCGGGGTTGGTGGGGGGACATAACAATGAACAATTGAAGGTCTAGCTCTTGGTGTTTCAGAGCTGCAGAGTTTTTAAGTTTTCCCTATATAAGTCCTTGTGTAAATCAAATGAACCCCCGCCCCAAGGGTGTGGCTAGTATTTACCCTAGGTTCATGATTTGAACAAACTTGGTAAAGGTCCACTAGACAATGCTGCACACCAAAATATCTAAACTCTAGGCCTTGTGGTATCTGACAAGAAGATTTTTGAATTTTTTCCTATATAACTCTATGTAAAACATGTGACCCCTGGGGCGGGGTCTTTTTTGACCCAGGGGCTATGATTTGAACAAACTTGGTAGAGGTCCACTAGACAATGTTGTACACCAAATATCTTAACTCTAGGCCTTGGGGTATCCGAAAAGAAGATTTTTAAAGTTTTTCCTATATAACTCTATGTAAAACATGTGACCACTGGGGTGGGGCCATTTTTGACCCAGAGGCAATGCTTTGAACAAAATTGGTAAAGGTTCTGTAGACAATGCTACATACAAAACATCTAAGATCTATGCCTTTTGGTTTCTGATGTGAAGATTTTAAAAACTTTTTCCTATATAACTCTGTGTAAAACATGTGACCCCTGGGGCGGGGTTTTTTTTTGACCCAGGGACTATGATTTGAACAAACTAGATAAAAGGTCCACTAGACAATGCTGCACACCAAATATCTAAACTCTAGGTCTTGTGGTTTCTGACAAGAAGATTTTTAATGTTTTTCCTATATAACTCTATGTAAACAAGTGAATGCCGGGGCAGGGTCTATTTTGACCCAGGGGCTATGATTTGAACAAACTTGGTAGAGGTCCACTAGACATTGCTACACACCAAATATCTAAACTCTACATGTATGCCTTCCGGTTTCTGATAAGAAGATTTTTTTTAAGTTTTCCCAATGTAACTCTATGTAAAACAGGTGACCCCTGGGTGGGTCCATTTTTGACCCAGGGGCTTTGATTTGAACCACTTTGGTAGAGGTCTACTAGACAATGCTGCACACCAAATATCTAAACTCTAGGCCTTGTGGTTTCTGACAAGAAAATTTTTAAGTTTTCCCTATATAAATCTATGTAAAATCAACTGACCCCTGGGGTGGGGTCAGTTTTGACCCCAGGGTCATAATTTGAACAAACTTGGTAGAGGTCCACTAGATGATGCTTCATACTAAATATCTAAGTCCCAGGTCTTGGGGTTTCAGAGAAGAAGATTTTTAAAGATCCAACTTTTAAAATCTAATTTTAGCTCCAGTGAACCAGAAATGCAATGGACCAGAACCATTTGAGCTTCATGCAAGGAACATCCCAGGCAAGTTTCATTTAATTTGGCCCTTTGGTTTCAGAGGAGATGTCATTTGAATTAAAAGTTGACGACGGACAGACGACGGACAAAGACTGATCAGAAAAGCTCACCCTTAGCACTTTGTGGTTGAGGTCTACTAGATGATGCTTCATACCAAATATCTAAGCTCCAGGTCTTGAGGTTTCGGAGAAGAAGATTTTTAAAGATCCATCTTTTAAAATCTAATTTTAGCTCCAGTGAACCAGAAATGCAATGGACCAGAACTATTTGAACAAACTTGGTAATGCTTCATCCAAGGAACATCCCAGGCAAGTTTCAATAAATTTGGCTCATTGGTTTCAGAGGAGATGTTGTTTGAATGAAAAGTTGACGACGGACGGACGATGGACAAAGACTGATCAGAAAAGCTCACCCTGAGCACTGTGTGCTCAGGTGAGCTAAAAATAAAACCGGACTGTTCAAGTTGGAAGTTTGAGTTGTGCAAAACACATTTTGGAAGCACTGTTTTCCATTTCAAAAGTTGAAACTATGATTTCAGCGGTGAAAAATGGCTAAATTATTTTGAACATATTGTTCATTAACTTCATGTTATCTTTGTTTTAATCAAAACCACCTGTTAACTTACTACAGTTTCAAAGAAAACTTGACAATGATTGTAAGCACTTCATTGGTCTTGAAGGAATGTCATCACATAATATGGGGGTCACATACTGTCTTTGTCATCACATAATATGGGGGTCACATACTGTCTTTGTCATCACATAATATGGGGGTCACATACTGTCTTTGTCATCACATAATATGGGGGTCACATACTGTCTTTGTTTTCTTAAGTCACTGTTATTGTCATTGTTGATCTTTTGTAGTAAAACACTATAATAAAAATTGCTCTTGAGAAAATGCCTGAAGGCCATAAAATGTAATCTTTATTTGTGCCATATTGTTGTATGAAATTTAAGAATATCAATTATCAGTCAAAATTTTCCTTCATGAACTAGTAAAATTTAGTGCCAAGGTATTGTCATATGGAGCTTTGTTTGGCTCTCTTTTGTAAGATGCTGATGATTTTAGATTAATATGTTTGCCTTCTTTCTTCTTCTTATCATTATTATTATAATAATAATGATGATAATGATGATGATGATGATAATGATGGTAATAATAATAACAATAATAATAATTATTATTATTTAAAAAAAGTTCTCACTGCATCTGTTCATAGGATCACATTTTTTGTGCCCCAAGAAGGTACATCTGTCTGTCAGTCAGTCTGTCTATGTATTCTAATACAGGAGTTTCATTAAGAGGCAGGGCCTCCCTTCTTTTTTCCCAGCACTTCCCTGTTGCCCACTACTTGTGAACATACTCAGCAAACGCTGAAGCTGCCCACCACCCTGCACCATACCAGGACAGAGGCACGGAATGAGAGCACCTGTGTCCTATGGACTCAATACTAGTTTATCATATATATAAACACATCTCCATACTGTCTGTTTACATGTTGTTTTTTTAGTTGGATGACTTCATAATTATTCAAGTTCTAGGTTGATACATGTACTTTTTTTGTAGATTTTGTGCAAACTCGTTTATCTACAGATTCTAGTTGAAAAAACAGATGTATTTTCAAGTTCTTTTCAGAAAAACTCATCATTTCGCATGTTATAATTGGAGTAACTCGGATATTTTCATAGGGTTTGGTACAATAAAAATTAAGTACTAGTCTTTGAACAGATTAATGTTGGATACTTATAGTTGGAAAAACTTTTATTTGCAGGTTCTTGTAGGCAATAAAATTGACTTAGCAGATGACAGACGTATCACTACTGATGAAGGAATTGCACTTGCAACAAAATTGGGATTACCATTTGTGGAGACATCAGCAAAAACTGGGGAAAAAGTGAAGGAGTTGTTTGAGACCCTTATTCGTCACACACCAAGATCAAGTAGGGAATATAAGGTACAAAAAGGAATTCTATTTGGAAAATGTGGTATAACATGTTTTTGTTAAACAGTATAGCTTATTACAATGGTTTGAAAATAGATTAATTATTAATTGATTAATAAAAAAGTAGACAAGTCATTGGTTGGTAGACAGATTCCCTTTCTTACTCAACTCATTTTGAGATTGAAATTTTATTAAAAATTCAGAAATCAGCATTAATTAGATCAAAATCAAAATCTTTTCTGCATTTGCCATTTTTGCAGTCCACATGATTAGGAATGTATCTACGATAGAGATTGTAAGTCTGAAAATGTAGGCTAGTTTAACATAAGAAGAAGTGAAAATCTTGGATAAAGGGCTTGCAAATTGCTAAGTCTTATATTTTTTGTAACATTTTGCATGACATTGTGAAGTTGCTTTGATGACCTTCATTCAGCAAACTTTTTCTTGTTATTGCTATTGAACCCTTACACAAAGTTTAACTTATTGCCACAGCTTGTATTGATTTGTAGTTTATGTATTTGTAGTCAGTATGTGTCCTGCACTTCAAACATTGTTCAAGAAATTTTGAATTGAACAACATAATAAGTTTGAACTTTAAAACCAGAAAAGAAAGTGCTGAAAAATGTGTGTATTGTGTTTTGTTTGTCTTTTTATTAAAATGATAAACTGAAAACTTTAATGTTTTTTTTAGGTGGTTGTACTTGGCTCAGGTGGTGTTGGTAAATCCAGTGTCACTGTACGATATGTGAGCAACACATTCGTAGATTCTTATGACCCTACCATTGAAGACTCATACAGGAAACATGTTATTGTCAAAGGAATTCCAGAGGAAATGAAAAATGCCCCGGAAAAGACAAAAAAAAAGTCAGGATTGTTTGGAACGAAACCAAAGAAAACCAGGGAAAGGGAATGTAACGTCTTCTGTTTTTTTAAATGATAATTTTCTTTTTTGCCTTCATTAATTGGTTGAATTAATGTCCTTACACTGAAGCTATGCTTTCTAGATTAAGTATTTAAAAACAACCTGTTGTATTTCCAGTTTACATAATTGGATATTGTGCCAACTTGATGCTATTCTCACAGTATGTTTGAGCAAGAAGCATGAACTTTACAAGAATGTTAACCAGTATTATGGGTCTAGGGGTTTGTGGCACTGCAGAACAGAGTTATTGCCTTTGACATGATTGAAATGAAGCATAATCATATATTTTTATATGATCATTCATAATAAATACTAAGTGTTTATATTATATCCAAAAATGTTCATTCTAGCCTATCCACAGAGTAATGTATCTCACCAAAATGATTATTCTTACACGGGAGGAGGCCTGGTGGGAAGTCTCAGACGTATGTTCAGTGGGAAAAAGAGACATAGTACAAATGCACGACAGCTGCAGCAACAACAACAACAACAACAGGTTTATGCTCAAGGGGATGATGATGAATACACTTCTGAAGAAGAACCCTCAGAGCCTAAAATAGGTACACATGTTATAAATACAGATATGATAAAGATATATAAAACTCTAAAATTAAAATTATAAAATGTTAAAAATCAAAAAAAAAAAAAAATCAAAATTTAAAGCAAATCATTTAACTCCAAAGCCTAAGGTTTCCTCCCTTATGTCACAAATGCATCATACTTAGAAAAAATACCCTTTGGGCATATTATGCTCCACCCAGTGGTGTTCTTGTTATACCTCCACCACGAATGTGTTGGTGGTGGGGGGGAATACTGGAATCACTTTGTCGCGTCTATCGGTTGGTCAGTCAGTCATTCCGTCAGTCCATCTCCACCTTGTCCACTCAATAAATCATATACTAATGGAAGGATTTTTTTCAAACTTGGCTTTCATGTTAACCTCAACATGGGAATGTGCAGAACCCATGTTGCCCTTGTATCAGGTCAAGGGCGAGGTCACACTGGAAGGTCAGGTAATTTTCGTGTCTGCTCTGTAAATCCTATACCCCACGAAAGATTTTCTTCAAACTTGGCTCAAAATGTTCAACTCAGGATAGCAATATGTGGAACATATGTTGACCTTGTACCAGCTCAAGGTCAAGGTCACACTTGAAGATCAAATTTTTAACAATGAACTATGAGACAAGAATTTTCTTCTAACTTCAAATGTTCATCGCAACAAGGCAATGTGCATAACCCATATTGCCCCTGTGTCAGCTCAAGGTCAAGGTCACCCTGAAAAGTCAAATATCTAACAATTTAGAAAAAGACAATGTGTCTTGTTTGCTCTGTAAATTCTTTACCCCTTGAAGGATTTTGTTCTTACTTGGCTCAAATATTCAACTCAACAAGGCAATATGCAGAACCCATGTTGCCCTTGTGTCAGATCAAGGTCAAGGTCACATTGGAAGGTCAGACAATATTTGTGTTCGCTGTATAAATTTTATACCCTTTGAAGGATTTTCTTTAAACTTGGCTCAAATGTTTCCCTGATGAAGAGGATATGCAGAACTGGTGTTGAACTTGTGTTGCCCTTGTACTAGCTCATGGTCAAGGTCACAATTGAAAGTCAAATATTATACAATCAAATTAAGATGAAGACTTTTTTCTTACTTGTCTGAATACATGATATTCTTTATTTTAGCTCATAATATCTTTGTTTTTGTAAATTTGCAAAGTCAAAGGTTATTGTTACATGTTTCTTGATTTGATGATTCAAAATTTATTCATTACTATTACCTGTGAAGTGTTGTCTTTTTTCCATCAAACACAACTATTTTATGCCACAAAAGTTATTCTCTTTTCCATATATTCAAATATCCAAGTCTTCTTCTATCAATGACATTGGTGGGGGTATGAATCGCATTCAGCGATAGTTCTAGTTCACTATTAAAAAGAATGTTTACATTTAATCTCAAAATAGTGTAAATTTAATTCTAACTTGAAATGTAAAAAGTCCTTTTTTAGAAATTCAGAATATTTAGGAGTAAATAGCTAGCTTATATCATTTTCCAGTAAAGACTATATGGGTTTTTAATGATACTGAAAGCTAGCTGAAGTATCCAGTGTTGCAGATAAAATTCATGTATAATTATGTTGACACGCTACAGAAGAATTGCATCAGTCTTTTTGTAAAAGTAATACACAAACAATACTTGTGTCGAAAATGATATTCATTATTATAAAACTATTTATTTATTCCAGTATGATTTTTGAAGCAGTAGATTTTCCATAACATCTATTTAGTAAAACAGAAACAGTCATTGATGATTGAAAACTATATAAGAAATCACGTAATTTGCTTCAGCACAAAAAAAGAAAGTGAAGAAGGCAGATGCAAATGTCATCCTTTTGAAGATGGACATATTGGAGGAGGAGCCTAATATAGTAACAGGAGATCCTACTTATTGTAAAGGGTGTGAAGCCATTCTGTCATCCACATCTGTATTGGAAAGGGAGGGTGATAGTGACAAATCCACATGGATCTGGTAAGTACATTTGTTATTTTTTCTGGCCTTTATTATATCTGTTTTTGACTCACCAGAGCACAGCATCCTCAAGGTGTGCTATTCTGTTTGCTGTGTTTCTGGCATCCAACCGTTGTTGACATTTTTCTTCAAATCACATCTGCACTAACATGGATATTAACAATACTTCTCAGGAATGGTCTATGGGTCTTTCATAAGTGTTCAGATTTTTCCTGTTCATTGGAATTTAAGGTCAAAGGAGCAAACAATAAATTTTTAATATGAAAACCTAAAAAAAGGTCTTCTTGTCTAAGACCACTTGGGCCTATGTTCCTAGGGTCACTACTGGCCCTGCCCAAAGTGTAATTTATTTTTTTCATACAGCCATATTTTAGAAAAACTAAAAATTTTAATGGTAACATGTACAAAAGAATAAGATTCCACTGATATTAAAGACTGTCTTAATTCCAGATAGAGAGATTGTTATGAAAAATGTGTGCCTTGCCTTCTTTCTTGCCTGCAGTCTTTCAGAGCTTTAAATGCTTTCATTTTTACATTGACATAAGTAGGAAAAACTTTTAAAAATCTTCATGGCCTGGAGTCTAGAAATTAAGTGTATAGCTCTGTCTTGTGGACCTATAATAAGACTCTTCAGATGACTCTAGGGTCAAAATTGGCCACACCCTAGGATTCACATGATTTTACATAGACAATAATAGTACATATGATTTTTATGCCCCAACTCTTGAGGGGGGGGCATTTAGATTTGCCTTTGTCTGTCTGTCAGTCCGTGCATCCCAAAAAGTTGTGTCACCTGTTGCTCCAAAAGCACTGGAACTACAGTCAAGAAACTTTACAGGAGTGTTGATCAGCATGTGAAGTCGTGCACCTGGGGTTTCCGTTATAGATTTATTTGGAACTGTTACAGTTACGGCCCTTTTCTTAGTCAAAAATAGTAAGTTTCAACATGTGTCACCTGTACCTGCAAAAGCGCTGCACCTACAGTCAAGAAACTTTACAGGAATGTTGATCAGCATGTAAAGTTGTGCACCTGGGGTCTATGAGAGTCAGTACCATCAGCTTGTTGGGTGGAGCTTGACATGTTTGCCTATGTCACAGGAAGGCAACTGCCATGGTTTGTTGTTCTACACACGAGATAAGTTGCCAGTGACAACTTCCAGTGTTTCACATCAACCTCATATGGAACAAGTGTCAGTTACCATCTCATCAGAGCTCTGTCCAAGGTCATTCTGTCTTCTCTATAGATCTCCATCCTCAAACATAAGAAACTTTATTAATGATCTAAGACATATTGCAGACCAAACTTCTCCAGATGTACTGTTTGGAGATTTCAACTTAGCTTTTAATTCTACAAATTATACAAGACTGTCACAGAAATTGAATAACTATTCCCAGTGTGTGTAGGTCCCAACTCACAGAGGTGGTTCTACACTTGACCTTGTCTACATACAGAATAATATTCTACAACCAAGATTATCCTGCCTGTCAACCTACTTCTCTGACCACAGCATTGTTGCCCAATAGTTTGATACCTAAAAAAATTTCCTTCTTCTTAGTGAGTTTAACGCTGTTCCAATGATCAGATTGCAAACTCAGTTTGATTGAGCATGTTTATGGACAGTAATGGAAAATGCAAGTTACTGTCCATGCCCGTTAGCACAAGCTTATGTAGAATTCAGCATTTAAGTATGGAAATGGTGAATTTTTGTTCCAACATTGCTTAAAATTGTTTGCTATTTAGATGACAATGGAATTTTATAAACAGCCTGACTTACAGAACATATAACTTAGGAACTTAGTACAAATTAGACATGAAAACACCTGTTTACCATCTGCAAACTCCAAGAATGTCCAACTATGCATACAGAATTGTGAAGGATAATATTCATCCATTGGTCACAGTGTTGGAGACAGTATTTTGAGTCTTCACACCACAACAGGTTTCTTATAGTTGTCATTTTGTTAAACCAATCGTATTAATGATTCAGCATGTATGACTATCTCGTGGCCATATTGCTAGCTATATGAGTAGCTAAGTTGAGTGGGGGCATCTGTGTCCTATGGACACATTTGTAGTTTTTTTCTTAAATCACAAGGCCTAAACTTTAGTAGCATATGTTTTTGTTCTCCACAGCATTTGTTCAGATCGTGGCCCAAGGGTCAATATTGACCCTTCCCAAGGAGTCACTTGTTTTATGTAAAGGAAAACAAAGTGATGCTAAATAATTTGGAAGGACAATTCATGCCAGCTTTTTACCTTGAACTTTATGTGACCTTGACCTTTATCTTGACCTTTTGTTTTGCAGCTATAGCATAAAAAATTTAACAATTATTTTTGATCTTATATAACCTTGGCCATAGCCAACCTTGACTTTGTCCATTTTTTAGCAGCATTTATGAAATTTGAATAATATGTACATTATTGCATGTTGATTTAAACTTAAATATTGAATGAAATGTACCTTGACCTTTTTCCTCATTTTTATGCATAGGCATTAGAGTCTAAACTATTTAAATAATTTGCATGCATATGTCAAATTTTTACTTGGAAAACAAAGACCTTGACCTACTGATCCCTGTTAACCTTGATGTTTAGTGCAATGATTCTCAGGTAAATGATTGCCCATGAATACCCTCTTTACATACATTGTCATGGATTTGGTGGCATTTTCTTATCGATGGCCACATTAAAGATGGTGGATGATAGCGAAAAATCCGCATGGATTTCTTAAAAACTTTAGTATCAGCTGCTCTACAGGATGCATTGTTACGATATGGTGCCATCCAACTTCATATTAAGGAATAGAACAGTTAGTAAAACTCATAAGTAATTGTTGTTTAGTTTTCTTCATTCTATTGGATATGATATATACCCTTATCCAATGCATATTAGGCAATCCATGAGGAAAAGTGAATTAGTGAATTCATTTAAAAGGAACTGCTTTGCAATTACTTATATAATTATAATATAAAAAAATGATTTTTGAAGAAATAGAATATTCAACAGAATATTAATTTTTTATCCGCGCACCAAAGAAGGGGGTTAAAGATACTTATTATGCCCTCCATCGAAGAAGCAGGGTTATATTGCTTCATGTTAGGTGGTAGGTTAGTTGGTCCGTCCCTAGACGAGACCTTGTCCTATCAATAAATAGGGATTGCTTAGTCTACAGTCCTCAGATGTGGTGTGGAGGTTGGTCATGACCTGTATATGACACCTTTTGATTTTGGGATCAGCAGGTGAAAGCTTGTCAGATGAATAACTAAAGAATGCTTTGGCCTACAGTCATCAGATTTAGTTGGGAGGTTGGTTATGACCAGTAGATAACCTATTGATTTTGAGGTTTGTAGATCAAAAGTCAAGGTCAGGGTGAACTTAACATAAAAAAGCTTGTCTGATCTATGACTAGAAAACTCCTTGTCCTGCAGTCATCAGATTTCTCAGGGAGGTAGATGACTCCTGATTTATTGATTTGGAGGCTTATAGGTCAAAGGTCAAGATCACAGTGACCTTTATCACAAAAGTTGGTCTACAGTCTCAAGATTTAGTAGTGTGGTTGGTCATGACCTGTAGATGACCTGTGTTGATTTTGAGGTCAGTAAGTCAAAGGTCAGGGTCATGTTAGATGTGATGACCTGTGTTGATTTTGAGGTCAGTAGGTCAAAGGTCAAGGTCATGTTAGATGTCCATGTAACGTGACTTATTGGATACCATCAGGGAGGCACACATGTTTCACAAACATCTCATGTAAAATTTGGAAAAATGACCGATAAGTTTAAATGCATTTATTTTGATTTTCCTAGTGAATTCTGCAGTCACAAAAATACTGGTCTTGGGATAATGCCAGAAGAGATCCCCAAAGGGGACAGCTTTGACTTTGTGTTGACCCCAGCAAGACAGGAAATGGTAGGAGAAGCAGATAATGCAACTAAAGGGGAGAGGGATGGTAAAGGGATGGTAGTTTATTGTATGGACATAAGTGGCTCTATGTCCTGTACTGTTAGACTGCCTGAGCTGCAAGGTAAGGAAAGAGAAGAAACACTTTAAACAGGATTGTAGGCTGTATAGATGAAAATTAGGGTCTTCAGTAATGAACAAGAAACTTTGACATAAGTCATTAGAGATATGTATATAGCAGCAGTCATGCATTTTTATATGCCTGAAGGAATTTATTATGGTAAAGCCCATGTCATCAGACTGTCTGTCCTTGAATCCATCTATCAATAAGTCTGTTAAAAATTTCTTGTGTGATTAACTCCTACAATTAAATTTTTAATCCTAGTGAAATAAAATTTACATGACCTTTTTTTTTTTTTGGTGGGTATAAACTCATGCAATCTGGAGTTATCTACCCTTGAATTGATCTTTTAGCAGATTCTTTTGTGGATACCTCCTACAGGTTTCATACAATTGAAATGAAGCTTGCAATGCATGAAGAATGTGAATGACATTTTTTTTTGTGAGGGTCACTTCTTGCAACTGAGAGTTATCTACACTTTGACGTATCCTTAAGATATTTGTTTTGAAGATAACTCCTACAGTCTTCATCTGATTGAAATGAAACTTGCTACAGTTATCAACATGAAGAGTAGGTGTGCTCATGCATTCTAGGGTTATCTGCCCTTAGGTGTTCATAAAGAACTACAGGGAATATTGTGCAGTGAGATTCTTCTATAGCTTTTATAATAATAAAAATAAAACTTTGTGCATATTGTTAGTATTAAAAGTAGGCAAATGCAACATATTTTCATAAGGTTTGACCCATACTTGACCCTGTCTTTGGAAATGGAATATTCATAACATATAGCAAAATATGCAACCTTTTGTAGTAAACATTTTCTACAGTTATTAACCTTTATGGTACAACTCAAGTAAATTGGCAAAAAAACATTGAACAAAACTTTGTTCAAACCATATCCAATTAACAAGTATATTCTTTGGGTGTATATTGCTCCACCTTTTGTTGGTTTACTTGCTACTGTGGGCCAGGTCATTCTTTAAGTGATATAAAACTTTATTCAGGCCATTATTTTTATATTTTTCGGTTTACTGACCCGCTGACCCTGTATTTTGGAAAATGAAAAAAAAAAAAAAAATTTTTTCAGGAAAAAAAAAATTCTGAACACCGATTTTACGGAAAATGTACCGTATGAACGGCTCATTTTCCTTGGTTTCTTCACAGTAAAGACTGAATACATTATTAAAATATTCATATATACAGTATTCAGGAATAAATAGAAATTAGAAGACTTTCCGATGTTTTTTTGTTTTTTTTTCAAGATTTTTTTTTTTTTTTTTTTCCCTCCTCCTACCCTACCTTTTTTTGAAAAAAATCAGTAAACCAAAATATAAAAAAAAAATGGCCTCATTGACAAGGATAAGGCATTTTAAAAGCATGATATTGGATTTAATTTATGGAAGTTGAATTTATCATTTTTTATTTTAGCTAACTTGATAAAGTGGTTAACATTTACAAGTTTAACATAAATAAAAGATGTCTCAGGTAATTATTTGATTCATTTTAGCAAAGAGGAAACATGTATTCCGTGTAAATAGTTTATTTTATTTTAATAAGTTTATTGAAACATTAATTAAAACTGATCTTTTTTTTCAAACACAGCACAGTGGAGAAATGCACGTGATAGGACATCACACAGTGACAACACTATATCCAGGCTGCAGGCAATTAAAGATGCTGCTAGGAGGTATGTCAAATTCTGGCTTGTTAGCTCAGTGGTGTTAAAGTTTGTGCCTTCTGTTCAGATAGTATTGAGTTAGAATCCTACCCTGAGCACAAGGTGTGGCCTTGGGCATAGACATTGTAGCCATACTTGCTGCAGTTTACCCAGCTGTGACTTTAATGAAAGTTGCAGGTTCTTCTCTCAAGTAATGGGTTTTAGCTAGGGTAGTGTCTGTAATGTCTTGAGAGTGATCTGCATAGGCTTGGAAAGCTTTTGTCTCAGTTAAAACAAATTTGTATAGATTAAATACTTACATATTTTTGTATTTAAAAAACAAAAGAAATATTTCCACTAAAATTTTTCTTTGGAAACAGTAGGTCAAAGTAGAGGGAAGAGGTCATAGAACGATCAAAAAAAGATGTAGTTATAAGATAGAAGGCCTCAGAAGTCATCTTTTACAGAAAACATATTGTAAGGTCCATCAGTATTCAACTGTTTATAGGCTAAAACAGCTAATTCAAGGATCTTTAAAAGCTATCTCTAAATGCTATTGCAAGTAGTTAATTTGATTCAAAAGTTACATAGAATTTTAGATATCTGTTGATAATATCATTGAAATAACAATCAAACTGACCTACTGCATGATGCTTACAGCTTAACTGTATCTAATATATATATATGTCACAAAGGATTTTGAAGAACCTAAAAAAATTAAGCAGTTACAGTCAAAAATATGGGTTGGTTTTTATGCCCCCAAAGGGAGGGTTATAGTAATTTTAGCTGTCTGTCCTTGTGTCCATCTCCCATTTTATTTCTGGTTGAAAAAAAATTGAAACCTTTTGTTAGAAATTATAGAATAGCCAGAAGATGGTCACAATGTATGATTTGGTCAGCTTCTTAAAAGGTCAAGGTCACAAGGGATCAAAGCGTTGTCTTGTGGGTCTCTACCAGGATTGTTTGAACTTTGCCCCAGGGATAATTTTTAGCTCAGAATGTATTACTTAGACATATATAGACAAACAAATAAGGCTGAGATTTCTGAAATTTGGTAGATAGTCGATCTTATGAACCTCTACCAAGACTGTTCAAATTATGACCCTAGCATCATTTTGCTCCTAACAGGGGTCACATGTTTTTTCAGTTTTAGCAGTTATACTTGGTTGAGTGATTAAGGGCCATCATTATGCCAAATGTTCGTGACATTTGGTAAGAATGGATGTTTATATGATCTTCAGGATGAGGTTTGGTCACCAGCTTAAATCAGTATGAAACATTTTGATCACTACAGAGGTCTTATTATACCCCCGAAACGAAGTTTGGGGGGTATATAAGAGTCGCCCGGTGGACTGTTGGTCTGTCGGTCCATTCCTTGTCCAGAGCATAACTTGAAAACTAATAGTTTGATTTCAGTGCAACTTCATACAATGGTCAAGCACAATTAGAAAAAGTGCAGTGTTCAAGAATCATAACTCCATCTTCACTATTTGCAAAGTTATTGCTCTTTATTGGTTTTCCTTGTCTGAAGCAAAACTTGAAAACTAGTGGTTGGAATTCAATGCAACTTCATACAATGGTCAAGCACAATGAGTGAATGTGCAGTGTACAAGAGCTATAACTCTATTCTTCACTATTTGCAGAGTTATTCTCCTTTGTTGGTTTTCCTTGTCCAGAGCATAACTTGAAAACTAATGGTTTGAATTCAATGCAACTTCAAACAATGGTCAAGCATTATGACAGAAAGTGCATTGTATAAGAGCTATAACTCCATCTTCAGTATTTGCACAGTTATTGCCCTTTGTTGGTTTTCCTTGTCTGAAGCATAACTTGAAAACTACTGCAACTTCATACAATGGTCAAGCACAATGACAGGAAATGCAATGTACAAGAACCACAACTATCTTTAACTGCCCACAACCATAACTCTGTTTCAATTTTTTTACAAAGTATTCTGTTACTAATAACTTCCTCAGTTCTGAAGCAGTCATGCGGGGGTATTAATCACATTTAGTGATAGTTCTAGTTTTTAACCCAATCATCTTGTAACTTGGTCAGAATGTTTATCCTTATGGTTTCTTTGATGAATATCAACGGGATATAAGGTAAAAGAATATACTGTAATCGATTGACTAGTGACAGAGGGATGTTTACGAGTTAATCATTTAATTGGGGCCACTGGTCACAGTGGCAATTTCAAGGGTTTTTAATAGTTGTCAAGGACTGTATTAGAGGATGATTGGTATGAAATTTGGGTGTTTTTTATGAAAAATTATATGGAATTTTTTTTTCCAATATCTGGACTGTTTTTTAAGGTGTTTTGGACATAAAAATTGGTCCAGGAAGCTGAAATTTGTCAAAACCAACTAATTTTTAGTTATTCTGAGCCTAGTTTTAGATATTTGGTTTATAGGCACCTTCCATTAATCTCTACCATTCACTGGAGTCAAGGTCACCAAAGCTTAAATTAGATTTGTCTACTTTTCATTATGAAATCAAAATCTTAGATATTTGGTATGTTGGTACCCGGCATGGGCTTTACCACTGGGTGGGGTTTGAGGTCACTTGGGTCAAAGTCAGAGTGACAGGGGTTAAAATAGATTTTTCTACAGTAGGTCATTATGTTATGCTCACATTTGATTCATTCTCAAAAAATGCATATTTTGCCATGTCTGCATGATAGTTGTTTGACAGTTTTGATAATCTTACAAACTACTGGCCTGATTTCATATTAATTAACAACTATAATTATGACACTTAAGCAATGGGACTCATGAGAGCAGTTTAGGGCCATGATGGCCCTATTGTATGGAGAAACCTTGCACTGATTTCATTCAAATTTTGCCTGTATATGTATGTATCTTATGAAACAAAGATTCCTTTTGAAATTGGGCATGACACCTCCAATTTTTTAGAGTTATGACCCTTTATAGACTTGATTTTTGATAAAAACCAAATATTTTCACATTATGTTTTGCAGGTATCTGTTCATTACATACATTTTTTTTTCAGATTAAAACAGATAGAATTTTCTATTATTTTACAGTGACAATCAAAGGTGTGTTTCTATTTGCAGGCAGCTAGAAAGAATGAAGATTGAGTATCCAAACAAAAAGGTGGCCCTTGTCACTTTTGGCTCCACTGTCTATCTTTGGGGTGATTGTCATTCAGTAGATCCTAAAACATTCACAGGGTCCATTCTTGATGACTATGATGGGCTGATTGCAGCTGGAAGGGAGTATGCTACATCCATGGAAATTGGGGGACTTGAAAACACCCATCAGTAAGCCCGTTTCTCATATTTTGAAAGGGATGCAATAGTTATATGAGCATTGTTGAGCATTGCATGTTAGGATGACAGTTCTAAGGTTATTGGAAATTTCACTCCTAGTCATTTCACCACCGAAAACCCTGGATGTTATATTTGAATATGCTGCAATTTCACATTACCTTCAGTAAACATATCAATCATTGCAACATTTCACACATACTTATATGATTAAATATGTACTTAATATTCTGTTGTTATTTTTTATTACTCTGTGATTGCACAACACCTTCAGCTGTTATATCAGTCAACATAACAATAGAAACATTTCACACATACTTAATCAGAATATTGGAATAGGGGGTGAAATGACCTTGTAAATCATGCAATAAGATGTGCCTACATTTGTTACTTTCATAGGAAATATGTATTTAGAGATGATTATCTATTTATTAAATTATTAATTACTATGAAGAAATTAACAATTATCTATTTATTAAATTATTAATTACTATGAAGAAATTAACAATTATCTATTTATTAAATTATTCATTACTATGAAGCAATTAACACTACATTATGATTGACTGTTGCAAAAGGCACTTTCAGTTAGAATGCCAAATTTAAAGAAAAACTTTTCGTGTAAGATTTTCAGTCTTCTGCAGTTTTTCAACATTTCAGTTTTGGCACTTTTTATCAGCTGAGTGTTCATCAGGCCATTATTTTTATATTTTTCGGTTTACTGACCCGCCGACCCTGTATTTTGGAAAATGAAAAAAAAAAAATAATTTTTTTCAGGAAAAAAAAAATTCTGAACACCGATTTTACGGAAAATGTACCGTATGAACGGCTCATTTTCCTTGGTTTCTTCACAGTAAAGACTGAATACATTATTAAAATATTCATATATACAGTATTCAGGAATAAATAGAAATAAGAAAACTTTCTGATGTTTTTTTTTTTTTTTTTTTCAAGATTTTTTTTTTTTTTTTTTCCCTCCTCCTACCCTACCTTTTTTTGAAAAAAATCAGTAAACCAAAATAAAAAAAAAAAATGGCCTCATAGCCTTTACTTTTAATTAATTTAGAATGTTGATTTATTGGATCAAAATACATGGCTATTATGCATATTGTCTCTTTTCCCTTCTCAGAAATTTAAATACAAAAATTGATAACTTGAGAACAGAAGGATGCACTGCTTTGGGTCCAGCCTTAGCGATAAGTGCAGGTATTATTGCTGGTACTCCAATGTCTGAGGTAGTACTTTGCACAGATGGGGAACCAAATACTGGTATTGGTAACCTGGATACTGATGATGGAGGTAAAAATGTTCATCCTAGTTTTGTGAAATTTTAATTTTTTACCAATTTTAGAGTTTTAGACAAGAAGATAAAATACCTGTACACTGAGGAGTCAACTGCCCTTGGTCCAGCTCTAGCCATTAGCACTGGAATTATTTCAAGCATACCACAATCAGAGGTTGTCTTATGCACTGATGGCGAGCCAAATGTGGGCATTGGAAAAATACATAGAAATGGAGATTCTGGACAGTCATTTTATAGCAGGGTAATGAATCATTGTACATTTGAAAACTAGCATAACTTTCTGAATAATACATTAAGTTATCTTAGGATGCAGTCAGCACTTGTAAAAAAATGTTTGAATGGCCATACTATTCTTTTCTGTCTGTTTGTAAGTGAGTTTGTTTATTAGTGATAATGCTGCATTATTTGCATATTATACCATCTGGCAGTAGAGTTGTTAAATATATCTTGATAATAGATTGGACAAATAGTGCAAATGCCACAATTCTTAAAAACTCTGTTTTTAGCTCACCTGAGCCTTTGGCACATGGTGGGCTATTGTGACCAGACTTTGTCTGTCGCCCGTCAACAATTTCATTCAAACGACCTCTTCACTGAAACATCTTGACCATATTTGATGAAACTTGCCTGGGATGATCCTTGCATGAAGCTCTACCAAAATTGTTCAAAGAATTCAATTCCATCAAGAACTCTGGTTGCTATTGCAACTTAAAGGAAAAACTTTGAAAATCTTCTTGTCTGAAACCACAAGGCCCTTAGCCTTAAGATTTGGTATGTAGCATTGTCTAGTGGACCTCTATCAAGATTTTTCAAATTTTGCCCCTGGGGTCCAATTTGGCCCCACCCCGGGGGTCTATGGATTTTACATAGGCTTATATTCTAGCATGAAATCGCTTGTTTTTGCCCGTTTTTCCTATGTTTTATCGAGAGCAAAAAGGTGTGTTAACAAGGAAGTTCTTGCGCTCACACGCTGTTATTACCCATTTTCAGTTATGCCCGTTACAGGGCCTTTGTAAATAATGGATGCTGATCCTATTTTTTGCCCCAAATCGGCAGTTTATGTAACTTTGCAGGTCGGAGCGTAGACGAAACATTCATGATTATTGATAAGATCAGTCAATGGCTGGCCTTGTTTATCCCCCTGCCAAAGGCGAAGGGGATATTAGAAATGCCCTTCATCCGTCCGTGCGTCTGTGCGTCCGTCCGTCCGAAACAATTTTGTCCGGAGCATAACTCCAAAACTACTTGAGGGATTTTCTTCAAACTGAATACACTGACATAGCACATTGGTAGGAAGTGCAGTTTGCAAGAACAATAACTCTACCTTGCCTATTTTTTGTGGGATTTTCTTCAAACATTATTACAGTGAGTGTTTGAAAGTACAACCTTCAGGTAGCTTCTTCCCAGCGGGGGGATTAACCATGTCTAATATGGCTCTTGTTCAATCGTAAATCCACATGAAATCCTTCCAAATATTTTTTTAATCGACACTTTTTAAGTTTCAAGATGGCCACTTGACAGGTTGAAAACACATGTCACCCTGGAACGCATATTTAAAACACGTATCCATAGCAACCTAAAGGCGACTGTACTATTATTTATTTATTTTTTCGTAAACATGTCCTTTCTAGATCGTTTTATGCTAGAATAGCATTAAAGCATGTTTTTTCATGTCATAACATCTGCAGAATCCCTCGGGATATGTAGGTGCCCGAGCCCGTAGGGCGAGGACACCAACCATCCCTCGGGATTCTGCAGATGTTATAACACGAAAAAACGTGTGTTAACCCTATATATTAAAACTTTAAAAGTCTTCTTGTCTTCTTGTCTGAAACCACAAGGCCCTAAGCCTTAAGATTTGGTGTGTAGCATTGTCGTGTGGACCTCTACCAAGTTTGTTCAAATTATGCCCCTGAGGTCAAATTTGGCCCCTACCCAGGGGTCAATGAATTTTACATAGGCTTATACAGTAAAACTTTAAAAATCTTCTTGTCTGAAACTCACTAAAAAAGTCTTGGTTTGATGAAACATGTAAATCTATGAAATATTTAAAAAAAAAAAATGTTACGTATTTTCAGAAGGAACAGAAATGATGAGAACTTACAACGATATTTGAATGCAAAAATTGAATTTAGAAGTATCTGTAATGAGAAACGTAGCTCATTTTTAAAAGAAAATTTACATAGTTTGATTGATTCATCAGCCAGTCTAAAATCATTTTGGAACAAATTAAAACAGATGTGCAGTACAAAACACCAAACTAAATGTGAAATCTCTCTTAGTGAATGGAAAAATCATTTTGAAAATTTGTTTAGTGCTGAGGATGTTACTAATGCTGAGACAGATGTCACCTGAAGTTATTGAAAATGAAATCGAAGAGTTTTTTTTTAATACTGAAATAACTGATGATGAAATATTAAGAGCAGTAAACAGTTTAAAAACAAGTAAAAGTGCAGGTGATGATGATTTTATACCAGAATTTTTCAGAAATGGTAAAGATTTGATTTTTCCTATAATAAACAAATTATTCAATAGATTGTTTAAGACCGGTACTTTCCCGGAATCATGGAGTAAGGCAATAATTATTACTATTCATAAAAAGGGAAGTGTACATTTACCTGATAATTGTAGAGGTATATCTCTTCTTAGTATATTTAGTAGATTTATACAAGTATTCTCACACGTAGATTAAATTTTTGTGCCCCCACAAAGTGGGGAGTATATAGCGTTGCACTTGTCTGTCCGTCGGTCCGTACGTACGTCTGTCCGTCCGTACGTCTGTCCGTACGTCCCGAAATCTTGTGAACGCAACTCCTCTTAAACCGGATGGCAGTTTTTGCTTAAACTTCCAGGGATGAACAACCTTAATGTGTAGATGATAGTAAAAGAAGGAATTTTTGCTGCGACCAAATTTAACAGAATTATGGCCCTTTGTTGATTTTTTCACTATATACCATATAGAAATTTTGTGAACGCAACTCCTCTTAAACCGGATGGCAGATTTTGCTTAAACTTCTAGGGATGAACAACCTTAATGTGTAGATGGTAGTAAAGGAAGGAATTTTTGCTGTGACCATATTTAACAGAATTATGGCCCTTTGTTGATTTTTTCACTATATACCATATAGAAATTTTGTGAAAGCAACTCCTCTTAAACCGGATGGCAGATTTTGCTTAAACTTCCAGGGATGAACAGCTTTAATCTGTAGATGGTAGTAATGGAAGGAATTTTTGCTATGACCATATTTAACAGAATTATGGCCCTTTGTTAATTTTTTCACTATATACCATATAAATAATTGAACATATAAATTTTACATTTGTAATTTAATTTAACATGTACATAAGGTTACCTGTAGATCATTTTAGGTATATGTACAGAAAAAATCTTACATACAGGATATACATGCTCTTGTTTATGAGCACTTATGCATAGTGGGGCATCCGTGTCCTATGGACACAGTTCTAGTTATGTTAATATTTTTGATAAAATCAGTGAACCCCAATCCGGTTTTAGAGAAGGTTATTCGACGGTGGATAATGTTTTTATTTTACAAGCAGCCATTAACAAACAGTTGTCCAAACAAGGGGGTAAACTTTATGTAGCATTTGTAGATTTTAAAAAATGCTTTGATTTAATTAAAAGAGACAAACTTTGGGCAGCATTAAGATGATGTGGTTTAAAGGGTAAATTATTTTATGCTATCACTGGTATGTATAGATCTGTCACTGCTTGTGTCAGAACAAATGATGGTTTATCTGATGTCTTTAATTGTCCAGTTGGGCTGAAACAGGGGTGTTTAGCATCATCTATCTTATTTCTGATTTTTATTGATGAACTTGTTAAATTAATTCAAGATAGCAATATAAGGGGTATTCAGTTATTCCCCGACAATGCTGAATTATTGTCTGTATTATTTGCTGATTATTTAGCTCTGACCGGAGATACAGTTGTTGGTTTACAAAAATTATTTAATTTACTTAAAGATTTTTGTGATGATAAAGAAAAATGCAGTAAATACAGAAAAGTCTAAGATAATGGTGTTTAAAAATGGAGGAAAGCTATCTAAAAACGAAAAATGGATATATGATGGTAAACTTCTTGAGGTTGTAAATTGTTTTAGTTATGTAGGTGTTACATTAACTCAACAGTTGTCATTATACAAAATGGCAAACGAACAGGCCACAAAAGCAAAGAGGGTTTTAATCTCCATTTTGTCTAAGTTGTATGAATATGGCCAGCTACCACAGAGAGTATTTTTCAATATTTTTTATACGAAAATATGCCCTATTTTATTGTATGGTTCAGAAATCTGGGGTGTTAATGAACATTCATCTGTCGAAATTGTGCAAAATTATGCTTGCAAGAGGTATATGTGTGTTAAACAAAACACTAGTAATTTATCTGTTTTAGGGGACTGTGGTAGATTTCCTATGTATATTATGGCTGCAAAGAGATGTTTGGGATATTGGTGTAAAATTTTACGAATGCAAGAAACCAGACTTGTTAAAAAATGTTATGCTATGTCAAAATTGTATGACGAATGCGGAAATGTAAACTGGTGTACTTCTATTAGAAAACTCCTGTTTTCAAATGGTTATTGATATGTATGGTTAGAACAAAACGTAGTAAATGAAAATGCCTTTATAGAACCTTTCGTAAAACGGTTAAAGGATCAGTACATACAAACATGGTCAACTCTGATTTTTGTTAGCCCAAAACTTTCTAGTTACTGTCAGTTTAAACATACATTTGTACATGAAACCTATCTCCATTATATAAATGAAAGAAAGTATATAAGAGCAATGTCAATGCTGAGAACTTTTTCTCATGATCTTGAAATCAAAACAGGCAGATACCATAATATTCCTAGGGAGCAAAGATTATGTAAATTATGTACTTCAGGAATTGAGAATGAATATCATTTTGTACTGATATGTGATCATTTTTCTAATATAAGAAAAAAATATATCCCAAGAAAATTGTTCTGTGTTAACCTAAGCATTCATAAATTTAATATTTTAATGAGTTCTTCTTCGAAAAATATTATCTGAAGTCTTTCTAAATATTTATATCATGCTTTTCAACGGAGAGCTGAAGATTTAAAATTGTTGAATATGCAGTAGTAAAATGTATTGGTACACATATTAAACCATAAATGCAGACACCAGCAAATTAATGTATTATATGTGAAAGTTTATATTGATATGGGAAAGTGGCCGTTGTCAATAAAAGTTGTTGCTGTTGTTGTTGAAACCACAAGGCCCCAAGATATAAGATTTGGTATGTAGCATTGTCTTGTGGACCTCTACCAAGTTTGTTCAAAATTTGCCCCCGGGGTCAAATTTGGCCCTGCCCCGGGTGTCAACTTATTTTACATAGGGAAAAATTTGGCCCTGCCCCGGGGGTCAATGGATTTTACATACGCTTATATAGTCAAACTTTAAAAATCTTCTTGTCTGAAACCACAAGGCCCTGAGCCTTAAAATTTGGTACGTAGCATTGTCGTGTGAACCACTACCAAGTTTGTTCAAATTATGCCTCTGGGATCAAATTTAGCCCCTTCCCAGGGGTCATTTAATTTTACATAGGCTTATATAGTAAAACTTTAAAAATCTTCTTGTCTGAAACCACAAGGCCCCAAGATCTAAGATTTGGTATGTAGCATTGTCTTGTGAACCTCTACCAAGTTTGTTCAAATTATGACCCTGGGTTCAAATTTGGCTCCGCCCCAGGGGTCAACTTATTTTACAAAGGGAAAACTTTGAAAATCTTCTTGTCTGAAACCACAAGGACCTGAGCCTTAAGATTTGGTATGTAGCATTGTCTTATGAACCTCTACTAAGTTTGTTCAATTTATACACCTGGGGTCAAATTTGGCCCTGCCCCGGGGGTCAATGGATTTTACATAGGCTTATATAGTGAAACTTTAAAAATCTTCCTGTCTGAAACCACAAGGCCCTGAGCCTTAAGATTTGGTACGTAGCATTGTCGTGTGAACCTCTAGCAAGTTTGTTCAAATTATGTTTCTGGGGTCAAAATTTGCCCCTACCCAGGGGTCATTTGATTTTACATAGGCTTGTATAGTTAAACTTTAAAAATTTTCTTGTCTGAAACCACAAGGCCCTGAGATCTAAAATTTGGTATGAAGCAAGCTTTATCAGCTTTTTTGAGTTATTAGATTAGGTTAAAGGTCACGAGACTAAAAATAGGTTTATATACTTACCTCATAGAGCCTTCATTTAAAGACCAATATCTTTGATATTTGGTATATAGTTTCCTTGCATGGACCTCTACCCATGGGTAGGGTTTTAGGTCACTGGTTCAAGGTCAAGGTCACCGTAGGTTATGATAGATATTTCTACTTTCTGTCATAGAGCCTTTATTTATTGACTGATATTTTACATATTTACTTATTTATATTTACATTACTTACATATTTTCAATTAAAACATGAAATACTGCTTAACTGCAAACCTAAAGCCAAAATACTCAGGTATCTGAGCATTCTAGGGCCATCATGGCCCTCTTGTTATAATTATGTATGGTGTATAGAAGTGATATTAGCTATTTATTAGAGCCTTTTTTTTCCTGCTTTTAATAAGATTAATTCAATATATGCACTATTAAGACTTATGAGTTAATAGAATTGCCCCTGTTTGATAATTAAAAGGTAGGTTCCTGCTTGTTTTGAAGTTTCAAGGTTTTATTACTTAAGTTAATGGTAAAAAATGTATTGTTCCTGGGTCATATTGAATATTTTACTATAGAAACAACTCGACAATAACAGTTTTTCCTATTGAATAGTTTTCAAAGGAAGTAATTATGTCTTCCCCCACATTTTGGGGTGGTAGACATATTGTTTTTAGCTCACCTGTCACATAGTGAGATGTTGTGCTTCTCTGATCCCGTGATGTCCGTCGTCCGTCCGTGCATGTGTGCGTTCGTCAACATTTCCTTCTAATGACATCTCCTCTGAAACCGCTGAGCCAATTTTTCTGAAATTTGCATACGATGTTCCTTGTATGAAGCTCTACCAAATTTGTTCAAACAATTCAATTCCATGCAGAACTCTGGTTGCTATGGCAACCAAAAGGAAAAACCTTAAAAAATCTTCTTCTCTGAAACCATAAGGTCTAGAGCTAAGATTGTTGGTATGAAGCATCATCTAGTGGACCTCTACCAAGGTTGTTCAAATTATGACCCTGGGGTCAAAAATGGTCCTCCCCGGGGGTCACTTGATTTCACATAGAGTTATATAGGGAAAACTTAAAAAATCTTCTTATCAGAAACCACAAGGCCTAGAGCTTAGATATTTGGTATGTTGCATTACCTAGTAGACCTCTACCCATGTTGTTCAATTTATGGCCCCTGGGTCAAAAATGGCCCCGCCCTACGGGTCACATGTTTTGCATAGAGTTATAATTAGGGAAAATATTAAAAAATCTTCTTGGAAGAAACCAAAAGGCTTAGAGCTTAGGTATGTGGTATGAAGCATCATCAAGGGGACCTCTACCAAGATTGTTCAAATTTATGACACTTGGGTCAAAACTAGCCCCACTAGTCACTTGATTTTACATAGAGTTATAAAGGAAATTCTTAAAAAATCTTCTTGTCAGAATCCACAAGGCATAGGGCTTAGATATTTGGTATGAAGTCCTCTGCTAGTATTGTACAAGTTATGGCCCCTGGGTCAAAATGGCCACGCCCTGGGGGTCATACGTTTTACATAGAGTTATCCTAGAAAAAAATTTTAAAAATCTTCTCTTGGAAGAAACCAAAAGGCGTACAGCTTAGTTATTTGGTGTGCAGCATTGTCTTGTAGATCTCTACCAAGATTGGTCAAATCATGCCCCCCCCCACTTCCCCGACTCAGAAATGTATACAACGATAACATTTAAGACATTACAGGGTTTTCGTCTTTCATTAAGGTTTGAAAAATTTCATTCTGCAAAGAATTCTAATCACCACTCAGAGTAAATACACTTTGTGTAGAGTCCATTACATAATAATATGAAAAATATAAATTCAACAAATTTATTCCCTTAATACAACCACCCCTGCACACTAAAATTAGTAAAAAAATGATGTTGCCACCAATGTCTTAATAGTGCAATCTTGTTAATTTAAACCATTTACGCAGTTCAGTGATTAAAGGCCATCATGGTCAATTGCATTCCATTGATATCATCATGACCCTTCATCACTTTATAGCTTTTATAGACAGGTGAGCGACTTAGGGCCATCATTGCCCTCTTGTTGTACTTTGTTGTCCGTCTGTCACAAAGTTTGTTTGTGCTTCTTCTCCATAACCACAGGTTGGATTTCAGTGGAACTTGCTGTAATTTGTTGGTACCAAGCTTTGTTGAGCATATCATTGGCATTTTCTGGTTCAGTGATTTTCAGCAAAGTTTCTGGTATTGGCCTTGATTTGTCCAAATTTGAACACATATTGGCAAATCTTTATAACTGCTTCTCTGATTTATAAACAGATTCACAGGAATGATTGTTAGCAAGTGCAGTTACAAGTATTATTGATTGATGTGTTCTGGCAAGCTTATTATTATACCCCCACCACAAAATGTGGGGGGGGGGGGCGCTATAATGGATTCGCTTTGTCGCATTCGTCGGTCGGTCCGTCCGTCCGTCTCCATTATCGTGTCTGCTCTATAAATCCTATACCAATTGAAGGATTTTCTTCAAACTTGGCTGAAATGTTCACCTCAACAAGGGGATGTGCAGAACCCATGTTGCCCATGTGTCAGCTCAAGGTCAAGGTCACAATTGAAGGTCAAATATCAAACAATCAAATATTAGACATTATGTCGTGTCTGCTCTGTAAGTCCTACACTAATTGAAAGATTTTCTTTAATCTTGGCTCAAATGTTCACCTCAACAAGGGGATGTGCAGAACCCATGTTACCCTTTTGCTGGCTTAAGGTCAAGGTCACACTTGAAGGTCAAAAATTGACTTAGAAAATATTCTTAAATTTTAACATGTATTTGAATATTTCTGAAACTAGAAAACGTATTTATTTGAAACTTAAAATATATATGAAGTGTCACAATTAGGATATGCAGGTCAAGTTTCATAACTCTGTATTGCATTTTGACAAAGTTATGCCCCTTTTTTAAGTCTTCAAATTTACATACAATCAAATATTAGACAATATATCGTGTCCGCTCTATAAATCCTATACTAATGGAAGAAATTTCTTCAAACTTTACTCAAATGTTCAACTCAACAAAGTTATTTGCAGAACCCATGTTATCTTTGTGCTGGTTTAAGGTCAAGGTCACACTTGAAGGTCAAAATTGACTTAGAAAATGTTCTTAAATTTTAACATGTACTTGAATATTTCTGAAACTAGCACAGATATTTGCTTAAAACTTAAAAGATGTATGAGTTATCAAAAGTAAGATATGCAGGTCAAGTTTCATAACTCTGTATTGCATTTTGACAAAGTAATGCCCCTTTTTAAGTCTTTTAATTTACTTACAATCAATACTAGACAATATGTCATGTCCGCTCTATAAATTCTATACTAATGGAAGGATTTTCTTCAAACTTGACTCAAATGTTCACCCCAACTGGGCAATGTGCAGAACCCATCTTACCCTTGTGCCAGCTTAAGGTCAAGGCCACACTTGAAGGTCAAAAATTGACTTAGAAAATGTTCTGAAATTTTAACATGTACTTGAATATTTCTAAAACTAGAACAAGTAAGCTCAGTATGCAAAGTTTTTCCACTCTTAATTACATTTTGACATAATTATGCTATTTTCTTAACTTCACTGCTTTTGTTTGTTTTAGTACATTGGGAAAATGAAAGGTTATTTGTAACTGTTTCGAACATGATTTGACAATATATATTTATACTATTACCTGTACAATTTGTTTTTTTTTTTTTCACCAGAGATAATTTCTTTTTATGTATATGTATTTGTGCCACTAAAGTTATTCCCTTAACCACCTTTCCATGTCATCTTCTGTCAAGGACATTGGTGGGGGTATGAATCGCATTCAGTGATAGTTCTAGTTAGTGGAGTTATGGGCCTTGATTTGTCCAAATTTGAACACATATGGGCATATCTCCATAACCACTTTTCCAATTTTGACAAAAATTCACAGAAATGATTGTTAGCAAGTGTAGTTGCAACTTTCATTGATGTGTTTTGGTCAATTGATTTTTAGTGGAGTTACATGTACAGCCCTTGACTTGTCCAAATTTGATTCCATTTGGACATATCTCAATAACTTCTAATCGAACTTTGATGAAACTTCACAGGAATGATTGTAAATAAGAGTAGTAATGCAATTTTTGGTCTTGTTCCAGTTGGATGAATTTTAGCAAAGTTACAGCCCTTGATTTGTTCACATCTGAAAACAGCTGGGCATATCTCTATACCTGCTTGTTAGATTTTGATGAAACTTCACAGCAGTAATCATTAGCAAGTTACACATATTACAATGTATTGGCTTAAACTAGTTGGATAATTTTTAGTAGAGTTGTGGCCCTTGAGTTGTCCAAATTTGAATACAGTTGTAACTAGTGTTCTTCATGGTAAATGATATGTGGAGGGAGATGCATGATTTTCTAAAAAAAAAAAATCTCTAGTTACCGGTATATCTCCTAAAATTTTTTGGAAGACACATATTGTTTTTGCCTTAGCTGTCCATCTGTCCATCTGCATTAAGCTTGTCCAGCTTTCACAGGTCAGATGCTGGCGGGATTTCAAAGAAACTTAACAGGAGTGATCAGTACCAACCCTAGTTGTGCATGTTGCCGGCACATTCTGCTCCAGTACCAATTCTTGTTTTGCATATTGCTGGCATGTTCTGCTTCTGACACTGCACAAAATGGCCACCAGAGCTGGGTTTCACAGGTCAAACTGCTAGTGGGATTTCGTGGAAACTTCACAGGAGTGATCAGTACCAACTTGGCTGCACAAAATGGCTACCAGAGCTAAAAATAGAAAAATCTTGTCTGGCTTTCACTTTCCCCCTCCCCCCCCCCCATTTTTATTATAACATTAAAAACAATTATTTTTCCACAAGACTGATATTATAGTCCTTCAGGAAACTAGGACAAGTGCTAATGACATAGTTCCACCCCCCCCCCCCACAATACATGATACCAAGCTGTGTTCACTCATAGGCCAACACACCAAAACAACCAGTCTCCAAGAGGAGATGTTGGCATCTTTGTCCACCAAGACTGACTTTATGCACATTGATACTTCTATAGTAGATATTGAATCTGTTGGTGTTCTTATAACATCTCTGTCTATATCAGTATTGAATGTTTATAAACCTCCACAACTTCATCTGCATTATTTCTGTGAACAGCTCAGTTTGATTCTTAGCAATCTACCAACTTCACAAGCAATTGTTCTTGGTGACTTTAATGCACCAGTGTCAGCTAAGGAGCTCGAAGAAACCATGACTAACTTCAGTCACATTATAACAACTCCTACTACAATTCGACAAATGCTGATTGATCACATAGATGTGAGAAACCTTGCAGTTGTACAATCTGGAACTATGCCAACTAATTACAGCTGTCATGCAATTACATATGCAAACATTCGGATCAACAACTACACAGAACCTCTTTGAAAAACTGATTGATCAAATTCCATCTGTGTTTGATAGCTTAAACTACTTCTGATGTTCAACACCAGTTGTCACTAGGTAACAAATATCTTTACTTTCTGATTGTAAAAACATGAAGTATTTCCTCATTTCCACATCACTTTTCAGCTTCACCTACATCTATTTAATCTGTTAATACCAACTGCAACGTATGTTTTCACTTTCACCCTGCATATCAAAAAACATGCTGCTTTTCATCCTTAGAGTACATGGGAGATGGGAGACATATGCTTTTGTGACAAAAACCCCTTCTAGTTTTATTTGTATTTTTCAGATTGGAGAGTTTGCAAAGGAAAATAACACAAGGCTTTCTGTTCTGGCTATAGGACAACAGGAAACACGATTGCAACATGTTCAGCAGTGTGCTGTTGTATCAGGGGGGACAGTCAATGTGCTGAACCCACTGGGAATGATGAGACAACTCCGTTTGATTGCTCAGAACTACACAATAGCAACTGCTGTAGATGTCACAGTTATTCTGCATTCATATCTTGTGTTTGATGAGCCAGGATATTTAGAGGTACTCCTTGAAATTAAGTATATGTGTTTATTCACATGGTACATAATTGATGTACTGGTTAATTAAAAGCTTGAAATATTATGTCTCTCCCATGTTTTTGCCCTGTCTGTCTGGCAGACAACTGGAGTACCTTTGACCCAGAGCCTTCAATTTTTAGAGGATTATTGCCCTCAGTAAGTAGAAGAGCCCTATTTGTTTTAAGGGTCAGTTGGTCAAAGGTCAAGGTCACAGTGAACTTGAATGTGAATATGCATTGGGCTCAATAACTGCCGTTATTAAGCAGAAGACCCATTTTGTTTTTGGGGTCAGTTGGTCAAAAGTCAAGTTCACAATGAAGTTAAAGGGTGAAGGCATGTAATCTTAACTGATTTGAAAAGTATTTGCTCTTATATAAAATTAGTACTTATCCTGTTTTGGTACTTTTTTGTGAAATGCAATTGCATTTATTTTTTTTTTGGTCAGAAAAAAAATCTCATTACCACTAATCAGATAAATGTTTTAAATGCATCTTCAAAGCACCTGTTTTTAGTAGAGGTCTGTAAAGTTGAAGTTGATGACATTGCAGTTTTCATTCATGCTAAAGGGTTTGAGCTGTAGTTTTAATGCAAATAGCAAATAAATGAATGATTCAGCTCCCTGACTGCCCCCTGCCCCCCTCACCCCCCACCCACCCAAAAAGAAAATAAGTGTACATGTATGTATATAAAGACTGTTTGATTTGGAAAAAAGATCATTTCATTGTTACAGTATGTCTTGCCTTTCTTTGTTTTGAAAATAGCAGGTCAAAAATCAAGGTAGCTTTTTTATATCATCTTTTAAACAAGAAATGATTACTTTACTTAGGTTTCAAACAGACTTGTGAAGGAGGTTGGAAATGCAGCCAAGGAGACTGATTTGACCTTCAGGTACAAGGCTAAGGATCCAAAGAAAAAAATTACCCAAAAGTCGATTCCTTTCCAGGTAGTATTATCAGTTCTATCTGCTTCCTTATTTTATAGCATTTAGAACTTCTTTGCATTCCAGCAATACTTTTTGCATAGTAACTTAATTAAAACTTCACAGTTTAGAGAGTTCTTCATTTAAAGGGCATTTATAGACTAAGTAATTATGACAACTTACAGGAAGATACTTTGAAAAAGTTGAATACATAAACAAAATATCTTGGAACATCAAAATACCGGCAGTTGTGGAGAGAAATACATATATTGCAAAGACATATGAACTTTACAGGTACAGATATCTTACACACTAAAGAACGGCATGCGGTGCTTGAGAGTGCTAAGTAAATCACACGAGGTAACACGGGACAGAAAACAAATGGAGGAGGTATGTAAAAAAGAATTCATAAAATTTCATTGAATTAGATTTAATGAAACAGGAAACTGATCACAACATATAAACTGCTTTTAGTAATCTAGCATAGAACAAATTTTATTGTGGAAATCAAATTCATAAACTACAAGTTTGAAGATTTATTCAGATTTTTCCTCAGGCAAGTGCACAATGTGTAGCTCACCTGAGCACAATGTGCTCATGTGAGTTATTGTGATTGCATGATGTCTGTCATCATGTGTTAGTGCATCAAAAATTTGATTCAAACAGCATCTCCTCTGAAACCACATAACCAAAGTTAATGAAACTTGGCAGGGATGTTCCTTGCTTAAAGCTCTACCAAAATTTTTCAAACAATTCACTTCCATGCAGAACTCTGCTTGCTATGGCAACCAAAAGAAAAATCTTTAAAAATCTTCTTGTCAGAAACCAAAAGACCTAGAGCTTAGATTTTTGGCATGGTATATCTAGAGGTCCATTACCAAAAGTGTTCAAATTATGTTCCTCGGGTCAAAATTGGCAGTGCCCTAGGGGTCACGTTTTACATAGAAATATATTGGAAAAGCTTTAGGAATCTTCTTCTCTGAAACCACATGGCCCAAAGTTCTAAAATTTTGCACAAAGTATTGTCTAGTGACCTCTACAAATATTGTTCAAATTACGTCCCTGGGGTCAAAATTGATGCCACACCAGGGTTCACTTGTTTATATAGAGGCATATATAGGGAAAACTTAAAAATCTTCTTTTCTGAAACTACTATGATTTGGGATTGGATATTTGGCATACAATGTACAGGTTAATGTGGAGCTCCTCTACAAAGATGATTCAAAATTTGCCCCTGGGATCATAAATTTCTCCGCCACGGGGGCTACTTGATTTCATAAGGGCTTCTACAGGAAAAAGTTCAAAAAGCTTCTTCTATGAAACCAGAAGGTCTTGTGCGTAGATATTTTGCATGGAGCATCATCTAGAAGTCCTCTAGCAAGATTGTTCAAATGATGCTCTTTTGGTCAAAACTGACTCCACCCCAGGGGTCAGTTGATTTTGTAAAGACTTGCATTGAAAAAAACCCATCTTGTCAGTAACAATAATGCCTTAGTTTATTGACAGATATCTTAGATATTTGGTATATAGGCATCTTGCATGAATCTCTGCCATTCACTTGGGTCAAGGTCACTGAGGATAAAAACAGATTTTTGTACTTTTCCCTGTAGAGTCTTCATTTATTGATCAATATCTGATATGTAGGTAACTTTCAAGGACCTCTACCCTTTGGTGGTGTTAGAGATGAGGGCCAAGGTCAAGGTCACTTAGGCTAAAAATAGATTATATATATGGATGTCATATAGCCTTTATTTATTGATTGATATTTTAGACCTTTGGTGTATAGATGCCTTGCATGAACCTCTTCCATTAAATTCCCTGATAGATTATGCTGTGCATTCAAAGGGCAAAGTTCATATTGTTTATTTATGCCTCCAAAGGAGGGCATTAATATTTTGAATTGTGCATCTGTCAGTCTATTCGTCATTCCTTCTGAACACATTAATGTTGCCCATAAGTTCCTTTTTAGTAAATGGATTTCCGTCATATTTGGACACAACACCTCTTTGGCAAGACCTTCCTACTGACATATATTTGTATGACCTTTACCCTGAATAACCTTGACTTCAAAGGTCCAGTTATTGTCAAAAACTTCAACATTGCCCATAATTCCTTATTATGTCTCCCCCCAAAAATGGGGGAGACATATTGTTTTTCCCCCGGTTGTCTGTTAGTCTGTCCGTCCGTCTGTCCATCCGTCTGTCTCTCCATCTGTCCGTCACAAAATCGTGTCCGCTCTGTATCTTCCAAGGCCCTTGAAGGATTTTTATGAAACTTGGGTCAGATGTTCACCTCATCAAGGCGACGTGCAGAACCCACTTTGTGTGGGTGGTGTCTCAAGGTCAAGGTCACATTTGGAGGTTAAATGTCAAATGCCACAAAATTGTGCCCGCTCTGTATCTTCAAAAGCCCTTGAAGGATTTTTATGAAACTTTGGTCAGATGTTCACCTCATCAAGGCAACGTGCAGAACCCACTTTGCGGGTGTGGTGTCTCAAGGTCAAGGTCACACTTGGAGGTTAAATGTCAAATGCCACAAAATCGTGTCCGCTCTGTATCTTCAAAAGCTCTTGAAGGATTTTTATGAAACTTGGGTCAGATGTTCACCTCATCAAGGCGAGGTGCAGAACCCACTTTGCGGGTGTGGTGTCTCAAGGTCAAGGTCACACTTGGAGGTTAAATGTCAAATGCTACAAAATCGTGTCCGCTCTGTATCTTCAAAAGCCCTTGAAGGATTTTTATGAAACTTGGGTCAGATGTTCACCTCATCGGGGGAGACCTATTGTTTTTCCCCCGGTTGTCTGTCTGTCCGTCCGTCCGTCCGTCTGTCTGTCCGTCACAAAATCGTGTCCGCTCTGTATCTTCCAAAGCCCTTGAAGGATTTTTATGACACTTGGGTCAGATGTTCACCTCATCAAGGTGACGTGCAGAACCCACTTTGCGGGTGTGGTGTCTCAAGGTCAAGGTCACACTTGGAGGTTAAATGTCAAATTCCAACATAGTAGGAGTAGTTCCAACATACTACAGCTATCATGATGTAACTTTTCTCCTTATCAATGGAAATAGATTAAACTTGAGTGCTTGAAGAAGACACCTTGTAACTGGCTTAATGTTTTTTGCCCATATCTATGTAACAGCACTGCCATCGACATGATTCCAACATGCTACAGGTACTAGACTGAATGAATACAACCATTTTGTACAATATGAAACAAGGTTTCTGCTCAATCCTTTCTTGACAGAGTATGAGTTTCTTGTTTATCATGTACATTTGACAAAAATATCCCCCTTATTTTACAATCGGCTGACTCAATACTGCCTGCAGCAACTGGCTGGGGGGAGACATATGTTTTTGTTCAATCAAAAACCCATTTCTAGTTAGTAAATTGATTAACTTCATACTTGAACACAGCACCCTTTTGGACAAGACCTTTCAAATGACTTATATCTATATGACCTTGACCCCTATATGACCTTGAACTCAAAGGTCTATTTGTCAAAAATACGTAAAATTGGTTGTAACTCCCTTATTACTCAACAAATTTAGTTCATGTTTGCACACTTCAATCTTTATGGAGAGATCTTCCAGATGGCTTTATTCTCACCTTGACCCCTAAATAAACTTGACCTTGTGAACTAAATGTTAAAATGACATGTTCTTGGTCCAGATCCCAACTTACACATTAATGAAATTTTATGTGTAGGTACTGGTAGCTATTATAGAAATAAACCACAGAATTGCATTTTGGTTGTCTGCATTCAAGGTTAAGGTCACCTTGACACATAAAAAAACAGAAATACAGTTTCCAGTCAGTAAAATGGAAGGTAAAGTTGAAATAAAGTTTAGTATGTAAAAGCTAGTAGGGTTTGCATTTGGAGTGTTTGCTTTCATAGTAAAGGCCACAGTTACTTAAAAGCTGGGTGATATTAAAGAGTAAGAGTGTTGGTTGATAGTTTTCTTTTGTTTTTTTTACTGTTCTGGATATAGAAGAGAATAGGCTGCTTTATGTTAATAAAATGTTATATGTGTGTAGCTAAATGTTATATAATATAGAAATAAAACAAGAATTGTGTTTGAAATGTCTGCAAAGTTCAGTTTCATTTTGGAATGGCAGTTGTTACTCAAGATTTTGTTTTGGATGCCTAAAATCAAGGTTAAAGCCACTCTGGTTGGTCAGTATATCCTTCTGTTGTTTTTAGCTCACCTGAGCACGAAGTTCTCATGTGAGCTATTGTGATCTCATTTTGTCCGTCGTCGTGCTTTAGTGCGTGAGTGCGTTAGTGCGTCAACATTTTCCTTTAAACAACATCTCCTCCTAAACCACTGGGCCAAAGTTGATGAAACTTGTCAGGGATGTTCCTTGTATGAAGCTCTTCCAAAGTTGTTCAAAGAAATCAATTCCGTCAAGAACTCTGGTTGCTATGGCAACTGAAATGAAAAACTTTGAAAATCTTCTTGTCTGAAACCACAAGGCCTAGAGCTTAGATATTTGGTATGTAGCTTCCTCTAGTAGGCCTCTACAAAAATTATTCAAATTATTCCCCTAGGGTCAAAATTGGCCCCGCCCCAGTGGTCTCTGGATTTAACATAGACTTCGAAAACTTTAAAAATCTTCTTGTCAGAAACCAAAGGGCCTAGAGTTTAGATATTTGGTGTGCAGCATTGTCCAGTGGACCTTTACCAAGTTTGTTCAAATCATGGCTCCTGGGTCAAAAATGGCCCCGCCCCAGGGGTCACATGTTTTACATAGAGTTATATAGGAAAAGTTTAAAAAGTCTTAACACCAGAAACCAAAAGGCATAGAGCTTAGATATTTATGTCTCTCCCCCTTTGGGGGAGACATATTGTTTTTGCCTTGTCCATCTGTTTGTCTGTCTGTCTGTCCTTCTGTCTGTCTGTCCATCTGTCACACTTTGTTACCACTCAATAACTGAAGTTCTATTTCACCCAGAGCCTTTAAACTTCATAGAATGATTGCCCTTACTGAGTAGAAGAACCGCATTGATTTTGGTGTCAGTAGGTCAAAGGTCAAGGTCACAGGGGCCTGAAGAGTGTAAACCATTTCTGCACAATAACTGCAATTCTGTTTCACCCACAGCCTTCAACTTTCATAGGGTGATTGCCCTTATTAAGTAATAAAAACCCTCTTGATTTTGGGGTCAGTAGGTCAAAGGTCAAGGTCACAGGGGCCTGAAGAGTGTAAACTGTTTCTGCTCAATAACTTGAGTTCTATTTCATGCAGAGCCTTCAAACGTCATAGATTGATTGCCCTTACTGAGTAAAAGAACCCTATTGAAATTGGGTTGAGTAGGTCAAAGGTCAAGGTCACAGGGGGCCCAAAGAGTGTAAACCGTTTCCGCTCAATAACTAGAGTTCTATTTCACCCAGAGCCTTTAACCTTATTAGGATGATTACCCTTACTTAGTTAAAGAACCGCATTGATTTTGGGGTCAGTAGGTCAAAGGTCAAGGTCATAGCGGCCCGAAGAGTGAAAACCGTTTCTGCACAATAATTAGAGTTCTATTTCATCCAGAGCCTTTGAACTTCATTTGGTGATTGCCCTTACTGAGTTAAAGAACCCTTTTGATTTTGGGGTCAGTAAGTCAAAGGTCAAGGTCACAGGGGCCCAAAGAGTGAAAACCGTTTCCACACAATAACTGGAGTTTTATATCACCCAGAGCCTTTGAACTTCATAGGGTGATTGCACTTAGTGAGTAGAAGAACCCTATTGATTGTGGGGTCAGTAGGTCAAAGGTCAAGGTCATAGGGGCCCATAGAGTGAAAACCATTTCGACTCAGTAACAGGATTACTATTTCACTCAGAGCCTCCAAACTTCATAGGATGATTGCTTTTACTAAATAAAAGAACTATATTGTTTTTGGGGCTAGTATGTTAAATGTCAGGGTCACAGGGACCTGTAGATTGAAAAACTGTTTCTGCAGAGTAACTATAGTACCATTACACCCAGAGCCTTCAAACTTTATTGGATAATTGTATAAGAAAAACCCTATTGTTTTAGGGTCCATAGCTCAAAGGTTAAGTTCACAGGGACCTGTAGAGTGAAGACTGTTTCTGCTCGGTAACTGGAGTACCATTTTACCCAGAGTCTTCAAACTTCATAGGATGATTTTCTTTACTCAGTAAAAGAACCCAATCATTTTTGGGGTGAGTAGATCAAAAATCAAGGTCATAGGGACCTGTAGAGAGAAAACTATTTCTTCTCAGTAACTGGAGTATCATTTCCCAAAACCTTCAAACTTTATAGGGTAATTATATTAGAAGAACCCTATTGTTTTTGAGGTCTGTAAGTCAAAGGTCAGAGTCACAAGGACCTGTAGAGTAAAACTAGTTCTGCTAAAAAAAAAAAATTGAGTACCATTACACCAAGAGTCTTCAAACTTATCGCAAACTTATTCAACCTTGCACCTGTAAAAACGATATTTGTAACATGAGCAATGAGACTCAGGTGAGCGATTTAGGGCCATCATGGCCCTCTTGTTTAGCTCACCTGAGCACAACGTGCTGATGGTGAGCTATTGTGATCCCCCTGTGTCTGGCGTCTGTCGTTGTGCGTCCGTGCGTCATCAACAAATACTTCAATATAACATCTCCTCTGAAACTACTGACTGCACATTAACCAAACTACGCAGGAATGATCCTTGGGTGGTCCCCTTTCAAAGTTGTTCAAATGGTTCTGGTCTGTTGCATAAGTAGGTCACAGGGCCAAAAAAGAATAGAAAGAAGATGGGTTACCATACAGTAATGAAACTTCATGTGTAGGTACATGTAGCTAGTATAAAATAAAGTATGAAAGTGCATTTGAGGTTTCTGTGATCAAGGTCAAGGTCACTGTAACCAGAAACAGAAATATGGTTTAAGATCAAAAACTTTACTATCAGTCACTAAGTTTGAGGTTTCTAAAGAGTATGAACTTAGAAGGGATATCTTGCATTGGAACCAAGTACAAATTAGTTTAGTTATAAAACAAATGTTTGTGTCTTTTAGGGACTCAATGTTGCTGTAGTGGGTGTTGCAGCAGTACAGAAAACTGCATTGATGGCAAGTAAAGGTGAAACAGAGAAGGCACAGGAACACATGTAAATGCCTTGTATTTAGCTTAAGCATTTAGATATCAGAAATTAATTTGAAAGTCTTTCAGTTTTGATAATAAAACTTTTTATTTCAACTTTTTGTAGCACATGGTTACAATTTAGAGTCATTATTTTAATTTTTACATACTATTGTATTCAAATATATTTACTACAATCATCATTATTGTAAACTTTGGAAAGAGTACATTTACCTTTGAGAATTTGACTTTGGAAAAATCCTTAAAACCTAGTTTAATAAGAGATTATTCATAGATATCATTTTTCGACAATGACTTTTTAAACATTCCATATGTGAAACCCTGTAATAACTTCCATCACATTAGAAAATATTTAGTATTGATTTATAAACCTTGTAGTCGCACTGTGCAGAATATGTTCAAACGAAGTGCCAAGGATTCAACTCAGTTAGAAGAATGTCTTGCCTTCAAAAATGATTCTGAAGGGCTTAGAACAGAACTGAAGAAAGCAATGGTACATGACGTAAGTACAAACATTTTTGTTCTGTTCCTGTAATTATATTACAGTTTGCTGCATTGAAGAGGTCAGTTAGAAACTGATGTACAGAGAATGTTCATAGTTGAAGTTTTTGTTCTTTGAAAGGTTTCCAATAGCATTTTAAAGCTTTGTTCGTATTTGGTATAGGTTCGACATACATTGAAACATGTGCTTTGCAGTTAAGTCTTTTAATGCTGCTGTGTCTATTGAATTACAACTTACCGATTGTCTGTTTGTCTTGTAACTAAATGCAATAACACATTTTCTGACTTTTCAACTCACAGCTGGGCTTGAGGTTTACAGCAGTGTTTTGCTTGCTATTTCTGTTCCTTCATGAAAAATGCTAGCTTTACAACAGTGTATTGCTTACTGTGTCTGTTATTAAATGAAAAGCACTAGGTTTACAACAGTTTTTTGCCTACTATGTATGTTCTTTTATAGTGTTAGTTTACAGCAGTGTATTGCAAAGGATGCCAATGCATTCAGTTTTTAGCTCATCTGAGCACAAAGTGCTCAAGGTGAGCTTTTCTTATCAGTCTTTGTCCGTCCTCTCCATTGTCTATTTTTCATTCAATGGCATCTCCTTTGAAACCACTGGGCCAAATTTAATGAAACTTGCCTTGGATGTTCCTTTATAAAGCTCTATCAAGATTGTTTAAATGGTTCTGGTCCATTGCATTTCTGGGTCACATAGTTTTTTTTTTTTTTTTTTTTGGGGGGGGGGGGGGTTAGTAGGTCAAAGTTCAAGGTCACAGGGAACTATAGAGTGAAAAGTATTTCTGCTGAGTAACTGTAGTACCATTACACCCAGAGCCTTCAAACTTTATAGCGTAATTGTATTAGAAGAACCCTGTTGTTTTTAGGGTCCATAGGTCAAAGGTCAATTTCACAAGGACCTCTAGAGTGAAAACTGCTTCTGCTTAGTAACTGGAGTACCATTTTACCCAGAGCCTTCAAACTTCAAAGGATGGTTGCTCTTACTCAGTAAAAGAACCCTATCATTTTTGGGGTCAGTAGGTCAAAAGTGAAGGTCACAGGAACCTGTAGAGTGAAAACTATTTCTGCTCAGTAACTGGAGTACCATTACACCCAGAACCTTTAAACTTCGTAAGGTAATTATAGTAGAAGAACCCTGTCATTTTTGGGGTCCATAGGTCGAAGGTCTAGTTCACAGGGACTGGTAAAACTATTTCTGCTAAAAATTTAAGTACCATTACACCCAGAGTCTTCAAACTTACTGCAAACTTACTCAAACTTGCGAACAACGATCACCCATAACAAGCAATAACGATACTTGTTACTTGAGCAATGAGACTCAGGTGAGTGATTTAGGACCATCATATCCCTCTTGTTCAATATTAGTGCTATTTGGCCAAAACTCTTTGGCTGAATTAGACAAACTTCTCAGAAATGATCAGGTTGGAGGTTAGTTAAGCTTTTCATTAGCATTTCTTTGTTTAATGATTTTCATCTGAGGTATTGCCCTTTATGCTTCAAATTTCATCTGCTATTCCTTTAGGTGGATTTAAGGTAAACTTTAAAGAATTGATTTAGTGCAAAGTCTTAATTGTGCATAACTTCAACATTCCTGGTTCATTAATTTTGAGCAGAGTTGTTGCCCATCAATTTTCAGTGTTTGTACTATTTGACCTATACCCTTTGGCTAATTTCAGCCAGACCTAACAGAAATAATCAGTATGAAGTCTGCCTTTCATCAGCAGTTCTTTGTTTGTTGATTTTCAGCTGAGTTATTGCCTTTATTTGTTCATTTCTTTTATTAACCTTCATTTTTTTTATTTAAGGCATACATAGCACTGACCAGTGTCAAGCTTAGTGGTCTATAACCTCAGTATGTTCCATTTCATTGAATTTAAATGTAGTTGTTGCCCTTAATGCATTCAATGTTTGCACTATTTCTCCTGTACAATCAGGCTGATTTCAGACCGACTTCACAGAAATCACCTGTTCCAAATTTAATTTTGCATATCATCAACAATTAAAGTCCCAGTATCAAATTGATTTTATTGATATAGAAAAAATAAATGTACTGATAGGATAAGGATCAAACAATGTTCTAGCTGTTCACTCTAAAACAATATTGACATATGTCTTTCTTTGGAATTCAATTCTTTAAAAGTCTTCTTTATTTATCTTTAGCTCACCTGAGCGAATGCTCAGGGTGAACTATTGTGATCGCTGGATGTCTGTCGTCTGTCTGTCTGTCTTCTGGCGTCTGGCTGTTCATATTTGCCTTGTGTATGTGATAGAGGCTGTATTTTTCATTCGATCTTTATGAAACTTGGTCAGAATGTTTGTCTTGATGAAATCTAGGTTGGGGTTGTATATGGGTTATCTGGGGGTCAAAAACTAGGTCACAGAGTCAAATCTTAGAAAAACCTTGTGTATGTGATAGAAGCTGTATTTTTCTTCCAATTTTCCTAATATTTGGTCAGAATGTTTCTCTTGATGAAATCTAGGTTGGGATTGTATATGGGTCATCTGGGGTCAAAAACTAGGTCATGGGGTCAAATCTTAGAAAAACCTTGTGTATGCGATAGAGGCTGTATTTTCCATTGGATTTTCCTAATATTTAGTCAGAATATTTTTCTTGATAAGATCTAGGTTGGGATTGTATATGGGTCATCATGGGTCAAAAACTAGGTCATGGGATCAAATCTTAGAAAAACCTTGTGTATGCAATAGAAGCTGTATTTTCCATTGGATTTTTCTAATATTTTGTCAGAATGTTTGTCTTGATCTAGGATGGGATTGTATATGGGTCATCTGGAGTCAAAAACTAAGTCACAGGGTCAAATCTTAGAAAAACCTTGTATATGCAATAGAGGCTGTATTTTTCATTGGATCTTTATGAAACTTTGTCAGAATGTTTGTCTTGATGAAATCTAGGTTGAGGTTATATATGGATTATCTGGGTTCAAAAACTAGGTCACAGGGTCAAATCTTAGAAACACCTTGTATATGCGATAGAAGCTGTATTTTTCTTCCGATTTTCCTAATATTTGGTCAGAATGTTTGTCTTGATAAAATCTAGACTGGGATTGTATATAGGTAATCTGGGGTCAAAAACTAGGTCATGGGATCAAATCTTATAAAAACCTTGTGTATGCAATAGAAGCTGTATTTTCCATTGGATTTTCCTAATATTTTATCAGAATGTTTGTCTTGATCTAGAAAGAAAGAAAGAAAGACGACCCAATGCTCTTATGAACCAGGATTTATGTATTACGGATCTTGTGAGTATCATTTAAAAATGGGAGCTTCATGTGCAGCTTTGTGCTTTTCATTGAGTTTTCAGTCCCAATCAATGATCAGTCACTCCAGGCTCTCTTAATGAATTATGATGGGAATTTGTATAGACTGGAACTAAATAGCAGTTTTAGCAACTCGAAACATATTTTAAAGGAAGAGGTTTTTTATGACGACAACACTATATAAAAATGGAACCAGGTCCAGAAATACCAAGATTCATTTGTTATTATCTGCACAAAAACTGCTTTTAAACCAGTGAAGCAGCAAGAAATCTAGAGGTTATGACTCCTAAAATAATCGTGTTAAATTGAAAAATTACTGTAGACTGAAGAAAAAACTACTAATGATTATTTTCACCGCTTTTTTGCAGTGTTAATACAATTTCATTTTCTTTTTTTTCTAAAGTTACAGTAAAAGTCTTTTAAATTAAATGTGTTATTTTGACAACTGAATGATGTGTGGATTTTCACGCTGATCAATATATGCTATTTACGCAGTGGATCGATGATTTAACACCTTTTTAAATTTGTTAATCTGTGTGCTATTAACAGTGTTGATTAAGGTGCGATAAACAGCATGACATCCTGTAAGAGAATAGATAGAAATAATTGTGAATGTATACTTAAAAATGGTTTTGGGCTGCTGGGGAATCAAGATTCAAGATTCAATATTTTATTTGGCTCAAACATGTTATATGAGCGCCTATACAGTAATTGTATGGCGGGTTACATGGGAAAAGCATGAAATAATATAGGAAAATGTCAAAGATTTCTTAAAAATCCTATATTCCCAAGTCAGTACATTTGTTATCAAAATACATTTTACAGCAGACATTAAATTTTTAAACATGGTCCGTACCGTCTTTAAACATGGTCCGTATCGTCCCTAAATATGGTTCGTATCATCCCAAAATATGGTCCGTATCGTCTGGTCCGTATTGTCCCATGGTCCATATCCTCCCTAAAGCCACGGCTTTTCCCGCCAAAAAATCCCATCCAATTTTGTGTACTGCCAACGGTAGGGCATTGAAAATTTACGAATAGTTGTATGTCCCGGAAAATCGGCTCAAATCCCGGAAATTCTATATCAAAATCCCGGAAATGGCCAGAAAAATTATGGCAGGTATGACCTTGTGTATGCGATAGAGGCTGTATTTTCCATTGGATTTTCCTTTCCTAATATTTGGTCAGAATGTTTGTCTTGATGAGATCTAGGATGGGATTGTACATGGGTCATCTGGGGTCAAAAAATAGGTCACAGGGCCTATTCTTAGAAGACTTTCTGTTCAGCTACAACAATGAAACATTAGATAATTTTGCATCCAGATTAAATCTTGATCGTGGATGATCTTGGCCTTGACCTACTTACGTACTTCCTGATTTTTGATGTTTCTGTGCAATGATTCTCAGATGAGCAATATAGGGCCGTCTTGACCCTCTTGTTTGCAATATCATTGAAAAAATCACTGTACTATATTTCTAACACGTTCATTAATTTTAAAAGTAAAGTAATGATTTTGGTACAAATAAAGATAATTTCTGCTGTTAAGATATCTTTCTTGGTATAATAAGAACTACTTGTACTTATGATCCTGGGACTTTTGACAACATGTAAAGGGACTGAGTGAAACTTTTTCTGTAGTGGAATTCTTTGCTTTGTGAATTTAACAGGAAGTGCATCACAGGTAAGATGAAAGGATTAAAGTTTTTGCCACAAACATGCCAATGACCAGTAACCATTACCATGGATCTTCAGCGATGGAAAAATTGAAATTAATGAAAGCTCGCAAGACTAATTCATGGCTTGTGCAACAATATCATCAGTATCAGAGCTAAACATCTCACTGTGGGATGCATTATTAAGAATCTGTTATCCTATATTGTAAATCTGTAATTTTGGGAGGCATTTTTATGCCATGTTAAAAGGTCCTAAAATATTCTTATATATAAATATATATTATTTTGTAATGTTTCATGTATTCAGTCCAACAAGGCTGTTTTGTAGTTGTCTTAGTTTTTTTATTAACTGTCATGACATCAGGTTGGGTCAAGTTTTTTTTCATATTAATTTTGATAATTTTCAGTTTAAATCATATTAAATTTTAATGTTATTTCTTTTTTAATTATGGAATAACATTTTGGTTAAAAGAAAAACATTTTGTAAAAATAGAATTAAGTAAAAAGCATTTTTGATTGATTTTTAGGAAAAAAAAAATTTCACTATTATGACTTAGGAGATTTGCCCTTGTCTATCCATCTGTCCGTCCGTATGTCCATCCGTCCCAAAAAGTTGTGTTGCCTGTAGCTCCAAAAGCACTGGAGCTAGAGTCAAGAAACTTTACAGGAATGTTGATCAGCATGTGAAATTGTGCACCTGGGGTTTTTCTTATAGATGTATTTGGAACTGTTACAGTTATGGCCCCTTATTTAGTCAAAAATAGTAATTTTCAACTAGTGTCACCTGTACCTGCAAAAGCGCTGCACCTACAGTCAAGAAACTTTACAGGAATGTTGATCAGCATGTACAGTTGTGCACCTGGGGTTTCCCGTATAGATTTATTTGGAAGTGTTACAGTAATGACCCATTACATACTCAAAATTTGCAATTTTCAACTTATATCGCCTGTAACTGCAAAAGCGCTGGAGCTAGAGACTCAGTTCTGAGCAGGGTTGACATACTGTGTCTGACTAAAGCAAAATAATGTCTATGAGAATCAAGAACAGTACCATCAGCGTGTTGGGTGGAGCTTGACATGTTTGCCGATGTCACAGGAAGACAACTGCCATGGTTTGTTGTTCTACACATGAGATAAGTTGCCAGTGACAACTTCCAGTGTTTCACATCAACCTCATATGGAACAAGTTACCATCTCATCAGAGCTCTGTCCAAGGTCATTCTGTCTTCTCTATAGATCTCCATCCTCGAACATAGCAGACTTTATTAATGATCTAACACATATTGCAGACCAAACTTCTCCAGATGTACTGCTTGGAGATTTCAACTTAGATTTTAATTCTACAAATTATATAAGACTGTCACAGAAATTGAATAACTATTCCCAGTTTGTGCAGCTCCCAACTCACAGAGGTGGTTCTACACTTGACCTTGTCTACATATCTACATACAGAATAATATTCTACAACCCAGATTATCCTGCCTGTCAACCTACTTCTCAGACCACACCATTGCTGCCCTACAATTTGATACCTAAAAAATTTTCCTTCTTCTTGGTGAGTCCAATCGTCCAATTGCAGACTTGGTTTGATTGAGCATGTTCATGAACAATAATGGAAAATGCAAGTTACAGCCCGTTAGCACCAGCTTAAGCAGAATTCAACATTAAGTATGGAAATGGTGAAATTTTGTTCCAACAATTGCTTAAAATTGTTTGCTATTTAGATGACAATGGACATTTTATAAACAGCTTGACTTACAGAACATATAACTTAGGAACTTAGTACAAATTAGACATGAAAACACCTGTTTACCATCTGCAAACTCCAAGAATGTCCAACTATGCATACAGAAAATATTCATCCATTGGTCACAGTGTTGGAGACAGTATTTTGAGTCTTCACACCACAACAGGTTTCTTATAGTTGTCATTTTGTTAAACCAATCTTATTAATTATTCAGCGTGTATGACTATCTTGTGGCCATATTGCTACTGCTAGCTATATGAGTATAGCTAGGTTGAGTGGGGGCATCTATGTCTCATTTCAACTTGATAATTAAATGGTCCTGCAAAATTTTAAATAAACATGCCTCTGTCAAACAAGCCTTTGAAATTATTGGTAAGTGGGTTTAGAAACTTCTGTCCAGTAGTTTTTACTAAATTGAATTGCTTAACTTTCTCAGATTAAACAGTATTAAGTTGTATCATTGCAAACTTTGCTAGAAACCTTTAACAATAATTGTTTTTACTAGAAATTTTATTAGCTGTATAATGATACTAATGATAGAGTTTTTTCAGTGTTTTAAAGTTCTTTATCTGAGATGGTGTTTCCTTTTATTCTGTGCAAGGCTAACATGTACAATTTCTGTGCAAGATTTCTTTTCAAAGGGACATACTTTAACATGAACTCCGAATATACTGTATAATTATGTATTATATCAGATTGCTTTATTTTATAAAATGAAAGATTAATTGTTAAATAGGAGTGAAGAAGAACTTCTGTTCAAAATTGTTCATTATAGCATATTGTCACTATGGAAGTGCTCATTATAGCATATTGTCACTAAGGAAATGAAGTGCTCATTATAGCATATTGTCACTAAGGAAGTGCTCATTATAGCATATTGTCACTAAGGAAGTGCTCATTATAGCATATTGTCTCTAAGGAAGTGCTCATTTATAATAAATCCCGATCCACCCAAACATTTTTTTTATTCTTTATATAAAGTCTAATATTAAAGCATTCAGTTTTACTACTGACAACTTGACATGGGCTAATGATTAGTTCAATATATACTACTAAAATACATTTTAAGGTACGTCTCTTTTAAGCTGTGATAAACTTTATTGCTTGGCACAATTTTGCATGCTTTTCATAATCTGTATAATATGCTTGAATTCTGTCTTTAATGAAAAACAGGATGTAAAAGCAAGGTCAGACAAACGAACAGCAGTTTACCATTTAAATATGACAGTGCCCAGTGACAGATTGTTTGGTGCTTCATCAGGGTCAAAACAGAAACAGACAGACTTGAGAAATAGCGTTAGAGGTAGCCTGAGAGAGCAGTACTATGGCTATAAGTATTAATGTTAAAACATTCCTGGAAAATAAAACATTGTCATGTGATATATTGTTATATTGTTTCGGTAATTACTTTATTTATTACAAGTGTTAAGGTTTGTTGTTTATTCTCTTATTTTATCAGTTCGCTGTAATATGTTTTATTATTTTCATCATTTCATTCATGTACAAATGTTTGATGAGTTTTATTGATCAACTGAGCTTTCTTTTAACACAAAGACCAAAGACGCTATACATTAATTTTACCAAAGGAGCCATGGCTAGGATATAGCTTAAAAGTTTTCTTTTGTTTGAATCAAGAGAATATTATATGTCTTCATATAGCTGTTTAATTATCTTCAATTGATTTTGACCAGATATACCAAAACAAGAGGCTATGTAGTGCATTGTTTATGTAAAATGTGTTCCTGATTTTGACCAGATATACCAATAGAAGAGGCTATGTAGTGCATTGTTTATGTAAAATGTGTCCCTGATTTTGAACAGATATACCAATAGAAGAGGCTATGTAGTGCATTGTTTATGTAAAAAGTGTCTCTGATTTTGACCAGATATACCAAAACAAGAGGCTATGTAGTGCATTGCTTATGTAAAAAGTGTTCCTGATTTTGACCAGATATACCAAAACAAGAGGCTATGTAGTGCATTGTTTATGTAAAAAGTGTTCCTGATTTTGACCAGATATACCAAAACAAGAGGCTATGTAGTGCATTGTTAATGTAAAAAGTGTCCCTGATTTTGACCAGATATACCAATAGAAGAGGCTATGTACTTGCATTGTTAGTGTAAAAAGTGTCCCTGATTTTGACCAGATATCAAAAGAAGAGGCTATGTAGTGTATTGTTTATGTAAAATGTGTTCCTGATTTTGACCAGATATACCAATAGAAGAGGCTATGTATTGCATTGTTTATGTAAAATGTGTCCCTGATTTTGACCAGATATACCAATAGAAGAGGCTATGTAGTGCATTGTTTATGTAAAATGTGTTCCTGATTTTGACCAGATATACCAATAGAAGAGGCTATGTAGTGTATTGTTTATGTAAAATGTGTCCCTGATTTTGACCAGATATACCAATAGAAGAGGCTATGTAGTGCATTGTTTATGTAAAATGTGTTCCTGATTTTGACCAGATACCAAAAGAAGAGGCTATGTATTGCATTGTTTATGTAAAATGTGTTCCTGATTTTGACCAGATATACCAATAGAAGAGGCTATGTAGTGCATTGTTTATGTAAAATGTGTCCCTGATTTTGACCAGATATACCAATAGAAGAGGCTATGTAGTGCATTGTTTATGTAAAAAGTGTCCCTGATTTTGACCAGATATCAAAAGAAGAGGCTATGTAGTGCATTGTTTATGTAAAATGTGTTCCTGATTTTGACCAGATATACCAATAGAAGAGGTTATGTAGTGCATTGTTTATGTAAAATGTGTTCCTGATTTTGACCAGATATACCAATAGAAGAGGCTATGTAGTGCATTGTTTATGTAAAATGTGTCCCTGATTTTGACCAGATATACCAATAGAAGAGGCTATGTAGTGCATTGTTTATGTAAAATGTGTCTCTGATTTTGACCAGATATACCAATAGAAGAGACTATGTAGTGCATTGTTTATGTAAAATGTGTTCCTGATTTTGACCAGATATACCAATAGAAGAGGCTATGTAGTGCATTGTTTATGTAAAATGTGTCTCTGATTTTGACCAGATATACCAAAACAAGAGGCTATGTAGTGCATTGTTTATGTAAAATGTGTTCCTGATTTTGACCAGATATACCAATAGAAGAGGCTATGTAGTGCATTGTTTATGTAAAATGTGTCTCTGATTTTGACCAGATATACCAAAACAAGAGGCTATGTAGTACATTGTTTATGTAAAATGTGTTCCTGATTTTGACCAGATATACCAATAGAAGAGGCTATGTAGTGCATTGTTTATGTAAAATGTGTCTCTGATTTTGACCAGATATACCAATAGAAGAGGCTATGTAGTGCATTGTTTATGTAAAATGTGTCCCTGATTTTGACCAGATATACCAATAGAAGAGGCTATGTAGTGCATTGTTTATGTAAAATGTGTCTCTGATTTTGACCAGATATACCAATAGAAGAGGCTATGTAGTGCATTGTTTATGTAAAATGTGTCTCTGATTTTGACCAGATATACCAATAGAAGAGACTATGTAGTGCATTGTTTATGTAAAATGTGTTCCTGATTTTGACCAGATATACCAATAGAAGAGGCTATGTAGTGCATTGTTTATGTAAAATGTGTCTCTGATTTTGACCAGATATACCAAAACAAGAGGCTATGTAGTGCATTGTTTATGTAAAATGTGTTCCTGATTTTGACCAGATATACCAATAGAAGAGGCTATGTAGTGCATTGTTTATGTAAAATGTGTCTCTGATTTTGACCAGATATACCAAAACAAGAGGCTATGTAGTACATTGTTTATGTAAAATGTGTTCCTGATTTTGACCAGATATACCAATAGAAGAGGCTATGTAGTGCATTGTTTATGTAAAATGTGTCTCTGATTTTGACCAGATATACCAATAGAAGAGGCTATGTAGTGCATTGTTTATGTAAAATGTGTCCCTGATTTTGACCAGATATACCAATAGAAGAGGCTATGTAGTGCATTGTTTATGTAAAATGTGTCTCTGATTTTGACCAGATATACCAATAGAAGAGGCTATGTAGTGCATTGTTTATGTAAAATGTGTCCCTGATTTTGACCAGATATACCAATAGAAGAGGCTATGTAGTGCATTGTTTATGTAAAATGTGTCTCTGATTTTGACCAGATATACCAATAGAAGAGGCTATGTAGTGCATTGTTTATGTAAAAAGTGTCCCTGATTTTGACCAGATATACCAATAGAAGAGGCTATGTAGTGTATTGTTTATGTAAAAAGTGTCAATTATTTTGCTCAGTTTTATTTAAAAGTGTTTTCAGATGGGTTGAACTTGTGGAGTTGTACATGTATTATGATATGAAGTTACTCTCTGCCGGATTCTTTGAGATACATGAAGTTTTTCAATGCTTTATTTATGCAGTGTATAATTTCTACTTTGCCGTCTTGAATTGTACAGCAAAACCTTTATAGCCTACTGTATTATCCAGATTTGGTGTATAACAAAATTGAAAAGACATTCAATTGATATTGGCCACATTGATAGGGGGTGGTAGCAGAAAGTGCAGTGTTCAAGAACTATAACTATAGTTGCTTCTATTTTTAAGTTATTTCCCTTTATAATATTTGCGCTTCTGTGGAGCATGACTATTACCTAAATGATAAAAGGAGATTTCATTGATATTGAAGATTTTGATAGAGAGCATACGCATGAAGTGTGCAGTGTTGAATAATTGTATCTCTCTGCCTTTCCCCCTTTTTCACTTATCTCCCCCTCATGCCTGCCTAGTTTAGTCAGTATTGACTTCTGGCAGTAATAAGTTGAAGCTGAAGTTGATTATATTTTTAATGCTTGTCTGGAGCATAACACCAAAGTATTCAAGGAATTTAGTTGATGTTACACATGAAGTTAGAAGGCAAATAGAGGAAGTGCAGTTTCAAAGAACTATAACTCTACCTTTCTCAATTTTTAATTACCTCTCCACTATAATTGTACCTTTTTTTTATTACACTTATTCAGATAATTGCTTAAAACCTGTTCAAGGTATATGCTTGATATTAAAAAGAAACAGTGATTGAAAGTACAGTGTTCAAGAATCGTAACGCTGCATGGCCATGTTTATTCATTATCTCCCATTATTATATTTTATAATGCTTGTCCAGAGCAAAACTGAAGGGATTTAGAGGGCAAATAGAGGAAGTGTAGTATCAAAGAAAAGTAAATACCTTTCCTAAGTTTTTTTAAGGTTAATAATCTCCCTTCTTTATTTGATAACACTTGGCCAGAGCAAAAACCTTAACTTTTCAAGAAATTGTGTTAATTTCACAAAAAATGATACAGGGTATACAAAGAAAGTGCAATATCCAATAACTGTAAGAACACCTGGTCCTATTGACGAATTATCTCCCTTTTTTATTTCTTAAAATGCATCTCCAGAGCATCATAAACAGTTCAAGTTAAGCTAGATGAAACTGCATTTGAGAGCATACATTTAGAGATAGTTACTGTTGATTTGCTGAAGGGAACAGAAATGGTTTCACCCATTTTGAATTAGTGCTACTCTGGGAGTCATCCATTGGTCTTGTTCAATTAAATTGTTTTTAAAAAAAAATGTTTCTTTACCAAGCATGGAATGGAATACCAGTAGACAATTTTACCATAACTAAAGTTTTATTAATTGTGAACGATTTTTGTGTCATATGTGCGAAGGTTATCCCATTTTATGGTCTTGGAGGGCCATATTTTAGTTTTTTTGCCATAAAATGTCTTTAAAACAGAAAGTGCCAGATGCCCTGAACTCTGCTCAGAAGACATTTAATTCAGTTTATATAGCCTTCCACTTTTTTTGTTCATTTTTCTTCAAATAAACATAGAAAATTTAAAAATGTGATTTTATAAGCCCATGTGTATGGTGTGTATATACTGTTCACAATAAATCTCCAGGACTGAGATGACAACACAACAAAGACATGAATAACCATTCCTTAACATGATACTATGTCACTGCTTTCATTTTAGACATTAAAAATGATAAAAGTTTAAGGTATAAACATGGCATCTTATCATGCTTAAATAATGAAGCAAAATTCTATGTATGATTTTGATAATTATGTTTATTTACAGATCCCTTCTAATTTTCATTTAAATTTGTTGTTAAACTTTTGTTTGTTTAATTTTTTCTGTAACATACAAGTTCTGTTTATGATAAACAGTCCTCTATTTAACAATGATTTACTTCTGTTTCCTGTCCATTTTCATACTATAATAATTACATTTTAAGTAACTGTCTGAGTTATCATACAATTGTTTGTTTTTATTTTCCTTACTTGTGTTGCTGTATAATACTTTTATTGTATGAGATTTTTAGCTCACCTGAGCTGGCTCAGGGTGAGCTATTAGGATCGATGAATGTCCGTCGTCCGTCGTCTCTCGTCCGTCGTCCGTCGTCCGTTCACATTTAGTTCGTTAACACTCTACTGGTCACATTTTTGCTCCAATTGTCACGAAACTTGGTCAGGATGTTTTTCCCAGTAATTACTCGGACGAGTTCGAATATGGGTCATATGGGATCAAAAACTAGGTCAAGGAGCCCAAAAATATAAAAATCTTGTTAACACTCTAGAGGTAATGTTTTTAGCCCAAATAATCTGGAAATTTGTCATAAAGGTTGCTTCTATGATTTCTAGCTCAAGTTCAAATATGGGTCATCTGGGGTCAAAAACTAGGTCACAGAGCCCAAAATAGAACATTCTTGTTAACACTCTAGAGGCTACATTTTCAGCCCAAATAATCTGGAAATTTGTCAGAAAGGTCGTTTCCATGATTTCTAGCTCAAGTTCGAATATGGGTCATCTGGGGTCAAAAACTAGGTCACAGAGCCCAAATATGGAAAAACCTTGTTAACACTTAAGAGGTAACATTTTCAGCCCATATATCCTTGTAATATGTCAGAAAGGTTTTTTTTTGGTTTGAATATGGGTCATGTGGGGTCAAAAACTAGGTCACACAGCCCAAATATGGTAAAACCTTGTTAACACTCTAGAGGCTACATTTTTAGCCCAAATTTCCTGAAAAACTGTCAGAAAGCTCGTTAAGATGATTTTTAGCTCAAGTTGGAATATAGGTCATGTGGGGTCCAAAACTAGGTCACACAGCCTGTATATGGAAAAACCTTGTTAACACTCTAGAGGTAACATTTTCAGCCCAAATATCCTGGAAATATGTCAGAAAGGTTGTTTCCATGATTTCTAGCTCAAGTTCGAATATGGGTCATCTGGGGTAAAAAACTAGGTCACAAAGCCTGAATATGGAAAAACCTTGTTAACACTCTAGAGGTAACATTTTCAGCCCAAATATCCTGGAAATATGTCAGAAAGGTTGTATCAATGATTTCTAGCCCAATTTCGAATATGGGTCATCTGGGGTCAAAAACTAGGTCACAGAGCTTAAATTTGGAAAAACCTTGTTTACACTCTACAGGTAACATTTTCAGCCCAAATATCCTGGAAATATGTCAGATAGGTTGTTTCGATGATTTCTAGGTCAAGTTCGAATATGGGTCATCTGGGGTCAAAAACTAGATCACACAGCCTGAATATGGAAAAATCTTGTTAACACTCTAGAGGTAACATTTTCAGCCCAAATATCCTGGAAATATGTCAGAAAGGTTGTATCAATGATTTCTAGCCCAATTTCGAATATGGGTCATCTGGGGTCAAAAACTAGGTCACAGAGCTTAAATTTGGAAAAACCTTGTTTACACTCTACAGGTAACATTTTCAGCCCAAATATTCTGGAAATATGTCAGAAAGGTTATTTTGATGGTTTCTAGGTCAAGTTCGATTATGGGTCATCTGGGGTAAAAAACTAGGTCACAGAGCCCTAAAATAGAAATATCTTGTTAAGGCTCTAGAGGCTACTGTTTCAGTCCAAATATCCTGGCAGTTTGTCAGAAAGCTTGTTTGGTTGTTCACATTATTAGATAAGAATAAAGGTCACGGAGGCTAAAAATAGATTTATCTACTGTACCTCATAAAGCCTTCATTTATAGACCAATATCATTGATATTCAGTATATAGGTTCCTTGCATGGACCTCTACCCATGTGTAGGGTTTGAGGTCACTGGGTCGAGGTCAAGGTCACCATAGCTTATAATAGATATTTCTACTTTCTGTCATAGAGCCTTTATTTATTGATTGATATTTTACATATTTGGTTTGAAGGCACTTATATATTTTCAATTAAAAAATGAAATACTGCTTAACAGCAAACCTACAGCCAAAGTACTCAGGTGAGCGATCCAGGGCCATCATGGCCCTCTTGTTTAATGTAACTATTGTGCCATTATTATTTGTTTGAAATTGTTTCAGTTGTTGGGTTATTGTCTGTTTAACCATTTTTATTAAGTATTGTAGCTAATATCATGCTTCATATATTGAAGGGTATTTCGTTAGCATATTTCATCCGGTAGATCCGCTATAATTTCTTTGCTTTTCAACAGTTATAACACTGAATTATTTGATATATACATTACACCATCTTCATGGCATTTTGGTTAAGGCATGGTCATATGAAGTGGAAGTTTTTAAGTTTGAGTCCAGTTAAAGGCTGGTTCTGATAAACAAATTTGAGAGGTGTCAGTTAGTTAAAGAAAGCCTAATGATTGATTGTCTGCCTTGCAAATAGGAAAAGAAAGGAAAAGAAATGTGCTTCATGATTAGAGGTGTAGCTTGTGAGCTCTGGAGGCTGGCCTTTTTAGTAGGAGTGACATTACAATTAACTATCACTTTAAATATTCTTTTTGCATATTACAGACATTATAACCGTTTCAGTGTGCAGCTTTATATTTTTTTTCCTTGTCAGAAATTTCTTGTATTTTAGTTTCTGTTGTACTTTTGTCCGTGTGCTTTTGATTTAAATTAATCACACATGTGAAACCTTTAATTATTACTTTAACAAAATATTGATGTCAGTTTAATGGTAAGAAGATTTCTCAAAAGGATGATGAATCAGTTGCCTAATTTTGACAGTGTTGACGAGGATATTGTTTTTTTTTTTTTTTTTTTTGAAATTTCAAGTTTGGTTTCTGTTACATTGTTAACATACATTTGCATTTTGTTATTAAACAGTCCTGACTTAAGTTTCGTTTTCTGTCTAGCTCCTGTTTTTTTCTTAAGAAAATACATGTATATTGTATTTATTGTTTCATTGATTTATTAAAGTTTACATCATTTGTTTGGATTTGTTTGAAATTATTGTGACCTAGGACTTTATTGTGATGTCACTGTAATGAACAATTAAGGCCTGTTATGTATATCCATCAGGACATAGTGAACATGGCTTTTTATTAGGTCACCCGAGCAGATGCTAAGTGTGAGCTGTTCGGATCACCCCCGAGTCCTTCATCCCTCGTCCACATTTTACTTCAAATGACATCTCCTCCAAAACCACAAGGTGATTTTTAACCAAACAACAGAAATATTCCTTATATTGCCCTTTTTAATCCCCTGCCATGTAGCAGGGATGGGATTATAGGAGATTCCTCCGTCTGTCCGTCCATAACATTTTCGTGTCTGCTCCATAACTTTTAAACTCATGGAAAGTTTTTAAAACAACTTGTCACAAATGATCACCATTGTGAGACCATGTGCAGAGCACAAAAGCAGGTCACTACCCTCAAGGTGAAGGTCACACTTATAAGTCATATATAATAAAAGTCCACATTTCGTGTATGATCCACAACTTTTAAACTGCTTGAAAGTTTTTATAATAACTTGGCACAAATGATCAAGACGATGTGCACAGACCAACAACAAGGTTGCTACACCAAGGTCAAGGTCACATGTAGAGGTCAAATATATTAAAGTCCTCATTTTGTTTCTTCTCGATAACTCCATGACTATTTGGAAGGTTTTAAAATTACTGGGCACATATGATCACCACCATGATTAAACTACTTGGAAGTATTGAAAATAACATGGCACAAATGATCACCACTATGAGAGTGCAACATCCAAATAGCTCCTTCTAAAGTCAAGGTCCCAGTTAGAGATCAAAGGTTTGAATTTCGTATTCATGATTCCATCATTTACAAATGTGAGGTCCAAATGTAGCTGCCCATTTTCTGTAGAAATCATTATCCTATGTCATATTGGGAAGTCTAACCTTCTCTCTTCACACTAGTTGTCCATTTCAATGATCTGCTGCGGCAGGGGATATAGCGTCTTTCAGACTGCCTTGTTTTAAATTGTTCAAACTGTTCCGCTCTTTTGCACAAAAAGGCTGAAAAAGCTAACAAGAGGGTCATGATGACCCTGGATCGCTAACCTGAGTACTGGCTAAGGCTAAGGGTCTACTGTTAAGCAAACATCAGATGCAACATAACATTTTCTAATTGAAGATTTTCAAATATCTCATAATATATCATCGCAGTTTTAGAAAAGGGCAATATAAGGATCATTTCTTCATGTTTGGTTTAAAGTGTATTAGTAGTTTTGGAGGAGATGTCATTTGAGGCCAAATATTGACCAAAGCCTATTTTTAGCTCAGGTGGCCATTTTGTTCAGTAGAGCAGAACTGCTCTAGCAGTTTTGATAGAGGGCTATGCAAGGAACATTTCTGTGAAATTTGATGTAAAATTACCTTGCTGTTAAGGAGATGCTGTTTGAATTATTTTCTTTTTTAAGCTTTTGCAACCCTTATGTCCAATGAAGTGGAACAGTTAGAGCAATTTTTGAAAAGGGCAATATAAGGAACATTTCTGTCAAATTTGGTTTAAAATGGGCAAGTGTATTTGGAGGAGATGTCATTTGAAGCCAAATATTGATGAAATGCTTCAAATGACCTCTCCTCACAAGCTACTTTTTCAAAATTACCTCTGCTCCATGGGTGTTATTTGTATAAATTACGACATCTTTGAAAATATTTGGTTGCAAAATGTAATATTGCTTTTGACATTTGCAAAATAGCAGACCCACAGCCAAAGTACTCAGGTGAGTGATCCAGGGCCATTAAGGCCTCGTTTCCTTTCTGATATAGTAAACAAGGCCTTTATGTCCTCAAACTAGCACAGTGAACAAGGCCTTTTATGTCCTTAACAAGAGTGAATAAGGCCAATTAGATACCTGTTGTATTATCAAAACTGAGAAGCGTTATTTTAACCAAATTAAGAGATACCCTGAATTGGCAGTATAATATTACTTGTACATGAAACCTTGGTTTAACATTGCATTCAAAAATATCTTCAGAAGTGTGAACTGAGGAGAGGATGGATATGGCCCTTGGGTAAACTGTACACAAAACCAATTTATTTGGAATACTAAACTTGTAGAAATTAAAGATTTTTTTAAAATGCTCATCCTCACCAAAAATTCATATTTCAGCAACCTGTATTCAAATGAAAGCTGAAGAGAACAAAGACAATGAAGGCATTATCACTCTTTACCATGCTTTTATTACTTGCATAATGTACACTTTTTGGATATCAAATTATCACAAAATATAGGCAGTAACTAATACATTTACATTTCCATTCGTAACTGAAAGACAATATATTTGTAATGATTCCACCAGCTGTAAGAAAGAAATATGAACGGCCCGTAGTTAAAATACCATCTTAGCTCCGCACCTGCCCCTTTGGTGCAATCTACTCATTGGGTAGTGTTACGAGTGTGTGAGAGGACAAGTTAAAATACATGTGATACATATTTTGATTTAGGCAAACTCCTGGAGATATTACCAGAAACATATTTAGCACAATATTTCCTTACATCGCCTCTTTTGCATTTGGGTTATCAACGGTATCAGAAAGAAGTATGCTTATATAAGTGAAAATTTAATTTAAGATACGGCCTGTGTTACGATGGTTTTTGTTCAGTCATACTCTCTTATGTTACCATCAATGTTGTGATGTAAAGTCTTATCTTATGCTGTGTTGTATTGTTTTGTACTGTCTTACGTTATGTTGTGATGCAATGTCTTATATTACATTGTGTTTTGTTATGTTTTAGTCTTATGTTGAACTGTATTTGTTGCATTGTAATGTCTTATCCTTCGGTGTGTTGTAGTGTGTTGTAATGTCTAATGCAACAGTATGTTATTTTGTGTTGTGTTGTTATATCTTATCATAAACTATGTTATGTTGCGTTGTACGTAATATCTTATGTTGTGCTGTGTTTTGTTGTTTTGTAATGTCTTATCTTAGACTGTGATATGTTGTATTGTAAGGTTTTATGTTTCATTGTGTTATGTTGTTTTGTACTGTCTTATAATAAGTTGTGTCATGTTGCGTTGTAATGTCTTATCAAACTTTTGTTACATTGTATGATAATATCTTATGTTTTGTTGTGTCATGATGTGTTGTTTTGTCTCATATTACATTGTGTCATATTGTGTTGTTATGTCTTGTGTTATGCTTTGTCAAGTTGTGCTGTAATGTCTTATCTTACACTGTGTTATGTTGTTTGGTAATGCCTTATGTTAAATTGTGTTGTGTTTTATTTCCTTATTTACATTGTTTCATGTTGTGTTGCTATGTCTCATGTAACACTGTATCATGTAGTGTTGCTATGTTGTATATTATGTTGTGTCATCTTGCATTGTAATGTCTAATCATACATACTGTTATGTTGTATGATAGTATCTTATGTTTTGTTGTGTCATGTTGTGATGTTTTGTCATATATTACATTATGTCATGTTGTGTTGTTATTTCTTATGTTACACTGTGTCATGTTGTGCTGAAATATCTTATCTAACACTGTGTTGTATTGTTATGGTAATGTTTTATGTTTCATTGGGTTGTGTATTATTGTCTTAATTTACATTGTCTCATGTCTTATATTATGTTGTGTCATGTTGTGTTGTATCGTATTATGTTATGCTGTGTTATGTTGTGTTGTACTGCACTTAGTTACTTCGGGTAGTGAAGTGTAACCACAGTGTAAATCCAAATCATGAAATGCATTTAGTTTATTTATTTTACTATTCATTTAAATATCTTTGATATACTGAAACTTATTTACATTGTCCTGAATCGTTTTCCTTCTCTCATTCAAGATTGCTTTTGACAAAGTCATAAGAATATGGATGGCAAAGTGTTTATCTCCAGCATGAAGTTTGTTGCTCTGTCACACTCTTTTCCTTTTGAAAACAAACTTCCGAGTTTTCAGAAAGTAGGGATAAAAGAACTGTTTCTGAAATAATTACCTTGCAAAATCCTAAGAAGAAATTTAATTTTGCTATGATCAAACATTCAGTATTTTAGATCATTTGTTGTTCTTGTGTAGTATATTGGATATTGGAGTTAGGCGACTTATGCATTACAGATTCTAGCTGGGAACAAAGGTGACTTGGCAGACAAAAGGCAGGTTTCTACAGAAGAAGGGAAAACTCTCGCAACAAAACTGGGTATACCGTATATAGAAACTTCAGCGAAAACTGGCGAAAACATACAGACTCTTTTTGAGACGCTATTACGTCAAACGCCAAGACCTGGCACCGAATATAATATATGTTTATTCATTGAACACACATATCTAGAGCTCATTACATCTGTTTTGACACTTGTAACCTCTCAGGAACCGAACCTTAAATGTTACCTGCAATATATGCCCTTTCCAATGATATATGTCACTACCAATAACTCCACTTTGTTACGGAGAAAATCACATTTGTTTCCATCAAAAGTCCGTTTTCACGACCTGTCATCCTGCGAAGCTGCTGTAAGCGAATGGTTCCCAGTGTTGTAAACGGAACCGTTGCAATATCTTTGAGCCGGGTTTAAAAATCACGCGCCAAAAACATTTTAATATAAAGAATCTAGCGCGGGTGGTAATTTGCGCCCGGCTCAAAAGCAACGTATCGATACCGTATAAGATACTGGGAACCATTCGCTTACAGCAGCTTCGCAAGATGATGGGTCGAAAAAAATCAGACTTTTGATGGAAACAAATGTGATTTTCTCCATAACAAAGTGGAGTTATTAGTAGTGACATATATCATTGGAAAGGGCATATATCACAGGTATGAAATGATGCTAAAATTATTCTGAAAGTGCATTTGTGTTCTGCAGCGACTTGATAAATGTGCTTCGGTTTTGTTTGTTTACATTTCGAAGTTGGTTATCTTGTAATATGATACTATATACTGGAGAATGGCCATTCATAAATGCCTTATATTCGCTTCTAAACAAGTGTCTGTGATCCTAAAAGCTCACCATGAGCACAAAGTGCTCAGGTGAGCTAAAAAGACACAAATCCCTCTTCGTTTTTCCCAAACTTAAGTTAAAATATACCGAGAAAAGCATCGCTGGTTCCGATATCCGCTATAACTATTCTGAACTTTATCCTTTAAATGGTTGCAAGGGCCCTGGTTTTATTCAGATCTGTGTTGATTTCGGTTTCCAAAGATATTTCCGCTGTTATAGTACATGTACTAACATAGACATTGTTTCCCGTGATAAAGGATTATCAATAAATTTTTTGTTCGTTTATGCATTTTCTCCGTAGCCAGGTTGTTCTGGTGTCTTGGGAGATCAACCGATTATCAGTGTTCATTCTAACGATATCTGTATGTACAAGTAAGTCGTGGTTTCCTAACGAAAAGCGTGTGAACCTATCGGTTCCAGGGGGAAAATCTTTGAACATTAATCAGACTTCAGTTTAAATCAAAAACATTTTGCACCATAAAACTTCAGTATAGAACAACTTGAAAATAGTGGCTTCATATCGCTGACACGAAATAAACTGCGTAGCGTCATGGTAATTCAATTCTAAAGAACATGGACAATGTAGAGTGTACACACGAACGCGAAGGGGCCACGCCAGACCCCTTTGTATGTTCGAGTACCACAAGGCCCACAGATTTTGTCATCCACGACACCGAGTGTAGCCATACCACATGGTATATGATGTCACTTAGGCTGTCGCAAGCAGCATTTTTGCCTAGATTCGGAGAAAACTGCTGTAAATATTTTATTTCTGCATCAATTTAAAGGGAGTTTAATGCATGCCAAGCGGAAAATTGTGCCCTACTTATAGGTTCTAATGATTCTTTTCCCAGTTGTACAGTTTTTCTTAAGATTCGTGAAATAAAGAGTTCGTAAAAATAAGTTTGCTATCGCGAAAAGCGCATCCGTTTTCCCGAATGTTAGAAAATTCTGTACATCTGATCAAGATCACGTGTCAAATGCCATAGACGGCACCTTGTTATCGGTTCGAACTGGATAAATTCTAAAGCAGGGAGGTTGGTCCCAACGGCGGGACCAGCTCTGAAACCGGAAACATGTATCGAATATTCCTGTAGTTTATATCTAACCAAAAACGTCTGAGCCTTTCACCTTACGATACCAGAAAAAATCACAATCTGTGTAAAACGTGACTCCGTGGCCATGCTTAACAATTTTTGTAGCTCAATTACTATTCAATGCTATTATTAATGGTCCGGGCCTGGTTTTGACAAAGAATGCTTTAAGTTATTCCTTCAAGTTGCCATAACACGTAGAACAATTTTGATAGAGTTTTCAATGTAGGTCTCATTAAGTTTCGAGGGTTAATACCTCCCGACCAATGTAAACTTATTATCTTCCAAACTTATCATTTGTTTCCCTTTTAAGCTAATGTATATTACATATTCTCTGTGAGGAACTGTACTATCTTTGGAGATATTCTTTGATACTGATTAAAATGGTATCCTCAATCACCCGTCCTTAAAAATGTACGTTTGTCAATATAAAAATGTTACAAATACTATCTACCGTTTCAGAACGCAATAAAATTTCACAGTCTAAAACTCACGTGCATGACTTCAGAAATAGTATATTAATATCCGTTTTCCAAAGAGACATTGAGGCCGAGATATACCGAGGAGAAAAACTAGGCAGTCTGGTCATTGAAACCGGTATTAGATGAACAGTATAAGCTGACTATTCTCTAGCAAGCTGCTAAATATCATAAACTTTAGAATGTTTGGTGATGCATGTATATATAATGAATTACGAAGATGCAAGAAAGATACAGAATTATGTCTCCCCCCAAAAATGGGGGAGACATATTGTTTTTCCCCCAGTTGTCCGTCCGTCCGTCTGTCTGTCCGTCACAGAATCGTGTCCGCTCTGTATCTTCCAAAGCCCTTGAAGGATTTTTATGAAACTTGGGTCAGATGTTCACTTCATCAAGGCGACGTGCAGAACCCACTTTGCGGGTGTGGTGTCTCAAGGTCAAGGTCACACTTGGAGGTTAAATGTCAAATGCCACAAAATCGTGTCCGCTCTGTATCTTCAAAAGCCCTTGAAGGATTTTTATGAAACTTGGGTCAGATGTTCACCTCATCAAGGTGACGTGCAGAACCCCATTTGCGGGTGTGGTGTCCCAAGGTCAAGGTCACACTTGGAGGTTAAATGTCAAATGCCACAAAATCGTGTCCGCTCTGTATCTTCAAAAGCCCTTGAAGGATTTTTATGAAACTTGGGTCAGATGTTCACCTCATCGGGGGAGACATATTATTTTTCCCCGGTTGTCTGTCTGTCCGTCCGTCCGTCTATCTGTCCGTCACAAAATCGTGTCCGCTCTGTATCTACCAAAGCTCTTGAAGGATTTTTATGAAACTTGGGTCAGATGTTCACCTCATCAAGACGACATGCAGAACCCACTTTGCGGGTGTGGTGTCTCAAGGTCACACTTGGAGGTTAAATGTCAAATGCCACAAAATCGTGTCCGCTCTGTATCTTCAAAAGCCCTTGAAGGATTTTTATGAAACTTGGGTCAGATGTTCACCTCATCAAGGCGACATGCAGAACCCACTTTGCGGGTGTGGTGTCTCAAGGTCAAGGTCACACTTGGAGGTTAAATGTCAAATTTTACAATCGTCTGATTCAATACTGCCTGCAGCAACTGGCTGGGGGGAGACATATGTTTTTGTTCAATCAAAAACTACTTCTAGTTACTCATGCGTTTAAAGGAAAAATAGATAATGGACACTGATTTGGATTTAGCTTGCATAAACACTTACAACATCTTCCCTACTTAAGGCTTTAAGGTTAGGTTCTGCTGCACTTTTTTTATCACAAATGACCTTCGACTACAATCTCATTAAAATCGTATCCTTAATTACGCTCCACTACCTTTCGCTAGGTAACTGCGGATAGTAGAGGAGCACAAATTAGGATATGATTTAAATGAGATTGCTGTGACTGGTGAGTATTGGGTAGAACAGGGCCTTATTTGAGGTCCTGGGTAGACCGAGTTGTTCAGGAGAGCTGGGAGTTCTATGTTTTAACTCCGCCCCGCCCCTCCCACCCGCATAGCCATAATGTTTAAATTATTGAATTATTATTATTTGCCATTATGACAAAAGAAAGAAAGAAACATGCATATCGATACATTTCTGGGGGTAGGACGGTGGTTCAGGGATAGAATACGAACTCCCATATCTCACCATGGGTATGAGGCTCCAGTTCTTCCGCATTCAACACTTCAGTACCAGAAATCGAGTTGGGTTGATATAAGGTGCAGTAACTTGTTAATTCAGACGATATTATATAAGTATGTTTGAAATGAACTATATATACACAACGAACATTTAGTAAGGAAAAGCTAAAAAGTGAAATGGCTTTGCGTTGCATAATCGGGCCCTGTTTTCTGCTGATAAAACAAAATTCACAGCACTCACACACTTTTTGGCTCAGTCTTGCTGGCTGGGTTTGACGATATCACCAAAATGAAATTCAAAATAATTCTACTGAGTCTGTTTATTTGAAATATCGGCAGTTCTAAGCTATTGCAAAATGCATTTTCGGACTGGGCCATTGACATATAAGATTTTCACGAAAATTGAGTAAGAATTGCATGATCGCATGACTGCCCAGAATCCTAAATAAAACTGAAAATACAATCATTTCATTCTCTTGAGTTCCGTGTATTGAAAAACTTCAAGCTTGCATAAGTAGACATGCCTTGGCATGCAACACCATATACGAACAGCGGTAAGCGATCGGAACCATGATGAATGTAACTTCATCGATGGTATAGAATTAAAATTTTAAATACTCTGATTTTTTCGGATAGCCATTACAAAAGACGAAATTTAAAATATATTAACTTTTAATCTACAGGTATTTATTTACAATTATTTAGGCATATTTCAACAAATAATAGTCTGAGCTTTCAAGATGAAATAAGCTTTTGAATATTCTACACAATACTACAACAACTTTTACATCCAATCAAACAAGAACATAAGATGATTTGACTTTAACAACTTTAAACAACATGACGTTGTTTTTTTTTAAAAAAAAAAAAAAAAAAACTAGTCTAGCATATACATTGGGCGTGTATGTACTGATTCGTCGAAATAACAGCTCTTATCAGTATCGAGTTTATATTGACTCTACAATAAAAAATGCACATATATTTGTTTAGATAGTAGGAAAACGTTTAAAATAATAAATTATATACAATAACACATCTATTTACTTCTTGATAAAGTTTCTTTTCAAACATTTCTGTACCATCCTACTTGACTGGGCATAAGAAATGTCCGCTTCGACAGTTTCGTAACTCTCTTCAGGCATCCCTGCCCCAGGTGGCGGCGGTGCAGCAAACGACATTGCTCCCGGGGGTGGCGGCGGAGCATCGCAAGCCATCCGCATAGCCGGGGCACCTCTGAGTCTAGGCGGTGCAGCCCTAGATTCACAAGCAAACATGACTGCTCCTGACCCAAATGAACCACCGTCAGGTTTGAAATTCTTTCGAACATCACTTAAATTTTTAAAGTTCGCGATCTGTTTCGCTCCAGGTGATTCAGCAGCAGACGACAGTTCTGCCTTGTTTCGGTGAAGCTGTTTTGTTTTGATACCTTTTGACATCATTTTACAATGTACTCTGCGTGTAAGTTCTTCCTCGTCGATATCTCTCCCTGCTGCTAAATCAGCTTGTGCCTCTTCGTTCACTTCATCCATGAATTGTTCAAGCGACATCTCTTCCTGGGCCCCACCTACAATCACTTGTGTAAGCAACTGAGCCTTTGTCAAAGGAACATATTGTCCACCCGTAATAAAAGCAATCGCCATAAAGAAATCTTTGTAAGGGGTGATGCTTGGCTCACAGCCAACCATGTAGAGTGTGATCCCCTTTTCTGCCATCCTGTTTGTCACCTCCATGGGGTCAATTCCCGCAGGACACCCGTTCGGAAAACCGTCACCGCCCGAGTTAATGCCATGCGGCGGAGCGTCTGAAATACATACACATATTTTGGTCGCCTCCTCTCGCCAGCTAAGCTTTAAGATATCATGTAGGGCATCTGCCACCGCCTCAGGAGTATCACCGCCCCCTGTCGCACTACAATTACTTAACCAGTCTTTCATAGTTTTGGGCGACGCTGTAAAATCATTAACTCGAGTAACGAAGGTGCTGTCCTGTGGCGGATGGTCCCGATATTCAACAAGAGCCAAATGAACATTACTTTTTTCACTAGCCACGATTTCCTCCACTATTTTACGAATATTGTCCCTTGCTGAATCAATATACGACCCCATACTCCCTGTACAGTCCATAGCGAATGCTAGATCCAGCATCTTAATGTCATGTTTCTTCAGTGGCGGCCTATCCACATTATCCATATTGGTTTTATTTTTATTTTCAGCCATTTTGTAAACACATGTATACTAACGACACCAATGTTAGGCAAATCGTTGTTGAACTATAGCTCTCAAATTATTTATCCCGACTTTTATTCAGCCAGGTAAACAACTAAACATATCACTTACGCATCCGGGTAAGACAATACGTCATAAACTATTAATAGTATTTGTGTCACGAATACACAGGAGTCTGTTTTTACATTCGGATAAGCGATGGCGGTTTTATGGATATTAGATTTGTAAGAACATAATAAGCGGGAAATCAGAGAGAGGATTTCAATTTAATTTTGATAGATAGTGTTACTGACATTGCATCTTTCTAGAAATTCCTATAAACTTCACCGGGTTGCGACAGGGCTTTAATTGAGGCCCTGGTTGCGACAAAAGACCTAAAATACCACGTACTGTGGTTGTTAGGCAAAAAAGAAGTGGTCATGTTTTGAAAGAATTACAGTCAGATCGACCACAAGTCAATTCCTTTCTGACGTCGCATTATTGAGACTACTGTTTCATGACACATGTAATAAACAATACCCAATCAACACCTGAAATGACATGATTTATATAGCTGCACTGTATACGGTTGCTTTGATCTTACGTCATGGATAAGCAGCCTAGCGTGCAATTCTATTGTGACATTTCACAAGTAATAAAGATAAAGTACAGTAAAATACAATACCAATCAACACCTATATAAATGACAAGATTATTTGATTAACTCCACTAATCCCGTCAATGATCAAAACAGCATCATAATCATGATAAAATCACCTTTTGTTTGTATATTAATTCATTTAAATACCTTTAATAAATTATAGCCGGTTAAAAGGATGTTAGAAACATTCTTTTTACTTGAGGTTTTTGTGATGTTGTCAAGTCACGTCGATTAAAAAACACAACACATACATTTAATGAACATATAGTACGTGTATGGCACGCAAATTGTCCAATTATTACGTGAATCTATGTTTACGCTTGTAAATCTAGGATTTACGGTCGATAATCTAGGTTTTTCAAACGTAAAACCTGGTTTTTCGACTTTTAACCTCTATTTTCGACCGTAACATAGGATAACGGCCGTAAACTGTAGTTTACGTTCGTCATCTTATTTTTACGTTCGATAAACTAGGTTTCTCAAATAATATTAGAATTTCGGTGGTTATCCTAAGATTACCACCGTAAACTTGGGTTTGCGACCGTGAACATAGGTTTACGATTGTAAACCTATATTTACGTTCGTAAATTCATATTTTTTCTCAGTAACTTAGTTTATCAAACGTAAACTTAGGTTCACGTCCGTAAACTATGGTTCACGACCGTTATCCTACGTTTTTAATCGAAAACACAGGTTAAATTTCGTAAAATATATATGTCAAGGGAAGTCAACTGTCCAAAATAACGTGAACCTATGTTTACGCCCGTTAATCTAGGATTTACGATCGATAAAACAGGTTTTTCAATCGTAAAACCTGGTTTTTCGAATTTTATCCTATATTTTCGAGCGTAAATATAGGATAACTGTTGTAAAGCCTAGATTACGCTCTTGAACCTATATTTACGTTCGATAAACTAGGTTTCTCGAAACAATTGTAACTTTGGTTTACGAACGTGAATGTACATTAACGAGCGTGAACTATGGTTTTCGACGTTAGCCCATGTTTTTTCTTGAAAAAAAATGATAGCTAGTCATTAACCTATGATCACAATCGTAAAAATGGGTTCACGGCCGTAAATGTAGGTTCACGCTTGAAAACATAGGTTCTCGATCGTAAACACTTGTTAACGCTCGAAATTCAAGTTTGATTTCTTAATCCTAAATATCGAATGTAAACCATAGTTTACGATTGATAAACTAGGTTTTTCAATTAAACAACGGATTTCAACCGTTATCCTATGTTTACGAACACTATCTTATTGTTACGCTCGTGAACCCCAGTTTACGCTCGTAAAGGATAGTTTACAAACGTAACCTATATTTTCGACCGTAAACTTGTGTTTTCAAACGTGATCTATGGTTTACCAGCGTAAACTACTGTTTACGACATTAACACATGATTTCGCTCGAAAATATAAGTTAATATTCGAAAAAGTAGGTTTTACGTTTGAAAAACCTGGTTTATCAACCGTAAATCCTAGTTTTTGACCGTAAACTTAGGTTCACGTAATAGTTGGACAATTGGCGTGCCATATACGTGTGTACTTATTGTCGGCTATGTATTTTAATTTGAAGTGAAAACTATTCTTTTAGCAAAATTTCATTCAATAAATAGCATGACAAATTTATAACCTTGGTCAAATAAAATGTCTTACTTTTTTAGCACGCCCTGTGCTGCCATCTTTTACAAGCATCACAAGTGAATGCTTCATGACGTCTACCTATAACATTTCCACAGTCATTTTAAATGATAAACACACTACTCACAGTTTATTATTTCGATTAATACTATTAAAAATTAATCACTATTAACGTAACAGTATTACATATTTAATATAAAACTTATATTAGCCCAACAACGTAGATAAACTCTAAAATAAATAGAACAGAAGCAATGCACAAAATCACTGACAAAGAGACAGCCTCAGAAACTTTTAACTCAAAACCCTGACCGATATAGATTCAATTGTATTAAAAAAGACAAAAGAGAAAAAGAAGATAATCAAGCAGCAATTATCACACGCGTGTAAAATTACATGATATTGTTACATCAGTAACATTAAAGCTGTTTTTCATTTAATTATTTAAACACAATTATATCTTATTAACCTCCTTGGGGCCGATCTGACTTATCTTGGGGCCGATTTGACTCATAAAAAATGCAATGAGGCCGATTTGACTTTTTTGGTGCCGATTTGACTTATTTTGAGGCCGATTCGAACTGGGGCCGATTTGACTTGCTTGCTTTTAAAATGTCGTTCTGCTGCATAAAAATCAATCGAATATTGATTTGAAAAACTGACGGTAATCTGGGACTAACTATTAATATACGGTCCCTGCGGTAATCAGGTGAACGGATGGTGCGGCGCAAACCAGTGATATAACTGTTATAAACTGCAATTGTTAGATTTACTTTAGCAGTAGTTGAAGTCTCTCATTTTTAAGGTGCTTTGCATAGAATCCTGATTTGCAACTTTTTGAAAATAACAGACTCAGTAAAAACTCACAGCACTTGATTGAAACAATTAAAGAGCACTTGGATAAAAAACAGGGGATCTGGTGTTCCACACTCCATGTTTAATATACTCGTTGAAAATATTGTGTAAATAATTATGTTTACTAACATAAAAAGAAAAACAACCAGTTTTCATTATGTAAGAATAGCAATTATACTCGAATATAAGTGATATTGAAAACATAATCGCCATTTATTTTCGATCGCAATACCTTTTAAGATCTTTCATCAACTGAACGTCACACTACTGTAAGATATGGCGTTAGCACGAGCTCCTGTGGTAAAACGGAAAGTACCGTATAGACCTATTCGGCTATTTTTAGAAATGAATAAACCAATGAGAGCACAGTTTATTTTAAGAAGTGAGCAAAATCTTAATAAATGTTTTAACAACAAACATTGGCTGTTAAAAAACGCGTTGGACAATAACAGGTGAGAAGTTATACATATTTCAGATTTCTTATTTAGTTATTTACTTAATTTAAAAAACTGTACTGTATGCAATAAATTCAAAGTTCATGTTAATGCTTAATGTTGGCAAATGATTCTGTGAATTGTAATATTATAAACATAATATAAAACAAGATAATATTGGAGTTTTAAAGAGGCTGTACTCCAAAATTTTCATAAATAATATATTTAGATGCCGTGAGATTATAAGAACATAATATTTTACTTCAAAACTGATTATAAAAGTCAAATAGAATAAGAAAAATATTTTCGCTCCAGCCTGATTTGAACTCTAGTAGCTGGACCCTCATGTTAACAAAATATTTACAGCACTTTTACTGTCACCACCATCGCCATATGTGATATTACAGATATTTACTTTAAATCTTATACGATATAGTTATACCGTCGCGTTATAGTATAGCACTTTGAAAGGGAAAAAAATCAATTTATAATGTAATTATTTGACTTATTTTTTGTCAGTAAGTTATTTTTTAAGCATTAGTCATAAATATTACTAGAAATTTATAATACAAGAAAACTTTTTTTTTTTTGTCATCTGGAGCACAGCCCCTTTAAAGCAGGGTTATGTGTTTATATCAGGGGATCGCACTGGCCAGTCCAAATGAGTACCGGTAATACCCTCTCTTTGCAAGTACTCTTGGACAACATTGGTTGTATGAGGACGGGCATTATCATCATTATGCTCAGCAATGTTTGCAGCCTGAAACTGTTCTCCTGGCCTTAGCCATACTCTAGCATGCCTACCTGTGTTGTCTAAGCAGTACGGAGACTCATCGGTAAAGAGGACAGGGCGCCAGTCCCTCCTGCTTCAACCAACGTGGTCCAGGGCCCAAGCATATTGTAGCTGGCAGTGGTTTTGAGACAAAGGGATCCATATACATGATCTTCTTGACCGCAGACCACTTTCGTGCAAACATGTGCATATGGTTTGGGTTGAAACATGAACCCCAGAAACATTTTAAAGGTCAGAACAAAGTTGGGTTGCAGTTGCAAAACAGTGTCTTTGAGCCTTGATAACCAGAAAATGATCATCAGCCGCAGAAGTTGCCCTTCTTCTGCACCCACCATGTCGCCTTACAGGTGTACCATACTGTTAAAACCTCAAATTTGCATTTGTCATAATTCAGTCATAAACGTTCAGTCTTTTAAGTGAAAGTAAAGACTGAGTACCCTACACATGTCGGGAACATGTATGCAGTGTCAAAAATACACTATGAAAATACAGGGTCACCTCATTTGCATGACTTGCACAAGGAAATTGCCTGTCATTCAAGGTTATGTGTACATTGGGGACATTCTCGATACATCACTTCATGATTTGCAATGTAAATATCATAAATATATATAATGTGGACTTCACAATGATGTGTGGAAAATTTGGTGCTTAGCAAACTTTGAGTATTATATATTGTTTCCAACAATCATTACATGGTTACCCTATGTCAAGTTATCAGTCAAAAATTCTAAGTTCCACAGGCAGACTCAATGCATCAATATTTGTTGTCAGGTACATGTAGTAAAAACATATTGAGCTCATGACATGTGTATTTTCTCACTTGGAGGTTTTCCACAGAAAGACGGTATATTTATTTTTGTTCTCATTATTTTCTTTATGGAAAAATGTGGCCTTGAAGGAAAAATTATGTTTGTTACAGCCAATACTGAAATGAAATATGGTTGCTTTTATGTTTGACAGTATCCTGATGATATTTTTATATTCCCCAGGTGGGCATGACAGTATCCTGATGATATTTTTATATTCCCCAGGTGGGCAAGATAAACTGTTACACTGGCTATTTCTGAAGCATAAAGCCTTAAGTAAATCAAGTATTTACTATTGTTCTGTTTTTACCATTGCAGAATCCTTTTTATATTTTCAGGTCAACTTCACTTTTCCAAGAATAGGCAAAGTTTGACAGCAGGCAATGTTATTAGGTAGTAAGTTTGTTTACCTGAGTTCAGGTGAAGAAGAGGAAGACATCGTCACAGGCAACGTGTCGTCAGAAGAGGAGGACAGCCAAGATGATGGCGAGGTTGGTACCCGCAATGCAGTTTGTACAGAATTTTAATCTGTAATGTGCTTGTCTCAAAAGTTTGTTATTTGAAGGAAATAGGAATTTAAAAATAATTTTGAAAAAAATATAATTTTTATGTCTCCAGAGGGAGCATAATTTTTTTGGTCTGTCTGTTTGTTTGTTCTTTTGTTTGTCACAAAACTTTAAACCTTTTTGGGGCCCTACTGGGGGCATGACATTCCTTCCAACATGGCGCTTGTTATTTTTATCACTACAGTAATTTTGTATGAGATATTGGACAAACAATTATCAAAGCAAAAGTTAATATTTACACAATGTCTGTCTCCACCAATGGAAAGGAAGGGTGATCTTTCTCTCTCTGTACCTGTCTATCTGCTTGTTACAATCTGCTAAAACATAATTGCAACAATAATGATAATTGATAAGAATGTTTTATAGACCGTTCCAGAAATTAGTACCTCCCTGGTTACCTCCCTTGCATCTGCCATTAGGAGACTGCAAATTAAAGCAGTATTATAATGCAGAGCATAGAAAAAGTCCCATTTTTATAGCTGTAATGTGATTGTGATGTTGTATCTTAGAGAAACAGATTTATATAAACCACAAGAAGCATTTATTATCAGCAAAGATCTGTCCCATGGTCTTCTAACTGAAAAAGGTATGTTTGTAAACAATTTTTAGGTCGACTTTTTTCGAACAAAAAATTGAGTTATTGCCATAGTCATGGTGTTGTTGCCGTTGCCGTTTCCTTTGCCGTCCGAAAACTTTAACATTTATCATAACTTTTTTTATTAGTTATTGGATTTTCTTCATACTTTGACACAACAACCCTTAGGACAAGACCTTCAAGTAGATCAGACTAAACTTGACCCATAAATGACCTTCACCTTCAAGGTCAAAATATTGAATTTGCTAAAATTGGCCATAACTTTATCATTAATAGGTGGATTTTCTTCATACTTGGACACAACAACCCATTGGACAAGATCTTCAATTGAACCAGACTGAACTTGACCTTGACCACCTTCAAGGTCAAATTATTAAATTTTGCTAAAATTGGCCATAACTTTGTTATTATACCCCCACCACGAATGTGGGGGGTGGGGTGTATACTGGAATCATTTTGTCGTGTCAGTCGGTCCGTCTTCACCTTGTCCACTCAATAAATCATATACTAAGGGAAGGATTTTCTTCAAACTTGGCTCAAATGTGCACCTCATGACAGTGATGTGCAGAACCCATGTTGACCTTCTTCAGCTCAAGGTCAAGGTCACACTTAAAGGTCAATTTTTTTTAAAATGAATTATAAGAAGGATTTTCTTCTAACTTTGCTCAAATGTTGATCTCAACAAGGAAATGTGCATAACCTATATTGCCCTTGTGTCAGCTCAAGGTCAAGGTCACACTGGAAGGTCAAATATCTGACAACTAAAAAAAGACAATGTGTCTTGTTTCTTCTGTAAATTCTTTACCCCTTGAAAGATTTTGTTCTTACTTGGCTCAAATATTCAGCTCAACAAGGCAATTTGCATAACCCATGATGCCCTTGTGTCAGGTCAAGGTCACACTGAAAGGTCATATAATTTTCGTGTTCACTGTGTAAATCCTATATCCCTTGAAAGATTTTCTTCAAACTTAACTCAAATGTTCGCCTCATGACAGTGATGTGCAGAACCCATGTTGACCTTGTAGCAGCTCAAGGTCAAGGTCACACTTAAAGGTCAAATTTTTAACAATGAATTATAAGACAAGGATTTTCTTTTAACTTTGCTCAAATGTTCATCTCAACAAGGCAATGTGCATAACCCATATAGCTCTTGTGTCAGCTCAAGGTCAAGGTCACACTGGAAGGTCAGATATCTGACATTTAAAAAAAGACAACGTGTCTTGTTTCCTCTGTTAATTCTTTACCCCTTGAAGGATTTTGTTCTTACTTGGCTCAAATATTCAACTCAACAAGGCAATTTGCATAACCCATATTGCCCTTGTCTCAGGTCAAGGTCAAGGTCACACTGGAAGGTCAGACAGTTTTCGTGTCCTCTCTAAAAAATTTTATACCCTTTGAAGTATTTTCTTCAAACTTGGCTCAAATGTTCACCTCATGACAGTGATGTGCAGAACCCATGTTGACCTTGTACTAGCTCAAGATCAAGGTCTCACTTTAAAATCAAATATTTGACAATGAATTTTAAGACAAGGATTTTCTTCTAACTTCGCCTAAATGTTAATCTCAGCAAGGCAATGTGCATAACCCATATTGCTCTTGAGTCAGCTCAAAGTCAAGTGGAAAGTCAGACAATTTTTTTTTGTCCGCTCTTTAAATCCTATACCCCTTGAAGGATTTTATTCAAACTTAGCTCAGATGTTTCCCTGATGAAGAAAATATGCAGAACTGGTGTTGAACTTGTGTTGCCCTTGTGCAAGCTCATGGTCAAGGTCACACTTGAAAGTCAAATATTAGACAATCAAATTAAGATGAGGACTTTTTTCTTACTTGTCTGAATACATGATATTCTTTATTTTAGCTCATAATTTCTTTGTTTTTGTAAATTGCAAAATCAAAGGTTATTCCTGATTTAATGATTCAAAATTTATTCATTACTATTACCTGTCTTTTTTTCCATCAAACACAACTATTTTATGCCACAAAAGTTATTCCCTTTTCCATATATTCAAATATTCAAGTTGCCTTATATCAATGACATTGGTGGGGGTATGAATCGCACACAGCGATAGTTCTAGTTTATTTATGGATTTGATTCATACTTCGACAAAACAACACTTATGACAAATCCAACATTATAGATTCTTTCAGGTAGGACCTTGACCTTAAAATGACCTTCATAGTCAAGGTTAAATTATTGAAATTTGCTAAAATTGACCATAAATTTCTTGTTTATGGTTGGATAACTTGGATTTGATTTATACTGGGACAAAATAACACTTATGACAAAACCAATATGTTGAATAACTCAAATATGACCATGACCTGAAAATGACCTTGACTGTCAAGGTCAGATGATTGAATTTTGCTTAAATTGTCATTACTTTCTCATTTTTTTATGGATTTGATTCATACTTGGAAAAAACAACACTTATGACAAGTCCAACATTATGATTATTTCAAGTTTGACCTTGACCTTTAAATGACCTTGACAGTCAAGGTCAAATTATTGAATTTTGCTAAAACTTGCCATAACTTTGTTATTTATGGTTATATTTGAATCAAACTTAGACAAAACAACACTTAAGACAAAGTCGACATGTAAAATTGTTCAAGTGTGACCTTTAACCTTAAAATGACCATGAACGTCAAGGTCAGATTATTGAATTTTGCTTAATTTGTCATAACTTGCTCATTTATTTATTGATTTGATTCATACTTGGACAAAACAGCACTTAAGACACATCCGACATTTTGATTCTTTCAAGTATGACCTTGACATTCAATGTCAGATTATTTAAATTTGCTAAAATTGGCCATAACTTTGTTGTTTATGGTTGGATTTGATTTATACTTGGACAAAACAACACTTATGACAAAGCTGACATGATACATTATTCAAGTGTGACCTTAACCATCCAGGTCAAATTATTGAATTTTGCTAAAATTGGCCATAGCTTTGTTATTATACCCCCACAACAAAATGTGGGGAGGGCGGGGGGGGGGGGGGGGGGGGCTATAATGGATTCGCTTTGTCGCGTCGGTCGGTCTGTCTGTCCGTCGGTCGGTCTCCATTATCGTGTCCGCTCTATAAATCCTATACAAACTGAAGGATTTTCTTCAAACTTGGCTGAAATGTTCACCTCAACAAGGGGATGTGCAGAACCCATGTTGCCCATGTGTCAGCTCAAGGTCAAGGTCACAATTGAAGGTCAAATATCAAACAATCAAATATTAGACATTATGTCGTGTCCGCTCTGTAAGTCGTACACTAATTGAAAGATTTTCTTTAATCTTGGCTAAAATGTTCACCTCAACAAGGGGATGTGCAGAACCCATGTTACCCTTTTGCCGGCTTAAGGTCAAGGTCACACTTGAAGGTCAAAAATTGACTTAGAAAATATTCTTAAATTTTAACATGTATTTGAATATTTCTGAAACTAGAAAACGTATTTGCTTGAAACTTAAAATATAAATGAAGTGTCACAATTAGGATATGCAGGTCAAGTTTCATAACTCTGTATTGCATTTTGACAAAGTTATGCCCCTTTTTAAGTCTTCAAATTTACATACAATCAAATATAAGACAATATGTCGTGTCGGCTCTATAAATCCTATACTAATGGAAGAATTTTCTTCAAACTTTACTCAAATGTTCAACTCAACAAGGTTGTGTGCAGAACCCATGTTACCTTTGTGCCGGCTTAAGGTCAAGGTCACACTTGAAGGTCAAAATTGACTTAGAAAATGTTTTTAAATTTTAACATGTACTTGAATATTTCTGAAACTAGCACAGGTATTTGCTTGAAACTTAAAAGAAATATGAGGTATCACAAGTGAGATATGCAGATCAAGTCTCATAACTCTGTATTGCATTTTGACAAAGTTATGCCCCTTTTTAAGTCTTTTAATTTACTTACAATCAATACTAGACAATATGTCGTGTCCGCTCTATAAATTCTAAACTAATGGAAGGATTTTCTTCAAACTTGACTCAAATGTTCACCCCAACTGGGCAATGTGCAGAACCCATCTTACCCTTGTGCCAGCTTTTGGTCAAGGCCACACTTGAAGGTCAAAAATTGACTTAGAAAATGTTCTGAAATTTTAACATGTACTTGAATATTTCTAAAACTAGAACAGATAATCATTTGAAACTTCAAATATATACGAAGTGTTGCAAGTAAGATATGCAGGTCAAGTTTCATAACTAAAAAAAGTGGGGGGGGGATAACTTTGTATTGTATTTTGACAAAGTTAAGTCCATTTTTATGTCTTTAAATTTATTTACTATAATATTTCTTAAACCAGAACAGATATTTACTTGAAACTTAAAATTTATATGAATGGTTACAAGCAAGCTCAGATGACGAAAATTCTACAATTCCATTGAATTATGACACAAGTTATGCCCCTTTTAGGCTTAGAAAATGTTCTGATATAACCATTAATACTTAAATGTTTCTGAAACTAGAACAGATATTCACGAAAATGAAAGGTTATTTTTAACTGTTTCGAACATGATTTGACAATATATATTTATACTATTACCTGTACAATTTGTTTTTTTTTTTTTCAACAGAGATAATTTCTTTTTATGTATATGTATTTGTGCCACTAAGTTATTCCCTTAACCACCTTTCCATGTCGTCTTCTGTCAAGGACATTGGTGGGGTTATGAACCGCATTCAGCGATAGTTCTAGTTTATTTATGGATTTGATTCATACTTGGACAAAACAACACTTATGACAAATCCAACATTATGCTTCTTTCATGTTTGACCTTGACCTTAAAATGACCTTGATAGTCAAGGTCAATTGATTGAATTTTGCTAAAATTTGCCATTACTTTGTTATTTGTTGTTTAATTTGATTCATACTTAGACAAAACAACATTAATGACAAAACCGACATGTTGAATAACTCAGATGTGACCATGGCCTAAAAATGACCTTGACTGTCAAGGTCAGATGATTGAATTTTGCTTAAATTGTCATAACTTTGTCATTTTTTTATGGATTTGATTTTTTAAACTTGGACAAAACTATACTTATAACAAATATGACATTTTGATTCTTTCAAGTATGATCTTGACCTTTAAATGACCTTGACAGGCAAGATCTAATTATTGAATTTTGCAAAAATTGGTATGGATGAATTTGATAATTATATTTCCAAATGATGTTCATTTGAAATCCATTTACCACAATGTGCTTCCTCTGATGTGTTGGCCTTTGGAAATAAGAAAAATTCGAGTGTGGTCCCTTGCGGTGGCTGTTGTTTGCTGACATCTCAATCTGTTGAACTGTTAGATAAAGGTCTTGTGATATTCCCTGGAAAATTAATTCTTTTATTTCATCAAAATTTCACAAAAAACTGCTTTTAAAAAGTACATGTATCTGTTTAAAAAAAATCTTACTGTAAGGGTACAGTTATATAGGTGTCATAATAATTACGTTTTCAGAATTACAAGAAATAACAACAGTAATGTTAAAAATTAGCAGAAGGAAAGCAAATGTATTCTTGTAAGATCAGTATCTTACAAACGTGCCTTGCAGCTATTATTTTCTTCCTGCATACACAAACACACAGTCACGTTGTACATATCAATACTTTGCAATAACAGAATTTTGAAACGTAAGGAATAAAGAATAGAAATAAGGCAACAGATACTAAAATTTCAGAAGGTCTTAAATATCTTGCTAGTAAGGAAGAAAATAATTCTAAAATTTCATATATCAATCAGGAACAAATAAAGACCATGTTTTATAACCGTCAAGATTTAAGTGTTTTACTGTGACTGATCAAGCAAGACTGACTATTAATAGTGACTTATCAAAACAAAGACCACATTCCTTTAACACTGGACACAGCGAAAAACAAAAGACAGTTTGAAAATTAAAGAAGTGTTAAATAATGCACCCTTTATTGTCTAGTATTCTTTGAAACTGTATCAAAGAATAAAACAAGTTTTAGTTAAAATAGAATGAACATGTGGTTGAGACTGAGATGTTTAATTTTGTCATTTTGTCCATTTTGTAAGCTTTCACCATTGTTCAAATAATTGAAATCATAGTTAGGTCAGGAATAAAACATACAAAATAGTAATAATAATACAATGAAATAATGTTTATTCTGCAAAAAAATTCATGTGATATAAGGCAGTATGTCACATTGAAATGTGCTAAAGTTATACAAAGTTATACGGAACTTAAGCATCATAGCGAGGTTTAGCAGTCCTTGAATGGCGGATGGTCAAGAGACCTTTATAATAGTGGCGGTCAGTTTATCAATTATAGAACGGTCTATAGTTATAGAGTTTCAAAGGCTTCCAAGGTCAAGTTCAAAGTCATTCTTCTGTTGAAAATACCAGTTACAAATTCCTTTTTCATTTATTCAAGAACAAAGTTTTTCATTGGCAGGTAAACAAAGGTTAGCGATTTACATTAAACATAAACTCTTTCTGCCTGTTTCACCTGTCTTAAATTTTGCCTTTCTTTTATACCAGAATCATGCATTTTGCATGTGAATAAAATACCATTCAACCTATTAACAGAATAACCTGATTTGCCTGAGTTTAAATAAGATAGATTAGTCAGTAGTATTGGCACATTGTTCAACAAAGTTTAAATTTATGCAAATGTTTTAACTAAATGTTTTTTGTTACAAAACATGTACATTGCAACAGTCACAAAAAAGAACTGTCAGAGAAAAAAAATTAAGAATGCAGTGACTGTTGAATTTAAGAATGATTATGCAGTGACTATTGAATTTAAGAATGATTATGCAGTGACTGTTGAATTTAAGAATGATTATGCAGTGACTGTTGAATTTAAGAATGATTATGCAGTGACTGTTTAATTTAAGAATGATTATACAGTGACTGTTTAATTTAAGAATGATTATGCAGTGACTGTTTATTTTAAGAATGATTATGCAGTGACTGTTTAATTTAAGAATAATTATGCAGTGACTGTTGAATTTAAGAATGATTATGCAGTGGCTGTGTAATTTAACAATGATTATGCAGTGGCTGTGTAATTTAACAATGATTATGCAGTGACTGTGTAATTGAAGAATGATTATGCAGTGTCTGTGTAATTGTAGAATGATTTTGCTGTAAATATGTAATTCAAGATTAATTAAGCAGTGACCATGTAGTTAAAAAATGATTATGCAGTGACCACATTAATTTAAGAATGATCATGCAGTTTCCATATAATTTAAGAATGATTATGCAGTGACTGTTTAATTTAAGAATGATTATGCAGTGACTGTTTAATTTAAGAATGATTATACAGTGACTGTTTAATTTAAGAATGATTATGCAGTGACTGTTTAATTTAAAAATGATTATGCAGTGACTGTTTAATTTAAGAATGATTATGCAGTGACTGTTTAATTTAAGAATGATTATGCAGTGGCTGTTTAATTTAAGAATGATTATGCAGTGACTGTGTAATTTAAGAATGATTATGCAGTGGCTGTGTAATTTAACAATGATTATGCAGTGGCTGTGTAATTTAACAATGATTTTGCAGTGACTGTGTAATTTAAGAATGATTATGCAGTGTCTGTGTAATTGTAGAATGATTTTGCTGTAAATATGTAATTCAAGATTAATTAAGCAGTGACCATGTAGTTAAAAATGATTATGCAGTGACCACATTAATTTAAGAATGACTATGCAGTGACCATGTAACTTAAGAATGATTATGCAGTGACCATGTAATTTAAGAATGATCATGCAGTGACCACGTAATTTAAGAATGATTATGAAGTTACTGTTTAATTTAAGAACGATAATGCAGTGACTGTGTAATGTAAGAATGATTATGCAGTGACTGTGTAACTTAAGAATTATAATACAGTGACCATTTAATTCAAGAATGATTTTGCAGTGACAGCAGTGACTGTGTAATTTAAGAATGATTATGCAGTGACCATGTATTTAGGAATAATTATACTGTTCACCTTGAAAGCATTGTATTGACTGTAATTATAGAGGCTATATCTTTAACAAGATCTTACAACTTGTTAGAGTGATTGTCTTGATGATATCTAGGTCATGTTCAAAGGTGGATCATGTGGGATCATAAAGTAGGTCACCCGGCTAGAGGCCATATTTTCAATCAGATCTTCCTAAAAAGTTTTTAGATGAAAGAGTACTGAGGTGTGAGATACATGTATAGGGCCATCGTGTCCCACTTGTTTCAATAAGGACTTACTTCTCAGATGAGCCATATAAGGCCACCATGGGCAACTAATAGCTGCTGGTAGGGTACTTGATAACGTATGTCAATACTCCAATAACATGTTTATTCTATTTCAGCAGTTTTCATTAGTTCTGCTGCCTGTTATATAACCTTTTCTGTTGACAGCATCTTTCTATGAGTTAAATAGACAGTTCTTGCGCAACAAAGTAGAACTTAGAGGATTTAACTTTTACTGATGTGTCAAGATAAGGTGTTTACTATAACTACTGTATAACTTGTGCAGTGTGTAGCACCCAGCTTCTATTCCTTAGTATTTCTAATTTTGCTTAAAGAACAGTTTAAACAAGTATATGTTTTCATTTTCCAATTTCCAGACATGTTTATTAGACATCCTTGACACAGCAGGACAAGAAGAGTATTCTTCATTGCGTGAGCAGTATACGAAAACTGGGGACTGTTTTGTCATCATATACAGTGTGACAGATAGGAATTCCTTCTCAGAAGCCGAGTCACTGTATGACTTTCTCAAGAGGGTGAAAGATACTGACAAATTACCTACAGTGAGTTGTTGTTTTCTTTTATGTGTTGTTGTTGTTTTGTTGTAAAAATGACACACACCCTGTATAGTTTAGTCATTTAAGTTTCATGGTAGCCTAAAGTCTGGAAAGTGTTCATGTCAGATACACTCCTGGTTCTCTCATATAGTCAGTGTTTAGACCTATGAGATCTGTGACCATGGTCTCAGTGGGGTCTGAGCTCCTCTAGACTATTGATCTGCCATTTAGCATAGTTGCTGTCTGTGAGTACAATGTTTCATTGAATATTTGTGATATAAATCATTGGAAGAAGAAATACATTTTTACCTTCAGGTGCTTGTGCACACCTAATTCATCAGACTATATTAGAATCATAATTCTGACTAATTAACTATGAATTAGAGTTTCTTCTTTTAGTTAGTTGTTCTCATTTATTTTAGACTTTAGAAGGGTTTTATTATGTTATGGCCCAGGTCATCTGTCTATCTGTCTGTTATCAGTTTCTTTTCCACTCTGTATCCCATGGACCACATGAAGGATATTTATAAAACATAGGTAAAAATTTTAATGTTTATTTCATTGAGATAATGTGCAGTACCTACATTTCAGAAGCACCATTTTAAAGTCAGGGTCACAGTTCATAGTTAAAAATTTGAGCCATAGAATTCCTGTCTGCTCTGTATCTCTTAAATTTATGAAACTTTGTTCAGATGTTTATTTCAGTTTATTTTGAGACCACGTGTTTAAGCTCTTTGCATGATTTCAGACATATTTTATGTTTTGTTTCTCATCAAGAATATTCACAAAATTTCTATCAATTATTCATCCCATTGAGATAACGTGCGGAACCTATATACCCATGCGTTCGTAAGCTACATGATTATACTTGCTTATTTAATAACACACCAAGAGCTAACTTCCGTGTTAGCTCCTGGATGTTCCAGAAGTAGTGTAAAATATTTTCTAAATAGTATGATGTTGTTCATCAGGGAAAGTTTATTAAATGATTGTGTTTGTTTTTTGAGTCATGTCTTGATAATATCAGAACAAGAAAGTTTTAAAATGTCCAAACAAAATCTATTTAAACAGATTTTATTTCGTCTTTGTTATTTAACAAATGACTGTCCTTAAATAAATGATCATCCCTCACCTAGGACAACCAAACAAATGTTTTCTGCAAAATATTACATTTTTATCCCCTGCTGAAAGGACATTTTTGCTCCTAGCATAACTTGAGAAGTATTTATGATATCAACTTGAATTTTCATTGGTGGATAGATCTCATTGAAGGAGAGTGCAGCACACAAAAATGATACCTCTATCCTTCATAACTTTTGAGTTATTGCCCTTTGTTATTTTTCATGCATAATTTTTGTCAGTAGTATAACTTAAAAAGCTTTTGAGATATCGACTTGAAACTTCATAGATAGATCTCATTGAGGAGGAGTGCGGTGCCCAGGAATGATAACTCTATCTACCATGATTTTCTAGTTATTGCCCATTGTTATTTTTCATGCGTAATTTTTGTCTGAAGCATAACTCAAAAAGTATTTGAGGTATCAACTTGAAACTTCATGGGTGAATAGACCTCATTGAGGAGGAAATTCATTGCATAAGAAAGATAACTCTTCCCTTCATTATTTTTTAGTTATTGTTTTTTTTTATCTTCATGCTTAATTTTTGTCCAGAATATAGCTGGAAAAGTGTTTGTGATATCAACTTGAAACTGTATAGGTGGATATATCTCATTGAGGAGGAGTGCAGTGCACAAGAAAGATAGCTCTACCCATCATTATTTTTTAGTTATTGCCCTTTGTTATTTTCATGCTTGATTTTTGTTCAGACAATAACTCAAAAAGTGTTTGAGATATCAGCTTGAAACTTCAAAGGCTGATAGATCTCATGTGAGAGGGTTGCTGTGCCCAAGAATGATAACTAAGCAAAAAAATTTGATGGGGGATGGCCATGTCAACATGGCTCTTGTATTAATTTACTACACATTTTATTGGATAAGATAAAAGCAAAATAGAGCCTGCAAGTCTTGTATTGATATGTTCCAATATGTTTCAAGTTAGTTCAGGTTTTTGCTGGAAAGTGTAAGTTTAGACCTGTGACCCATGCTTATCAGACTGTCTTCTTATATGATCTTGTCCCCTATCTGAATGTGGAAGTGCTGGCATACTTTAATTTTCAAAGTTAAGAAATTTGCTCCAGTTATAACACTTGACCTAGACTCTTCAAACTTCATAGGGTGATTGCCCTTATTAAATTTCAGAAGTCTATTGTTTTTGGGGTATGTAGGTCAAAGGTCAAGCTCACATTGATCTTAAATGTGAAAATGGTTTCTGCTCCATAGCTACAGTTCTATTTGACCTGGAGTCTTCAAACTTCATAGGATGACTGTCCTTATTGAGTTACAGAAGCCTATTGATTTTTCGGTCAGCTGGTCAAAGGTCAAGGTCACAGTGACCTTATAGGTAAAAATTGGTTTCCGCTCACTAAGTGGAGTGTCATTTGGCAGAGAGTCTTGAAACTTCATAAGATGATTGTCCTGAATGAGTAGAAGAAGCGTATTGAGTTTAGCATCAGCCAGTCAAAGGCCAAGGTCACAGTGACCTTAAATACGAAAATGGTTTCCTCTCAAATTACTACAGTTCTCTTTGACCCTGTGTCTTCAAACTTAATAGTATGATTGTCCTTATTGAGTAGAAGTAATTAGTGTTCTGTTTGACCTAGTGTCTTTAAACTTCATAAGATGACTGAGTTACAGAAGCCTACTTTTCTAGGGGTCAAAGGCCAAGGACACATTGACTTAAATATAAGATTGAACTTCCAGTGATGGCGGTTAGGGATGTGTAAACAAAACCTCTGGTGAAATGTGATGAAACTATGCTATTGCTGAGGTCTCTGCGCTAAAATAAATGATAAAACGAAAAGTGAAGTGACATTGAATTGGTATTTGAGAAAATTGATTTTGAAATTTCTTGAATTTAGAACTTGAGTTTATGTTTTCGAAAATTATTCATGCATGTTTAAGCATGTCATTTTTTAACTATTTTGTGCTACAAACATGACATTTCTGGCAACGATTGTTCTAAAAATATTCTTCTGAACATAACTTTATAATGAGATAATTTATGTACTTTACACGTTGGCTAACTTATGATTTACTCTAGTTGTTCTCCTATTTTGAGTTAGATAATATAATGAATTTGAAAGTATTTTCAAAATAAGTTATAGTACTTTAAGTAACTTTAGAGCATAAATTAATCACATTTCCGTTGTATCCATTTTTCCTTATATAATGCTCTGTCTATTTTTAGCTCACCTGAGCACAAAGTGCTTAGGGTGAGCTTTTCTGATCAATCTTTGTCCGTCGTCCGTCCGTCGTCAACTTTTCATTCAAACGACATCTCCTCTGAAACCAATAAGGCAAATTTAATGAAACTTGCCTAGGATGTTCCTTGCATGAAGCTCTACCAAGATTGTTCAAATGGTTCTGGTCCATTGCATTTCTGGTTCACTGGAGCTAAAAATAGATTTTATAAATTGGACCTTTAAAAATCTTCTTCTCCGAAACCACAAGACCTGGAGCTTTGATATTTGGTATGAAGCATCATCTAGTGGACCTCTACCAAGTTTGTTCAAATTATGTCCCTGGGGTCAAAACTGACCCCACCCCAGGGGTCAGTTGATTTTACATAGAGTTATATAGGGAAAACTTGAAAACCTTCTTGTCAGAAACAAGAAGGCCTAGAGTTTAGATATTTGGTATGTAGCATTGTCTAGTGGACCTCTACCAAGTTTGTTCAAATCATGGCCTCTAGGTCAAAAATGGCCCCGCCCAGGGGGTCACTTGTTTTATATAGAGTTATATAGGAAAATCTTTAAAAATCTTCTTGTCAGAAACTGTGAGTTATAGAGCTTAGATATTTGGTGTGTAGCATTGTCTAGTGGACCTCTACCAAGTTTGTGCAAATTATGTACCTGGGGTCAAAAGTGACCCCACCCAAGGAGTCAGTTGATTTTACATAGAGTTATATAGGGAAAACTTGAAAACCTTCTTGTCAGAAACAAGAAGGCCTAGAGTTAAGATATTTGGTATGTAGCATTGTCTAGTGGACCTCTACCAAGTTTGTTCAAATCATGGCCTCTAGGTAAAAAATGGCCCCGCCCCGGGGGTCACTTGTTTTATATAGAGTTATATAGGAAAATCTTTAAAAATCTTCTTGTCAGAAACTGTGAGTTATAGAGCTTAGATATTTGGTGTGTAGCATTGTCTAGTGGACCTCTACCAAGTTTGTTCAAATCATGGCCTCTGGGTCAAAAATGGCCCCGCCCCAGGGGTCACTTGTTTTATATAGAGTTATATAGGAAAAACTTTAAAAATGTTCTTGTCAGAAACCATAAGGCATAGAGTTTAGATATTTGTTGTGTAGCATTGTCTAGTGGACCTCTACCAAGTTTATTCAAATCATGGCCTCTTGGTCAAAAATGGCCACGCCCCAGGGGTCACTTGTTTTACATAGAGTTATATAGGAAAAACTTTAAAAATCTTCTTGTCAGAAAGTGTAAGGCATAGAGCTTAGATATTTAGTGTGTAGCATTGTCTAGTGGACCTCTACTAAGTTTGTTCAAATCATAGCCACTGGGTCAAAATAAGCCCAGCCCTGGGGGTCACTTGTTTACATAGAGTTATATAGGAAAAGGTTTTTAAAATCTTCACAGAAGAAACCATAAGGCTTAGAGTTAAGATATTTTGTATGTAGCATTGTCTGGACCTCTACCAAGTTTTTTCAAGTCATGGACCCTAGGTCAAAAATGGCCCCGCCCCAGGGGTCACATGTTTTACATAGAGTTGTATAGGAAAAACTTGAAAAATCTTCTTGTCAGAAACCACAAGGCCTAGAGTTAAGATATTTGGTATGCAGCATTGTCTAGTGGACCTCTACCAAGTTTGTTAGAAAGATGTCCCTGTGGTCTCTATTGGCCCCGCCCGAGGGGTCACAAGTTTTAAATAACAATATAGAAGAAAATCTTTAAAAATCTTCTTGTCTGAAACCGCAAGACCTAGAATTTTAAAATTTGGCATGAAGCAAGCTTTATCAAGCTTTTCAAATTATTAGATTAGGTTAAATGTCACGGAGGCTAAAAGTAGATTTATCTACTGTACCTCATAGAGCCTTCATTTTAATATAGACCAATATCTTTGATATTCAGTATAGAGGTTCCTTGCATGAACCTCTACCCATGGGTAGGGTTTGAGGTCACTGGGTCAAGGTCAAGGTCACCATAGCTTATAATAGATATTTCTACTTTCTGTCATAGAGCCTTTATTTATTGACTGATATTTTACATATTTGGTTTGTAGGCACTTACATATTTTCAATTAAAAAATGAAATACTGCTTAACAGCAAACCTACAGCCAAAGTACTCAGGTGAGCGATCCAGGGCCATCATGGCCCTCTTGTTTGTTTTATATATTAAGTTAAGTTTTCCTTTTCAACCTCAAACTCATCATAATAATGTTCCTGTTCGGATTATGGTAAATGGAAAGCATTGGATGCTTATCAATACTGTTGTTGTGAGCATGATTGCGCTTGTACGTTTCTTACTGTTCTTATCATCAATCACATAATGAATAACTTATCATCTTTTAGCCCAATCATGCACTTTTATACTTTTCCGTGGAAATTTGCACTTTTGTTTCACATGTTGACACTTCTATACATTACTCAAAGCAGTATATTAACATATTCAATGTCTGAGCAAGTACGCAGTCAAGTCAAACACAACATAAGACATCCAATCAGACATTCACTTCCAGGACCATGTTATTATAAAAATCTAAAATAAAAACCTTACTTATTGTGTCGGGAGATGTTCACCCTAACCCCGGTCCATAATCAACATATTCGTCAATTTCGTCTTTACCCACTGACTCGTTTCTGTCACAGGATCTCTCTGGTCTATTGTCATCAAGTTCTTGTTTATCTGTCCTTCATTATAATGTTCAAAGTCTGCTCAATAAAATTGATATTCTTACTACTGAATATGGTACCTTCGACATTCTTGCCTTTTCTGAAATGTGGCTAAATCCTAACATTTCTAATGTCGAAATTGCGATACCATGTTTTCACTCTCCAGAAAGAAAAGACAGAGAGGGTGACAGCCATGGTGGAGTTATAGTCTATCTCAAAGATTCATTGCTATATAAGGGTCGGCTGGATCTGGAACCTAGAAATATTGAATGTATTTGGGTGGAGGTTATACTCTCTCATTCAAAGCGTATCTTGTTCAGAATCTTTTACCGACCTCCAAATGCAGATGCATACTATACAACTCTAATCGAACATTCTTTTAATCTAGCGCTAGATACAAATATCACAGATATCATAGTGGCTGGTGACTTCAACTTTAATCTAACAAATCCTACACTCTCGCATAAACTTTTATCTATATGTCAGCAGTTTAACTTCGACCAACTAATTGACGAACCTACTACACGGAGACATCTTCTTCTGTTTTGGATCTCTTCCTTGTAACTTGTTATCATAGAGTTATTACTTTAGGTGTCAGAGAATCTGTACTAGAACAGAATTTGCGCTATCATTGTCCTATCTTTGCTCTCTTTTCCTTTTCTAGGCCACAATCAAGAATGTTCAAACGCCTAGTATGGTTATATGATCGAGGTGATTATGCCACTCTTAAGAATAACATTGGACAAACTGACTGGGAACAGCTCACAGATAATGACATAAACAAACATACTACATCAGTGACCAAAATGATTTTAGAACTTTCAAAACAATGTATACCTACGAGAACAGTAACAGTCAAACCAAACGACAGCGCATGGATTACAACACAAATTAAAACAACTGATTCGTAAATGTAAAAAACATTATCACAGAGCAAAACAAACAAATAATCCTGTACACTGGCTAAAATTCAGACACCTTCGTAACAAAATAGTGTCGTTTATTCGCACGGCTAAATCTAACCATTTCCAAAAATTAGCAAACACTTTAAAATCAAATAGCATATCTCAATCCGACTGGTGGAAACTTGTTAAAACATTTATATCCCCTAACGAAAAACAGACCATTCCTGCTCTGAAACATCCCGTCACTCATAAACTTACCTTCGACAACAAATCCAAATCTGAAGTACTAAACAGCTACTTTTGCTCTCAGTCTTCCTCGAACATTCAGACAAGGATGTCCCTGATGATTTCTTTGAGGAACCAGCAAATACATTAACGTTTATCACTATTACTCCTCAAGATGTCGAAGATGCTATCAGAACTCTTAATGTTAATAAAGCTTCAGGGCCAGATGAGATAAGCAATAGGATTCTGTGTGAAACGTCTTCGGAAATAAAATACCCTTTATGTTCACTTTTCAACCACTCACTTCGCTGTTGTAGGGTTCCACAAACTTGGAAAGATGATAATGTTTGTGCTATATTCAAAAAGGGCGATCCATCCTTGCCAAACAACTATCGGCCGATATCTCTTCTTTGTTGTATGGAAAAGGTCTTTGAGCGCATCCTTTTCAAATATATTTCAACTTTCTTCATGACAATGACTTCTTATCTCCTCTTCAGTCTGGCTTTAAACCTGGTGACTCTACCATGAACCAACTTACTTACCTCTATAACACGTTTTGCAAGGCTTTAGACGATGGTTTGGAAGTTCGTATTATATTTTTCGATATCAGCAAGGCTTTTGATAAAGTTTGGCATAAAGGTCTCCTTCTCAAATTAAAGAAAGCTGGAATTCAAGGGCCCCTTCTTAACTGTTTTACTGATTATCTTTCAAACAGACGTCAATCTGTGGTCCTTCCAGGAACAAAATCCGACTGGTCTACTATAAAAGCTGGTGTTCCTCAAGGTTCAATCCTTGGTCCACTTTTATTCTTAGTCTTTATCAACGATATAGTCAAAGATTTAGATTCTTCTGTAAATCTCTTTGCTGACGACACCTGTCTCTACCTGGTCATTGATCTACCATTTCCTACAGCTGGGATTCTTCAGTCTGACATTAATAAGATCTCTGAATAGGCCGACCGATGGCTAGTCGAATTCAACCCCTCCAAATCAGAAACAATGATAATCTCACGCAAAACGACAAAACCTTTTCATCCACCGTTATCTATTAACGGTCATATTATCTCTTTGGTCAATTCTCACAAACACCTTGGGCTTCTCCTCTCAGATGATGGGTCTTGGCATGTTCATATTAATTCTATTAAGGAACGTGCCTGGAAACGTTTACACATCATGCGTAAACTTAAATTTCAACTTGATCGCAGATCTCTAGAAATAATATATCTATCTTTCATTAGACCTATCATTGAATATGCTGATGTCGTCTACACAAATTGCACTCAATATGAGAAAAATGAGCTTGATAAAATCCAATATGAGGCTTCTAGAATAGTATCTGGTGCTACAAAGCTTGTGTCTCTTCATGAGCTGCAACGAGAAGTTCCCTGGGAATCCCTTGAATGTAGAAGAAGAAACCACAAACTAATTCTTCTGTATATAATGAAAAATGGTCTTGCTCCTCATTATTTATCGTCTCTTGTCCCCTCTTCCGTTGGCGAAACATCTAGGTATAATCTTCGAAATTCAACTGACATCCAAGGTATACGCACAAGGACATCACTTTATTACAATGCTTTTCTCCCTTCGGCTATTCATGATTGAAATGACCTTTCATCTGAATTACAAAATGCTCCAACTCTGTCTTCTTTCAAGTATCTTCTAACTAGTAACTTAGTAAAATGTCCGAAATATTTCTATACAGGGATTAGAAAATGGCAAATTTATCACGCACGTCTTCAAACCAAGTGTAGCTCTCTAAATCAACATCTATATACAAAAAATATTACAAACTCACCTATGTGTCAATGCGGATTACCAGAAACAAACCACCATTCCTTTTTTGAATGTCAGCAATATAATACTATTAGAGAAAATCTTCTCCAGACTTTATCTCCTTTCTGCACTATAACATTACACACGCTACTCAACGGTGATTCAAATCTTAGTGATGAAACAAACTCAAGTATTTTCCAAGCAGTTCAAACTTATATCAGAGATAGCAAATGATTTCCATAGTGTCATGTAAACAGTATTGGCCATTTGCCTCTTCCATTTACAATCCGAATAGGTCCTTTATATATATATGTATTGTATGTGCATATATATGTGTATGTATGTGTGTGTGTGTGTGTGTGTGTGTGTGTGTGTGTGCGTGTGTGTGTGTGTGTGTGTGTGTGTATGTATGTTGGTGTGTATCTGTATATATATATATGTATATGTGTGTGTATGTATGTGTATATATATATATATTTTCATTCTTTCGCAATGTGAAACATTTTTTATTTAATACCCTTAACCGTAATTTCTTTCGATTTCTGTAATATAAACACGTACGTTTGATTTTATATATTAAGAATACACTATTTTTGATTTGAATTTTCTTTTGTCGGTTTATCACCATCAAAAACTTTTTTAAAACGTCAGCATTTCATGCATAATTTGCAAAATTTAACCGCGACAACTTTCATAGATGGCAAATATTTGTTAGGAAAAGACCTTTATAAGCCAAACTGGCTTTCGGCTCTGATCCTTTTTCATCATTGTGCTCGTATAATTGTCTTTGTGTGCATTATATATGTATGTAACATGTTTGAAATAAAATATGTTTAAATTAAACTTAAATATAAAAAAATTCTCCGATCAATACCTCGAGTGCCATTTCAGCCAGACTGTTGAACTCTTAGTTTTTGCAGTGTCAGTTGTTCATCTATCACACTATCACACTTTGTTTCCGTTTGATAAGTAGAGTACCATTTGACCCAAAACCTTCAAACTTCATATGATACTTTATTATATTTTCTCCATTGAGGTCACTATGACAAAGGTCAAGGTCACTTACACTTAAATTTGAAATTCCTTTCAGTCAGTAATGTGCATACCTGTGACATGTTATCAGCACTGTCTGGTAAGACATCACACTACCATCTCAATGGTTCTAACAAAATAATATTTCCAACAAATACATGTATGTCACTTTATACATAAAAAGCTTTTTTATATAGGTTTTGTTATATCTCTTCTTCTGCAACAATAGAACTCCTTGTTATACCATGGCCTTTATCCAGCACACTCATTCCTATTCTCCAGTTCACAATTCTCTTCCTCCGGCTAGCCGACCTCTGTCATCTCTTCTGTGCCCCTGTTTCAGTGATGCACTGGGGGAGAAATGCGCTTTTTTTACAAAAACATCTAGTTTATCCATAAGGACCATTTGTCTTGTTGAACATTACACGTCACCAGTAATGGTAAAAAGACTCACATGAGGATAAAAGTGACACATGCGGAATTTTAAATGTTAAATTTTGACTGTACTTCTTGGAAAAAATAACACCGGACTGTTCAAGTTGGAAGTTTGAGTTGTGCAAAACATATTTTGGAAGCACTGTTTTCCATTTCAAAAGTTGAAACTATGATTTCAGCTGTGAAAAATGGCTGAGTTATTTTGAACATATTGTTCATTAACTTCATGTTATCCCTGTTTTAATCAAAACCACCTGTTAACTTACTAGAGTTACAAAGAAAACTTGACAATGATTAAGCACTTCATTGGTCTTGAAGGAATGTCATCACATAATATGGGGGGTCACATACTGTCTTTGTCATCACATAGTATAGGGGTCACATACTGTCTTTGTCATCACATAGTATAGGGGTCACATACTGTCTTTGTCATCACATAATATGGGGGTCACATACTGTCTTTGTTTTCATAAGTCACCGTTATTGTCATTGTTGGTCTTTCCTAGTAAAACACTATAATAAAAATTGCTCTTGAGAAAATGCCTGAAGCCCATAAAATGTAATCTTTATTTGTGCCATATTGTTGTATGAAATTTAAGAATATCAATTATCAGTCAAAATTTTTCTTTATGAACTTATAAAATTTAGTGCCTAGGTATTGTCATATGGACCTTGGTTTGGCTCTCTTTTGTAAGATGCTGATCTTAGATTAATATGTTTGCCTTCTTTCTTCTTCTTATCATTATTACTTTAATAATGATAATGATGATAATGATGATGGCAATGATGATGATAATAATGATGGTAGTGATGATGGTGATGATAATGATGGTAATAATTATAATAACAATAATAATAATTATTATTATTTAAAAAAGTTCTCACTGCATCTGTTCATTGGATCACATTTTAAACACAGGTTTTTTTTGTGTCCCAAGAAGGTACATCTGTCTGTCAATCAGTCTGTCTATGTATTCTAATACAAGAGTTTCATTAAGAGGCAGGGCCTCCCTTCTTTTTTCCCAGGACTTCCCTCTTGCACACTACTTGTCAATATACTCAGCAACCACTGAAGCTGCCCACTACTTGTCAATATACTCAGCAAACGCTGAAGCTGCCCACCACCCTGCACCATACCAGGACTAGCATACTGACAGAGGCACAGAATGAGAGCACCTGTGTCCTATGGACTCAATTCTAGTTTACCATATATATAGAAACACTAATTTCCATACTGTCTGAGGTTGTTTTTTTTAGTTGGATGACCTCATAATTATTCAAGTTCTAGGTTGATAAATGTACTTATTTTGTAGATTTTGTGCAAACTCATTTATACACAGATTCTAGTTGAAAAAAACTGATGTATTTTCAAGTTCTTGTTGGAAAAACTCATCATTTTGCATGTTATTATTGGAGTAACTCAGATCTTTTCATAGGGTTTGGTACAATAAAATTGAAGGGTTTGAGGTCACTGGGTCAAGGTCAAGGTCACCATAGCTTATAATAGATATTTCTACTTTCTGTCACAGAGCCTTTATTGATTGACTGATATTTTACATATTTGGTTTGTAGGCATTTACATATTTTCAATTAAAAAATGAAATACTGCTTAACAGCAAACCTACAGCCAAAGTACTCAGGTGAGCGATCCTAGATTGTCATTGTTCATAGTCTTTGAACAGATTAGTGTTAGATAAACTTATAGTTGGAAAACTTTTATTTGCAGGTTCTTGTAGGTAATAAAATTGACTTAGCAGATGACAGACAAATCACAACTGATGAAGGAAATGCACTTGCATCAAAATTGGGATTACCATTTGTGGAGACATCAGCAAAAACTGGGGAAAAAGTGAAGGAATTGTTTGAGACCCTTATTCATCACACACCAAGATCAAGTAGGGAATATAAGGTACAAAAAGACATTACAAACTGTTCCATTTTTCTATTTGGGAAATGTGGTGTAACATGTTTTTGTTGAACAGTATAGCTAATTACAGTGGTTTGAAAATAGATTAATTAATTGATTAATAAAAGACAAGTCATTGGTTGGTATCCAGATTCCCTTTCTTACTCAACTCATTTTGAGATTGAAATTTTATTAAAAATTCAGAAGTCAGCATTAATAAGATTAAAATCAAAATCTTTTCAGCATTTGCCATTTTTGCAGTCCACATAAATAGGAATGTATCTAGGATAGAGATTGTAAGTCTGACAATGTAGGCTAGTTTAACATAAGAAGAAGTGAAAATCTTGGATAAAGGGCTTGCAAATTGCTGAGTCTTATTTTTTGTAACATTTTGCATGACATTGTGAAGTTGCTTTGATGACCTTCATTCAGCAAACTTTTTCTTGTTATTGCTATTGAACCCTTACACAAAGTTTAACTTATTGCCACAGCTTGTATTGATTTGTAGTTGATGTATTTGTAGTTAATATGTGTCCTGCACTTTAAACATTGATCAAGAAATTTTGAATTGAACAACATAATAAGTTTGAACTTTAAAACCAGAAAAGAAAGTGCTGAAAAATGTGTGTATTGTGTTTTGTTTGTCTTTTTATTAAAATGATAAAATGAAAACTTTAATGTTTTTTTAGGTGGTTGTACTTGGCTCAGGTGGTGTTGGTAAATCCAGTGTCACTGTACGGTATGTGAGCAACACATTTGTAGATTCTTATGACCCTACCATTGAAGACTCATACAGGAAACATGTTATTGTCAAAGGAATTCCAGAGGAAATGAAAAATGCCCCGAAAAAGACAAAAAAAAAGTCAAGATTGTTTGGAAGGAAACCAAAGAAAACCAGGAAAAGGAAATGTATTGTCTTCTGTTTTTTTAAAAGATAATTTTCTCTTTTGCTTTCATTAATTTGCTGAATTAATGTCCTTACACTGAAGCTATGCTTTCTAGATTAAGTATTCAAAAACAACCTGTTGTATTTCCAGTTTACATAATTGGATATTGTGCCAACTTGATGCTAATCTCACAGTACGTTTGAGCAAGAAGCATGAACTTTACAAGAATGTTAACCAGTATTATGGATCTAGGGGTTTGTGGCACTGCAGAACAGAGTTATTGTCTTTGACATGATTGAAATTAAGCATAATCATATATTTTTATATGATCATTCATAATAAATACTACGTGTTTATATTATATCCAAAATTTTTCATTCTAGCCTATCCACAGAGTAATGTATCTCACCAAAATGATTATTCTAACACGGGAGGAGGCCTGGTGGGAAGTCTCAGACGTATGTTCAGTGGGAAAAAGAGACATAGTACAAATGAACAACAGCTGCAACAACAACAACAACAGGTTTATACTCAAGGGGATGATGATGAATATTCTTCTGAAGAAGAACCCTCAGAGCCTAAAATAGGTACACATGTTATAAATACAGATATGATAAAGATCTATAAAACTCTAAAATAGGTACACATGTTATAAATACAGATATGATAAAGATCTATAAAACTCTAAAATAGGTACACATGTTGTAAATACAGATATGATAAAGATCTATAAAACTCTAAAATTAAAATTATAAAATGTTTTAAAAAATCAAAATATAATAAAAAAAAAAAATTTAAATATCCAAAATTTAAAGCAAATCATTTAACTCCAAAGCCTAAGGTTTCCTCCCTTATGTCACAAATGCATCATACTTAGAAAAAATACCCTTTGGGCATATTATGCTCCACCCAGTGGTGTTCTTGTTATACTGCCACCAGGAATGGGGGTGGGGAGGGGCATACTGGAATCACTGTCGTGTCTGTCGGTTGGTCAGTTGGTCGTTCCGTCAGTCTATCTCCACCTTGTCCACTCAATAAATCGTATACTTATGGAAGGATTTTTTTCAATCTTGGTTTTCATGTTAACCTTAACATGGGAATGTGTAGGAACCCATGTTGCCCTTGTATCAGGTCAAAGGCCAGGTTACACTGGAAGGTCAGGTAATTTTCGTGTCCGCTCTGTAAATCCTATACCCCACGAAGGATTTTTTTCAAACTTGGCTCAAAATGTTCACCTCATGATACCGATATGCAGAACCTATGTTGACCTTGTACCAGCTCAAGGTCAAGGTCACACTTGAAGATAAAATTTTGAACAATGAATTATAAGACAAGGATTTTCTTCTAACTTCAAATGTTCATCTCAACAAAGCAATGTGCATAACCCATATTGCCCCTGTCATGAGGTCAAGGTCACACTGGAAAGTCGAATATCTGACAATTTAGAAAAAGACAATGTGTCTTGTTTGCTCTGTAAATTCTTTACCCCTTGAAGGATTCTGTTCTTACTTGGCTCAAATATTCAACTCAACAAGACAGTATGCAGAACCCATGTTGCCCTTGTGTCAGATCAAGGTCAAGGTCACATTGGAAGGTCAGACAATATTTGTGTCCGCTCTATAAATTTTGTACCCTTTGAAGGATTTTCTTCAACCTTGGCTTAAATGTTCACCTCATGACAGCGATGTGCAGAACCCATGTTGACCTTGTACCAGCTCAAGGTCAAGGTCACACTTGAAGATCAACTATTTGACAATGAATTATAAGACAAGGATTTTCTTCTAACTTTGCCTAAATGTTCATCTCTAAAAGGCAATGTGCATAACCCATATTGCCCTTGTGTCACCTCAAAGCCAAGGTCACACTGGAAAGTCAGACAATTCTTTTGTCCGCTCTTTTAATCATTTTCCCCTTGAAGGATTTTATTCAAACTTGGCTCAAATGTTTTCCTGATGAAGAGGATATGCAGAACTGGTGTTGAACTTGTGTTGCCCTGGTACTAGCTCATGGTCAAGGTCACACTTGAAAGTCAAATATTAGACAATCAAATTAAGATGAAGACTTTTTTCTTACTTGTCTGAATACATGATATTCTTACTTTTTTCTTACTTGTCTGAATACATGATATTCTTTATTTTAGCTCATAATTTCTTTGTTTTTGTAGATTTGCAAAATCAAAGGTTATTGTTACATGTTTCCTGATTTGATGATTCAAAATTTATTCATTACTATTACCTGTGAAGTGTTGTCTTTTTTTCCATCAAACACAACTATTTTATGCCACAAAAGTTATTCTCTTTTCCATATATTCAAATATCCAAGTCACCTTCTATCAATGACATTGGTGGGGGTATGAATCGCATTCAACGATAGTTCTAGTTCACTGTTAAAAAGAATGTTTACATTTGATATAAAAATAGCGTAAATTTAATTCTAATTAGAAATGTAAAAAGTCCTTTTTTAGAAATTCAGAATATTTAGGAGTAAATAGCTAGCTTATATCATTTTCCAGTAAAGAATATTTGGGTTTTTAATGATACAGAAAGCTAGCTGAAGTGTCCAGTGTTGCAGATAAAATTCATGTATAATTATGTTGACATGCTACAGAAGAATTGCATCAGACTTTTTGTAAAAGTAATACACAAACAATACTTGTGTCGAAAATGATATTCATTATTATAAATAAAAACTATTTATTTATTCCAGTATGATTTTTGAAACAGTAGATTTTCCATACCATCTATTTAGTAAAGCAGAAACAGTCATTGATGATTGAAAACTATATAAAAAATCATTTAATTTGCTTCAGCACAAAAAAAGAAAGTGAAGAAGGCAGATGCAAATGTCATCCTTTTGAAGATGGACATATTGGAGGAGGAGCCTAATATAGTAACAGGAGATCCTACTCATTGTAAAGGATGTGAAGCCATTCTGTCATCCACAGTCTGTATTGGAGAGGGAGGGTGATAGTGACAAATCTACATGGATCTGGTAAGAACATTTGTAATTTTTTTCTGGCCTTTATTATATCTGTTTTTGACTCAACAGAGCACAGTATCCTGAAGGTGTGCTATTCTGATTGCAGTGTTTCTGGCATCCGACCGTTGTTGACATTTTTCTTCAAATCACATCTGCACTTTCATGGATATTAACAATACTTCTCAGGAATGGTCTATGGGTCTTTCATAGTTGTTCAGATTTTTCCAGTTCATTGGAATTTAAGGTCAAAGGAGCAAACAATAAATCTTTAATATGAAAACTTAAAAAAAAGGTCTTCTTGTCTAAGACCACCAGGGCCTATGTTCCTGGGGTCACTATTGGCCCTGCCCAAAGTGTAAGTTATTTTTTTCATACAGCTATATTTATAAAAGCTTTAAAAATTTTAATGGTAACATGTACAAAAAAATAAGATTCCACTGATATTAAAGACTCTCTTGATTCCAGATAAAGGGATTGTTATGAAAGCAAAATGTGTGCCTTGCCTTCTTTCTAGCCTGCAGTCTTTCAGAGCTTTAAATGCTTTGATTTTTACATAGACATAAGTAGGAAAAACTTTTAAAAATCTTCATGGCCTGGAGTCTAGAAATTAAGTGTATAGCTCTGTCTTGTGGACCTATAATAAAACTCTTCAAATGACTCTAGGGTCAAAATTGGCCACACCCTACGATTCACATGATTTTACATAGACAATAATAGTACTTTTTTTTTTCTTATTTGAAATCACAAGGCCTAAAGTTTAGTAGCATATGTTTTTGTTCTCCACAGCATTTGTTCAGATCATGGCCCAAGGGTCAATATTGACCCATCACAAGGAGTCACTTGTTTTATGTAAAGGAAAACAAAGTGATGCTAAATAATTTGGAAGGACCCTTCATGCCAGCATTTTTACCTTGAACTTTATGTGACCTTGACCTTTATCTTGACCTTTTGTTTTGCAGCTATAGCATAAAAAATTTAACTATATTTTTGCAGCAGATTTTAACTTTTGATCTCATATAACCTTGGCCATAGCCAACCTTGACTTTGTCCATCTGATTTCTTTCTGTTTTTTTAGCAGCATCTATGAAATTTGAATAATATGTACATTATTGCATGTTGATTTAAACTTAAATTTTGAATGAACTGTACCTTGACCTTTTCCCTCATTTTTATGCATAGGCATTAAAATCTGAACTATTTAAATAATTTGCATGCATATGTCAATGTTTTACTTGGAAAACAAAGACCTTGACCTACTGATCCCTGTTAGCCTTGATGTTTAGTGCAATGATTCTCAGGTAAATGATAGCCCATGAATACCCTCTTTATATACATTGTCATGGATTTGGTGGCATTCTTTCATCCATGGCCACATTGGAGATGGTAGATGATAGCGAAAAATCCACATGGATTTCTGAAAAACTTTAGTATCAGCTGCTGTACAGGATGCATTGTTACGATATGGTACCATCCATCTTCATATTAAAGAATAGAACAGTTAGTAAAACTCATAAGTAATTGTTGTTTAGTTTTCTTCATTCTATTGGATATGATATGTACCCTTATCCACTGCATATTAGGCAATCCAACAGGAAAAGTGAATTAGTGAATTCATTTAAAAGGAACTGCTTTGCAATTACTTATATAATTATAATATAAAAAAATGATTTTTGAAGAAATAGAATATTCAACAGAATATTAATTTTTTATCCGTGCACCAAAGAAGGGGGTTAAAGATACTTATTATGCCCTCCATTGAAGAAGCAGGGGTATATTGCTTTATGTTGGGTGGTAGGTTAGTTGGTCCGCCCATAGACGAGACCTTGTCCTATCAGTAATAGAGATTGCTTAGTCTACAGTCCTCAGATGTAGTGTGGAGGTTGGTCATGACCTGTAGATGACACCTTTTGATTTTGGGATCAGTAGGTGAAAACTTGTCAGATCAATAACTAAAGAATGCTTTGGCCTACAGTCATCAGATTTGGTGGGTTGGTGGTCATGACCTGTAGATGACCCCTTTTGATTTTTAGGTCAGTAGGTCAAAGGTCAAGGTTTTTTTGACCGTGACACAAAATGCTTATCAGAATGCTTTGGCCTACAGTCATCAGATTTAGTTGGGAGGTTGGTTATGAACAGTAGATAACCTATTGATTTTGAGGTTTGTAGATCAAAAGTCAAGGTCAGGGTGAACTTAACATAAAAAAGCTTGTCTGATCTATGACTAGAAAACTCCTTTGCCTATTGTCATCAGATTTGTTAGGGAGGTAGATGACTCCTGATTAATTGATTTTGAGGCTTATAGGTCAAAGGTCAAGATCACAGTGACCTTTATCACAAAAGTTGGTCTACAATCTCCAGATTTAGTAGTGTATTTGGTCATAACCTGTAGATGACCTGTGTTGAATTTGAGGTCAGTAGGTCAAAGGTCAAGGTCATGTTAGATGTGCATGTAACATGACTAATTGGTTACCATCAGGTAGGCACACATATTTCACAAACATCTCATGTAAAATTTGGAAAAATGCCTGATAAGTTTAAATGCATTTATTTTGATTTTCCTAGTGAATTCTGCAGTCACAAAAATACTGGTCTTGAGATAATGCCAGAAGAGATCCCTAAAGGGGACAGCTTTGACTTTGTGTTGACCCCAGCAAGACAGGAAGTGGTAGAAGAAACAGATGATGCAACTAAAGGGGAGACAACCCCAGAGAAGAAGGAAGAAAGTAATGGGATGGTAGTTTATTGTATGGATATAAGTGGCTCTATGTCCTGTACTGTTAGACTGCCTGAGCTGCAAGGTAAGCAAAGAGAAGAAACACTTTAAAGAGGATTGTAGGCTGTATAGATGAAAATTAGGGTCTTCAGTAATGAACAAGAAACTTTGACATAAGTCATTAGAGATATGTATATAGCAGCAGTCATGCATTTTTATATGCCTTAAGGAATTTATTATGGTAAAGCCCATGTCAATAGGCTGTCTATCCTTGAATCCATCTATCAATAAGTCTGTTAAAAATTTCTTGTGTGGATAACTCCTACAATTGAATTTTTAATCCTAGTGAAATAAAATTTACATGACGTTTTTTTTTGGTGGGTATAAACTCATGCAATCTCGAGTTATCTACCCTTGAATTGATCTTTTAGCAGATTCTTTTGTGGATACCTCCTACAGGTTTCATACAATTGAAATGAAGCTTGCAATGCATGAAGAATGTGAATGACATTTTTTTTTGTGAGGGTCCCTTCTTGCAACTGAGAGTTATCTACACTTTGACGTATCCTTAAGATATTTGTTTTGAAGATAACTCCTACAGTCTTTGTCTGATTGAAATGAAAGTTGCTAACATTAATTAAAACTGATCTTTTTTTTCAAACACAGCACAGTGGAGGAATGCACGTGATAGGACATCACACAGTGACAACACTATATCCAGGCTGCAGGCAATTAAAGATGCTGCTAAGAGGTATGTCAAATTCTGGCTTGTTAGCTCAGTGGTTTTAAAGCTTGTGCCTTTTGTTCAGATAGTACTGAGATAGAATCCTAGCCCAAGCACAAGGGGTGGCCTTGGGCATAGACTTTGTAGCCATCATGCTGCAGTTCACCCAGCTGTGACATTAATGAAGGTTGCAGATTCTTCTCTCAAGTAATGGGTTTTAGCTAGGGTAGTGTCTGTAATGTCTTGGGAGTGATCTGCATAGGCTTGGAAAGCTTTTGTCTCAGTTAAGCTAAAACAAATTTGTATAGATTAAATACTTACATATTTTTGTATAAAAAAAAAAAGAAGAAATATTTCCACTAAAATTTTACTTTGGAAACAGTAGGTCAAAGTAGAGGGAAGAGATCATAGAACCCTCAAAAAAAGATATAGTTATAAAATAGAAGGCCTCAGAAGTCATCTGTTACAGAAAACATATTGTAAGGTTCATCAGTATTCAACTGTTTATAGGCTAAAACAGCTAATTCAAGGATCTTTAAAAGCTATCTGTAAAAGCTCTCGGAAGTAGTTAATTTAATTTGCAAGTTAGAGCTCTACATAAAATTTTAGATATCTGTTGATAATATCATTGAAATAACAATTGAACTGACCTACTGCATCATGCTTACAGCTTAACTGTATCTAATATATATATATGTCACAAAGGATTTTGAAGAACCTAAAAAAATTAAGCAGTTACAGTCAAAAATATGGGTTAGTTTTTATGCCCCCAAAGGGAGGGTTATAGTAATTTTAGCTGTCTGTCCTTGTGTCCATCTCCCATTTTATTTCTGGTTGAAAAAAAATTCAAACCGCTTGTTAGAAATTACAGAACAGCCAGATGATTGGTCACAATGTATGATTTGGTTAGCTTCTTCAAATGTCAAGGTCACAAGAGATCAAAGCATTGTCTTGTGGATCTCTACCAAGATTGTTTACACTTTGCCCCAGGGATCATTTTTAGCTCAGAATGTGTTACATAAACATATATAGACAAACAAATAAGGCTGAGATTTCTGAAATTTGGTAGGTAGTATTTCTTGTGATCCTCTACCAAGATTGTTCAAATTATGACCATTGCATCATTTTGCTCCTAACAGGGGGTCACATGTTTTTTCAGTTTTAGCAGTTATACTTGGTTGAGTGATAAAGGGCCATCATAGATCTCTGTTTTGCCAAATGTTCATGACATTTTGTAAGAATGGGTGTTAATATTGTTTTCAGGATGAGGTTGGGTCACCAGCTTAAATCAGTATGAAACATTTTGATCACAACAGAGGTCTTATTTTTAACCCAATCATTGTCAAAACCAACAAACTTTAGGTTATTCTGAGCCCAGTTTTAGATATTTGGTTTATAGGCACCTTCCACTAATCTCTACCATTCACTGGAGTCAACGTCACCAAGGCTTAAATTAGATTGTTCTACTTTTCATTATGGAATCAAAATCTTAGATATTTGGTATGTTGGTACACAGCATGGACTTTACCCCACCCTGCACAGACTTCATTCAAATTTTGCATGTATAGGTATGTATCTTATGAAACTGCAGGTTCCTTCTGAAATTAGGCATGACACCTCCAATTTTTAGCTCACCTGAGCAAATGCTCAGGGTGAACTGTTGTGATCATTAATATTTTGCTTCAAATGACATCTTTTCTAAAAACCACTTGGCCATTTTAAACCAAATTTGACAGAAATGTTCCTTATTATGCCCTTTTCTAAAAAGAAATCAAACAGCATCTCCCTCTCAATGGCAAGGTAATTTTCCGTCAGATTTCATGGAAATGTTCCTTACATACTCCTGCGTTAAAATTGCTTAAACGGTTCTGCTCTATTGAACAAAATGGCCACTGGAGCTAAAAATAGGTTTTCTTCAATATATGGCTTCAAATGACATCTCCTCACAAGCTGTTATCACGAAATTGCCTCTGCCCCATGGATTTTTTTTTGTATAAAATATGTGATCTTTGAATATCTTCAGTTAGAAAATGTAATGTTGCATCTGATGTTTGCTTAATGGTAGACCCTCAGCAAAGTACCCAGGTGAGCAATCCAGGGCCATGATGGCCCTTTTGTTTTTAGAGCTACAACCCTTTAAAGACAAAATTTTTGATTAAAAATTTCTTCACATTTTGTTTTGCAGTAAACTGTTTCATTACATACATTTTTTCAGAATAAAGCAATATTATTGTAATAAGTGGAAGTTCAAAGAATTTTCTATCATTTTACAGTGACAAAAATAGGTGTGTTTCTATTTGCAGGCAGCTAGAAAGAATGAAGATTGAGTATCCAGACAAAAAGGTGGCCCTTGTCACTTTTGGCTCCACTGTCTATCTTTGGGGTGATTGTCATTCAGCAGATCCTAAAACATTCACAGGGTCCATTCTTGATGACTATGATGGGCTGATTGCAGCTGGAAGGGAGTATGCTACAACCATGGAACTTGGGGGACTTGAAAACACATATGGGTAAGCCCGTTTCTCATATTTTGAAAGGGATGCAATAGTTATATGAGCATTGCATGTCAGAATGACTGTTCCAAGGTTATTGGAAATTTCACTCCTAGTCATTTCACCTCCAAAAACCCTGGATGTTATATTTGAAAATGCTGCAATTTCACATTACCTTCAGCAAACATATCAATCATTGCAACATTTCACACATACTTAATATGGTTAAATATATACTTAATATTCTTTTGTTATCCCCCCGCCAAAGGTGGAGGGGATATTAGAAATGCCCGTCCGTCCGAAACAATTTTGTCCGGAGCATAACTCCAAAACTACTTGAGGGATTTTATTCAAACTTCATACACTGACAGAGCACATTAGTAGGTAGTGCAGTGTGCAAGTCCAATAACTCTACCTTGCCTATTTTTAGAATTATTCCCCATTATCAGAATTACTTGATAAATTTTGTCCGGAGCATAACTCCAAAACTACTTGAAGGATTTTATTCAAACTTCATACACTGACAGAGAACATTGGTAGGTAGTGCAGTGTGCAAGTCCAATAACTCTACCTTGCCTTTTTTAAGAGTTATTCCCCTTTATCAGATTTACTTGATAAATTTTGTCCGGAGCATAATTCTAAAACTGCAGGAGAGATTTTAATCAAACTTCATACACTGACAGAGCACATTGGTAGGTAGTGCAGTGTGCAAGTCTAATAACTCTACCTTGCCTTTTTTAAGAGTTATTCCTGCTTTATCAGATTTACTTGATAAATTTTGTCCGGAGCATAACTCTAAAACTGCTGGAGGGATTTTATTCAAACTTCATACACAGACAGTGCACATTGGTAGGTAGTGCAGTGTGCAAGAACAATAACTCTACCTTGCCTATTTTTAGAGTTATTCAACTTTATCAGAATTACTTGATAAATTTTGTGCGGAGCATAACTCCAAAACTACTTGAGGGATTTAATTCAAATTTCATACTCTGACAGAGCACATTGGTAGGTAGTGCAGTGTGCAAGTCCAATAACTCTACCTTGCCTATTTTTTAGAGTTATTTCCCTTATCACATTTACTTGATAAATTTTGTCTGGAGCATAACTCCAAAAACTACTTGAGGGATATTATTCAAACTTCATACTCTGACAGAGCACATTGGTAGGTAGTGCAGTGTGTAAGAACAATAACTCTACCTTTCCTATTTTTTAGGGGTTTTCTTCAAACTGCAAACCCACATTATTACATTTACATTTTTAAGTCTTTCTATAACAAGAGTTCAACAATACAGCACTTTTCTTGAACAGAACAGAACAGAACACATACCATACATGTGGGAGGGGACTTCAACATGCAACCACTTGAAAGTACAACCTTCAGGTAACTTATTTCCGGCGGAGGGATTAACCATGTGTAACATGGCTCTTGTTATTTTTTATTACTCTGTGATTGCACAACACCTTCAGCTGTTTTATCAGTCAGCATAACAATACATGTAGAAACATTTCACACATATTTAATCAGAATATTGGAATAGGGGGTGAAATGACCTTGTAAATCATGCAATATACATGTGCCTACATTTGTTACTTTCATAGGAAATATGTATTTCGAGATGATTATTTATTTATTAAATTATTAATTACTATGAAGAAATTAACGCTGCATTATGATTGACTGTTGCAAAAGGCACTTTCAGTAAGAATGCCAAATTTAAAGAAAAACTTCTCAGTGTAAGAGTTTCAGTCTTCTGCAGTTTTTCAACATTTCAGTTTTGGCACTTTTTATCAGCAGAGTGTTCATCATAGCCTTTACTTTTAATTAATTTAGAATGTTGATTTATTGGATCAAAATACATGGTTATTATGCATATTGTCTCTTTTCCCTTCTCAGAAATTTAAATACAAAAATTGATAACTTGAGAACAGAAGGATGCACTGCTTTGGGTCCAGCCTTAGCAATAAGTGCAGGTATTATTGCTGGTACTCCAATGTCTGAGGTAGTACTTTGCACTGATGGGGAACCAAATACTGGTATTGGTAACCTGGATACTGCTGCTGGAGAGCTCTTCTACAAGAAGGTAAAAATGTTCATGCTAGTTTTGTAAAATTTTAATTTTTTACCAATTTTAGAGCTTTAGACCAGAAGATAAATGACCTGTCCACTCAGGGGTCAACTGCCCTTGGTCCAGCTCTAGCCATTAGCACTGGAATTATTTCAAGCATACCACAATCAGAGGTTGTCTTATGCACTGATGGCGAGCCAAATGTGGGCATTGGAAAAATACATAGATATGGAGATTCTGGACATTCATTTTATAGCAGGGTAATGAATCATTGTACACTTGAAAACTAGCATAACATTCTGAATAATACATTAAGTTATCTTTGGATGCAGTCAACACTTGTAAAAAAAATATTTGAATGGCCATACAATTCTTTTCTGTCTGTTTGTAAGTGAGTTTGTTTATTATTGATAATGTTGCATATTTTACCATCTGGCTAAAGAGTTGTTAAATATATCTTGATAATAGATTGGACAAATAGTGCAAATGCCACAATTCTTAAAAACTCTGTTTTTATAATTATGAATGGTGTATAGAAGTAATATAAGCCATTTATTAGAGCATTTTCTTACCGGTACTGCTTTTAATAAGATTAATTCAATATATGCACTATTAAGACATATGAGTTAATAGAATTGCCCCTGTTTGATAATTAAAAGGTAGGTTCCTGCTTGTTTTGAAGTTTCAAGGTTTTATTACTCAAGTTAATGCAACAATAACAGTTTTTCATATTGAATAGTTTTAAAAGGAAGTAATTATGTCTTCCCCCACATGTTGGGGTGGTAGACATATTGTTTTTAGCTCACCTGTCACATAGAGTTATACAGGAAAAAAATTATAAAATCTTCTTGGAAGAAACCAAAAGCCCCCCGCCCTGCCCCGCTCCGAACTAAAATATGTATACAACGATAACATTTAAGACATTACAGGGTTTTCGTCTTTCACAAATGTTTGAAAAATTTCATTCTGCAAAGAATTCTAATCACCACTCAGAGTAAATACACTTTGTGTAGAGTCCATTACATAATAATATGAAAAGTATAAATTCAACAAATTTATTCCTTTAATACAACCACTCCTGCACACTAAAATTAGTAAAACTGATGTTGCCACCAATGTCTTAATAGTGCAATTTTGTTAATTTAAACCATTTACTCATTTCAGCGATTAAAGGCCATCATGGCCAATTGCATTCTATTGATATCATCATGACCCTTCCCCACTTTATAGCTTTTATAGACAAGTGAGCAACTTAGGGCCATCATGGCCCTCTTGATGTACTTTGTTGTCTGTCTGTCACAAAGTTTGTTTGCGCTTCTTCTCCATAACCACTGGTTGGATTTCAGTGGAACTTGCTGTAATTTGTTGGTACCAAGCTTTGATTGAGCATATCATTGGCATTTTCTGGTTCAGTGATTTTAGCAAACTTATTGGCCTTGATTTGTCCAAATTTGAACACATATTGGCAAATCTTTATAACTGCTTCTTTGATTTATAAACAGATTCACAGGAATGATTGTTAGCAAGTGCAGTTACAAGTATTTTTGATGTGTTCTGGAAAGCTTATTTTTAGTGGAGTTATGGGCCTTGATTTGTCCAAATTTGAACACATATGGGCATATCTCCATAACCACTTTTCTAATTTTGACAAAAATTCACAGAAATGATTGTTAGCAAGTGTAGTTGCAAGTTTCATTGATGTGTTCTGGTCGGTTGATTTTTAGTGGAGTTACAGCCTTTGATTTGTCCAAATTTGATTACATTTGGACATATCTCCATAACTGCTGATCAAATTTTGAGGAAACTTCACAAGAATGATTATAAACAAGAATAGTAATGCACTTTTTCTTCTTGTTCCAGTTGGATGAATTTTAACAAATTTACAGCCCTTGATTTGTCCAAATTTGAATACAGCTGGGCATATCTCTATACCTGCTTGTAAGATTTTAACAAAACTTCACAGCAATAATCATTAGCAAGTTACACATATTATTGGCTTAAACTGGTTGGATAATTTTTAGTAGAGTTGTGGCCCTTGATTTGTCCAAATTTGAATACAGTTGTAAGTAGTGTTCTTCATGGTAAATGACATGTGGAGGGAGATGCATGATTTTCTAAAAAAACAAAAAACAATCTCTAGTTCTATTTTGTATTTTTCAGATTGGAGAGTTTGCAAAGGGAAATAACACAAGGCTTTCTGTTCTGGCTGTAGAAGGACAGGAAACAGGCTTGCAACATGTTCAGCAGTGTGCTGTTGTATCAGGGGGGACAGTCAATGTGCTGAACCCACTGGAAATGATGAGACAACTCCGTTTGATTGCTCAGAACTACACAATAGCAACTGCTGTAGATGTCACAGTTATTCTGCATCCATATCTTGTGTTTGATGAGCCAGGATATTTAGAGGTACTCCTTGTCTGAAATTAAGTATATGTATTTATTCACATGGCACATAATTGATGTACTGGTTAAAAGCTTGAAATATTATGTCTCTCCCATGTTTTTGCCCAGTCTGTCTGGCAGACAACTGGAGTACCTTTGACCCAGAGCCTTCAATTTTTAGAGGATTATTGCCCTCAGTAAGTAGAAAAGCCCTATTTGTTTTAAGGGTCAGTTGGTCAAAGGTCAAGGTCACAGTGAACTTGAATGTGAATATGCATTGGGATCAATAACTGCCCTTAATAAGTAGAAGACCCATTTTGTTTTTGGGGTCAGTTGGTCAAAAGTCAAGTTCACCATGAAGTTAAAGGGAGAAGACATGTAATCTTAACTGATCTGAAAAGTATTTGCTCTTATATAAAATTAGTACTTATCGTGTTTTGGTACTTTTTTGTGAAATGCAATTGCATTTATTTTTTTTGTCAGAAAAAAATCTCATTACCACTGATCAACTAAATGCATCTTCAAAGCACCTGTTTGTAGTAGAGGTCTGTAAAGTTGAAGTTGATGACATTGCAGTTTTCATTCATGCTAAAGGGTTTGTGCTGTAATTTTTATGGAAATAGCAAATAAATGAATAATTCAGCCCCCTCCCCCCCTCCACCTTCACCCCCTGCCCGGCCTCAATCCCCCACCCAAAAAGAAGAAAAGTGTATGTATATAAAGACTGTTTGATTTGGAAAAAAAATCACTTCAGTGTTACAGTATGTCTTGTTTTTCTTTGTTTTGAAGCAGTTTTAGCAGTTCAAAAATCAAGGTAGCCTTTTATGATATAATCATCTTTTAAACAAGAAATGATTACTTTACTTAGGTTTCAAACAGACTTGTGAAGGAGGTTGGAAATGCAGCCAAGGAGACTGATTTGACCTTTAGGTACAAGGCTAAGGATCCAAAGAAAAAAATTACCCAAAAGTCTATTCCTTTCCAGGTAGTATTATCATTTCTATCAGCTTTCTTATTTTATAGCATTTAGAACATATTGGCATTCCAGCAATACTGTTAGCAGAATAACTTAATTAAAACTTCACAGTTTAGAGAGTTCTTCATTTAAAGGGCATTTATAGACTAACTAATTACGACAACTTACAGGAACATACTTCAAAAAGGTTGGATACATAAACAAAATATTTTGGAACATCAAAATACAGGCAGTTGTGGAGAGAAAGGGCAGGGGCAATTTATGGAAATATTGTGAAATCTCAATACATAAATTGCAATTACATATGAACTTTACAGGTACAGATATCTTACACACTGAAGAACGGTATGCGGTGCTTGAGAGTGCTAAGTAAATCACACGAGGTAACACAGGACAGAAAACAAATGGAGGAGGTATGTAAAAAAGAATTCATAAAATTTCATTGAATTAGATTTAATGAAACAGGAAACTGATCACATATAAACTGCTTTTAGTAATCTAGCATAGAACAAATTTTTTTGTGGAAATCAAATTCATAAACTACAAGTTTGAAGATTTAATCAGGTTTTTCCTCCACAATGTGCTCATGTGAGCTTTTGTGATTGCATGATGTCTGTCATCATGCGTTAGTGCATCAAAATTTTGATTCAAACAGCATCTCCTCTGAAACCTAATAGCCAAAGTTAATGAAACTTGGCAGAGATATTTCTTGCTTAAAGCTCTACCAAAATTTTTCAAATAATTCACTTCCATGCAGAACTCTGGTTGCTATGGCAACCAAAAGAAAAATCTTTAAAAATCTTCTTGTCTGAAACCAAAAGACCTAGAGCTTAGATATTTGGCATGGTACATCTAGAAGACCATTACCAAAGTTGTTCAAATTATGTCCCTTGGGTCAAAATTGGCAATGCCCTAGGGGTCACATTTTACTTAGAAATATATTGGAAAAACTTTAGGAATCTTCTTCTCTGAAACCACGAGGCCCAAAGTTCTAAAATTTTGCACAAAGTATTGTCTAGTGACCTCTACAAATATTGTTCAAATTACATCCCTGGGGTCAAAATTGATGCCACACCAGGGTTCACTTGTTTATATAGAGGCATACATAGGGAAAACTTAAAAATCTTCTTTTCTGAAACTACTATGATTTGGGATTGGATATTTGGCATACAGGTTAATGTTGAGCTCCTCTACAAAGATGATTCAAATTTTGCCCCTGGGATCATGAATTGCTCTGCCACGGGGCTACTTGATTTAATAAGGGCTTTTATAGGAAAAAGTTCAAAAAGCTTCTTCTATGAAACCGGAAGGTCTTGTGCTTAGATATTTTGCATGGAGCATCATCAAGAAGTCCACTACCAAGATTGTTCAAATGATGCTCTTTTGGTCAAAACTGACCCCACCCCAGGGGTCACTTGATTTTGAAAAGATTTTTAAAAAAAATCTTCTTCTCAGTAACCACAAGGCCAAGTGTTAAGATATTTGATTTGTTACCTGGCCTAGTAGACCTCTACCAAGTTTGTTCAAGTCTTGGCCCTTGGGTCAAAATTACCCTGCTGCTGGGTAACTAGGGTTAAAAATAGATTTTTGAAATATACATATGTCATAGAGCCTTAGTTTATTGACAGATATCTTAGATATTTGGTATATAGGCATCTTGCATGAATCTCTGCCATTCCCTTGGGTCAAGGTCAAGGTCACTGAGGATGAAAACAGATTTTTTACTTTTCCCTGTAGAGTCTTCATTTATTGATCAATATCTGATGTGTAGGTAACTTGCAAGGACCCCTACCCTTTGGTGGTGTTAGAGATGAGGGCCAAGGTCAAGGTCACTTAGGCTAAAAATAGATTTTTCTGCTTTTTGTCATATAGCCTTTATTTATTGATTGATATTTTAGACCTTTGGTGTATAGATGCCTTGCATGAACCTCTTCCATTGAATTGGGGTTATTGTCAAAGAGGCTAAAAATAGATTTGTCTACTTTACCACATAGAGCCTTCATTTATAGACCAATATCTTTTATATTTGGTATGTAAGTTTCTTGCATGAACTTATACCCTTAGGTGGGGTTTGAGTTCACTGGGTCAAGTTCAAGGTCAACCCAGTTATAATAGATTTTTCTACTTTCTGCTATAGAGCCTTTATTTATTGACTCATATTTTAGATATTTGTTTGTAGGCACCTACAAATCTTCAGTTAGAAAATGTAAAAATGTTAAAAATAACTTCTTTTGAAGGATTTCAATTTATCTTCATCTGGTTTTTGGCTTAAAGGTCAAAGCACCAATTCAGGGGCATTGTCATCTTTCAGTGACAGTTTTTGTTTTTATTTTGATTTTGATCTGGTTACATTTTTCATGCTGTGTGATTTACACTGGTAATTAATAATAATGGTCAGGTGTCTGAGTAGAAATAGGTATGTTCCTGGTCCAGATCCCAACTTATACATTAATGAAATTTTATGTGTAGGTACTGGTAGCTATTATAGAAATAAACCACAGGATTGCATTTGGGTTGTCTGCATTCAAGGTTAAGGTCACCTTGACACATAAAAAACAGAAATACAGTTTCCAGTCAGTAAAATGGAATGTCAAGTTGAAATAAAGTTTAATATGTAAAAGCTTGTAGGGTTTGCATTTGGAGTGTTTGCTTTCATAGTCAATGCCACAGTTACTTAAAAGCTGGGTGATATTAAAGAGTTAGAGTATTGGTTGATAGTTTTTCTGTTGTTTCTTTTACTGTTCTGGATATAGAAAGAGAACAGGCTGCTTTATGTTAATAAAATGTTATATGTGTGTAGCTAAATGTTATATAATATAGAAATAAAACAAGAGTTGTGTTTGAAATGTCTGCAAAGATCAGTAAAACTGAAAACAGAAAAAACAGTTTCTTATCAGTTTCATTTTGGAATAGCAGTTGTTAATCAAGATTTTGTTTTGGATGCCTGAAATCAAGGTTAAGGCCACTCTGGTTGGTCAGTATTTCCTTCGGTTGTTTTTTAACTATTCCCTATGATAGAAAGAAGATTGGTTACCATACAGTAATGAAACTTCATGTGTAGGTACATGTAGCTAGTATAAAATAAAGTATGAAAGTGCATTTGGGGTTTCTATGATCAAGGTCAAAGTCACTGTAACCAGAAACAGAAATACGGTTTAAGATCAAAAACTTTACTATCAATCACTAATAGAGATGGCAACGAGTAACCGGTTAACCGAGTACTCGATCGAACGTCCGAATATCGGTTAACAAAATTGATATTCGATTACTCGGCAAAAATATATAATTTCTATTTTTTGCGATTTAGAAAGGTTGGTGAATCCAATCTGTTCAGAAATTTGGAGATGTACATGTATCTTCATAAATACCTCTTAAATGCAATCAAAACATCCTTGCAGAGGTGCAAAAATGATATCATTAAATTATAATTTAACGAGGCGATCAACAGTTTGACACGCGCATGGGATTGAACACCTGTGTCGCTTACGTCATTCGACCTCTTATAATATTTAATTACCTTTAATTGTGTAAGAGTTTGTAGCCGAAACTTATTTTAAGGTATATGTTTTGAAAACAGCAAATGGCCAGATTGCTATTATGAATGTTACATGTAGATTAAAGGTAGTAATTAGACCTGATTAAGCGTTTGTTTTTCTTTACTCAATAAAGGAGAGTAACTCCCTTTTCTTCTTTACGCATATAAATGCATAAATATCATTAACTTTTTAAATATTGATAAAGTTTTTGTTTAGAATAAGATATTAAAATTTCAAGAGTCAAAGTGCCGCCTGCAAAATCTGATGCTTGGAAATATTTCAAACGCTGTGCTAATAGCAAGACTATTAAATGTACATCATGTAGCTGTGAAATAACGTAGATATATGAACTGTTATACATGTTTTAAACTTGATATTGCATTAATTAAAACGTTATAAAATATAATGTTGATTTAATTTGTTTGATGGTTTATTCTAAGTTACCTCCCTTGCAGTACTATTTATAGTTACACATCTATGAATTTAAATAGAAAGCGAAAGTAACATGCAGACGGTGTAAATATATTGTGATAAAACTTTGAAGATCATTGGAAATCATCGGAGTAACCGAGTACTCGATCGGAAAAATGACCGAGTACTCGAGTATTGATTTTGGTATTCGTTGCCATCCCTAATCACTAAGTTTGAGGTTTCTACATAGTAATAATAATAGAAAGGATATCTTGCATTGGAACCAAGTACAAATTAGTTTAAACATAAACAAATGTTTGTGTCTTTCAGGGACTCAATGTTGCTGTAGTGGGTGTTGCAGCAGTACAGAAAACTGCATTGATGGCAAGTAAAGGTGAAACAGAGAAGGCACAGGAACACATGTAAATGCCTTGTATTTAGCTGAAGCATTTAGATATCAGAAATTAATTTTGAAAGTCTTTCAGTTTTAATAATAAAACTTTTTATTTCAACTTTTTGTAGCACATTATTACTGTAAACTTTGGAAAGAGTACATTTACGTTTGATTTACCTTTGAGAATTTGATCTTGGAAAAATCCTTAAAACCTAGTTTAATAAGAGATTATACATGGTTATCATTTTTCGACAATGACTTTTTAAACATCCCATATGTGAAACCCTGTAATACCTTCCATCACATTAGAAAATATTTAGTATTGATTTATAAATCTTGTAGTCGCACTGTGCAGAATATGTTCAAACGAAGTGCCAAGGATTCGACTCAGTTAGAAGAATGTCTTGCCTTCAAAAATGAATCTGAAGGGCTTAGAACAGAATTGAAGAAAGCAATGGTCCATGACGTAAGTACAAACATTTTTGTTCTGTTCCTGTAATTATATTACAGTTTGCTGCATTGAAGAGGTCAGTTAGAAACAGATGTACACATTTCTTAATCAGCAAAGAGAATGTTCATAGATGAAGTTTTTGTTCTTTGAAAGGTTTCCAATAGCATTTTAAAGCTTTGTTCGTATTTGGTACAGGTTCGACATACATTGAAACATGTGCTTTGCAGCTTAGTCTTATAATGCTGCTGTGTCTATTGAATTACAACTTACCGATTGTCTGTTAGTCTTGTAACTAAATGCAATAACACATTTTCTGACTTTTCAACTCACAACTGGGCTCGAGGTTTACAGCAGTGTTTTGCTTGCTATATCTGTTCTTACATGAAAAGTGCTAGCTTTACAACAGTGTATTGCTTACTGTGTCTCTTATTTAATGAAAAGCACTAGGTTTACAACAGTGTTTTGCCTACTATGTATGTTCTTTTATAGTGTTAGGTTTACAGCAGTGTATTGCCAAGGATGTCAATGCATTCAGTTTTTAGCTCATTTGATCAGTCTTTGTCCGTCCTCTCCATTGTCTATTTTTCATTCAAACAGCATCTCCTTTGAAACCACTGGGCCAAATTTAATGAAACTTGCCTGGGATGTTCCTTTATAAAGCTCTACCAAGATTGTTCAAATGGTTCTGGTCCATTGCATTTCTGGGTCACTTAGTTTTTGTGGGGTTAGTAGGTCGAAGGTCAAGGTCACAGGGACCTGTAGAGTGAAAAGTATTTCTGCTGAGTAACTGTAGTACCATTACACCCAGAGCCTTCAAACTTAAAAGCATAATTGTATTAGAAGAACCCTGTTGTTTTCAGGGTGCATAGGTCAAAGGTCAATTTCAGAAGGACCCTAGAGTGAAAACTGCTTCTGCTTAGTAACAGGAATACCATTTTACCCAGAGCCTTCAAACTTCAAAGGATGATTGCTCTAACTCAGTAAAAGAACCCTATCATTTTTGGGGTCAGTAGGTCAAAAGTGTAGGTTGCAGGGACTTGTAGAGTGAAAACTATTTCTGCTCAGTAACTGGAGTACCATTACACCCAGAACCTTTAAACTTCATAAGGTAATTATAGTAGAAGAACCCTGTTGTTTTTGGGGTCCATAGGTCGAAGGTCTAGTTCACAGGGACTGGTAAAACTATTTCTGCTAAAAATTTGGGTACCATTACACCCAGATTCTTCAAACTTACTGCAACTCAAACTTGCGAACAACGATCACCCATAACAAGCAGTAACGATACTTGTAACTTGAGCAATGAGACTCAGGTGAGCGATTTAGGGCCATCATATCCCTCTTGTTCAATATTAGTGCTATTTTCGCCAAAACTCTTTGGCTGATTTCAGCCAAACTTCTCAGAAATGATCAGGTTGAAGTTTAGTTAAGCTTTTCTTTAGCATTTCATTGTTTAATGATTTTTATCTGAGTTATTGCCCTTTATGCTTCAAATTTCATCTGCTATACCCTTAGGTCGATTTAAGGTAAACTTTAAAGAATTGATTTAGTACAAAGTCTTAATTGTGCATAACTTCAACATTCCTGGTTCATTAATTTTAAGCAGAGTTGTTGCCCATCAATTTTCAGTGTTTGTAATATTTGACCTATACCCTTTGGCTTATTTCAGCCAGACCTAACAGAAAAAATCAGTATGAAGTCTGCTTTTCATCAGCAGTTCTTTGTTTGTTGATTTTCAGCTGAGTTATTGCCCTTTATTTGTTCATTTCTTTTATTACCCTTCATTTTTTATTTAAGGCATACATAGCACTGACCAGTGTCAAGCTTACTGGTTTATAACCTCAGTACGTTCCATTTCATTGAATTTAAACGTAGTTGTTGCCCTTAATGCATTCAATGTTTGCACTATTTCTCCTGTACAATCAGGCTGATTTCAGACAGACTTCACAGAAATCATCTGTGCCAAATTTAATTTTGCAACAATTAAAGTCCCAGTATCATATTGATTTTATTGATATAGAAAAATAAATGTACTGATAGGATAAGGATCAAACAATGTTCTGTTCACTCTAAAACAATGATGACATATGTCTTTCTTTGGAATTCAGTTCTGTAAAAGTCTTCTTTTTTTATTTTTTGCAATATCTTTGAAAAAATCACTGTACTATATTTCTAACATGTTCATTAATTTAAAAAGTGAAGTAATGATTTTGGTACAAATAAAGATGATTTCTGCTGTTAAGGCATCTTTCTTGGTAAAATAAGAACTACCAGTACTTGTAATTATGATCCTGGGACTTTGACAACATGTAAAGGGACTGAGTGAACCTTTTTCTGTAGTGGTATTCTTTGCTTTGTGAATTTAACAGGAAGTGCATCACAGGTCAGATGAAAGGAGTAAAGTTTTTGCCACAAACATGCGAATGACCAGTAACAATTACCATGGATCTTCAGGGATGGAAAAATTGAAATTGTTGAAAGCTCGCAAGACTGATGATGCACGGCTTGTGCAACAATATCATCAGTATAAGAGCTAAACATCTTACTGTAGGATACTTTATTAAATCTGTGATTGTGGGAGGCATTTTTATGCCTTGTTAAACAGTCCTAAAATATTCTTATATATAAATATATATTATTTTGTAATGTTTCATGTATGCAGTACAAAAAGGCTGTTTTGTAATTGTCTAATTTTTTTTTTTAACTCTCATGGCATCAGGTTGGGCCAAGTTTTTTTTCATATTAATTTTGATAATTTTCAGTTTAAATCAAATTAAATTTTAATGTTATTTCTTTTTTATATGCCGGAAGGGGGCATATTATGTTATGATCCAGGGCGTCCGTCCGTTAGCAATTTGGTTTCTGGGGAATAACTTGAGTACTTTTCCACCTATAGTCTTTTACCTTCAAGCGATTATTGCCCACATTGAGTGGATGACCCCAATTGATTTAGGAGTCAGTAGCTCAAAGGTCAAGGTCACATATTCCTTACATTGAAAACCATTTCTGCCATGTAACTCGACAATCATTTGTTATAGAGACTTCAAACATTATATCATGATTGCACACATTGATTGGATGACCCAAAGGTCAAGGTCACAGTGACCGAAATGTTTAGAATCCTTTACACTCTGTAACTCGACAACCATTTGTCTTAGAGACTTCAAAATTCATGTAATGGTTGCTCACATTGAGTGAATGACCCCAATTGATTTTGGGGTCAGTAGGTAAAAGGTCAGTGTCACAGTGACCTTAACATTGAAAACGATTTCTGCCATGTAACTTGACAATCGTTTGTTAAAGAGACTTCAAACTTTATGTCATGATTGCACACATTGAGTGGATGACCCATAAACATGTTGGGATCAGTATGTCAAAAGTCAGGGTCACAGAGACCTAAATGTTTAGAATCATTTACACTCTGTAACTCGAAAACAATTTTTTCATAGAGACTTCAGAATTCATACAATAGTTGCACACATTGAGTGAATGACCCCTATTGATTTTGGGGTCAGTATGTCAAAGGTCAAGGTTACAGTGACCTAAATGTTTAGAATCATTTACACTCTGTAACTCGACAACCATTTGTTTTAGAGACTTCAAAATTCATATAATGGTTCCACACATTGAGTGAATGACCACCGTTAATTTTGGGGTCAGTAGGTCAAGGTCAAATAGACCTTAACATTGAAAACCATTTCTTCCATGTAACTTGACAGTCATTTGATCTAGAGACTTCAAACTTTATATCATGATTGCACACATTGAGTGATGACCCATATACATTTTGAGGTCAGTATGTCAAAGGTCAGGGTCACAGTGACCTAAATGTTTAGAATCATTTACACTCTGTTACTTGACAACCATTTGTCTTAGAGACTTCAAAATTCATGTAATGTTTGCACACATTGAGTGAATGACCCCTATTGATTTTGGGGTCAGTAGGTCAAAGGTCAAGGTCACAGTGATCATAGTATTGAAAACTGTTTCCATCTTGTAACTTGACAATCATTTGTTATAGAGACTTCAAACTTTATATCACGATTGCACACATTGAGTGGATGACCCCTATACATTTTGAGATCAGTATGTCAAAGGTCAGGGTTACAGAGGCCTAAATGTTTAGAATCATTTACACTCTGTAACCTGACAACCATTTGTCATAGAGACTTCTTCAAAGTACATATAATGGTTGCACATATTGAGTGAATGACCCCTATTAATTTTGGGGTCAGTAGGTCAAAGGTCAAAATTTAAAGCAAATCATTTACGTTTAAAGCCTAAGGTTTCCTCCCTTATATTACAAATGCATCATAATTAGAAAAAACACCTTTCGGGCATATAATGCTCCGCCCAGCGGTGCTCTTGTTAATTATGGACTAACATTTTGATTAAAAGAAAAACATTTTGTAAAAATAGAATTAAATAAAAAGCATTTTTGATTGATTTTTAGGAAAAAAATATTCCACTATAATGACATATTTTTTTTGTTACAATTATTGTGTAATTACAAAAATTACATTTTCTTTTTTTTGTGGTTATTAAGAAACAATTTTGCAGAGAAACAAAATGTTATATTAAAAAACAAAGTGTCTATGGATCAGATCATTGTTACTTTCCGGCTTCTTCTTACATTATTAGGCATTAGTACAAAACTGTGATATCTAAATAAAAGGTACAAATTATTTAAAAACTATGATTTTTTTTCTGTGCATTTGCTTGAATGACTCAGCCAAAAATCTCTTGGCTTCAAATAAGTTATGTCTCTTTTCAACTTGATAATTAAAATGAGTTTTAAATGGTCCTGCAAAATTTTAAAATAAACATGCCTCTGTCAAACAAGCCTTTGAAGTTATTGGTAAGTGGGTTTAGAAACTTCTGACCAGTACTTTTGAAATAGTCTTTACTAAATTGAATTGCTTAACTTTCTCAGATTGATGGTGTTTCCTTCTTATTCTGTGCAAGGGTAACATGTACAATTTCTGTGCAAGATTCCTTTTTAAAGGGACATACGTTAACATGAACTCGGAATATACTGTAGTATGTATTATATCAGATTGCTTTTCTATAAAATGAAAGAGTAATTGTTAAATAGGAGTGAAGAAGAACTTCTGTTCAAAATTGTTCATTTTAAGGTACGTCTCTTTTAAGCTGTGATAAATTTTATTGCTTGGCACAATTTTGCATGCTTTTCATAATCTGTATAATATGCTTGAATTCTGTCTTTAATGAAAAACAGGATGTAAAAGCAAGGTCAGACAAACGAGCAGCAGTTTACAGTTTAAATATGACAGTGCCCAGTGACAGATTGTATGGTGCTTCATCAGTGTCGAAACAGAAAAAGACAAGCTTGAGAAATAGCGTTGGTGGTAGCATGAGGGAGCAGTACTATGGCTATCAGTGTTAATGTTAAAACATTCCTGGAAAATAAAACATTGTTATGTGATATATTGTTATATTGTTTCGGTAATTACTTTATTTCTTACAAGTGTTAAGGTTTGTTGTTTATTCTCTTATTTTATCAGTTCTTTGTAATATGTTTGATTATTTTCATCATTTCATTCATGTACAAATGTTTGAAGAGGTTTATTGATCAACTGAGCACTCTTTTAACACAAAGACCAATGACGCTATATATTTAGCAATGGAGCCATGGCTAGGATATAGCTTAAAAGTTTTCTTTTGTTTGAATCATGAGAACATTATATATTTTCATATAGCTGTTTAATTATCTTCAATTGCTTTTGACCAGATATACCAAAACAAGAGGCTATGTTAGTAGTGCATTGTTTATGTAAAAAGTGTCCCCGATTTTGACCAGATATACCAAAAGAAGAGGCTATGTAGTGCATTGTTTATGTAAAATGTGTCCCTGATTTTGACCAGATATACCAATAGAAGAGGCTATGTAGTGCATTGTTTATGTAAAAAGTGTCCCTGATTTTGACCAGATATACCAAAAGAAGAGGCTATGTAGTGCATTGTTTATGTAAAATGTGTCCCTGATTTTGACCAGATATACCAAAAGAAGAGGCTATGTACTTGCATTGTTTATGTAAAAAGTGTCCCTGATTTTGACCAGATATACCAAAAGAAGAGGCTATGTACTTGCATTGTTTATGTAAAAAGTGTCCCTGATTTTGACCAGATATACCAAAAGAAGAGGCTATGTACTTGCATTGTTTATGTAAAAAGTGTCCCTGATTTTGAACAGATATACCAAAAGAAGAGGCTATGTAGTGCATTGTTTATGTAAAAAGTGTCCCTGATTTTGAACAGATATACCAAAACAAGAGGCTATGTACTTGCATTGTTTATGTAAAAAGTGTCCCTGATTTTGATCAGTTTTATTTAAAAGTGTTTTCAGATGTGTTGAACTTGTGGAGTAGTACATGTATTATGATATAAAGTTACTCTCTGTCAGATTCTTTGAGATGCATGAAGTTTTTCTATGCTTTATCTATACAGTGTATCATTTCCACTTTGCCGTCTTGAATTGTACAGCAAAACCTTTATAGCTTACTGTATTATCCAGATTTAGTGTATAACGAAATTGAAAGACAAAAATCTTCAGGTTTTGTAAGGGAACTTCTGTGCTGTAAATAATGACATAGGAATGTTCTGCTTTTCTCAATGCATGTTGCTGTAAGCAAGGTAAAAGCTAGATGTATGTCTTCTCGTTTGTGTGAAGATATTTGTTGCATGTAAATTACCAGCAAACACAAAAATTAAAATATTTTACTAGTTTTAGGCAAGACAGATATTGATAAAAAGATTCTTTTTTCCTTAGCAACTTAGTTATTTCTTCAGGATTTCCATCATAGATCTGACAGACGTACTGATATATATACAAATGCAGCGTGGGTACCAAGTGGCGGTTATTTTGGAGCCACAAATGATATGAAGCAAAAGGTAATGAGGTCAAGAGAATGTAAGATGAGTTGTATGAAAAATATTATGATTACCAGTTCTAAACATACTTTGAAGAGCCTTGGATACAGTATCTAGTTAAGTTACTGGAACAGAGGTTTTATTTTTGTTTGAATAAATTGTGTGAATGGTTGAAAGAAGTTTGTGTCTTCAAAACTTTTCTTAGCTGAAGATGATTACATTTTTTTTCTACTATCACACAAGTCAGTTAGACCTGTCCAGCATCCCTAAAATTCCTAAAAATCACTTTTTTCTGTAATGCTAAAATTTCTTAAAAACTGAAAAATACAATGGGAACTCCTTAAAAAGCTTTCCAAAGGGAGAGCATATTGTTATCTTGTCTGTCTGTTTGTCCGGTTTGTCCAGAGTATAACTTAAAATCGATGAAGGGATTTACCTTATACAATGTTGAGGACATAGAGAGTAAATGCAGTGCAGAGGAACCATAACTCATCTCCCCTAAATACATTTTGCTTGTTGGGAGCATAACTCTAAAAGACATTTAGTTGATATTGGCCACATTGATTTTTTTTGGGGTGGGGGAGGGGGGGTTGGTGGGAATGGGGGTGGTAGCAGAAAGTGCAGTGTTCAAGAACTATAACTCTAGTTGCTCCTATTTTTAAGTTATTTCCCTTTATAATATTTGTGCTTCTCTGGAGCATGACTATTACGTAAATGATAAAAAGGGATTTCATTGATATTGAAGATATTGATAGAGAGCATATGCATGAAGTGTGCAGTGTTGAATAATTGTATCTCTTTGCCTTTTCTCCATTTTTTACATATCTCCCCCTCGTGCCTGCCTAGTTTAGTCAGTATTGACTTCTGGCAGTAATTAGTTGAAGTTGAAATTGATTATATTTTTAATGCTTGTCTGGAGCATAATACCAAAGTATTCAAGGGATTTAGTTGATGTTACACATGACATTAGAAGGCGAATAGAGGAAGTGCAGTATCAAAGAACTGTAACTATACCTTTCTCAATTTTTAATTACCTCTGTACTATCACTGTACCTTTATTTTTTTATTACACTTATTCAGATAATTGCTTAAAACCTGTTCAAGGTATATGCTTGATATTAAAAAAGAAACAGTGATTGAAAGTACAGTGTTCAAGAATCGTAACGCTGCATGGCCATGTTTATTCATTATCTCTTATTATTATATTTTATAATGCTTGTCCAGCCCAAAACTGAAGGGATTTAGAGGGCAAATAGAGGAAGTAGAGGAATAGAGAAAGAACAGTAACTACCTTGCCTAAGTTTTTTAAGGTTAATTATCTCCCATTATTATATTTTATAACACTTGGCCAGAGCAAAAATATTAACTTTCAAGAAATTGTGTTAATTTCACAAATAATGATAAAGGGTATACAAAGAAAATGCATTATCCTGTAACTGTAAGAACACCTGGTCCTATTATCTCCCTTTTTTATTTCTTAAAATGCATCTCCAGAGCTTCAAACACAGTTCAAGTTAAGCTAGATGAAACTGTTTTTGAGAGCATACATTTAGAGATAGTAACTGTTGATTTGCTGAAAGGAACAGAAGTTTCACCCATTTTGAATTAGTGTATGGTGTGTATATACTATACACAATAAATCTCCAGGACTGAGATGACAACACAACAAAGACATGAATAACCATTCCTTAACATGATACTATGTCACTGGTTTCATTTTAGACATTAGAAATGATAAAAGTTTAAGGTATAAACATGACATCTTATCAAGCTTAAATAATGAAGCCAAATTCTATGTATGATTTTGATATGTTTATTTACAGATCCCTTTAAATTTTCATTTAAATTTCTTGTTAAACTTTTGTTTGTTTAATTTTTTCTGTAACATACAAGTTGCGTTTACGATAAATAGTCCTTTATTTAACAATGATTTACTTCTGTTTCCTGTCCATTTTCATACTATACCATTACATTTTAATTAACTATCTGAGTTATCATACAATTGTTTGTTTTTATTTTCCTTACTTGTGTTGCTGTATAATACTTTTATTGTATGAGATTTTTTAATGTAACTATTGTGCCATTATTATTTGTTTGAAATTGTTTTAGTTATTGAGTTGTTGTCTGTTTAACCATTTTTTATTAAGTATTGTAGCTAATATTATGCTTCATATATTGAAGGGTTTTTCGTTAGCATATTTCATCTGGTAGATCCGTTATAATTTCTTTGCTTTTTCACAATTATAACATTGAATTATTTGATATATACATTACACCATCTTCATGGCATTTTGGTTAAAGCATGGTCATATGAAGTGGAAGTTTTTAAGTTTGAGTCCAGTTAAAGGCTGGTTCTGATAAACAAATTTGAGAGGTGTCAGTAAGTTAAAGAATGCCTAATGATTGATTGTCTGCCTTGCAAATAGGAAAAGAAGGGAAAGTAAATGTGTTTCATGATAAGAGGTGTAGCTTGTGAGCCCTGGAGGTTGGCCTTTTAAGTAGGAGTATTTACACATTAAAATTAACTGTCACTTTAATTATTCTTTTTGCATATTACCGACATTATAACCGTTTCAATGTGCAGCTTTATAATTTTTTTTCCATGTCAGAAATTTCCTCTATTTTAGTTTCTGTTGTTCTTTTATCCGTGTGCTTTTGATTTCACAATTTGTAAATTAATCACACATGTGAAACCTTTAATTATTACTTTAACAAAATGTTGATGTCAGTTTGATGGTAAAAAGATTTCTGAAAAGGATAATGAAACAGTTGCCTGATTTTGACAGTGCTTTAATTCTGTTTGATGATAGAAATGATGAAGAAATGGGTTTTTGTGTTGAAATTTCAAGTTTGGTTTCTGTTACATTGTTAACATACATTTGCATTTTGTTATTAAAGAGTTCTGACTTAAGTTTCCTTTTCTGTCTAGCTCCTGTTTTTTTTCTTAAGAAAATACATGTATATTGTATTTATTGTTTCACTGATTTATTAAAGTTTACATCATTTGTTTGGATTTGTTTGAAATTATTGTGACCTAGGACTTCATTGTCTTATCACTGTAATGAACAAGGCCTGTTATGTACCGGTATATCCATCATGACATAGTGAACATGGCTTTTTATTAGCTCACCAGAGCAGATGCTCAGTGTGAGCTGTTCGGATCACCCCCGAGTCCTTCATTCATCCCTCGTCAACATTTTACTTCAAATGACATCTGCTCTAAAACCACAAGGTGATTTTTAACCAAACAACAGAAATATTCCTTATATTGCCCTTTTTAATCCCCTGCCATGTAGCAGGGATAAGATTATAGGAGATTCCTCCTTCTGTCCATCCATAACATTTTTGTGTCTGCTCCGTAACTTTTAAACTCATGGAAAGTTTTTAGAAGCGAAAGCTTCTAAAGCTACTGTTCTGCTTGCGCTTCGGGGAATAATTGCATATGGCAGAACGTAAAAATGGGGATGACCTATTAAAGATATAAGAAAGATTTTTTCCTCTTTTCCAGCAATTTAATTATATTATACTATGTATAAGGCAGAATGATCAAACAAACATCCATACAATATACATAATTATATAGTAATAGAACAAATTTGAATAATTACTAACTTTGAAACTGAAACAGATTGGTTATATCTATATTCTAACATTGTTATTAAAGTTACACAAATTAATATCATTCTTTCAAATTCAGTGAGTCACAAAATAAATGAAACTAATAAATAGAATTTATCAGATTCAAAGCTACTCTTTTGCTTAGATATTATGTTTAATGAAAAATAATTATAGTTTTTCATGAATATGATTAAACATAATTTCAAATACAACTTATTTACCAAAATAAAACAATTCTAGTTTTTCATGAATATGATTAAAAATAATTTCAAAGACTTCTTATTTACCAAAATAAAACAATAAAAATATTACTGTAACAATAATGAAAAATATCAAAATGAACATAGAAAACATCACTTACCTATTAAAGATATAAGAAAGATTTTTTCCTCTTTTCCAGCAATTTAATTATATTATACTATGTATAAGGCAGAATGATACTGCCTGCTGGAAAAGGGATCTTTTTAAGGGGTTATCTCACTGTCCATTGGTTGTCCTTAGTTGACCAATTGTTTAACTGTATTTCTAGAGAGGCAGGACTAAAAAGTGATGGCTTGGGACTAGAACACCTGTGAAATTCTTTACATAATTCCTATCAAAATTGGATTACTTAATTGTTAAAGTTTTTAAAAAAATTAGACTTAAGAGAAGTTAAGAAACCAAACATCTTATACTTCTTTGTTTGTTATCAACACCTAGCCTGCATGTTAACTACATGTCACAGGCTTGAGACAGTGTAATTGGGAAATATCACTGACTTAATCATCTTCACAATAAAATGAAAAGAAATAAAGAAGATTAACTCAAAATACTAGTTTTAACAAGAATTAGAAGAGAAGATTAAGTCAAAATACTGGTGTGGACAAGAATTAGAAGAGAAAAAACTGCCCAAAATTGAACAAAAAATAGATTTGAAATGTGTTTCAAATTTAAACCAAATTAGTTCATCAATCAAGTCCAAAAATAGATAATAATAAAATAAATAAGGAATAATAAAATTAATAAAAATGTATAGCATAACACTACACAGCAGATTTTTTAGTTACAATCACATGGCCGCCTCTTATTCATACATTCGCGTTGAAAAATAGTACCACAAGTTGTATGAGTTTTCATTGTAGTTTCGACAAAAGTTCTTTGATATTGCAGAATTCTGTTGATTTTGAAAGCATGAGGTATAATTTCAATATTTTGGCAAATCAAACTTTAAAAATAACAAGTTAGTAATTTAGTATTCATCCACAAAAAATTCATTCATAAGCGATACGCAGCAGTGCGTCAATCAGGTAGGGAGCGGATGTGGTCCAGTGGTAACGCGCTGGACTGGTATACCAGGGGTCCCGAGTTCGATCCCCCGCTCCTCCACTAACATTACTAAAAGTCTTTCGGATGAGACTTTAAACCGAGGTCCCATGTATCAGTGCTATACACTGAGCATGTAAAAGAACCAGGAGTGTCTCTGGAATGGGATGCTTTCTGTATCTTGCACTACCCCCACCACATAAAATAACTAATCTCTCCAGGGGGCGTCGGTCATATGGGCAACCGGTACCGACGATAAATAAGCTTAAATAGATAGATAGAGCGTCAATCAGTAACTCTCAGAGTAATGATAACCCGCCTATTCGTCTGCCGGACCAATCAGAACGTTCGGAGTCAGTGATTTTCCAATAATAACTACATCTTGTTTCAGAGTGTATGCTACCGTCCCAGTTAATCCCCTAATTAGAGATTGATTGCTGTGTAAACACTAACGGATTGTTCACACGTGGTGGCGTTTTAAGGGGAATAGACAAAAGATTAAACAACTTCCACATTAGTGTATATCAAACTGATAAAAAACGGGTCGATTCCGGTGTAAATCCGTATGTGATTTTTTTTCAAAAATCGCCGATTTTCTTTGTTGTAAAAAATTGCCACGAAAAGAAACTTTAAATATTTACTGTAAATATATTTTTTTTCTGATGTATATGAATGAATAATATAATTTATTTATTTTTATTATTAAGATTCAGTTATTTATGAAATACAGGTCGATTCCGGTGTATTTCAATCCGCGTGCGATTTTTTTTACGAAAAATGCCGCTTTTCTTTCCGTTGTAAAAATTTACCACGCTCGGAAACTTCAAATTATTTTGGTTAATATATTTTTTCTGATGTATAGGGATGAATCATAAGTTTTTTATGAATTAAATTCAATATATTTATGAAATACAGCTCTATTCCAGTGTATATCAGTATGCAAAAGATTTCCGCAACATGTCAATTTTCAGTCACGTATAAAAACGTTCCACTCTAACATAATATTCCGTCGGTAAATTTATTAATTCTGATGTATAGTGATGATTAATATCATTTGTATTACTTAAAATCAGGTTATTTATAAAATACAACACGATTCCGGTGTATATCCGTCAGGCTTGTGCCCAGTACTAGAGTATAGTACTTAAGTACCAGTACCAGTATTAGGTTTTGACTCAGTACTGCAGTACAAGTACAAATTTTAGGAAAGTTATGCAGTACCAGTACCACTTTTTGTGGCAGTAATGCATTACCAGTACCAGTAGTCGCTAAATTTTGACTGAGTAATGCAGTATTAGTAGCAGTACTTGCCAAAAGTACTTAAGTAGTACTGCAGTACCAGTACTACTGGCACAAGCCTGCACATACGTGTGACAATCTTTTAATATAGAGATTATATGATTATAGTTGAGATGGCATTTGCAAAATATTCAAGTGAAATATTATTTGACAAATATTTCAGGCAATATGTATGGACAGTATAGTAGATTAATGTGTGTATAGTATAGTATAGTGATAAATTTCCCACGCTGCGAGTAGCAAAATACAATGTTTCAGAAAGCTACTACAACATAATTTTCCTTTTATTATATACCTATAAATTTTAGAAAACAAAAAAGACAAAATGATTCAATTAACTGAACTTTTATGTCACAAACAAAAATATCATTGAAAAATAAAATCATGAATGGCAGATGAATACATCAGCTTTTATGACCTACTGTATATACATGTAAACAGTTACTGACGACGTAGTTAAAATCACGATGATTGTCTATTAAGTAGGGCGTTATTTGTGTGTATTCATAAGATTTTGATAGAAGGGTAAAATTTGTGTTTTTTTATGTTAAAAAATTGTAATAGAATTCAATAAAACTCGTTAAATTATGTTTGTTTATATTTTTTGACGGGGGGGGATTTCGTTACTAAAAATAGAAACAGATTCCCCGCAAGATGCCTGTAGTATTTGTTCCCGCTTCCAAATACTACGTCAGGGAACCAACCAAGAAAAATAGTCCGGTACCGTATTTTGACATTAACATAATACGGATTTTTCTATCCGTCGAAGCGTATTCGCGCTTCTAGATTTGCGTGTATTTAAGAAAGAAAATTTATAGGTATATAATAAAATGTTTTACATTTGGTATATTTACAAAGTCTTTCAGTTTTAACTATCATTAATTCTCATGAAGATACTGGTACTGCATAACTTTCCTAAAATTTGTACTTGCACTGCAGTACTGAGTCAAAACCTATTACTGGTACTGGTAATGCATAAACTTGCAAATACTGGTACTGGTCACAGGCGTTCGGCACATTTGTCTTGCCAATAATGGCCGACTTGTCATAAAATAATCTCCCCTTGATCATCAAGAACAAAATAACTATCAAGCACCCGTTTACTATATGATATATATACAAGGTATATAACTCCCGTAGCGTATTTTCCCGACCCGGTCAAAATTTTGCTCTCGCATTTTTTTCAAATTAGACATATTTTCATATCTATACGTGCAAACATAGCACAATAGATATATCCTCCAGAAACAGTTGAAAATATTGAGCCATCTATCTACATTTTCGATAAATGAAACTTCAAACTTGAAAAATTAACTTAAAATTGCGAGATCAACATGTTTTGTGCCAAAGAAACTTCCAAATCCATCACGAGTAAACATACATTTAACGGCACGTCATCAAGAAAAAATTCTACAAGCAGGTAAGCTATCTTAAATCTTATCTTTTTACGAAGTTATTCCTTAAAATTTATCTTCCAACTGGTCATAATTTCATTTCGTTCGCAACAACATCTTTTTCTACGCTAGCCGTCCATACTGTCAAATCGATAACGAGGCTGCAGGAAGCTATATGCATTGGCACAAAACATGTCGACCTCGCAATTTTAAGGTAATTTTTCAAGTTTGACGATTCATTTATCGAAAATGAAAATAGATGGCTCAATATTTTTAACTGTTTCTGGAAGATATATCTATTGTGCTATGTTTGCACGTATAGATATGGAAATATGTCTAATTTGAAAAAAAATGCGAGAGCAAAATTTTGACCGGGTCGGGGAAATACGCTGCGGGAGTTATATACCTTGTATATATATTATACAGTAAACGAGTGCTGGATAGTTATTTTGTTCTTGATGATCAAAGGGAGATTATATAATGATAATTTGACCATTATTCACAAGACAAATGTGCCGAACGCCTGTGGTACTGGTACTTAAGTACTATACTCTTGTACTGGGCACAAGCATGTTATGTGACATTTTTGGATTATCTCTATTACTTTTATGTTGAAATTATGCTTTTCTAGAGACGCAATTGAAAAAATTGATATGATTCTAATCACATGGGTGCAGTGACAAAGGACAATCTTCGCACATTTTAACTTTCGCTTCTGACAGTACTCTCTGTGCTTTGATTAAAACAACTTGTCACAAATGCTCACCATTATGAGACCATGTGCAGAGCACAAAAGCAGGTCGGTACCCCCAAGGTGAAGGTCACACTTATAGGTCATATATAATAAAAGTCCACATTTCGTGTATGCTCCACAACTTTTAAACTGCTTGAAAGTTTTTATAATAACTTGGCACAAATGATCGAGACAATGTACGTGCACAGACCAACAACCAGGTTGCTACACCAAGGTCAAGGTCACATGTAGAGGTCAAATATATTAAAGCCCTCATTTTGTTTCTTCTCAATAACTTAATGACTATTGAAAAGGTTTTAAAATTACTGCGCACATATGAGCCACCATGATTCAACTACTTGGAAGTATTGAAAATAACATGGCACAAATGATCACCACTATGAGAGTGCAACATCCAAGTAGCTCCTTCTAAAGTCAAGGTCCCAGTTAGAGATCAAAGGTCTGAAATTTCGTATTCATGATTCCATCATTTACAAATGTAAGGTCCAAATGTAGCTGCCCATTTTCTGTAGAAATCATTATCCTATGTCATATTGGGAAGTCTAACCTTCTCTCTTCACACTAGTTGTCCATTCCAATGATCTGCTGCAGCAGGAATATAGCGTCCTTCAGACTGCCTTGTTTTAAATTGCTCAAACTGTTCCGCTCTTTTGCACAAAAAGGCTGCAAAAGCTAACAAGCGGGCCATGATGACCCTGGATCGCTAACCTGAGTACTTTGGCTTAGGGTCTACTGTTAAGCAAACATCAGATGCAACATAACATGTTCTAATTGAAGATTTTCAAATATCTCATATGTTATACAAATAAAAATCATGGGGCAGAAGCAATTTTGAGATAGCAGATTGTGAAGAGATGTCATTTGCAGGAAAATATTGATGAAAATCTATTTTTAGCTCTGGTGGCATTTTATTCAATGGAGCAGAACCATTTTAGCAATTTTAATAAAACATTTTTGTGGAATTTGGTGGAAAATCACCTTGCCGTTTAGATGGAGATGTTGTTTGAATTTTTTTCTTATTTTAGCTTTTGTAGCCCTTATGTGCAATGAAGTGGAATAGTGTAAGCAATTTTAGAAAAAGGCAGTTTCAGGAAAATTTCTTTAAAGTTTAAAAGAAAATGGCTGAGCAGTTTGAGAGATTTCATTTGAAATTAAATATTGATGAAAATCTATTTTTAGCTTTGGCAGTCATTTTGTTCAGTGAAGTGGAACCTTTAAAGCAATTAAAGGGCTTTGACAGGAACATTTCCCTGAAATTTTGTGGAAAATCACATTGCTGTTTAGAAAGAGATGTTGTTTGAATTTGTTTCTATTTTTAGCTTTTGCAGCTCTTATGTGCAATAGAGCATAACTGTTGGAGCAGTTTTAGAAAAGGGCAATATAAGGATCATTTCTTCATGTTTGGTTTAAAATGTATAAGTAGTTTTGGAGGAGATGTCATTTGAAGCCAAATATTGACCGAAGCCTATTTTTAGCTGAGGCGGCCATTTTGTTCAATGGAGCAGAACTGTTCTAGCAGTTTTGATAGAGGGCTATGCAAGGAACACTACTGTGAAATTTGATGTAAAATTACCTTGCTGTTAAGGAGATGCTGTTTGAATTATTTTCAAATTTTAAACTTTTGCAACCCTTATGTGCAATGCAGTGGAACAGTTAGAGCAATTTTTGAAAAGGGCAATATAAGGAACATTTCTGTCAAATTTGGTTTAAAATGGGCAAGTGGTTTTGGAGGAGATGTCATTTGAAGCCAAATATTGATGATATGCTTCAAATGACCTCTCCTCACAAGCTACTTTTTCAAAATTGCCTCTGCTCCATGGGTTTTATTTGTATAAATTACAAGATCTTTGAAAATATTCGGTTACAAAATGTAATATTGCTTTTGACATTTGCAAAATAGCAGACCCACAGCCAAAGTACTCAGGTGAGTGATCCAGGGCCATTACGGCCTCGTTTCCTTTCTGATATAGTAAACAAGGCCTTTATGTCCACAAACTTGCACAGTGAACAAGGCCTTTTATGTCCTTAACCAGAGTGAATAAGGCCAATTAAATACCTGTTGTATTATCAAAAGTGAGAAGCGTTATTTTAACCAAATTAAGAGACACCCTGAATTGGCAGTATTACTTGTACATCAAACCTTGGTTTAAATATTGCATACAAAAAAAATATCTTCAGAAGTGTGAACTGAGGAGAGGATGGATATGACACTTGGGTAAACTGTACATAAACCGATTCATTTGGAAAAGCCTGTAGAAATTAAAGATTTTTTTTAAAATGCTCATCCTTACCAAAAATTCATATTTCAGCAACCTGTATTCGAATGAAAGCTGAAGAGAACAAAGACAATGAAGGCATTTTCACTCTTTACCATGCTTTTATTACTTACAGTCATAATGTACACTTTTTGGATATCAAATTATCACAGAATATAGGCAGTAACTAATACATTTACAATTCCATTCATAACTGAAAGACAATATATTTGTAATGATTTCACCAGCTGTAAGTAAGAAATATGAACGGCCCGTAGTTCATGAAATTCAGTAGTAGTATTTTCAAGTTCATTTTAGTACAAGTATAAAAGACAGTGATAATGCATGGTTTAAGTGAATTAGTGATTTCTGACAGGTTCTGGCCACAAGTGAACCAAAAATACCATCCTAGCTCTGCACCTGCCCCCTTTGGTGCAATCTGCTCTTTGGGTAGTGTTACGAGTGTGTGAGAGGACAAGTTAAAATACATGTGATACACATTTTGATTTAGGCAAACTCCTGGAGATATTACCAGAAACATATTTAGCACAATATTTCCTTACATTGCCTCTTTAAATTTGATATTTGGGAAATCTTAAAGATAAAAGCATGTAATGTGGTCTTAAATTGAGTACCGTCTGTCTTGTACCGACCTGCTCATATCAACCGTATCAGAAAGAAGTCTGCTTATATAAGTGAAAATTTAATGTAAGATAAGGCTTGTTATGGTGGTTTTGTTCAGTCATACTCTCTTATGTTACCATCTGTTATGTTGTGATGTAAAGTCTTATCTTATGCTGTGTTGTATTGTTTTGTACTGTCTTACATTATGTTGTGATGCAATGTCTTATATTAAATTGTGTTTTGTTATGTTTTAGTCTTATGTTGAACTGTGTTTGTTGTATTGTTATATCTTATCCTTCGGTGTATTGTAGTGTGTTGTAATGTCTAATGCAACAGTGTGTTATTTTGTGTTGTGTTGTTATATCTTATCATAAACTGTGTCTTATTGCGTTGTACATAATATCTTACATTGTGCTGTGTTTTGTTGTTTTGTAGTGTCTTATCTTAGACTGTGATATGCTGTATTGTAAGGTTTTCTGTTTCATTGTGTTATATTGTTTTGTACTGTCTTATAATAAGTTGTGTCATGTTGCGTTGTAATGTCTTATCATACTTTTGTTACATTGTATGATAATATCATATGTTTTGTTGTGTCATGTTGTGTTGTTTTGTCTCATATTACATTGTGTCATATTGTGTTGTTATGTCTTGTGTTACGCTGTGTCATTTTGTGCTGTAATGTCTTATCTTACACTGGTGTTATGTTGTTTGGTAATGCCTAATGTTAAATTGTGTTGTGTTTTATTGTCCTAATTTACATTGTTTTATGTTGGGTTGCTATGTCTCATGTTACACTGTATCATGTAGTGTTGCTATGTCTCATGTTACACTGTATCATGTTGTGTTGCTATGTTGTATATTATGTTGTGTCATCTTGCATTGTAATGTCTAATCATACATTGTGTTATGTTGTATGATAGTATCTTATGTTTTGTTGTGTCATGTTGTGATGTTTTGTCTTATATTACATTATGTCATGTTGTGTTGTTATTTCTTATGTTACACTGTGTCATGTTGTGCTGAATTCTCTTTATGTTTCATTGGGTTGTGTATTATTGTCTTAATTTACATTGTGTCATGTTGTGTTGCTATGTATCATGTTTCATCGTCATGTTGTGTTACTCTGTCTCATGTTTCACTGTCATTTTGTAGTGCTATGTTGTATGTTTTGTTGTGTCATGTTGTGTTGCTATGTCTCATGTTTCACTGTCATGTTGTGGTGCTATGGTGTATGTTATGTTGTGTCAATTTTGCATTGTAACGTCTTATCATACAGTCTTATAAGTTGTATGATAATATCTTATGTCATGTTGTGTTATGTGGTGTTGTTTTGTCTTATATTACGTTGTGACATGTTGTGTTGCTTTGTCTTATGTTGCACTGTGTCTTATTGTGCTGTAATGTTTTATCTTACACTGTGTTTTGATGTATGGTAATGTTTTATGTTTCATTGTGTTATGTTGTGTTGCTATGTCTTATATTATGTTGTGTCATGTTGTGTTGTATCGATCATGTTATGCTGTGTTATGTTGTGTTGTACTGCACTAAGTTACTTTGGGTAGTGAAGTGTAACCACAGTGTAAATCCAAATCATGAAATGCATTTAGTTTATTTATTTTACTATTAATTTAAATATCTTTGATATACTGAAACTTATTTACGGTGTCCTGAATCATTCTCCTTCGCTCATTCAAGATTGCTTTTGACAAAGTCATAAGAATATGGATGGCAAAGTGTTTATCTCTAGCATGAAGTTTGTTGCTATGTCACTCTGTCACACTCTTTTCCTTTTGAAAACAAACTTCTGAGTTTTCAGAAAGTAGGGATAAAAGAACTGTTTCTGAAATAATTACCTTGCAAAATCCTAAGAAGAAGAAATGTAATTTTGCTGTGAGCAAACATTCAGTATTTTAGATCATTTGTTGTTCATGTGTCATATGTTGGATACTGAAGTTAGGCGACTTATGCATTACAGATTCTAGCTGGGAACAAAGGTGATTTGGCAGACAAAAGGCAGGTTTCTACAGAAGAAGGGAAAACTCTCGCAACAAAACCGGGTATACCGTATATAGAAACTTCAGCGAAAACTGGCGAAAACATACAGACTTTTTTTGAGACGCTATTACGTCAAACGCCAAATGTATGACTGTTTATTCTTTGAACTCACATATCTAGAGCTCATTGCATCTGCTTTGACACTTGTAATCTCTCAGGAACCGAACCTTAAATGTTAAATTGTTTTTGCACAAGTATCATTTGAAATTGTCTGAAGGTGGCCTCAGTCTAAAGCATAACTGTTGAGTCAATGTGCACTGGTCATAAGGTAGATCACTGACCCCCTTTCCCAGGGTTTGAGTCCCACCAGACACAAGTCTCCGGTGACTCTCTGTTTCCGTAATTTTGGCATGAGTACTGGTTAGAACCGAGGAAGCATTCATCAAGAAGGATAAATATAATTTGGAGAAACTTGCTTCCAAATCAGTGTAATTTATATATGTTAATCGCCATTGTTATCATTTGAAATAATTATGAAGTCAGACTCCTAAATGTTTCTGAAAAAGGGGTGGCTGCGTAGAGGTTAAATGCGGAAGAGGACTGCGTACTCTACGCTAAGAAAATTCTCATTTTCACACTAAGTCCTGTGTTCTGGTGATACGTTGGACTCGTTAAAAAAGTATAGACCATGATCATGTTTGAATGCTCAGCCAATAAATATTTCATTTAGGGTTTACAAAAGGGTCAAAAGGTGATTGTGGAAAAAAACATATGTTTCAAATGTGCAAGTGGAAAATACTTGTTATTTATGCTGCTAAATTAACTGGTGAAAGCTGGTGAAAGTACTAATTAGAAATTGGTATTATATCTATAATGCTTTATCTCCATCTTGAAGAGTAATCACTTTAATATTTAAGAAAGAATAATTTGTAAAGATATCTTTTCACTGTTTTTTTTGTTTTTTGTTTGTTTTTTTGTTTTTTTTAAATTCAAATTAACAATTTTTATTGGAACTAGGTTAGTTGATATCACGTGGGATGCAGCTGCTTTTATGGTCGAAGATAAGAAATATATATATGCGACCTTTTACTTTTTAGATACTGATAATGTTTTATGTTGATAGTTTTTTATACCTATCCCAGGTGGTGGTGTATGGCTGTCCGGGTGTGGGACGGTTAAGTTTTTGTGAACGATTCGTCAGCAACGTGTTTTTAGCCGGCTACATGCCAAGTTATGCAGACAGGTTTAAGAAAATGATTGTCATAAAAGATATTCCAGAGGAGATGAAAAGGTTAGGGAAGCAAAACAAGAAAACCGGATTTTTTCCAAAGTGAATTAAATTGGACGAAGAAACAAGCAAATCACATATAACTAGAACAAAACTTGCGAAGTGCCTTTGGTGTGAAGCTGTAGACCGATTTTGCAAAGTTGAATGACATTAAACAGTATGTCAGCTTTTTAGAGTGGTCAGTTAACTTTATCATACTATACTTTTCTTATACTTGATAGCATGAACTGTTCTGCCAAAGCTGTTCAAAGTTATACTGAGTTAAATTTAGTTTTGTTGTTATACCAAGTGTAGTAATATAGTAATATCATACTAAACTTTTTTGTTGTATCGTAAAAAAAAGACACACACAAATCCCTCTTCGTTTTTCCAAACAAGTTAAAATATACAGAGAAAAGCAGTGCTAGTTCCTATATCCGCTACAACTATTCTGAACTTTACCCTCTTAAATGGTTGCAAGGGCCCCAAAATGATCAAATCTGTGTTGATTTCGGTTTCCAAAGATATTTCCACTGTTATAGTAGATGTCCTAACATAGACATTGATTCCGGTGATAAAGGATTAGCAATACATTATTTTTTGTTCATTTATGCATTTTCTCCGTAGGAAAATCTTTGAACATTACTCAGACTCATTCTAAATCAAAAACATTTTGGACAGTAAAACTACATGAAAATAGTGTCTCCAAATCACTCACACGAAATAAACTGCGTAGCGTCATGGCAATTCAATTCTAAAAGAAGATATACTAAAGAAAGTATAGAGAATAATAGGTTGGTGTCGTGGATTGAAAAAGTTTATCTCGCAAGGCGTAGGAATTTATCTAGTGAGCCGAAGGTGTCGTGGATTCAAAAAGTTAATGGCGAACTAGATAAAAATTCCTACGCCTTGCCAGATAAATTTTCTCCATCCACAAAACCGAGTGTGGCCCATACCACGTGCTATATGATGTCATTTAGGCTGTCGCAAGCAGCGTTTTTGCTTCGATTCGGAGGAGAAAACTGCTGTAAATATTTTATGTCTGCATCAATTTAAAAGGTGTATAGTGCATGCGAAGCGGAAAATTGTGCCCTACATATAGGTCCTAATGATTCTTTTGTCAGATGTACAGTTTTTCTTAACATTTGGGAAAAAAAGAGTTCCTAAAAATATGTTTGCTATCGCGAAAAGCGCATCAGTGTTATATATATGCTATTCATATATAAATTTTATGTCTTTAGATTTTTGGGTTGTATAAAACTTCAAACAATTTCAAGGAAGGTCAGAATGATTGGCAGTCATCATTAGGACCTCCCTACCATTTCCTTCCATTCAGTATTATATTATATCTTCAAACACTTTCAGTTTCCAATTGATTGACATATACTCATTAACACCTTATGGTAACTTCCTGTGATACAATGTGTTTGATTCTTTTATATATCTTAGAACATCCTGTGTTTAGAACTTTGAATTGTATATGTACTTGTACTTCTGTATTTCTTTCTCAGTTAGTAACAATCTTTAGGAAAAGCAACATCTAAAATTCTATATTCAAATATTATTTATGATTTAATAAACATCAAAAACTTTACATTGGACTTGTGCTATTCCCCAACTGTTTGAATTCAGGAGACCAACTAATCGTTTACATGGTGGAGAATCTAAACTGGGACTTATTGTGATATTTTTGGATATTAATTATAAAGTATTGGATATTTAATTTGAACTGTCCGGATTCATCATGAACACGGTTTCAATCAAATAAATAAAAATGGACAACCAAAAATTTGCAGTCAAAAAATTCAGTGGACTTTCACAAGACGACGGTAAAAGTTTTATTTCGGACTTTGAAGCATATTGCTCACTAACAAAGTTATCAAATGACAAACTAAAACTTGCAGCTTTCCAGTTACATTTGTGCGGACCGGCGAAAATCTGGTATGACAATTTAATAGTTCACGACTGGAACACGTTACGGGATTTGTTTACAGCCAAGTATGTGGAAATATCACAAAGTGACATAATCTATCAAGCAGAGAGGTTTCAAAACTTCAGGCTCATGCCAAATTCATCTTTGGACGAATATGTCGCCAATATACACCAATGCGGTGTAAAGTTGGGAAAAACTGACACAGACATGATGCTCACATTCATAAATGGCTTACCACAGCGACTGGCATTCTTTACACGAGCCGGGTCGCCACAGACACTCGACAGAGCCCTCGAAGCTGCCAAATTAGGGGAGGCATACGGTTACAGGGATTCCGACTCACATACCGTAGCAGCTGCCCGACCTGCTACCAACGCTGAACTCGAGCAAAAAGTGGACGATTTATCACAAAAACTTGATAGACTTTTAAGTATGTCCAACATTGAAAAACCAAGACCTGATATACAAATATGCCACACGTGCAATGGTGAAGGACACTTTAAACATCAATGTAATTTAGCACGTGGTAAACCAATTCAAGATGCAAACTGCCAGCTATGCAAACAAAATGGGCATGAGGCAAGACAATGCCGTACCCGCTTTCCTGCACAGGACCAGGGAAACTTCGGATGGCCGAGGGGCGACAACCGCGGTCCCTCACGAGGTCCAAACAACAATCGCGGCAGAGGAAGGATGATTCCCCAGTGAACCGGAAAATGTCTAGGCAATTAAAAAATTATTGCAACAATTGTGACGCAATCTTAAATAATAAAGATGAAAGCTGTGACAAGTGTTCTTTAAGAGTGGAATATAATGACATGGATTTTACCTCTGATACAAGTGGTGGTAACTTTTTATATTTGCCTGTAAATTTTAATCAAAGGGAAGTTTCAGCTTTACTTGACACCGGAAGTTCCATTAACTTGATGTCCAGAAAGTTATTTGTTTCATTACCTGACCACAATAAAAGTAACTTACTCGCTGTAAATAATTCTAGTATAACACTTGCAAATAATCAAACTGTGACAATTGATGGCATTTCTACTATTTCTTGCTATGTAAAAGGACATCTTTCAGAATTTGATGTTTATGTTTTAAAAGACACTTCACATCCATTGATTCTTGGCACAGGTTTTATTCGTGCCAACAAACTTATTTTAGATTTCAGCAGTAAGACAAATTTTTCAGAATCTAAAATTTATACACAGAAACGCATGTTCATTCCCGCCAATTCTGAATGTATTGTTTTTAGTAAAATACCTAAACGTTATACTGAGGGTTTAAATGGTATCTGTTCACATGTTAAGTATGTAAATAACAAAAAATTATTAGTTGCTAGGTCGGTTGTAACTGTTCCTAAAAACAGAATGATACCTGTCAAAATTTTGAATCCAACAGATAAGACCATTGCTATCCATAGAAATAAGCCTTTAGGGACTTTCCAGGTCTTAGATGATAGCTTTACAATACAATGTGGTCAGTCAGAACATTCTTTTCATTCTAGTATCAATGAATGTAATCATGCTAAAGTCAGTTCAAGCCAGAACAAAGAGTCTGAAAGGTCCAAGTTTATGTCGTATTTTAACTTTGATAAAAGTAATCTTTCTCAGAGTGAAATATCTGAAATTGGAAATGTTTTATTTAAAAACAAAGATATTTTTGTGACTGATGAAAATCCAAACTTAGGATTAACCTCCCTTGTAGAGCACCATATCCATTTGAAACCTGGCGCTATATCGAAACATCAAAGACCCTATAAATTGACACCTGACAAAAAGGAAGTGTTACGTCATCAACTAGATGAATTACTAAAACAGGGAGTGATTACGCCAGTGTCAGAAAAGGAGGAAGTTCCAATAACCAGTCCAATAGTGTTAGTTTCTAAACGGAATAACAAACATTCAGGCTCAACTCCTACAACAAAACAGGATAGTTTATCAATGTATAGATTTTGTGTGGATTTTAGATTTTTAAACACACAAACTCAAGATTTTCGCTATTCTATTCCCAATGTACAGGAACTGACAGAATCATTTACAAATATGTCGGCAAAATATATGTCCTCTATTGACCTAAGTTCTGGATTTTTTCAAATGAAGCTAGCCGATGCGTCAGCGAAATACACTGCATTCAACACGTGTAACGGAACATTTAAATTTTTAAGAACCCCTCAAAGAATGAAAACAAGTCCACACAGTTTCCAACTTCTTATGGATAAAGTACTAAAAGGGTTATCATTTAAAACCACTCTTTGTTACATGGACGATATTGTCATATTATCATCTACTTTTGAACAACATATGAAGGACCTACAAGAAGTATTTGACCGTTTACAAACTGCTGGATTAAAATTGTCTCCCACAAAATGTAAATTCGCGCAAAACAAATGTGTATTTTTAGGACATGAAATTTCTAGTGAAGGCATCAGACCCCCAACTGATCGTATAAAAGCAATTGAACAATACCCAGTACCAAAGACTGTAAAACAACTACAACGGTTTCTTGGCTTAATGAACTGGTTTAAAAAATTTATTCCAGGATACAACATGATTTCAGGTGTTTTGTATCTATTACTTAAACGTGACGTGAAATTTCAATGGCGAAATGAACACCAAACAGCTTTTGAAAAATTAAAACAATTACTTGTAAATTCTGAGGCATTATCATTTCCAGATTATAATTTACCATTCTATCTCGCGGTTGACTCATCTGCATTGGGAGTTGGATATATGTTATATCAAAAGCACAAGATGACAGAAAATCATGAAACTATTAGGGTTGTCAGATTTGGTTCAAAATCATTAAACAAGTATCAAAGATCATATGGACCTACCAAACTTGAACTGCTAGGAATGGTTTCCAGTATTTTAGACTGTGCATCGTATTTAAGAGGAAGGAAATTTTTCGTTGAATGTGACCATCAAAGTTTAAAACCTCTCTTCCAGAAACAAATGAAAGGCGCAATTTATGAAAGATGGTTAGCAATTTTACAGGAATTCGAATTTGACATATTATACAAGAAAGGAAGTGAAATGACAGTTCCAGATGCATTATCAAGGGCATTCCCAAATGAAAATGGTGACAAAATGGACTTTAGCCCAGATGAAAATGACCCCTCTTTTCCCTATACTGTTGAAAGAACAACACCTGTGACATTACCTAACGGGAAAACTTTACAAGAACTGTTAGGCAAGGCATGCAGTGATAATGAATCACCAGTCATAAATCATGCCAAACTGACCAGCCATTCAAAGTTAAGTGGAACTAATAGAACTGATAATGAATATGATGCAGACAGCGAGGACTGCATACAACAGACAGGTTATCTAAAGTTAAACAACTACAGTAAATACACTTCACCACCCACTGGAAACAGAAACATTACAAAAGTAGCAGCAAACTTGGAAACTGAAGAATCATCATCATCGTCATCATCATCATCAATGTCAACACTATCAGATACAAGTACAGAAAAAAGTGATGAACATTCCGATAGTCCCACTTCAACGTCATGTACAGAACACAGTGATCTGAATAATAGAGTACAACAACATGAACTGTTTAAAAAGTTTGATTTTAGTGTTGGAAAGATAAAAGAGTTACAACGAAATGATTCAGAGTTATCTTCCCTTATTAATTATTTAGAAAAGGATTAATTACCAAAAGGACAGAAGAAATCACGTCGAATATTTCTTGAATCAAATGACTATGTCATGATAGATGGTATTCTCATGCATTCCAGACAAGCGAAATCCAAAAGATCAAAGTTATTAGACAATTATCAATTAGTGGTTCCAAGTATTATGATCAAACAAATAATTCAGCTTTACCATGATTCACCAATGAGCGGGCATTCTGGCATCCATGACACCTTGGACAGAATACGTGAAAGATATTTCTTTAAACAAATGGGCTCACTAGTAACTGATTTTGTCAAATCATGTGACAGCTGCCAGAAACGTAAAGTCACAAAACATAAAACAAAAGCTCGCGTTACTGGATATCCAACACCAACGGAATGCTTCCAAGTCTGGCAAGTAGATTTATATGGGCCTCTTCCAGTTACAAAACAAGGGTTTTCATACGTTCTTACAGCAGTGGACATGTTCAGCAAATATTTAGTAACAATTCCCATTGCAAATAAGGATACTCTGTCAGTGTCATCTGCACTGATGCAAATTTTTACCAAATATGGAATATGTGACACAATCATTAGCGACTTAGGGACTGAATTCACCTCAAAATGTTTGGCTGATATATGTAGACGTCTTCAGATTGCACAGGAATTTACTCCAAGTTTTAGTCAGCATTGTCTGGGTGCTTGTGAAAGGACTCACAGGACAATTGCTGAATTGCCTTGTTATCTTCCGAACTTATCATTTGTTTCCCTTTTAAGCTAACGTATACATGTATTTGAAAAATATTCTCTATGAGAAATTGTACTATTTTTTTTGCAAATATTCTTTGATACTGATAAAAATGGTATCCTCAATCACCCGTCCTTAAAGATGTACGTTTGTTAGAATAGAAATGTTACAAATACTACCTACCGATTCAGAACGCATTAAAATTTCACAGTCTAAAACACCCGTGCATGACTTCAGAAATAATAAATTAATGTAGTCCATTTTCCAGAGAGGTCTTGAGACCGAGATATACCGAGGAGAAAACAAGGCAGTTTGGTCATTGAAACCGGTCCTAAATGAACAGTGTGACAGCTTACTCTTCTCTAACAAGCTGCTAAATGTCATAAAGTGATGCATGTTTATATAATGAATTACGAAATATTACGCATGCGGTCACAAGAAAGGTACAGAATTACACATGCGTTTAAATGGAAAAATATATTTATCGCATGACCACCGCAGTTTTTGTTTGAAAATAGGCGTTCTCTAAATTCCGTTAAAAGAACACTTTGATGTGCTCTAAATGAGGTATCGGTACACTTTCTCGCGCATGCCCAGTTAATCACTTTATCATAAACGTGATTGGTTCATTTCCCCAGGAGTTCACAGTTACTTTGGCTGGAACACATCAGAGGTACCTAATGGGGGTATAGACCTAAAAATCGCTGTCCGTTTAAAAAAAAAACACATAGTGGAAAAATCACGAAACAGCGTCCATCTTCAAAGAAAAGCTGTGATGGTCATGCGATAAAAAAGTTACAGAATATTATCGAGGACTTTACCGGCTGGTATCAGCGAATGGGGCGACAACACGGGTTCCGTCTCGATTAATTTCCCATGATTGACCCTTGTTGTCGCCCCATTCGCTGATACCAGCCTGTAAAGTCCTCGATAATATTCTATAACTAATACAAAGAACACTGATTTCGATTTAGCTTGCATAAATACTAACAACATCTTCCATACTTAAGGCTTTAAGGTAAGGTTTTGCTGCTTTTTTCACAAATTACCTGTGACTGTTGATCACAGGGTGACCATACCACGTGCTAAATGATGTCATTTAGGCTGTTGCGAGCAGCATTTTTTTTACTCGATTCGGAGGAGAAAACTGCTGTAAATATTTTATTTCTACATCATTTTATATGGGCGCATAGTGCATGCGAAGCGGAAAATTGTGACCTACATACAGGCCCTGATGCTTCTTTTGCCAGGTGTACAGATTTTCTTAACATTCGGGAAACAAAGAGTTCGTAACAATATGTTTGCTATCGCGAAAAACATGGGGGTGTAGGACGGTGGTTCAGGAATGGAATACGGATTCCCGTTCGCAGAAAGAAGAAAGGTGTTTCCTATCACCCCATGGGTATTAGGCTCCAGTTTTTCTACAATCCGAGCACTTCAGTGGTTTAAAATCAGAACCAGAAATCGAGTTGGGTTAATATAAGGTGCAGCTAGTAACTTGTTAATTCAGCCGATATTATATAAGTATGTTTGAACTGAACTTACATAACGAACATTTTGTAAGTAAAAACTAAAAAGTGAAAGGGCTTTGCGTTGCATAATCAACCCTGTTTTCTGTTATGCAAAATTCAAGTGATAAACACAATTTACAGCACTCACACTCTTTTTAGCACTCACACTCTTTTTAGCACAGTCTTGCCGCCTGGATTTGACGATATCACTAAAAAATGAAATTCAATATAATTCTAGTGATTTCTATCAGGGTCTTTCAAATAGCATCGATGGTATAGATTTAAATAAGCTGATTTTAGTAGGATAGCCATTACAAAAGATGAATATTAAAACTTAACATAATAATTTTTAATCTATAAATCGGATTATTTACAATTATTTAGGCATATTTCAACAAATAATAGTTTGAGACTTAAATAACCTTTTGAATATTCTACACAATACTATAACAACTTTTACATCCAATCAAACAAAAACAAGATTCGACTTCAACAACTTTACACAACATGACGTTAAAAAACTAGCATACGTGTGTACTGATTCGTCGAAATAACGTTCTTATCAGTATCAAGTTTATATTGACTATATACAATAATTTTGCACTGTATATGTTTAGATAGTATAAAAAGTGTAAATAATAAATTATGTACAATAACACAGCTGTTACTTCTTGATGAAGTTTCTTTTCTGTACCATCCTACTTGACTGGGCATAAGAAATGTCCGCTTCAACAGTTTCGTAACTCTCTTCAGGTATTTCTGCCCCAAGTGGCGACGGTGAAGCAAACGACATTGCTGCCGAGGGTGGCGGTGGAGCACCGCAAGCCATCAGCATAGCCGGGGCACCCATCAGTCTGGGCGGTGCCGCCCTAGATTCACAAGCAAACATGATTCCTCCCGATCCAAATGAACTATGGTCAGGTTTGAAATTCTTGCGAACATCACTTAAAGTTTGCAATCTGTTTCGCTCCAGGAGATTCGGCAGCAGACGACAGTTCTGCCTTGTTTCAGTGAAGCTGTTTTGTTTTGATACCTTTTGACATCATTTTACAATGTACTCTGCGGGTAAGTTCTTCTTCGTCGATATCTCTCCCTGCTGCTAATTCAGCTTGTGCCTCTTCGTTCACTTCTTCCATGAATTGTTCAAGTGACATCTCTTCCTGAGCCCCACCTACAATCACTTGTGTAAGCAACTGAGCCTTTGTCAAAGGAACATATTGTCCACCCGTAATAAAAGCAATCGCCATAAAGAAATCTTTGTAAGGCGTGATACTTGGCTCACAGCCAACCATGTAGAGTGTGATCCCCTTTTCTGCCATCCTGTTTGTCACCTCCATGGGGTCAATTCCCGCTGGACACCCGTTCGGAAAACCGTCACTACCTGAGTTAATGCCATGCGGCGGAGCGTCTGAAATACATACACATATTTTGGTTGCCTCCTCTCGCCAGCTAAGCTTTAAGACATCATATAGGGCATCTGCTACCGCCTCAGGAGTATCACCGCCCCCTGTCGCGCTACAATTACTTAACCAGTCCTTCATCGTTTTGGGCGAAGCTGTAAAATCATTAACTCGAGTAACGAACGTGCTGTCCTGTGGCGGATGGTCCCGATATTCAACAAGAGCTAAATGAACATTACTTTTTCACTAGCCACGATTTCCTCCACTATTTTACGAATATTGTCCCTTGCTGAATCTATATACGACCCCATACTCCCTGTACAGTCCATAGCGAATGCTAGATCCAGCATCTTAATGTCATGTTTCTTCAGTGGCGGCCTTTCCACATTATCCATATTGGTTTTATTTCTATTTTCAGCCATTTTGTAAAATAAAACTCATGAATACTAACGACAACAATGTTAACACGGTGCATAACCATATCGGCAGTCTCTCTGCGAAATCTGTCTTTTCGGCGGTCTCTCTGCGTCGGTACCGGTTATTCTCTGGTGTAAACACAGTTTGTGGTGGAAGACCGTCAGAAAAATTGGACAGAAATCAGTTCAAACAGCTGAGTTCTTAAAATTAATAAGTGCACGGAACATTACAATATCTTTGCTATGTATACGCGTGTCTACTTTTCAGTTATCAGTCACTGCGCTCCGAAACTCGGACAAATTGTTCAATGGTGTACTAACATGAACAGAACTTCGGCACTTTCTACCGGCTGAAACGAGTTATTACTTTTATAACGCACATAACAATCCCATCAAACATATTCACTGTTCAATATTCTGCAAGAAAATACTAATAAACTAGTCGCTATTTATTTAGAAATCTTCTACACCCTCTACTTTCGGTTTTGATGGTGCACATGAGGTCTCTCTGCACAGCAGCTTTCAAAACACAGGCAGGCTCTCTGCCAACGAATGATTTAAGCAATTTATGTTTTTTTGAGATTGAACTCTTAATTTTTGTTAATTGTTAAATGCACAAACTTAAAAGTTCACGTCTTAAGCCTACATGGCTGGAATTGACTTCAATGAGGGTATATTATGTTGTAATATTCAATGACTATACAAGGAATCTCGTTGTCTCAGTTTTTAAGTACTTCTGGTCGAGTATGAGATGTCTTTAAGAGAAGAAAGTATCAAAATAATGAAATAAGTCTATAAAATTAACACTTCTGTTTACAACTTATTTTATAAAGTTAGACATGCCCCTGGTGGTCATTCTTTGCCAAATTACCGAAATTATACTCTTCGTTCGCTCGCTCACTCACTCACTCACTCATTCACTAAGTCGATCAATCATTCATGCTTTCATTTATTATTCATTTATCGACGCATTCATCATTCTTTTTTCATCAGTCTATCCATCAACGCAAACATTTATTCATTAAATCATATATTGCCAGTTTATCTGGCGTACACAGATTTTTTTTTGCAACGGTGGTATAATTTATTTTTTTTTTCTTTTGAGGAAATTATAGTTAAAATCTTGGAATAACCGAAGAGAACTGCGCTTAGTATGCAGCTGGAAATCAAAGAACGAGCGAACTGTTTCCTGCGTTTCATTGCCATATATAGAATCACTGTAATAGAAGAAAGTACTGCGAATGCGAGAATTTGCTCTGTTTAGGACACACACTTTGAACGTTTTCAGAGTGGTAACGCATTGACCGAATGTCTATCAGTCAGTATCAAATTATAATTCACGCTACGGGCAAACGTCTGAGACCTCTCAGCCGACGTCTATACGTTTACTGGATGGTGCAGGAGAGCTCTCAAAAACATGGCGTATAAGATTTCTACCGTATATTTATCGTATAGTAAATATATGAGTAGATAGAGGTACTGTAATAGAAGTATTCATTCATTCTTTTTTCTTCAGTCTATCCATCAGCGCAAACCTTTATTCATTAAATCATATATTGCCAGTTTATCTGACATGTACACATGTTTTTTCAACGGTACTATATTTTCTGTTTTCTTTTGAATAAAATATAATTAGAACCGGGAATAACTTATTTTTCAGGCTTTTGTTTAATATTTCTGCATTTTATTAAAAAATGCAGGTATGATTTAAAATTTACGAAAATAATATTTACAAACTTGCATTTTTCTGAATGGAAAAACTGTAATTCAAGCCCTAGTCATTTAGTTCAGTTTATAATTGTTAATGTAACACAGACAATATTTATCTTAAAACTTGTTATTGATAAAATTCAGAGCTAAAATTGACAAAAGTTACTATAAAAAAATTTGGTAGATTTGTACACCGGCTGACTGCGAAAACAATTTCATACAAACTACATTACGTTGTGCTTCTTGCATTTCAGAGAATGAAAAAGTTTATTTAAAAAACACCATGTAGCGTAAGGGCATAGTGATATAACATCGCACTTTTTGTAACTAACACAATGATCGATAGAAAACTCCCTTTCTGCTCAAATCTGTCACAGGCAGAGAGAGCCTGCCTGTGCTGTATGCAGAGAGCCTACCTGTGCTTTAAAACCTGCTGTGCAGAGAAACCTCCTGTGCACCATCAAACCCGAAAGTAGAGGGTGTAGAAGATTTCTAAATAAATAGCGACTAGTTTATTAGTATTTTCTTGAAGAATATTGAACAGTGAATATGTTTGATGGGATTGTTATGTACGTTATCAAAGTAATAACTCGTTTCAGCCGGTAGAAAGTGCCGAAGTTCTGTTCATGTCAGTACACCATTGAACAATTTGTCCGAGTTTCGGAGCGCAGTGACTGATAACTGAAAAGTAGTCACGCGTATACATAGCAAAGATATTGTAATGTTCCGTGCACTTATTAATTTTAAGAACTCAGCTGTTTGAACTGATTTCTGTCCAATTTTTCTGACGGTCTTCCATCACAAACTGTGTTTACACCAGAGAATAACCGGTACCGACGCAGAGAGACCGCCGAAAAGACAGATTTCGCAGAGAGACTGCCGATATGGTTATGCACCGTGTAGATGTCGTCAATACAATAAAGAGCCCTGGCGCACAATTTGTTGGGCTAAATATAAACAAGATATTGGAATTTAAAGCAGGTAATGTGTTTATATCACAAACGAAAGAATTAATGATTACATATATTTGGCATATTCTAATACTAAAATTATTAATTAACGGTTCAGTGAAGAATGTGTTTTCCTGTTTCATGCAGCAGTGTCTTTATTACTACTTAAAGACTTTTGGAGTTAGATCAATGGCACCCTAAAATTGTAACTTTACTACTCAAACAGACAAAGTTTGCTTAGCACCAAGAATATTTTTGTATGTTTCTTTTGTTGTATGTCAGTCATTAGGTTTTTTTTCATGCACATGATTAGTGGTTTATAAAACATTATAGAGAAATGTTTTAACAATTGTTTTTTTTTTTTTAAATTTAAAAATGGATATGTACTATGTTGATAATTGTGAAAAAAAAAACAACAACATTTTTTGCCCAAAACAAACTACTGATGGAACTGATATAGGTTCAGTAATAAGTATGTGACCCGTTGCTGTTGATGACAGCTTAAAAAAATTGACACTGTCATTGCATTAGGTTTTGTTGCATTTCCACCACTTGTGGAATGGTTTTCACAAGGAAATTGCCTGTCATTCAAGGTTATGTGTACACTGGGGACATTCTCGATACATCACTTCATGATTTCCAATGTAAATATCATACATACATGTATATATAATGTAGACTTCACAATTATGATGTGTGGAAAACTCGGTGCTTAGCAAACTTTGAGAAGTATATTTTTGTTCTCATTATTTTCTTTATGAGAAAATTTTGCCTTGAAGGAAAAATTATGTTTGTCCTGTTTGTGTGATATTTATTTCTGTATCAATTTACTATTCATTTGCTTTGTGTGTTTGTAATTGAAGACAACTATATCATTCTGTTATAATAGAAACACTGACGGATTGTACAGGCAATACTGAAATGAAATATGGTTGCTTTTATGTTCGACAGTGTCCTGATCATATTTTTATATTCTTTTATGGAGAATTGTAGTGAAACCCGCTGAAACTGAGATAACAGGATTTGACATGTACTGATGAATATTATACTATGCATGATTAAAATTTGACAGTCTCATCAACTTAGGTCTTTCAGTATACAGATCAAGCAAACTGGTATTTGCATATCTTATATTTAGTTAAATCTGTGACAACCATGGTCCAGGGGTAGAGCGCAGGGCTGCTGATTCGAAGGTCGCAGGTTCAAGTCCTGCCAGAGGCGAGATTCTCTCACGACCTTCACATTCCTCCACACTGCGCGAATACTTGTATGGAACCCAGGAAGCACTCATCTAGCGTGATGAATCTAAGTTGTAAGAACTTGTATTGCAATCAATGTAAAATAAATGAGTCTAAACTAAACTAGTCAAATCTGTATGGGATGATCTAAAGAAATATTTTTGTCTCCTGTCTTGCCTTTGATGATACAGAATTCCACAAAACTGAAGTAAGCGCATTAATTTGCAAGGAGTTATAAGTAACCATGATGACATCAGCCCAAAATTCAAAAATGGGTAGAAGATGAGTTGTGCTGCTATTTAAGTACATCAGTGTCAGTCATTCAGCATCCTGTTGTTCCTGGTATTAGGAATTTTAATCTGTATTTTGTTTGCTGTATAACATCCTTTATTATACACCTCAACCTGTAGTAACATCAAGTGCCATATCTAAGAAGAAAACTTCAAGAAAGATGCATTTTTTTTCAATTTGTATGGATTTGTTCTACTTCTTTTCACTTCTCGATGTAAGTGCTAAGACAATGCCAGTGATGTATGTGGAAAAATCAACTCAGTGTACTCTTCAACTTAAGAAAATATTAATGTTTTACTATTGTATGAAAAATCATGTTTACTCAAAACAACTATTAAGCATGATTTTACAGTCTAGTGTCCTCTGCTATAGCAGTACCAGCAAGTTGAAACTAAGATACAACAGTATCTTGGTAGGCCAAGAAGTATAGGCCTAATGCTGCTCATTTCAACAACATTTCATATGGTAGACACTTAAATAGCAATTAACACCAAGCTTGGATGGTTGGCCCATGGGGGACAAGACAAATCAGCTAGAATAAGTTGCCCCACCTGTTAATAAATCATGGAGGGTACAAAATAAACTAGTCAGGATTAGTTGCCCCACCTGTTAATAAATCATGGAGGGTACAAAATAAACTAGTCAGGATAAGTTGTCCCCACCTGTAAATAACTCATGCAGGGGTTTCATTAAGAGGCAGAAGGTGGGGATTTCACCCAGCTATTTTGAGATCTTCCCACGGCTACTTTTCTTATAATCAGGCTTATTCTGTAACAAACTGGCAGCAAATCCCCCGCCTACTTTATATGTATTCCCTCCAACACAAAAACTTAATGAAACCCCTGCTCATGGGAAGAGGGGTGGGGGGTGAAAGATAAACCAGCCAGGATAAGTTGCCCCCCCCCCCACCCCACTTGAATAACTCATAGAGGAGGACAGGGTACAAAATAAACCAGCCAGGATAACTTACCTTAATTTTTGAATAACCCTTGTAGGGGGGCGGGCAAGGTAAACCAGCTGGGATGAGTTGCTTCCTACCCTTGAATATGGTAGACACTTTATTAGCATAAAAAAAATTGTGCTTTAAGAGAACCCAGCTGTATTGTGTTAGTCCCAAGAGAGCAAGACAAACCAGCTGGGATAAGTTGCCCGCAACCCTTGAATGAATCCTGAGTGAGCGGGTTGCCAGGATTATTTGAATAATTCAAGGAGTGGTGGCATACAAGATAAAACAGCCTGGATAGGTTGCCCTGCAACCCTTGAATGAATCCTGGGTGAGCGGGTTGCCAGGATTATTTGAATAATTCAAGGAGTGGTGGCATACAAGATAAAACAGCCTGGATAAGTTGCCCTCCAGGGGCTAGATAACCAGGTTGGGGGGCAAAATATCCCAGGCCAGCTTGTTCCCTAGGGGGGCAAGATAAACTGTTACACCAGCTATTTCTGAAGCATAAACCTTAAGTAAAACAAGTATTTACTATTGTTTTTACCATTCCAGAATCCTTTTATATTTTCAGGTCAACTTCATTTTTCCAAGAACAGACAAAGTTTGACAGCAGGCAATGTTATTAGGTAGTAAGTTTGTTTACCTGAGTTCAGGTGAGGAAGAGGAAGACATCATCACAGGCAACGTGTCGTCGGAAGAGGAGGACAGCCAAGATGATGGCGAGGTTGGTGCCCACAATGCAGTTTTTACAGAATTTTAATCTGTAATGTGCTTGTCTCAAAAGTTTGTTTATTATTTGAAGGAAATAGGAATTTACAAATAATTTTGAAAAAAAATTTATGTCTCCCAAGGGAGCATATTGTTTTTGGTCAGTCTGTTTGTATGTTTGTCACAAAATTTTAACCTTTTTGAGGCCCCACTGGAGGCATGACATTCATTCCAACATAGAGCTTGTTATTTTTTAACACTACAGTAATATTGTATGAGATACTGGACAAACAATTATCAAAGCAAAAGTTTACACAATGTCTCCACCAATGCAAAGGAAGGGTGGTCTGACTCTCTCTGTGCCTGTCTGTCTGCTGTTTACAATCTGCTAAAACATAATAGCAACAATAACGATAATTGATATAGTGTTGTATTTAGACCTGGAAAAGGGCTGGGTGCTGGAGGAAAAGGGCCTGGGCTTGGGGGGGGGGGGGGGGTCCGGGGGCATGCTCCCCAGAAAAATTTTGAAACCAAGTGCACAATTTCCTGCATTCTGGGCAATTCTGATACAATTCTTGAAGGTTTTTCTATCAGCATGCATATGATATGATATGCTGATATGTTTTTGAAATGAAACACACAAAACATTCATATTAATTTTTTAATGCATGCAACATTCATGAAAAGTAATGTATTATCGATTCATATAGTTTGACCATTTGAAAAAATTTTAAGAATAACCAGTGAATTATCATTTATTTCTAATTGTCACCAAAAAAATCCAATTGAAAAAAAAAAAACTATATGCAAAATGTTTCTTTTCATTATTAGAACTATATATTGAAAATGAAATGGGAAGATTATCACTTGTTTTCAAATTCAGAGATGGGGAAGGTCAATTTCGATGATGTTTTTGTTGAGAAAGTCTGAGTTACAATTTGTGTCCAAATTGACAAAGGAATAGGGAGTGACACTCTCATTTGTCGATGATATTTCAATCTGTTCGGTTACATTGTTTTTGGCTAGTTTGGGTTCTTTGGTTTGAATAAACTGGTGTAAAGTTGCTTGTTTTTTGTCATTTTTCTTGGGAGGAAAGTTTGAAACAAAAACTGGAAATGTAAAGTGTGGTGGCGGTGATAAAACCTGCATGCTGTTACCTATCTCGGCAAATAAAAAGGTTATATTTTTACGCGCAGAAAATCTGTCTTTCTGTCAGTTAAAAATGAAATGATATTTTTTTTTAATGTTTTCGATCATGATTTATTTTAGCAATGGAATAGAATTTACTGCAAGCGAATCCGCATACCTGTAATGCGTCGTAATTTAACCCTGTAATGTACTGTATAGTACAGATAGTTCAGAAAAATGTTTACAACTGAATTTTGATTCATTGAAATTACTTCGATTTCATCATCAGTTTTCCTTTATTTTTTTAGTTTCTTTACGCAAGATTCTGAACAAAATTTACTTAGGGCATACTGTGCATCAAAAAGTAAACTCTGTGGGCTTTTTTTCTCTGGGCAAACTGCGCGTCACGCATGATTTTTTTATCAATACACACAAGTTCATCTGAGTTTATCAGTTGACTTGACACGCTTAAGGTCTGTGTGCGGTAAAGAAGGTATCGATGGGCAGAGTTAAAATCAATTTCTGTGCCAGACTATTCGGCGGAAGATCATGATGGGTGGATCGAAAAGGGGCACTTTTTTATTTCCGGGTGGAAATTAGGGCAGCTGGGCAGGGCTAAAAAGGGCCAGGCGCTGTGCCAGGCTAAAGAGTGCTAGATGAAACACTATGATAAGAATGTTATATAGACCGTTCCAGAAATTAGCACCTCCCTGATTACCTCCTTTGCATCTGCCATTAAGCCTGCAAATTGAAGCAGTTTTATAATGCAGAGCATAGAAAAAGTCCCATTTTTGTAGCTGTAGTGTGATTGTAATGTTGTATCTTAGAGAAACAGATTTATATAAACCACAAAAATAATTTATTATCAGCAAAGATCTATCCCATGGTCTTCTAATTGAAAAAAGTATGTTTGTAAATGATTTTTTGCTGACATTTCAATCTGTTGAACTGTTAAATAAAGGTCTTGTGATATTCCCTGGAAGATTAATTCTTTTATTTCATCAAAATTTCATGAAAAACTGCTTTTAAAAAGTACATGTATTTGCCTTTTTTGTTAGCTCACCTGAGCTGGCTCAGGGTGAGCTATTAGGATCGATGAATGTCCGTCGTCCGTCGTCTGTCGTCCGTTCACACTTAGTTCGTTAACACTCTGCTGGTCACATTTTTGCTCCAATTGTCACGAAACTTGGCCAGGATGTTTGTCTCATTAATATCTCGGACGAGTTCGAACACGGTTGGAAAACTAGGTCACAGAGCCCAAATATAGAAAAACCTTGTTAACACTCTAGAGGCTATTTTTTCAGTCCAAATATCCTGGAAATTTGTCAGAAAGGTTCTATCGATGATTTCTAGCTCAAGTTCAAATATGGGTCATCTGGATTCAGAAACTAGGTCACGGAGCACAAAAATAGAAAAATCTTGTTTACACTCTAGAGGTAATATTTTTAGACCAAATAATCTGAAAATTTGTCAGGAAGGTTGCTTCTATGATTTCTAGCTCAAGTTCTAATATGGGTCATCTGGGTTCAAAAACTAGGTCACAGAGTACAAAAATAAAAAAATCTTGCTTACACTCTAGAGGTTACATTTTCAGCCCAAATAATCTGGAAATTTGTCAGAAAGGTTGCTTCTACGATTTCTAGCTCAAGTTGGAGTATGGGTCATCTGGGGTCAAAAACTAGGTCACAGAGCCCAAATATTGAAAACCCTTGTTAACACTCTAAAGGTAATATTTTCAGACCAAATAATTTGCAAATTTGTCAGGAAGGTTGCTTCTATGATTCTTAGCTTAAGTTCGAATATGGGTCATCTGGGTTCAAAAACTAGGTCACAGAGCCCAAAAATAGAAAAATCTTGTTAACACTCTAAAGATTACATTTTCAGCCCAAATAATCTGGAAATTTTTCAGAAAGGTTGCTTCTAAGATTTCTAGCACAAGTTCAAATATGGGTCATCTGGGTTCAAAAACTAGGTCACAGAGCCCAGAAATAGAAAAATCTTGTTAACACTCTAGAGGTTACATTTTCAGCCCAAATAATCTGGATATTTGTCAGAAAGGTTGCTTCTAAGTTTTCTAGCACAAGTTCAAATATGGGTCATCTGGGGTCAAAACCTAGGACACAGAGCCCAAAAATAGAAAAATCTTTTTAACACTCTAGAGGTTACATTTTCAGCCCAAATAATCTGGAGATTTGTCAGAAAGGTTGCCTTGAGGATTTCTAGATCAAGTTCTAATATGGGTCATCTGGGGTCACAAACTACATGTAGGTCACAGAGTCCAAATATGGAAAAACTTTGTAAACACTGTAGAGGCTACATTTTCAGTCCAAATGTCCTGGAAATTTGTCAAAGAGGTTGTTTTGATGATTCGTAGCTCAAATTTGGATATGGGTTAACTGGGGTCAAAAACTAGGTCACAGACCTTAAATATTAAAAAACCTTGTTAACACTCTAGAGGCTACTTTTTCAGTCCAAATGTCCTGGAAATTTGTCAGAGAGATTGCTTTGATAATTTCTAGCTCAAGTTTGAATATGGGACATCTAGGTTAAAAAACTAGGTCATAGAGCCCAAATATGGAAAAACCTTGTTAACACTCTAGAGGTAACATTTTCAGTACAAATAACCTTGAAATTTGTCAAAGAGATTGTTTCAATAATTTCTATGTCAAGTTCGAATATGGGTCATCTGGGGTCAATTAACCAGGTCCATAGCAACTTTCTTAAAAGCAGTCATACTAAGGTGAGCAGTAAAGGGCCATCATGGCCCTCTTGTCTTAAAAAAATCTGACTAAAAGTGTACAGTTATATAGGCCTCATAATAATTGTTTTCCATATTACAAGACATATCAACAACAATAATGTTAAAAATTAGCAGAAGGAAAGCAAATTTATTCTTGTAAGATCAGTATCTTACAAACTTGCCTTGCAGCTATTGTTTTCTTTCTGCATACACAAACACACATGTTGTACATATTAATACTTTGCAAAAACAGAATTTTGAAATGTATTTAGGTATAAAGAAGAAATATATAAGGTCCATATGGCAACAGATTCTAAAAACTGTATCTAAGAAAAAACAAGTTTTAGTTAAAATAGAGTGAACATGTGGTTGAGACTGAGATGTTTAATTTTGTCATTTTGTCCATTTAAAAAACTTTCACCGTTGGTCATATAATTGAAATCATAGCTTCAGCTTTCAAAAAAGAGAACTGTGCTTTCAATATTATTTTATGTTTTACACATATGATGTTTTAAACATCTCAGGCTTCCTTTTTGAACAGTCCATGGACTGTTTTCACAGATTTTTTGTGTAAAATAATTCAAGTTAATAATATGTTTAAGTCAGGAATAAAACATACAACAAGAAACATGGCAATGCCACGAAACCAGGTTTTCAAAAATGTTGTTCTGATTCTATACTATAGTATGAATTTTGGAATGAAGATTGCTATGAATATTCAAAAGATTATAACATGACATGAAGGAAAAGATAATATTCATGAGAATACATGATAATGAGTAGGATGTAAATTTCGGCTAACAATACTGTCTGCAAGGAGTATACTTAATAATGAGACAACAATTTCTGCACGTCATCTTGATGTGGTAAACATTTGTCTGAAGTTTCATCAAAATTCTTCAAAGGGTTGAAGAGTTACAGAGCGGACAGGATTTTCAATGTTAATGTCACTGTGACCTTGACCTTGGAGCCATCAAAATTCTTCAAAGGGTTGAAGAGTTACAGAGCGGACAGGATTTTCAATGTTAATGTCACTGTGACCTTGACCTTGGAGCCAGCCATGCGGAACATGCGTTCTGCACGTCATCTTGATGTGGTAAACATTTGTCTGAAGTTTCATCAAAATTCTTCAAAGGGTTGAAGAGTTACAGAGCGGACAGGATTTTCAATGTTAATGTCACTGTGACCTTGACCTTGGAGCCAGCCATGCGGAACATGCGTTCTGCACGTCATCTTGATGTGGTAAACATTTGTCTGAAGTTTCATCAAAATTCTTCAAAGGGTTGAAGAGTTACAGAGCGGACAGGATTTTCAATGTTAATGTCACTGTGACCTTGACCTTGGAGCCAGCCATGCGGAACATGCGTTCTGCACGTCATCTTGATGTGGTAAACATTTGTCTGAAGTTTCATCAAAATTCTTCAAAGGGTTGAAGAGTTACAGAGCGGACACAATTTCGTTTGACGCCCGCCCATCCGCCCATCCGCCCGCCATACCCCAATCTAATAACCAGGATTTTCAAAATTGAAAACCTGGTTAAAAATAGTAATGATAAAACTACAATAAAATGATGTTTATTCTGCAACAAAATTCACGTATAATCTATATAAGGCAGTATGTGACATTGAAATGTGCTAAAGTTATATGGAACTTAAGCATCATAGTGAGGTTTAGCAGTCCTTTAATGTCGGACAGTCATGTGACCTTCATAATGGCGGTGGTCAGTTTATCAGTTATGGAAAGGTCTATAGTTATAGAGTTTCAAAGGCTTCCAAGGTCAAGTTTAAAGTATATACTTCTGTTGAAAATACCAGTTACAACTTCCTTTATCATGTATTTAAGAACAAGGCTTTTTATTGGTAGGTAAACAAAGTTTAGTGATTTACAAAGCATGAACTCTTCCTGCCTGTTTCAGCTGTCCTTAATTTTGCCTTTCTTTTTTATCAGAATCATGCATTTTACATGTGAATATAATACCATGCCACCTATTATTAACATAATAACCTGATTGACCTCAGTTCGAATAAGATAGATTGGTCAATAGTATTGGCACATAGTTCAGCAAAGTTCAAATGTATATATGGATAGTGATGCAGTCTAAAGTAGGTGTGGATTAAAAAATCATCGTTAATTGCAACAATGTGAATTTTTTAACTTAATGTTTTTTGGTCCAAAACATGTACATTGCAACAGTCTCATAAAAACTGTCAGAGAAAAAATTTAAAGAATGCAGTGACTGTTGAAATTAAGAATCATTATGCATTGCCTGTAATTTAAAGACGATTATGCAGTGACCATGTAATTTAAGAGTGATTATGCTGTGAACGTGTAATTTAACAATGATCGTGCAGTGTAATTTAAGAATGATTATGTAGTGACAATATTATTTTAAAATAACTATGCAGTGACCATGTAATTTAAGAATGATTATGCAGTGACCATGTAATTTAAGAATGCTTATACAGTTACTGTGTTATTCGAGAATGATTATGCAGTGACCATGTAATTTAAGAGTGATTATGCAGTGACCATGTAGTTTTAGAATGATTATGCAGTGACCATGTGATTCAAGAGTGATTATGCAGTGACCATGTAATTTAAGAATGATTATGCAGTGACCATGTAATTTAAGAATGATGATGCAGTAACCATGTAATTTAAAAATGATTATGCAGTGACCATGTAATTTAAGAATGATTATGCAGTGACCATGTAATTTAAGAATGATTATGCAGTTACTGTGTTATTCAAGAGTGATTATGCAGTGACCATGTAATTCAAGAGTGATTATGCAGTGACCATGTAATTCAAGAATGATTATGCAGTGACCATGTAATTCAAGAGTGATTATGTAGTGATCATGTAATTTAAGAATAATTATGCAGTGACCATGTAATTAAAGCATAATTATGCAGTGACCATGTAATTCAAGAGTGATTATGCAGTGACCATGTAATTTAAGAATGATTATGCAGTGACCATGTAATTTAAGAATGATTATGCAGTGACCATGTAATTTAAGCATAATTATGCAGTGACCATGTAATTCAAGAGTGATTATGCAGTGACGATGTAATTAAAGAATGATTATGCAGTGACCATGTAGTTCAAGAGTGATTATGCAGTGACCATGTAATTTAAGAATGATTATGCAGTGACCATGTAATTTAAGAATAATTATGCAGTGACCATGTAATTCAAGATTGATTATGCAGTGACCATGTAATTTAAGAATAATTATGCAGTGACCATGTAATTCAAGAGTGATTATGCAGTGACGATGTAATTAAAGAATGATTATGCAGTGACCATGTAGTTCAAGAGTGATTATGCAGTGACCATGTAATTTAAGAATGATTATGCAGTGACCATGTAATTTAAGAATAATTATGCAGTGACCATGTAATTTAAGAGTGATTATGCAGTCACCATGTAATTAAAGAATGATTATGCAGTGACTATGTAATTCAATAATAATTATGCAGTGACCATGTAATTTAAGAATGATAATGCAGTGACCATGTAATTTAAGAATGATTATGCAGTGATCATGTAATTTAGGAATGATTATGCAATGACCATGTAATTTAAGAATGATTATGCAGTGACCATGTAATTTAAGAATGATTATGCAGTGACCATGTAATTTAAGAATGATTATGCAGTGACCATGTAATTTAAGAATGATTATGCAATGACCATGTAATTTAAGAGTGATTATGCAGTGACTGTGTGCTTGAAGACTGATTATGCAATATCCATGTAATTAAGCTATGATTATGCTGTGACTGTGATTTAAGAATCATTATGCAGTGACCATGTAACTAAAGAATGATTATGCAGTGAGAGCTGTGACCATGTAATTTAAGAATGATTATGCAGTGGCTGTGAAATCTTAGAATGAATATGCATTGACCATGTTATTAGGAATGATTATGCAGTGACACTGTAATATAAGAATGATTATGCAGTGACCATATAATTCAGGAGTGATTATGCAGTGACTGTGTAATTAAAGAATGATTGGGCAGTGACTGTGTTATTAAAGAATGATTATTTAGTGATTTTTGTAATTAGAGAATGATATCGCAGTGACTGTGTAATTAAAGAATGATTATTCAGTGAATGTGTAATTAAAGAATAATAGGCGTAGCTGCCTATACGCAAGTACGCAGCTAAATCCACATTATTTTGATAAAAAAAAAATTTTTTAGTAAAAAAAATGTGGTTTGAAATTCAGCCGCGTTCGCCACTCAAGAAAGCTCTCTGGAGGCCCCAAAACGCACCAAATTGCACCATTTATTTCAAAATTTTCAGGGGGGGCATGCCCCCTGACCCCCCTAGATTATTTTGAATCCACATTCTTTATAGGCTAGCTACGTGCCTGGCAGTGACTGTGTAATTTAAGAATGATTGTGCAGTGACTGTGTAATTTAAGAATGATTTTGCAATGACTGTATAATTTTAAAATGATTTTGCAGTGACTTTGGAATTTTAGAATGTGTTTGCAGTGACTGTGTAATTTAAGAATGATTATTTAGTGACCATGTAATTTAGGAATGAATATACTGTTCACCTAGAAGGCAGTATATTGACTGTAATTATATGATGTAATGTGAAGGTTAACAATCAGAGGTCATGTTTTCAACAAGATCTTAAAACTTGTTAGAGTGATTGTTTTGATGATATCTAGGTCATGTTCAAAAGTGGATCATGGGGGTCATAGAGTAGGTCACCTGGTTAGAGGCCATATTTTCAACCAGATCATCCTTAAAATTTTCCAGATGAAAGAATACTGAGGTTTGAGATATAGGGCCATCATGTCCCACTTCTTTCAATAAGGACTTAGTTCTCAGATGACCCATTTAGAGCCATCATGTTCCACTTGTTTCAATAAAGACTTAGTTCTCAGATAACCCATTTAGGGCCATCATGTCCCACTTGTTTCAATAAAGACTTAGTACTCAGATGACCCATTTAGGGCCATCATGTCCCACTTGTTTCAATAAAGACTTAGTTCTCAGATGACCCATTTAGAGCCATCATGTCCCACTTGTTTCAATAAAGACTTAGTACTCAGATGACCCATTTAGAGCCATCATGTCCCACTTGTTTCAATAAAGACTTAGTACTCAGATGACCCATTTAGGGCCATCATGTCTCACTTGTTTCAATAAAGACTTAGTTCTCAGATGACCCATTTAGAGCCATCATGTCCCACTTGTTTCAATAAAGACTTAGTTCTCAGATAACCCATTTAGGGCCATCATGTCCCACTTGTTTCAATAAAGACTTAGTACTCAGATGACCCATTTAGGGCCATCATGTCCCACTTGTTTCAATAAAGACTTAGTTCTCAGATAACCCATTTAGGGCCATCATGTCCCACTTGTTTCAATAAAGACTTAGTACTCAGATGACCCATTTAGGGCCATCATGTCCCACTTGTTTCAGTAAGGACTTAGTTCTCAGATAACCCATTTAGGGCCATCATGTCCCACTTGTTTCAATAAAGACTTAGTACTCAGATAACCCATTTAGGGCCATCATGTCCCACTTGTTTCAATAAAGACTTAGTACTCAGATGACCCATTTAGAGCCATCATGTCCCACTTGTTTCAATAAAGACTTAGTTCTCAGATAACCCATTTAGGGCCATCATGTCCCACTTGTTTCAATAAAGACTTAGTACTCAGATGACCCATTTAGGGCCATCATGTCCCACTTGTTTCAGTAAGGGCTTAGTTCTCAGATAACCCATTTAGGGCCATCATGTCCCACTTGTTTCAATAAAGACTTAGTTCTCAGATGAGCCATATAAGGCCATCATGGCCAACTAATGGCTGCAGGTAGGGTACTTGATAAAATATGTCAGTACTCCAATACCATGTTTATTCTATTTCAGGAGTTTGCATTTGTTTTAGTACCTGTTATAAAACCTTTTCTGTTGACAGGATCATTCTGAGAGTTATATAGACAGTTCTTGCACAACAAAATAGAACTTAGAGGATGTAACTTTACTGATGATTGTGTCCTCAGGATAAGGTGTTAACTATTATTAGTGTACTGATTTGTGCAGTGTGTAGCACCCAGCTTCCATACCTTAGTACTTTTTATCCCCCCGCCAAAGGCGGAGGGGATATTAGGAATGCCCCTCGTGCGTCCGTGCGTCCGTGTGTCCGTGCGTCTGTGCGTCCGTGCGTCCATGCGAAACAATTTTGTCGGGAGCATAACTCCAAAACTACTTGAGGGATTTTATTCAAACTTCATACACTGACAGAGCACATTGGTAGGTAGTGCAGTGTGAAAGTGCAATAACTCTACCTTGCCTATTTTTAGAGTTATTCCACTTTATCAAATTTACTTAATAAATTTTGTCCGGAGCATAACTCCAAAACTGCCAGAGTGATTTTCTTCAAACTTCATACACTGACAGAGCACATTGGTAGGTAGTGCAATGTGCAAGTCCAATAACTCTACCTTGCCAATTTTTAGAGTAACTCCCCTTTATCAGAATTACTTGATAAATTTTGTCCGGAGCATAACTCCAAAAGTACTTGAGTGATTTTCTTCAAACTTCATACACTGACAGAGCACATTGGTAGGGAGTGCAGTGTGCAAGTGCAATAACTCTACCTTGCCTATTTTTAGAGTTATTCTCCTTTATCAGAATTACTTGATAAATTTTGTCCGGAGCATAACTCTAAAACTACTTGAGGGATTTTATTCAAACTTCATACACTGACAGAGCACATTGGTAGGTAGTGCAGTGTGCAAGAACAATAACTCTACCTTGCCTTTTTTTAGAGTTATTCCCCTTTATCAGAATTACTTGATAAATTTTGTCCGGCGCATAACTCCAAAACTACTTGAGGGATTTTATTCAAATTTCATACACTCACAGAGCACATTGGTAGGTAGTGCAGTGTGCAAGTCCAATAACTCTACCTTGCCTATTTTTTAGAGTTATTCCCCTTTATGAGATTTACTTGTTTACATTTTAAAAATCCCAGCATATACATGTTTATCTAATTCTTGAATTCTTGAACTTATTATCCCCCGCCAAAGGTGAAGGGGATAGTTAGATATGGTCTCTGTCCGTCCGTGTGTCCGTCCGTTCCAGTTTTGTCCGGAGCATAACTCCAAAAGTACTTTAGTGATTTTCTTCAAACTTCATATACTGAAAGAGCACATTTGGAGGAGGTGCAGTGTGAAAGAATAATAACTCTACCTTGCCTACTTTTAGAATTATTCCCCTTTATCAGATTTAATTGAAAAACTTAGTCCGAAGCATAACTCCAAAAGTGCTTGAGCGATTTTCTTCAAACTTAATACACTGACACAGCACATTGGTAGGAAGTGCAGTTTGCAAGAACAATATTTCTACCTTGCCTATTTTTTGTGGGATTTTCTTCAAACATTATTACATTGAGTGTTTGAAAGTACAACCTTCAGGTAGCTTCTTCCCGGCGGGGGGATTAACCATGTGTAACATGGCTCTTGTTATTTTTGCTGTAAGCACAGTTTAAACCAGTAAATGTTTTCATTTTCCAATTTCCAGACATGTTTATTGGACATCCTCGACACAGCGGGACAAGAAGAATATTCTTCATTGCGTGAGCAGTATACGAGAACTGGCGACTGTTTTGTAATCATATACAGTGTGACAGATAGGAAATCCTTCTCAGAAGCTGAGTCACTGTATGACTTCCTCAAGAAGGTGAAAGATACTGACAAATTACCTACAGTGAGTTGTTGTTATCTTTTTTGTGTTGTTTTTTTTGTTGTGAATGGCATGCACCCTGTATAGTTCAGTTTTTCATTTAAATTTCATGGTAGCCTGAAGTCTGGAAAGTGTTCATGTCAGATACACTTGTGGTTCTCTTATATAGTCAGTGTTTTGATCTATGAGATCTGTGACCATGGTCTCAGTGGGGTCTGAGCTTCTTTTGACTATTGATCTGCCATTTAACATAGTTGCTGTCTGTTAGCACTAGCGGATCCAGCGGGAGGCGCATCCAGCGCAAACCCCCCCGCCCCCCAAATTCTCGGACCATAGGTGTTATTGTAGGTCTATTTTGAATATGTCTTTCAATAATGTATACTTTATTGTTCAACATTGAATTGAATAATCAGAGACCCGTGTGATATTGCCAAATCAGTATACTCTAGCATAACCACAACCATTGAAATGAGGTAGAAAACGGACACAAATTGGGCCGAACATTTTGTGCCCCACCAACCTGAAATCCTGGCTCTTCTCAATAGTGATCAGTATCAACCTTAGATGTGCATATCACCGGCACATTTCGCTTCACTGCACAAAATGGCTGCCAGAGCTAACAATAGAAAAACCTTGTCCGGCTTTCACAGGTCAAACTGCTGGCGGGATTTCGACGAAACTTCACAGGAGTGATCAGTACCAACCGTTGTTGTGCATATTGCCAGCATGTTCTGCTTCACTGCACAAAATGGCCACCAGAGCTAAAAATAGAAAAACCTTGTCTGGCTTTCACTTTTTTCCCCCTTTTTCATGACATTAAAAACAATTACTTTTTCCACCAGGCTGATATTATAGCCCTTTAGGAAATGTGGACAAGTGCTAATGACATAGTTCAATCCCCCCAGTACACGATACCAAGCTGTGTTCACTCATAGACCAACACACCAAAACAACCAGTCTGCAAGAGGAGTTGTTGGCACCAAGACTTTGACTTTATGTGCATTGATACTTCTATGGCAGATATTGAATGTGTTGGTGTTCATATACATGTAACATCTCAGTCTATATCAGTATTGAATGTTTATAAACCTCCACAACTTCACCTGCATTATTTCTGTGAAAAGCTCAGTTTGGTTCTTAACAATATACCAACTTCAAACAATTGTTCTCGGTGACTTTAATGCACCACTATCAGTTAATGAGCTCAAACAAACCATCACTAACTTCAATCAACTTATAACAACTCCCACTACAGTTCGACAAATGCTGATTGATCACATATATATGTAAAACCTTGCAGTTGTACAAGCTGGAGCTGTGCCAACTTATTACAGCTGTCATGTAATTACATATGCAAACATTTGGATCAGCAAAAATCCAAAAACACAGAGCCTCCATGATGACTGATAGATCAAATTCCATCTGTGTTTGATACCTTCTGATGTTCAACACCAGTTGTCACTAGGTAACAAATATCTTCACTTTCTGATTGTAAAAACATGAAGTATTTCCTCATTTCCACATCACTTTTCAGCTTCACCTACATCTATTAATCTGTTAAAACCAACTGCAGCGTATGTTTTGCACTTTCACCCTGCATACCAAAAAGCATGCCACTGTATAGATGGGAGACATAGGTTTTTGTGACAAAAACCCCTTCTAGTTTTATTAAATTTTCCCTGAGAAATTAAATACATGATGATTGTGTTTGTTTTTTATGTAAGTGGATTTACTTCATACTTGGACACAACACCCCTTTGGACAAGGCCTTCCCATAGACCTATATTTGTTTGACCTTGTCCCCTGAATGACCTTTACTTTGAAGATCCAATTGTCCAAAAACTTTAACATCACCCATAACTTCCCTATTGGTAAGTGGATTTACTTCATACTTGGACACAACACCCCTTTGAACAAGACCTTCCCACTGACCTTTAATTATTTGACACCTGAATATCCAGTTGTCCAAAAACTAATATTTGACCATAACTTCCAAATAAGTAATTGGATACACTTCATACTTAAACACAACACCCCTTTGGACAAGACTTTCCCACTGACCTATATTTGTTTGACCTTGGCCCCTGAATGACCTTTACCTTGAAGATCCAATTGTTCAAAAACTTTAACATTGCCCATAACTTCCTTATTAGTAAGTGGATTTACTTTATACTTGGACACAACACCCCTTTGGACAAGACCTTCCCACTGACCTTTAATTATTTGACACCTGAATATCCAGTTGTCCAAAAACTAATATTTGACCATAACTTCCAAATTAGTAATTGGATACACTTCATACTTAAACACAACACCCCTTTGGACAAGACCTTCCCACTGACCTATATTTGCTTTGACCTTGACCTCTGAATGACCTTCACCATGAAGATCCAATTGTCCAAAAACTTTTAACATCGCCCATAACTTTCTTATTAGTAAATGGAATTACTTCATACTTGGACACAACCCCCTTTGAATAAGACCTTCCCACTGACCTATATTTATTTGACCTTGACCCCTGAATGACTGGTTCTCAGCTCAAAGGTTAAAGCACCTTTCAGGGGCATTGTCATCTTACAGTGACAGTTCTTGTTTGAGTCATGTCTTGTTAATATTTGAACAAGGAAGTTTTAAAATATCCAAACAAAATCTGTTTAAACAGATTTTATTTCGTCTTTGTTATTTAACAAAAGACTGTCCTTACTTCCTGCTGTTTGAATAAATAAATTAATCACACCTCACCTCACAACCAGACAAATGTTTTCTGCAAAATATTATATCTTTATCCCCTGCCAAAAGGACATTTTTGTTCAGAGCGTAACTCGAGAAGTATTTATATCAACTTGAATCTTCATTGGTGGATAGATCTCTAATGAGGGAGAGTGCAGTGCCCAGGAATGATAAGTCTACCTTCCATAATTTTCTAGTTATTGCCCTTTGTTATATTTTATGGCCCCTGAAGGGAGGCATGTAGTTTTTGATCTGACTGTCCATCATTCCGTCCGTCCTTCAGTCCATCTGAAAACTTTAACATTGGTAATAACTTTCTTATACATAAGTAGATTTACTTCATACTTGGACACAACACCCCTTTGGACAAGACCTTTCCACTGACCTATATTTATTTGACCTTGACAGCTAATTGACCTTTACCTTGAAGATCCAATTGTCCAAAAACTTTAACATTGTCCATAACTTCCTTATTAGTAAGTGAATGTACTTCATACTTGGACACAACACCCCTTTGGACAAGGCCTTCCCACTGACCTATATTTGTTTGACCTTGACCCCTGAATGACCTTTACCTTGAAGATCCATTTGTCCAAAATCTTTAACATTGCCCATAACTTATTAGTAAGTGGATGTACTTCATACTTAGACACAACACTCCTTTGGACAAGGCCTTCCCACTGACCTTTTATTATTTTACCTTGACCCCTGAATATCCAGTTGTCCAAAAACTAACATTTGGCCATAACTTCCAAATTAGTGAGTGGATATACGTCTTACTTAAACACAACACCTCTTTGGACAAGACCTTCCCACTGACCTATATTTGTTTGACCTTGACATCTGAATGACCTTCACCTTGAAGATGCAATTATCCAAAAACTTTAACATTGCCCATAACTTCCCTATTAGTAAGTAGATTTACTTCGTACTTGGACACAACATCCCTTCGGACAAGACCTTCCCACTGACCTTTATTTTACCTTGACCTCTGAATATCTAGTTGTCCAAAAACTAACATTTGGCCATAACTTCCAAATTAGTAAGTGGATTTACTTCATACTTAAACACCTTTGGACAAGACCTTCCCACTGACCTATATTTGTTTGACCTTGACAAAATGACCTTCACCTTGAAGATCCAATTATCAAAAAACTTTAACATTGCCCATTACTTCTTTATTAGTAAGTGGATTTACTTCATACTTGGACACAACACCCCTATGGACAAGACCTTCCCACTGACCTTTAATTATTTTACCTTGACCCCTGATTACTCAATTGTCCAAAAACTAACATTTGGCCATAACTTCCAAATTAGTAAGTGGATATACTTCATACTTAAACACAACACCCCTTTTGACAAGACCTTCCCACTGACCTATATTTGTTTGACCTTGACAAAATGACCTTCACCTTGAAGATCCAATTATCCAAAAACTTTAACACTTGCCCATAACTTTCTTATTAGTAAGTGGATTTACTTCATACTTGGACACAACACCCCTTTGAACAAGGCCTTCCCACTGACCTATATTTATTCGACCTTGACCCATTAATGACTGGTTCTCTTGGGGGCATTGTCATCTTACAGTGACAGTTCTTGTTCATGCATAATTTTTGTCCTAAGCATAACTCGAAAAGTATTTGAGTTATCAACTTGAAACTTCATTAGAGAGGTCATCAGACCTCTCCACAGTGTTGGCTTTAATTGCTGGCGGCATCCATTTTTGCGTATCAAATTTTAGTTAATGATCTCATATTAAGCCTAAAATCATGAAAACCAGTCTACAAAGATAGTTATGCGCATGCTCCGAATCAAAATACGAATTTATTTAAACGAAACCAAAATTTAACATCGGGTCAAAACGGCCCATGGTTAAAATGGCCTATTATGAAAAGAACGTACAGAATAATTTTGTATTCCCTTAACTTAACACAAAAAAATACAATTATAGGGATGCATTTCTTATAATGCATGCTACTTTTTAAAAACTACAAATTCTAAAATGTATTTTTTTCTGAGAAACTCATCAGCCTGTTGAACAAATTAATATTTAGCCATGGTCATGAAAAAATGGTAAATATTTTTTACAAATTTCAGAGCATTTTTGACAAGTCCATTTCCTCGATTTGGATCAAATTTACGCCCTTTTAATATTTTGTCCAGCTTAACAGATACTATCGCTGATTATTTTGTAAAACATTTGGACAAAGAAAGGTGTAGTAAAAGCTTGAGAGGGAAAACAAAACTTACTGAGCCTAAAAAAGCAACAGCTTAACATGGGAGTTCTGGCTTCAACAACTACATGCATTGTTGTAAAAGAGGGGGGAGTAAAGCTTAAGGGGCTTATAAGAAGATCCCCAAGATTCTACAAGGTATGAAATACATGAGGTTATCTTAATTTGTTTCATTTATTTAAATGATAGATACGCCACTATAAAAACATTTGAAATAACGAAATTACAAAAAATGTATAGTCAGTTTCGGTCATTTTGCCTAATAAGGTATTAACTATTAATAATAGTTAGGTTACTAGTTTTTATAATTATTTAAGTCACAGAATGTTTAAAACATTCAAAATGATCTTGGAAACAAGTAGATTCATTCTTTCAGTGACGACAGCTGCTGACCTCTCTTTGGCTTACTTTTTTAAAGGAAGCCAACTTGTTGATGGATAGATCTTATCATGGAGGAGTGCAGAGCCAAAGAATGATAACTCTTCCTTCTATATTTTTCTAGTTATTGCCCTTTGTTATTTTTCATGCACAATTTTTGTGTCGCCTGCTATAAAGTAGCTGCAGCGTATAGGGATCACTTCACCGTGGTCTGTCTGTCTGTCTGTCCATCTGTCACAAAACTTGTTCAGACTACTCAAAAACTACTGGTGCAATTTCATCCACACTTTTCAGGAATGATCAGTACGAAGTCTAGTTGTGCATATCTTGGGCATTTTCCAGTTCAATGATTTTTATACCTGGAAAACGAAGTTTGTGGGGTATATAGGAGTCACCCGGTGGTCGGTCAGTCAGTCCGTTCCTTGTCTGGAGCATCACTTGAAAACTAATGGTTGGAATTCAGTGCATCTTCATACAATGGTCACCTACTATGAGAGGAAGTGCAGTATTCAAGAATCATAACTCCATCTTCACAATTTACAGAGTTATTGCCCTTTATCAGTTTTACTTGTCCGGAGCATAAGTTGAAAACTACTGGATGGAATTCAGTGCAACTTCATACAATGGTCAAGCACAACGAGAGGAAGTGCAATGTTTAAGAATCATACAGTGGTCAAACACAACCAAAGGAACTGCAGTGTATAAGAGCTATAACTCCATCTTCACTATTTGCTTAGTTATTGCCCTTTGTTGGTTTTCCTTGTGCGGAGCATAACTTGAAAACTACTGGTTGGAATTCAGTGCAACTTCATACAATGGCCAAGCACAGAGACAGAAAATGCAATGTACAAGAACCACAACTATCTTTAATTGCCCACAACCATAACTCTATTTCAGTTCTATTACAAAGTACTCTGTTACTAATAACTTCCTCAGTTCCGAAGCAGTCTTGTGGGGGTATTAATCACATTTAGTGCTAGCTCTAGTTGTCTGAGTTATAGCCCTTTAATGATTTTTATTTTTAAAGTTTTTCTGAACTACTTCTCTTATACTACTATTGCAATTTAAATGAAGTGTTACCTGATTCTTCAGTACCTCAAGTGTTTAATGGGTTTTTCGGTTAAATGATTTTTATGCCCCCACAAAGTGGGAGCATATAGCGTTGCACTTGTCCATCAGTCCGTACGTCCCGAAATTTTGTGAACGCAACTTCTCTTAAACCGGATGGCAGATTTTGCTTAAACTTTCAAGGATGAACAACCTTAATGTGTAAATGATAGTTAAGGAAGGAATTTTTGCTGCGACCAAATTTAACAGAATTATGGCCCTTTGTTGATTTTTTCACTATATACCATAAAGTGAAATAAATTTGTGAAGCAACTCGTCATAAATCGGATGGCAGATTTTGCTTAAACTTTCAGGGATGAACAACCTTAATGTGTAGATGATATAAGGAAGGAATTTTTGCTTCGACCAAAATTAATGGAATTATGGCTCTTTGTTGATTTTTTCACTATATACCATATAGCCAAATAAATTTGTGAATGCAACTCCTCATAAACCGGATGGCAGATTTTGCTTAAACTTCCAGGGATGAACAACCTTAATGTGTAGATGATAGTAAAGGAAGGAATTTTTGCTGCAACCAAATTTAACGGATTTATGGCCCTTTGTTGATTTTTTCACTATATACCATAAAGTGAAATAAATTTGTGAACGCAACTCCTCATTAACCGGATGGCAGACTTTGCTTAAACTTTCAGGGATGAACAACCTTAATGTGTAGATGATAGTAAAGGAAGGAATTTTTGCTTCAACCAAATTTAATGGAATTATGGCCCTTTGTTGATTTTTTCACTATATACCATATAGCCAAATAAATTTGTGAATGCAACTCCTCATAAACCGGATGACAGATTTTGCTTAAACTTTCAGGGATGAACAACCTTAATGTGTAGATGATAGTAAAGGAAGGAATTTTTGCTGCAACCAAATTTAAAGGAATTATGGCCCTTTGTTGATTTTTTCACTATATTATACCATAAAGTGAAATAAATTTGTGAACGCAACTCCTCATAAACTGGATGGCAGATTTTGCTTAAACTTTCAGGGATGAACAACCTTAATGTGTAGATGATAGTAAAGGAAGGGTAATGTTTTTTACGGGACCTGACACACCTGGGGTTTCTATACTTTAATCTGTAGTTAACTTTCATGTGTAACATTTTTTAAATTTTACCTGCTTACTTTCATATCAGCAACATGTAATTACTTGTGTGTCTCTTTCTTCGTCTTCGCTAATGTGATTCCTCATAGTACATAAATATTTACAACATTTTTATGTCGACTTTTCAAAGAATAAGGAGGTCTATTGTACTTGCGGCGTGGCTATCAGGTTAAAGTTTTAGGGCAAGCTTCTCATTTTCACTATTTCCTCCCTTTCTACTGCAGATATTTGGTTCAAACTTGGCCGTAGACTGTGTCATTCTATCAAGGCCCATAACTCTGTTAAGCATTTTTATTAGTTATTCCCCTTTTAAGACTTTGAAAAATCTTTAATTTCAGGCTTTTATTATACCTTCAGGCACTAAGAATAGTCAAGCGTGCTGTCCATCCGACAGCCCTTGTTTCAGTATAAAATATTTAATTTTGAAATACATGTAAAAAGGACAGCATTAATAATATACAAAACACCTCAATTCATTTGCAACTACAGAAAAAAATTGTTCCCCACCTAAATCTTACATACAGAATATACATGCTCTTGTTTATGAGCACTTATGCATAGTGGGGGCATCCGTGTCCTACATGTATGGACACAGTTCTAGTTAGCTTAGTTATGGCCCTTGAATGAAAAAGGCTTTTTGGCCCATTAATGATTTTTGTTTTGCAGGCTTCACAGTAGCTGTAACATGCTACAAAGTAGTCACGACATAAAGGGATTACTTCTCCATCGTCTGTCTGTCTGTCTGTCCGTCTGTCCATCCGTCACAAAACTTGTCTGGACTACTCCTCAAAAACTACTGGTGTGATTTCATCCAAACTTTACAGGAATGATCAGCACCAAGTCTTGTTGTGCATATGATCAGCATTTTCCAGTTTAATGATTTTTGTCACAGTTATTGCCCTTTAATGATTTTTATTTTTATTTTAATTCTCTTCTACTACTAATGCATTTTGAATGAATTTTTACAGGATTGATCGGTACCTCAAGTACTTGTGCATATCTAACGGGTTTTTTGGTAGAATGATTTTTGGCTGAGTTATAGCCCTTGAATAAAAAAAGGCATTTTGGCCAACACACTGTGAAATCACCTCTCAATACAACTGCTTAATTGGCTATCATCAGGTGACACGTAATAACTGATTGCCCTTGTTGTCCGATGCATAACATAAAAAGTATTTGAGTTATCATCTTTAAAATTCATGGGTGGATAGATCTTATTGAGGAAGAATGCAATGCTCAAGAAAGATAACTCTACCCTTCATTATTTTTGTGTTATTGTTTTTAACCAGGTTTTCAACGAAAACTGGTTATTGTAATGCTGAAGTCGGTGGGCGGGTGGGAAGGCGGGCGGGCGTCAACTTTTGGTTTCTGCTCAATAACTTGAGTTTGCTTTGGCCTATAGATGCCAAACTTTGTATCTGGGTAGCTTATATCAAGAGGCAGCTTGGGATTGCTACCCAGATGTCTGTGATCAAGGTCAAGGTCACTGTTGGTAAAAATAGAAATTCAGTTTCCGCTCATTAACTTCAGTTTGCTTTGGCCTATAGATGCCAAACTTTGTATTGGGGTAGCTTATATCAAGAGGCAACTTGGGATTGCTACCCAGATGTCTGTGATCAAGGTCAAGGTTACTGTTGCTAAAAATAGATATTCTGTTTTCAGTTAATAACTTCAGTTTACAGAGACCTATTGACACCAAACTTGGTGTATGGGTAGCTTATATCAGGACGCTACTCGAGATTGCTACCCAGGAGTCTGTGATCAAGGTCAAGGTCATTGTTGCTAAAAATAGAAATTCTGTTTCCGCTCAATAACTTGAGTTTGCTTTGGCCTATTGACGCTTAACTTGGTGTATTGGTGGCTTATATCAGGAGGCAGCTTGGGATTGCTACCCAGATGTCTTTGATAAAAGTCAAGGTCATTGTGGCTAAAATTAGAAATTAAGTTTCCGCTCAATAACTTCAGTTTGCTTTGACCTATTGACACCAAACTTATTATGTGGTTAGCTTACATCAAGACGCTACTTGGGATTACTACCTAGGTGACTTTGATTAAGGTCAAGGTCACTGTTGCTTAAAATAGATATTCAGTTTCCACATAATAACTTGAGTTAGCTGTGACCTTTTGACAGCAAATTTGGTGTGTATGTAGCTTATATCAAAATGCTATTCGGGATTGCTACCCAGATGTCTGTGATCAGGGTAAATGTCATTGTTGCTAAAAATAGAAATTCAGTCTCCGCATAATAACTTGAGTTTGCTTAGACCTATTGACACCAAATTTAGTTTGTGGGTAGCGTATATCAAGACGCAACTTGGGATTGCTACCCAGGTGTCTGTGAACAAGGTCAAGGTCATTTTTGCTTTAAAAAAAAGAAATTCAGTTTTTACGTAATAACTTGAGTTTACGTTGACCTATTGACACCAAACTTGCTGTGTGGGTAGCTTATATTAAGATGCAGCTTGGGATTGCTACTTAGATATCTGGGAGCAAGGTCAAGGTCACTTGCTTACAATAGAATTTTCAGCTTATACTCAATAACTTCAGCACACTTTTACCTATTGATACTCGACTTGGCGTGTGTGTAGCTTACATGAAAATACAGCCTGGCTTTGCTACTCAGGTATCTGGTTTATTTTTATTTTGAACTATTGAAACCAACTTTCTGTGTTGGTACCAAAATAACAGCATCATTTTTGCTTCACTGCCATATTTCTTCCTGATTCCTGTCACATCAATACTTGGTGGTTGAAAACCTGGTTTTCAGTTGCATTGCGGCGCTTCTTGTTTTATATTTTTATGCCCCCACTCTGGAGGGTGCATTTAGATTTGCCCTTCTGTTCGTCCCAAAAAGTTGTGTTACCTGTAGCTCCAAAAGCGCTGGAGCTAGAGTCAAGAAACTTTACAGGAATGTTGATCAGCATGTAAAGTTGTGCACCTGGGGTTTCCCTGTATAGATTTATTTGGAACTGTTATAGTTATAGCCCCTTACTTAGTCAAAATTTGCAATTTTCAACTTGTGTCGCCTGTACCTGCAAAAGCGCTGCACCTACAGTCAAGAAACTTTACAGGAATGTTGATCAGCATGTAAAGTTGTGCACCTGGGGTTTCCCGTATAGATTTATTTGGAATTGTTATAGTTATGGCCTCTTACATACTCAAAATTTGCAATTTTCAACTTGTGTCGCCTGTAACTGCAAAAGCGCTGGAGCTAGAGTCACCCAGTTCTAAGCAGGGTGGACATACTGGGTCTGACTGAAGCAGATGTCTATGAGAATCAAGTACAGTACCATCAGCATGTTGGGTGGAGCTTGACATGTTTGCCTACACACAGGAAGACAACTGCCATGGTTTGTTGTTCTACACACAAGATAAGTTGCCAGTGACAACTTCCAGTGTTTCACATCAACCTCATATGGGACAAGTATCAGTTACCATTTCATCAGAGCTCTATCCAAGGTCATTCTCTCTTCTCTATAGATCTCCATCCTCGAACATAACAGACTTTATTAATGATCTAACACATATTGCAGACCAAACTTCTCCAGATGTACTGCTTGGATATTTCAACTTAGCTTTTAATTCTACAAATTATACAAGACTGTCACAGAAATTGAATAACTATTCCCAGTGTGTGCAGCTCCCAACTCACAGAGGTGGTTCTACACTTGACCTTGTCTAAATACAGAATAATATTCTACAACCCAGATTATCCTGCCTGTCAACCTACTTCTCAGACCACAGCATTGTTGCCCTACAGTTTGATACCTAAAAAATTTTCCTTCTTCTTAGTGAGTTTAATGCTGTTCCAATGGTCAAATTGCAGACTCAGTTTGATTGAGCATGTTCATGGACAGTAATGGAAAATGCAAGTTACCGTCCACGCCCATTAGCACCAGTTTAAGCAGAATTCAACATTTAAGTATGGAAATGGTGAAATTTTGTTCCAACAATTGCTTAAAATTGTTTGCTATTTAGATGACAATGGACATTTTATAAACAGCCTCACTTACAGAACATATAACTTAGGAACTGAGTACAAATTAGACATAAAAACACCTGTTTACAGTCTGCAAACTCCAAGAATGTCCAACTATGCATACAGAATTGTTAAAGATAATATTCATCCATTGGTCACAGTGTTGGAGACAGTATTTTGAGTCTACACACCACAACAGGTTTCTAATAGTTGTCATTTTATTAAACCAATCTTATTAATGATTCAGCATGTATGACTATCTCTTGGCCATATTGCTAGCTATATGATTATCATTAGCTAGGTTGAGTGGGGGCATCTGTGTCCTATGGACACATTTCTAGTTCATGCTTAATTTTTGTTTGGAGCATAGTTGATTTTTGTTTGGACAATAACTCAAAAAGTATTTGAGATCAACTTGAAACTTCAAAAGTTGATAGATCTCATGTGAGAGGGTTGCTGTGCACAAGAATGATAACTAAGCAAAACAATTAGATGGGGGATGGCCATGTCAACATGGCTCTTGCTTTAGTTTACTATACATTTATTGGATAAGACAAAAGCAAAATAGAGCCTTCAAGTCTTGTATTGATATGTTCCAATATGTTTCAAGTTAATTCAGGTTTTTGTTGGAAAGTTTAAGTTTAGACCTTTGACCCGTGCTTATCAGACTATTTGTCTGCTTATGTGATATTGTCCCTTATCTGAATGTGGAAGTGCTGGCATACTTTAATTTTCAAAGTTAAGAAATTTGCTCCAGTCATAACACTTGTAAGGATTTAATTAAAACTTTGCTTGTCTCACTAGGACTAATTATGTCTCCACTCCTCTGGAGGAGACATATTGTTTTTGCCCTGTCCATCAATCTGTCCGTCAGTCAGTCCGACCGTCCGTCTGTCCATCTATCCCTCTGTCACACTTCGTTCCTGTTTGATAACTAGAGTACCTTTTGACCTGGACTCTTCAAACTTCATAGGGTGATTGCCCTTATTAGGTTACAGAAGCTTATTGTTTTTAGGGTATGTAGGTCAAAGATCAAGCTCACAGTGACCTTAAATGTGAAAATAGTTTCTGCTCAATAACTACAGTTCTATTTGACCTAGTTTCTTCAAACTTTATAGGATGACTGTCCTTATTGAATTACAGAAGCTTATTGATTTAGGGGTCAGCTGGTCAAAAGTCAAGGTCACAGGGACTTTATATGTAAAAATTGGTTTCTGCTCAGTAAGTGGAGTGTCATTTGGCAGAGAGTCTTGAAACTTCATATATTGATTGTCCTTAATGAGTAAAAGAAGCCTATTGATTTTGGCATCAACCAGTCAAAGGTGAAGCTCTGATTGACTCAGAGTCTTCAATCTTTATAGGATGATTGTCCTTGTTGAGTAGAAGAACCGTATTGTTTTTGGGGTCAGCTGATCAAATGTCAAGGTCAAAGTGACCTTATATGTAAAATTGGTTTATGCTCAATAATTATGGTTCTATTTGACCTAGTGTCTTCAAACTTCATAAGATGACTGAGTTACAGAAGCCTATGTTTTGGGGGTCCAAGGCCAAGGTCACATTGACTTAAATATAAAAAAAGTTCTCTGATCAATACCTCGAGTGCCATTTCATCCAGACTGTGGAACTCTTTGTTTTTGCAGTGTCAGTTGTTCATCTATCACACTTTGTTTCCATTTAATAAGTAGAGTACCTTTTGACCTGAAACCTTCAAACTTCATATGATACTTTATTATATTTTCTCCATTGAGGTCACTATGACAAAGGTCAAGGTCATTTACACTTAAATTTGAAATTCCGTTCATTCAGTAATGTGCATACCTGTGACATGTTATCAACACTACCATCTCAGTGGTGCTTACAAAAAAGTATTTCCAAGAAATATGTCACTTTATACATAAAAAGCTGTTTTATATAGGTTTTGTTATATCTCTTCTTCTGCAACAATAGTACTCCTTGTTATACCACGGCCTTTTTCCAACACACTCATTCCTATTCTCCAGTTCACAGTTCTCTTCCTCCCACTAGCCAACCTCTGTCATCTCGTCTGTGCCCCTGTTTCAATGATGCACTGGGGGAGACACGCGTTTTTTTTACAGAAACATCTAGTTTAATAAGGACAATTTGTCTTGTTGAAAATTACACGTCACCAGTAATGGTAAAAAAACTTAGGTACATGAGGATAAAAGTGACTCATTTAGAAATTTAAATGTTAAATTTTGACTGCACATGTGTACTTCTTGGAAAAAATAACACCAGGCTGTTCAAATTGGAAGTACGGTTGTGCAAAACACATTTTGAAAGCACTGTTTTCCATTTCAAAAGTTGAAACTATGATTTCAGCTGTGAAAAATAGCTCTGAGTTATTTTAAACATATCATTCATTAACTTCATGTTGTCCCTGTTTTAATCAAAACCACCTGTTTTATTACTTACTACAGTTTCAAAGAACACTTGACAATGATTAAGCACTTCATTGATCTTGTAGGAATGTCATCACATAATATGGGGGTCACATACTGTCTTTGTCATCACATAATATGGGGGTCACATACTGTCTTTGTCATCACATAATATGGGGGTCACATACTGTCTTTGTCATCACATAATATGGGGGTCACATACTGTCTTTGTCATCACATAATATGGGGGTCACATACATACTGTCTTTGTTTTGATAAGTCACCGTTATTATCATTGTTGATCTTTCTTAGTAAAACACTATAATAAAAATTGCTCTTGAGAAAATGCCTGAAGGCCATAAAATGTAATCTTTATTTGTGCCATATTGTTGTATGAAATTTAAGAATATCAATTATCAGTCAAAATTTTTCTTCATGAACTAATGAAATTAATGTCTAGGTATTGTCATATGGACCTTTGTTAAAGTTTGCTTCTCTTTTGTAGGATGCTGATCTTAGAATAATATGTTTGCCTTCTTTCTTCTTCTTATCATTATTACTATAATAATGATAATAATGATGATAGTGATGATGATGATAATAATAATGGTAATAATAATAACAGTAATAAATATTATTATTATTTTCAAAAAATCTCTTTAAAGGATACCCAGTCTGTTAATTTTGGATCACATTTTACTCACAGTTTTTTTGGGCCCCAAGAAGGTGTATCTATCTGTCAGTCAGTCTGTCTATGTATTATATATGTCTTGCCCACTACTTGCCAACATACTCAGCAACCGCTGAAGCTGCCCACCACCCTGCACCATACCAGGACTAGCATACTAACAGAGGCACAGAATGGAAGCACCTGTGTCCTATGGACTCAATTCTAGTAATAAAACGTAACCGCGAAGATGGCACCATTAGGCCTCCGTAGATTCCACATTAACTTCCCAAATATGGATGCGGCCCCATCATTGGAAAGTATATATGGGAAAATACCGGATGTCACGTGATCAAGGTCAAGGATGAATTTTGGACACTGCTGTATCCATTTAAAAACGTATGTCCGTGCAAATTTGACAAAATGGAAAATTTGACTTCCACCGCCAACACGTTTCTGAGCAGGTGTGTGTCATGTGACCTTTCCTGCCAAAATGTTGTATTTTTCGAAAAGATGAACATTCAAGGTTGAGGAGAAAGACAAAGTTATGCATGCTGGATTCACTAAAACTGGGTCATTCCTTCCATTTTTTTCTTTCTTTTTTTTTTTTAAGTTGGCCGAGCACACATTGTCATGACGCCCTGCGCATGACGTCACTTTCTAGAATCACGAGCTCTTATGTGCAAATTTATGTCACAAACCACTAAATCACATTTTCATAAGGTTAAAATATCCCAGTTTAGTGCCCAGTCGGACTGAGAGACGAAACTTGGAGGCAGGGGGTCTCTAGGAAAATACTTTCAAAAGTGTCTGTTGTTCGAAGGATATAGAAACAGTAATCTCCATACTGTCTGTTTACAGGTTTTTAGCTCACCTGAGCACTGCTCAGGGTGAGCTATTAGGATCGTTGAATGTCCGGCATGCGTTGGCGTGCATCGTGCATCATCAACAATTTGACTTGAAGGACTTCTCCTCCTTAACCGCTAAGCCAACATTGACAAAACATGCCTGGGATATTCCTTGCATGAAGCTCTACCAAAGTTGTTCAAAGAATTCAATTCCATCAAAAACTCTGGTTGCTATGGCAGTTTAAAGGAAAAACTTTGAAAATCTTCTTGTCTGAAACCAGGAGCCTTAAGATTTGGTATGTAGCATTGTCTAGTGGACCTCTACCAAGTTTGTTCAAATAATACCCCTAGAGTCAAATTTGGCCACACCCCGGGGGTCAGTTGATTTTACATAGGCTTATATAGTGAAACTTAAAAAATTTTCTTGTCTGAAACCACATGGCCCTGAGCCTTAAGATTTGGTATGTAGCATTGTCTAGCGGATCTCTACCAAGTTTGTTCAAATTATGCACCTGGGGTCAAATTTTGCCCTACCCCGGGGGTCAATTGATTTTACATAGGCTTATATGGGAAAAACTTCGAAAATCTTCTTGACTGAAACCACAAGGCCCTGAGTCTTAAGATTTGGTATGTAGCATTGTCTAGTGGACCTCTAACAATTTGTTCAAATTATACCTCCGGGGTCAAATTTGGCCCCAACCTGGGGTCATTGGTTTTACATAGGCTTATATGGGAAAAACTTCGAAAATCTTCTTGTCTGAAACCACAAGGCCCTGAGCCTTAAGATTTGGTATGTAGCATTGTCTAGTGGACCTCTAACAATTTGATCAAATTATGCCCCTCAGGTAAAATTTGGCCCCACCCCGTGGTCATTGGTTTTACATATGCTTATACAGTGAAAACTTTGAAAATCTTCTTGTCTGAAACCACATGGGCCTGAGCCTTAAGATTTGGTATGTAGCATTGTTTAGTGGACCTCTACCAAGTTTGATCACATTATACCCCTGAGGTCAAATTTGGCCCCACCCCAGGGTCATTGGTTTTATATAGGCTTATATAGCGAAAACTTTCAAAATCTTCTTGTAGAAGGAGAGGTATTATTTTCAGTCCAGATAATCTGGAAATTTGTCAAAAACGTTGTTTCTATGATTTCTAGCTCAAGTTCGAATATGGGTCATTTGGGTTCAAAAACTAGGTCACAAAGCCTGAAAATAGAAAAACCTTGTTAACACTCTAGAGGTTACATTTTCAGTCAAAATATCAAAGAAATTTGTCAGAAAGGTTGTTTTGATGATTTCTAGCTCAAGTTCGAATATGAGTTATCTGGGATCAAAAACTAGGTCACATAGCCCAAATATGGAAAAACCTTGTTAACATTCTAGAGGTAACATTTTCAGTCCAAATAACCTGGAAATCTGTCTGAATGGTTGTTTTAATGATTTCTAGGTCAAGTTTGAATATGGGTCATCTGGAATAAAAAACTAGGTAACAGAGCCAAAAAATAGAAAAAAAACTTGTTAACACTATAAAGGCTACTTTTCAGTCCAAATATTCTTGAAATTTGTCAGAAAGGTTGTTTTAATGATTTCTAGCTCAGATTTGAATATGGGTCATCTAAGGTCAAAAACTAGGTCACATGGCAAAAAAGTAGAAAAACCTTGTTAATGCTCTAGAGGTTACATTTTCAGTCCGGATATCCTTAAAATTTGTCAGAAAGATTGCTTTGAACAGTGATTTCTAGTTCAGATTTGGATATGGGTCATTTGGGATCAAAAACTAGGCCATAGAGCCCTAAAATGTAAAAACCATTTTAACACTCCAGAGGTTACATTTTCAGTCCAAATATCCTGGAAATTTGTCAGACAGGTTGTTCTGTTGATTTCTAGCTCAAGTACTAATATTGGTCATCTTAGTCAAAAACTAGGTCACAGAGCCCAAATATGGAAAAACCTTGTTAACACTCTAGAGTTAAGATTTTAATTCCAAATAAACTGAAAATTTGTCAGAAAGGTTGCTTTTATGATTTCTAGCTCAAGTTTGAATATGGGTCATCTGGAGTCAAAAACTAGGTCACAGAGCCCAAATATTGAAAAACTTTGTGAACACTCTAGAGGCTACATTATCAGTCCAAATGTCCTGTAAATTTGTCAGAAAGGTTGTTTTGATGATTTCTAGCTCAAATTTGGATATGGGTCATCTAAGGTCAAAAACTAGGTCACTGATCCCAAATCTGTAAAAACCTTGTTAACACTCTAGAGGTAACATTTTCAGTCCAAATAACCTGGAAATTTGTCAGAAAAAATGTTTTAATGATTTCTAGCTCAGATTTGAATATGGGTCATTTGGGATCAAAAACTAGGTCACAGAGCCCTAAAATGTAAAAACCATTTTAACACTCCAGAGGTTACATTTTCAGTCCAAATATCCTGGAAATTTGTCAGACAGGTTGTTTGTTGATTTCTAGCTCAAGTACTAATATTGGTCATCTTAGTCAAAAACTAGGTCACAGAGCCCAAATATGGAAAAACCTTGTTAACACTCTAGAGTTAAGATTTTAATTCCAAATAACCTGAAAATTTGTCAGAAAGGTTGCTTCTATGATTAGATCCATAGCAACTTTGTTAAAAGCAGTCATATTCAGGTGAGCGATACAGGGCCATCATGGCCCTCTTGTTTTTAAGTTGGATGACCTATAATTATTCAAGTTCTAGGTTGATACATATACTTATTTTGTAGGTTTTGTGCAAACTCATTTTTCTACAGATTCTAGTTGAAAAAACTGATGTATTCTCCTGTTCTCATCATTTTGCATGTTAATATTGGAGTAACTCAGATCTTTTCATAGGGTTTGGTACAATAAAAATTAACTACTAGTCTTTGAACAGATTAATGTTAGATAAACTTATAGTTGGAAAAACTTTTATTTGCAGGTTCTTGTAGGCAATAAAATTGACTTGGCAGATGACAGACAAATCACTACTGATGAAGGAAATGCACTTGCAACAAAATTGGGATTACCATTTGTGGAGACATCAGCAAAAACTGGGGAAAAAGTGAAGGAGTTGTTTGAGACCCTTATTCATCACACACCAAGATCAAGTAGGGAATATAAGGTACAAAAAGGAATTACAAATTGTTCTATTTTTCTACTTGGGAAATGTGATGTAGCTTGGTACAATGGTTTTGAAATAGGTTAATTGATTAATTGATTTTTTAATTAATTAAAAAGTAGACAAGTCATTGGTTGGTAAGCAGATCCCTTTCTTACTCAACTCATTTTGAGATTAAAATTTTTATTTTAAATTCAGAAGTCAGCATTAACTAAATTAAAATCAAGATATTTTCAGCATTTGACATTTTTGCAATCCACATAATTAGAAAATGGATGTAAGTCTGATGATGTAAGCTAGTTTAACATAAGAAGAAGTTATACTCTAGGGTACAGATCTTGCAAATTGCTGAGTCTTCTATTTTAATAACATTTTGCATGACATTGTTAAGTTGCTTTGTTGACCTTCAGCAAACTTGTTCATGTTATGGATTCACTCACACAAAGTTTAACTTGTTGCCTTAGCTTGTATTGATTTGTAGTTTATGTATTTGTAGTTAATATGTGTCCTACACTTCAAACATTGATCAAGAAATTTTAAATCGAACAACATAATAAGTTCTGTATTTCAAAACCAGAAAAGAAAGTGCTGAAAAGTGTGTGTATTTTGTTTTGTTTGTCTTTTGATTAAAATGATAAAATAAACTGAAAACATTAATTTTAGGTGGTTATACTTGGCTCAGGTGGTGTTGGTAAATCCAGTGTCACTGTACGGTATGTGAGCGACACATTCGTAGATTCTTATGACCCTACCATTGAAGACTCATACAGGAAACATGTTATTGTCAAAGGAATTCCAGAGGAAATGAAAAACGCCCCGAAAAAGACCAAAAAAAAGTCAGGATTGTTTGGAACAAAACCAAAGAAAACCAGGAAAAGAAAATGTAATGTCTTGTGTTTTTTAGATGATAATTTTCTCTTTTGCCTTAATCAGTTGGTTACCTAGTCTGATGATCTGCTTTCTAGATTAAGTATCTAAAAATAAACCTGTTGTATTCCCAGTCTTGTGCCGACTTTATGCCTATCTCACAGTATTTTTTAGCAAGATGCATGAATTTTACAAGAATGTTAACCAGTATTATGGGTCTACGGGTTTGTGGCACTGCAGAACAGAGTTATTGCCTTTGACATGATTGAAATGAGGTATAATATATTCATGTTATATCCATAAATTTTCATTCTAGCCTATCCACAGAGTAATGTATCTCACCAAAATGATAATTCTAACACGGGAGGAGGCCTGGTGGGAAGTCTCATACGTATGTTCGGTGGGAAAAAGAGACATAGTACAAATGAACAACAGCTGCAACAACAACAACAACAGGTTTATGCTCAAGGGGATGATGATGAATATTCTTCTGATGAAGAACCCTCAGAGCCTAAAATAGGTACACATGTTACAAATACAGATATGATAAAGATCTATAAAATAGGTACACATGTGATAAATACAGATATGATAAAGATCTATAAAATAGGTACACATGTTATAAATACAGATATGATAAAGATCTATAAAATAGGTACACATGTTATAAATACAGATATGATAAAGATCTATAAAATAGGCACACATGTTATAAATACAGATATGATAAAGATCTATAAAATAGGTACACATGTTATAAATACAGATATGATAAAGATCTATAAAATAGGTACACATGTTATAAATACAGATATGATAAAGATCTATAAAATAGGTACACATGTTATAAATACAGATATGATATAGATCTATAAAATAGGTACATGTTATAAATACAGAAATGATAAAGATCTATAAAATAGGTACACATGTTATAAATACAGATATGATAAAGATCTATAAAATAGGTACACATGTTATAAATACAGATATGATATAGATCTATAAAATAGGTACACATGTTATAAATACAGATATGATATAGGTACACATGTTATAGCAATTTCTTTTCCTCTTGTAGCTGTAGCAGACAATCATTAACTACATGTAGAACAACTTTGCAGTCTTAATTTGAGTCTACATTTTTCACTATTCAAAGAATGTTTACATTCAGTCTGAAAATAGTCTAAAGTTAATTCTAACTTAAAATGTAAACATGCCAGTTTTTTGAAATTCAGCATATTTAGGACTAAATAACTTGCTTATATCATTTTCCTGTAAAGACAATATATTGATATCTAACATTACAGAAAACTGGCTGAACTGTCCAGTGCTGCAAATTTTCTTGTTTTGACACACTTGTTAAAGTTATACATTGACTTTCTTATGCCCAAAATGATATTCACTAGATCAATTATAAAACTATTTATTTACACCAATATGATTTTTTGAAAAAGTAGTAGATTTTCCATACCACCTATTGTGAGCTTGATTGAAAACTGTATAAGAAATCATACAATTTGTTTCAGCACAAAAAAAGAAAGTGAAGAAGGCAGATGCAAATGTCATCCTTTTGAAGATGGACATGTTGGAGGAGGAGCCTAATATAGTAACAGGAGATCCTATTCATTGTAAAGGATGTGAAGCCATTCTGTCATCCACGTCTGTATTGGAGAGGGAGGGTGATAGTGACAGATCCACATGGATCTGGTAAGTACATTTGTTATTCTCTCTGGCTTTTATTATATCTATTTTTGGCTCACCAGAGCACAGCGTGTACAAGGTGTGCTATTGTGATTGCTATGTTTCTGGCAGCAGACCATTTTTGACATTTTTCTTCAAAATACATCTGCACTAACATTATAGATTTTAACAATACTTTACAGGAATGGTTTATGAGTCTTTCAGAGTTGTTCAGGTTTTCCAGTTCATTGGGTCTTAAGAGCAAAGGAGCAAACAATAAATTTTTAATTTGAAAACTTAAAAAAATTTTTTTTTCTAAAACCACCAGGGCCAGACCTTTGAAATTTGTAGCATGATCTCTACCAAGTTTGTTCAGATTATGTCCATGGGGTCACTATTAGCCCTGTGCAAAGTATAATTTTGATACGCCTGTCTGGTCATATTATGGGAACGCCCATGGTGGGAAGAGATAGTCTTTAGAGATGATGAAATGTCCATATTTTGTCTGGAGCATATCTTCAACATGCATGGGGGAATTCTAGCATTACATGATACAAATGTTCACAATCATGAGACGTAGTGTCACAGGCATGGAGCAGCTGTAGGTCAAATGTCAAGGTCATACTAAGAGGTCAGAGGAAAATGCTTTTCCGGAGCAAAACTTCTACATGCTTTGAGGTATTTTAATATAACTTGGCAAAATGATCAGCATCATGAGACTGAGTGTTACACACACAAGGTCCATATTTTTAGCTTGTCAGTTTTTTCAAAGAAAAAGTTGAGCTATTATGGTCACTGAGTCATTGTCATTGTCAGAGTTTTGCAAAAACTTAAATGAAGCTGATTATTCATGAACCATGAGTTTTGATATTTAGTGTGTAGCATTGTCTAGTGGACCTCTAACATGTTGATTGAAATCATTGCCAAAGGGTCAATATTGGTCCCTGCCCTGGGGCTTATATATAGTTACATTGGAAAAACTTTGAAAATCTTCTTCTCTAAAACTGGTTGACACAGAGCTTTGTAATTTGATGTGCGGCATCCTCTAGTAGACCTTTTCCAAGATTGTACATACTATGACCCTAGGGTGAGAATTTGCCCCACCCCATGGGTCACTTTTGGCAAACCACAAAGCCTACAACTTAAATATTTACTCACATTGGATGGGAAATTACTTGTTCTCCACTGACATCCCTCCCCCCCTCTCCACCAAATAGAAAAAAAAAAAAAAAAAAAAAAAAAATTATGTTGTTTTTTTTCTTATTTACAAACATTTACTGGGGTAAGCAAATCAGGAAATACTTTGCATTCATGTATTAGAGCGACTGACTCACAGAAGGGCCGATGGTGAAAAAAAAAGAAAATGTCCTTACATCTTGAAATTTTTGCTGCAATTACGAAAAACATATTTAAACTTAGCTACTGATTCATTTTTTGATACAGAAAAACATCAGAATATAAAGTTTTACACACTTCTATCGGTAAAAAATTTACTCCGTTAGTCACGGGGTAGATACTTTAGGTATATAATTAATTTTGACGCAGCCTTACAAGTAGGCTGCTGTGGCTCAGTGGTCTCAATAGTCGCTCAATATTTTACTGATCGAAAGGTCATGGGTTCAAATCATGGTTAAGTCAAAACTTTTTTTTTCAGTTTTCATGGTGTATAGAAGCATAATATTATGTTTTTTCCATAGTATATTCAATTGTCTTAAATTTTAAAGAAAAAAAAATTTCAGCAAAATTTTGTGAGTCAGTCGCTTTAAGTCTAAAATCATAAAGTTGCAAAAACCCTGTGATTTCAGAATTAAACAAACATGAAATACCAGTTTAAAATGATGAAGCAGTTTGATTGTCAACTTGCAGGTTTAATTACGGACGTGCAAGGTTGTTTTTTTTAGTCACATTGAAATGTGAAAATTCATAGCTCATTCAAACACGTCCGCAGTTTAACATGTCGAATTTCTTTCATGAATGCTCTGTTGGGTTTTATATATGGTAATATGTATTTATACTGTTTTTTTCCAAACTATTAAGATAGTATAATCTCTGCTTGTACTTCAGCATCATACATCACAGAAACAGGAATTTTGTCAAATCAAATTTAAAAGGTACAATGTAAAAAACATAAGTTTGATGAAGATATTTAATAAAATAACATGAAAATAAAGAAATATTTTAAAGAAAGCAGAGTGGCTCTAGTCATCCTGTTTGATTGCAAAGCATTATAAACAATACTTCGAGCTTACAAGTCCAACATTGAAGATTGGTTGAACCTCTCAAGAACAACAACCTCTCTACAACAAACACTTTCCTTTGAACCAAATGCTGTTTGCTCTTGGGATGTTGAACTGTACTACCAATAATATATCAGTATAAAATACACTGGCGAATCAGCAAAAAGATAAATAAATGAATAATAGTGCCTCCGGTTGAAGATGCTTTATTGCTTTGGACATGCCTATCGGTTGTTAGGCCATTCGGTAGGATTGTTGGTCTGTCCGTAGACCAGACCTTGTCCAATCAATAACTCGAGTACCATTTGACGAATAGTCTTCAAATTTATAGGATGGTTGCCCTTATTGAGTAGAAGACCCCTATTGCTTCTGGGGTCAGTAGGTGAAATGTCAAGGTCACATTCTCCCTCAATCAATAACTAGAGAACACTTCGGTCTACAGTCATCAGATCTGGTGGGGAGGTTGGTGATGACTGGTAAATGACCCAAATTGATTTTGAGGTCAGCAAGTCAAAGGTCAAGGTCACATTGACCTTCACTACAAAAGGTGGTCTACAGGTTTCAGATTTGGTAGTGTGGTATGTCATGACCTGTAGATGACTCGTATTGATTTTGAGGTCAGTAAGTCAAAGGTCAAGGTCACATTTAGAAGTCCATGTAACATGTATAATTGGTTGTCATTAAAGGGGTATACATGTTTCACAAACATCTCTTGTTAAAATAGTTTCACACCATGGCCATTTGAATGTTAATGCTAACATGTAGAAAAGAAATTAACATTCTACTGATTTGAAGACTAGATAGAGGGATTATTTGGAAAGCAAAATGTGTACCTTGCCTTCTTTCTGGCCAGCAGTCTTTCAGGGCTTTAAATGCTTTGATTTTTAGATAGACATAAGTAGTAAAACTTCAGAAATCTTCTTCTATGAAACTTCATTGCCTTAAGTCATAGGATTGTCTTGTGGACCTCTGATAAGATTGTTCAGATGACTCTAAGGTCAAAATTGGTCCTTTCCTAGGATTCACATGATTTTACATAGACAGTAATAGTACATAGGATTTTTTTTTTAGATTTTCCTATTTGAAATTACATGGCCTAAAGTTAATTAACATATGCTTTTGTTTTCCACAGAATTTTTTTAGATCATGGCCCTAGGGTCAGTATTGACCCTGCCCAAGGAGTTACTTGTTATACCCCCGAAACGAAGTTTGGGGGGTATATAGGAGTCACCCGGTGGTTGGTTAGTCAGGCGGTTGGTCAGTCCGTTCCTTGTCCGGAGCATAACTTGAAAACTAATGGTTGGAATTCAGTGCACCTTCATACAATGGTCATGCACAATAACAGGAAGTGCAGTGTTCAAGAATCATAACTCCATCTTCACTATTTGCACAGTTATTACCCTTTGTTCGTTTTCCTTGTCTGGAGCTTAACTTGAAAACTACTGGTTAGAATTCAGTGCAACTTCATACAATGGTCAAGCACAATGAATGGATATGCAGTGTACAAATGCTATAACTCTATCTTCATTATTTGCACTGTTATTGCCCTTTGTTGGTTTTCCTTGTCCAGAGCAGAACTTAAAAACTACTGGTTGGAATTCAATGCAACTTCAAACAATGGTCAAGCACAATGAGAGGAAGTGAAGGGTTCAAGAATCATAACTCCATCTGTACTATTTGTAGAGTTATTGCCCTTTATTGGTTTTCCTTGTCCGGAGCATAACGTGAAAACTACTGGTTGGAATTCAGTGCAACTTAATACAATGGTCAAGCACAATGAGAGAAAGTGTAGTGTTTAATAATCATAACTCTATCTTTACTATTTGCAGAGTTATTGCCCTTTGTTGGTTTTCCTTGTCTGAAGCATAACTTGAAAAGTACTTGATGGAATTAAATGCGACTTCATACAGTGATCAAGCACAATGAGAGAAAGTGCAGTGTACAAGAGCTATAACTCCATCCCCAGTATTTGCAGAGTTATTGCCCCTTGTTGGATTTCCTTGTCCAGAGCATTTATTGAAAACTATTGGTTGCAGTTCAGTGCAACTTCAATGGTCAAGCACAATGAGTGGATATGCATTGTACAAGAGCTATAACTCTGTCTTCAGTATTTCCACAGTTATTGCCCTTTGTTGGTTTTCCTTGTCCGGAGCATAACTTGAAAACTACTGGTTGGAATTCAGTGCAACTTAATACAATGGTCAAGCACAATGACAGGAAATGCAATGTACAAGAACCACAACTATCTTAATTGCCCACAACCATAACTCTATTTCAGTTCTTTTACAAAGTATTCTGTTACCGGTACTTATAACTTCCTAAGTTCTGAAGCAGTCTTGGGCGGTTATGAATCACATTTAGTGATAGTTCTAGTTTTATGTAAAGGAAAAGTGATACTAAATAATTTGGAAGGACCTTTCATGCAAACATTTTTACCTTGAACTTTATGTGGCCTTTACCTTTATCTTGATCTGCTGACTTACTTCTTTGTTTTGCAGCTACAACATAAAAAATTCAACTATTATTTTTGCCGCAGATTTTAACTTTTGACCTTAGCCAACCTTGGCTTTAGCCAGCCTTGACTATGTCCATCTGATTTCTTTCTGTTAGCAACATCTATGAAATTTGAATAATATGTACATTATTGTATGTAGATTTAAACTTAAACTCATTTTTAGCTCACCTGAGCATATGCTCAGGTTGAGCTATAGTGATTGCTGGATGTCCGGTGTCTGTCGTCCATCCTTATTTTACTCTGTTAACACTTTACAGGTCACATTAAACACCCTATCATTCTGAAAATTGGTCACAATCTTTAACTTGATGATGATAGGTCATACGGGATCTAATACAAGGTCACCAGGCCAAATCAAAGAAAAACCTTGTTAACACTCGAGAAGCCACATTTTTTATTCAAATCACATTAAAATTTGTCAGTGTTTGTCTTGATGATACCTAGGTCAAGTTGGAATTTGGTTCATCTTGGGACAAAAAAGAGGTCACAGGGTCAAAACATGGAAAACCTTTATAACACTCTTAAGGCCACATTTTTTGTTCAAATGACATGAAAACTTGTCAGAATGTTTGTCTTGATGATATCTAGATAAAGTTCGAATAAGGGGCATCGTGGTCCAAAAACAAGGTCTCAGTTCAAAATGTAAAAAAACCTTGATAATTCTATAGACCCTACATTTTACCTTCCAAATGTCATGAAAATTTGTAAGAAGATTTGTCTTAATGATATTTAGGTGATGTTTGAATGTTTGTCATCAGGTCAAAATAAAGATTTACCTTTTTAACACTGCAGAGGCCAATGTTTTTTGTCAAAATTTCATGAAAACCTGTCAGAATGTTTTTCTTGATGATCTGTAGGTCGAGTTTTCCTCTCATTTCCTGAGCCAGCATCATCCCTTCATTGGTTTCAGAATTATGGCCCTTAGCAGTTGGATGCAGGTGGGTGATTAAGGGCCATCATGCATAAGCATTAAAATCTGAACTATTTGAATAATTTGCATGCACATGTTTATCTTTTATTTGGAAAACAAAGACCTTGACCTGCTTGTCAATGTTAGCCTTGATATTTAGTCCAATAGTTCTCAGGTAAATGATATAGCCCATCATGACCCTCTTGATATACTAGTACATTGTCATATGTTTGTTGGCATTCTTTTATCCATGGCCACATTTGAGGTGGAGGATGATAGGGGAAAATTAATACAGATTTATTAAATACTTCTGTATCAGCTGCCATAAAGGATGCATTGTTAGGTATATTCAACCAGCCAACTTTATATTAAAGAAGAAACCAGTTAGTAAAACCCATAAGTAATTGTTGTTAGTAATATAGTTTTTAGTTTTCTTTTTTCTGTTCGAAATGATGCCCTTACCAGCTGCATGTTAAGCAATCCAAAAGGAAAAGTGAGTTAGTTTAAAAGAAACTGCTTGCAATTGCTTATTCATAAAATAAAAAAATGATTTTTGAAGAATTCAATATAATTCTGGAAGAAGCAGGGGTATAATGCTTTGCACATGTCAGTTGGTAGGTTGGTCCGTCAGTCCGTAGACCAGACCTTGTCCGATCAATAAATAGAGATTATTGTAGCCTACAGTCATCAGATTTAGTGGGGAGATTGGTCATGACCTGTAGATGACACTTACTGATTTTGGGGTCAGTAGGTGAAAGTGACCTTGATCATAAAAAGCTTGTCCGATCAAAAACTAAAGGATGCTTTGGTCTACAGTCCTCATATTTTGTAGGTGGTTGGTCATGACCTGTAGATGAACCATATTGATTTTGAGGTCAGTAGGTCATAAATCAAGTTTACATTCAGATGTCCTTGTAACATGACTAATTGGTTGCCATTAGTGGGCACACATGTTCCACAAGCATCTCTTCTTTGTTTACACTTGTAATATCGAGAATATGTAAAAATTGGAAAAATGACTGATAAATTTAAATGTATTTATTTTGAATTTCCCAGTGAATTCTGCAGTCACAAAAATACTGATCTTGAGATAATGCCAGAAGAGATCCCTAAAGGAGACAGCTTTGACTTTGTGTTGACCCCAGCTAGACAGGAAGTGGTTGAAGAAGCAGAAGGCACAACTAAAGGGGAGACAACCCCAGAGAAAAAGGAAGAAAGTAAAGGGATGGTAGTTTATTGTATGGATATAAGTGGCTCTATGTCCGGTACTGTTAGACTGCCTGAGCTGCAAGGTAAGCAAAGAGAAGAAACACTGTTTGTAGGCTGTACAGTATTGAAACTAAGGTCTTCAATAATGAACAAGAAACTTTGACATAAGTCGTTAGAGATGTGTATACAGCAGCAGTCATGCATTTTTATATACCTGAAGGAATGTATTATGGCAAAGCCCATGTCATCAGACTGTCTGTCCTTGAATCCATCTATCAATAAGTTTGTTTTAAAAATTTCTTGTGTGGATAACTCCCCCTACAATTTTTAATCATATTGAAATAAGATTTACATGACTTTTTTTTTGAGGTGGGAATAAACTCATGCATTTTGGAGTTATCTACCCTTGAATTTATAAGCAATTCTTTTGTAGATACGTCATACAAGTTTCAAATAATTGAAAGAAAGGTTGCAATGCATTGTCTACTTGAAGAATAACTGTGAATAACAATTTTTTGTGAGGGTCACTTTATGCAGTTTAGAGTCATCTACACTTTGACGTATCCTTAAGAAATTTGTTTTGAAGACAACTCCCACAGTCTTCATCTGATTGAAATGAAACTTGCTAGTGAAGAGTAGGTGTGCTCATGCATTCTAGAGTTATCTGCCCTTAGGTATAAAATGTTCATAAAGTACTACAGGGAATATTGTGCAGTGAACTTCTATAGTTTTTATAACAATAAAATAAAACTTTGTGAATATTATCTGTATTAAAAATAGGCATGTGAAATATATTTTTATAAGGATTGACCTCTGCTTGATCCTGTCTTTGGAAATGAAATTGTTATAACATAAAGTAATACATGGAACCTTTTGAAGTAAACGGCTTATACAGTTTTTAACCTTTATGGTTTAATACAATTAAAATGGCAAAATAGAAGACATTGATGTGAACAAAATTCTGTTCAAACCATATCCCATTAACAAGTATATTCTGGGTGTATATTGCTCCACCTTAGTTAACTTGCTTCTATTGTTTACTATTCTTTAAGTGATATAAAACTTCATTCATTGCCAGGGATAAGGCATCTTAAACGCATATTGGATTTAATATATAGAAGATTTGTTAGGTAATCATATGATTCATTTTAGCAAAGAGGAAACATGTATTCCATGTAAATACTATTTTTATAAGTTTATTGAAGCATTAATTAAAACTGATATTTTTTTCAAACACAGCACAGTGGAGGAATGCACGTGATAGGACATCACACAGTGACAACACTATATCCAGGCTGCAGGCAATTAAAGATGCTGCAAAGAGGTAAGTCAAATTCAGGCTTGTTAGTTCAGATAGTATTGAGTTAGAATCCTTGCCAGAGCACAAGGTATGGCCTTGGGCATAGACATTGCAGCTGTACTTGATGCAGTTCAGCCAGCTATGAGTGGGAACTATTAATGAAAGTTACTGGTTTTTCTCTCAAGTAATGGGTTCATCTAGTTTAGTGTATTGAATGTCTTGAAATTGATCTACATAAGTTTGGAAAGCTTTTGTCTCTATGAAGCTAAAACAGATTTGTGCAGATTAAATACTTACATATTTTTGTATTAAAAAAAAAGAAATATTTCCACTGAAGTTTTGCTTTGGAAACAGTAGGTCAAAGTAGAGGGAAGAGGTCATCACATATAGAACCCTAAAAAAAAGACAAAATTATAGAACAGAAAGCCTGACAGAAGTCATCTGTTTTAGAAAACATATTTTAAGGTTTATCAGTAATTAACTATTTATAGGCTTTAACAGCTCACTCAAGGATCTTTACTTTACATGCCAAAAGCTATCACAGGTAGTAAATTTGATTAAAAAGTGACATGAAATTTTAGATATCTGTTGATAATAATATTGAAATAACAATTGAGCTGACCCACTGTACCACACTTACAGCTTAACTATATCTTATATATATAAGTCACGAAGGAGTTTGAAGAACCTAAAAAAAATAAGCAGTTACAGTGAAAAATATGAGTTAATGTAGTTTTTATGCCCCCAAAGGAAGTGATTATAGTGATTTTAGCTGTCTGTCTTTATTTGGTAGATAGTATTTCTTTTCAACCTCTACCAAGATAGTTCAAATTATGACCCTGGCATCATTTTGCTTATAACAGGGTGTCATATGTTTCCAGTTTTAGCAGTTATACTCAGTTGAGTGATTAAGGGCCATCATATACCTTTGTTTTGCCAAATGTTCATGACATTTGGTTAGAATGGGTGTTTATATGGTCTTCTGGATGAGGTTGGGTCACCAGCTTAAATGAGTATGAAACATTCTGATCAATACAGAGGTCTTATTTTTAACCCAATCATCTTGTAACTTGGTCAGAATGTTTGTCCTGATGGTTGCTTTTATGAATATCAGTGTGGTATAAGGTAAAAAAATACACGGTAATCAGTTGACTAGTGACACTTTACAAATTAATCACTTAATCGGGGCCACTGGTCACTGTAGCAATTTTATGGGTTTATGATAGGTGTCAAGGACCGCATTAAGGGGTGATTGGGGTTTGGGTATGAAATTTTGGTGTTTTTATGAAAAGTTAAATTTGATTTTTTTTCTAATATCCGGAGTGATTTTATTAAGGAGTTTCGGACATAAAAATTGGTCCAGGAAGCTGAAATTTGGTCAAAACCAACAAATTTTTTGTTATTTTGAGCCCAGTTTTAGATATTTGGTTTATAGGCACCTTCCATGAATCTCTATCATTGACTGGAGTCGATGTTACCAAGGCTAAAAGTAGATTTTTCTACTTTTCATTATGGAACCAATATCTTAGATATTTAGTATGTAAGTACATCACATGGACTTTAGCACTAGGTGGGGTTTGAGGTCACTATGGTCAAAGTCAAAGTCACAGGGTTTAAAAATAGATTTTTCTACAGTACATTTGAATAAGTTTTAACCAAACTTTCTCAAAAAAGGCATATTTTGCTATGTCTGCATGATAGTGGTTTCACAGTATTGATAATCTTACAATTTCTGGCCTGATTTCATAATAAATTAACACAACTATAATTATGACACTTAAGCAATGACACTAAGGTGAACAATTTAGGGCCATTATGGCTCTATTGTAAGGAAAAACCTAATCTGACTAAAGTACACAATCTAACTAAGGTAAGATCTGAAGAGGACCCATCCAGTTCTATCTTCTTGATAACCTGGATTTGCAATATTGCTGTTTATATCCCAGCCAATGAAACTGCATCTTATGACACGTCTTAATGGTTTACATGTTCTTATTTTTTTCAGATTGAAGCAATTTATTGTGGTAAGTGCTCATTCAAAGAGTTTTCTATCATTTTATTGAGACAAACAAAGGTGTGTTTCTGTTTGCAGGCAGCTTGAAAGAATGAAGATTGAGTATCCAGACAAAAAGGTGGCCCTTGTCACTTTTGGCTCCACTGTCTATCTTTGGGGTGATTGTCATTCAGCAGATCCTAAAACATTCACATGGTCCATTCTTGATGACTATGATGGGCTGATTGCAGCTGGAAGGGAGTATGCTACAACCATGGAACTTGGGGGACTTGAAAACACCCATCAGTAAGCCCGTTTCTCATATTTTGATAGGGATGTAATAGTTATATGAGCATTGTTGAGCATTGCATGTCGGGATGACAGTTCTAAGGTTACTGGAAATTTCAGCCTAGTCATTTACCTCCAAAAACCCTGGACATTAAATTTGAATATGCTGCAATTTCACATTACCTTCAGCATTCGTTTCAGTCAATACAACATTTCACACATACGGTACTTAATATGATTAAATATGTACTTGATATTCTGTTGTTATTAGCTCACCTGAGCAAATGCTCAGGGTGAGCTGTTGTGATCACCCTGAATCCGTCATCAACATTTTACTTTAAATGACATCTCCTCCTTAACCAAAAAGCTATTTTTAACCAAACTTCACAGAAATATTCCTTATACTGCCCTTTCCTTAAATTGCTAAAACTGTTCTGCTCCATTGCACATAAGGGCTGCAAAAGCTAAAAAAAGAAAAAAATCAAACAACATCTCCTTCTTAACGGCTGGGTGATTTTCCACCAAATTTTACAGAAATGTTCCATACATAGCCCTCTATTAAAATTGCTAAAACGGTTCTGCTCCATTGAACAAAATGGCCACCAGAGCTAAAAATAGACTTCATCAATATTTTGCTTCAAGTGACATCTCCTGCAAAACCGCTTGGGCATTTTAAACCAAATTTGACAGAAATGTTCCTTATAAATCTCTTTTTAGCTCACCTGTCACATAGTGACATGTAGAGCTTTTCTGATCCCGTGATGTCTGTCGTCCGTGCGTGCGTCCGTCCGTCAACATTTCCTTCTTATGACTTCTCCTCTGAAACTGCTTGGCCAAACTTTCTGAAACTTGCCTAGGGTGTTCCTTGCATGAAGCTCTACCAAAGTGGTTCAAATAATTCAATTCCATGCAGAAGTCTGGTTGCTATGGCAGCCAAAAGGAAAAACTTTAAAAATCTTCTTCTCTGAAACCACAAGACCTAGAGCTTAGATGTTTGGTATGAAGCATCATCTATTGGACCTTTACCAAGATTGTTCAAATTATGACCCTGGGGTCAAAAATTGCCCTGCCAAAGGGGTCACTTGATTTCACATAGAGTTATATAGGGAAGTAGGTCAAAGTAGAGGGAAGAGGAGGAAGGCCTAGAGCTTAGATATTTGGTATGTTGCATTGCCTAGTAGACCTCTACCAATATTGTTCAATTTATGGCCCCTGAGTCAAAAATGGCCCCGCCGTTGGGGTCACATGTTATGCATAGCGTTATAAACGAAAAATATCAAAAAATCTTCTTGGAAGAAACCAAAAGGCTTAATTAGAGCTTAGATATTTGGTATGAAGCATCATCAAGTGGACCTCTACCAAGATTGTTCAAATTTATGCCCCTGGGGTCAAATTTGACCCCACCTTGGGGGTCAATTGATTTTGCATAGAGAAAACTTTGAAAATCTTCTTGTCTGAAACCACATGGGCCTGAGCCTAAAGATTTGGTATGTAGCATTGTCTAGTTGACCTCTACCAGGTTTGTTCAAATTATACCTCTGGGGTCAAATTTGGCCCCACCCTGGTGTCCTTGGTTTTACATAGGCTTATATAGAAAAAAAATTCGAAAATCTTCTTGTCTGAAACCACAAGGCCCTGAGCCTTAAGATTTGGTATGTAGCATTGTCTTGTAGACCTCAATCAAGTTTGTTCAAATTATGCCCCTGGGGTCAATTGATTTTGCACAGAGAAAACTTTGAAAATCTTCTTGTCTGAAAACACATGGGGCTGAGCCTTAAGATTTTGTATGTAGCATTGTCGAGTGAACCTCTACCAAAGTTCAAATTATACCCCTGTGGTCAAATTTAGCCCGGCCCCGGGGTCATTGGTTTTACATAGGCTTATACATGTATAGTGAAAACTTTGAAAATCTTCTTGTAGAAGGGGAGGTAACATTTTCAGTCTAAATAATCTGGAAATTTGTCAGAAAGATTGTTTCTATGATATCTAGCTCAGGTTTGAATATGGGTCATCTGGAATCAAAAACTAGGTCACAGAGCCCAAAAATAAAAAAAAACCTTGTTAACACTCTAGAGGTTACATTTTCAGTCATAATATCCTAGAAACTTGTCAGAAAGGTTGATTCGATGATTTCTAGCTCAATATGGGTCATCTGGGTCAAAAACTAGGTCACATCGCCCAAATCTGGAAAAACCTTGTTTACACTCTAGAGGTAACATTTTCAGTCCAAATAACCTGGAAATCTGTCAGAAAGGTTTTTTTCAATGATTTCTAGCTGAATTTTGAATATGGGTTATTTGAGGGCACAGGGCCAAAAAGTAGAAAAACCTTGTTAATGCTGTAGAGGTTACATTTTCAGTCTAAATAATCTGGAAATTTGTCAGAAAGATTGTTTCTATGATTTCTAGCTCAGACTTGGATGTGGGTTATCTGGGATCAAAAACTAGGTCACAGAGCCCTAAAATGTAAAAACCATTTTAACACTCCAGAGGTTACATATTCAGTCCAGATATCCTGGAAATTTGTCAGACAGGTCGCTTTGATGATTTCTAGCTCAAGTACTAATATGGGTCATCTTTGGTCAAAAACTAGGTCACAGAGCCCAAATATGGAAAAACCTTGTTAACACTCTAGAGTTAAGATTTTAATTCCAAATAACCTGGAAATTTGTCAGAAAGGTTGCTTCTATGATTTCTAGCTCATGTTTGAATATGGGTCATCTGGAATAAAAAACTAGGTCACAGAGCCCAAATATCGAAAAACTTTGTAAATACTCTAGAGGCTACATTTTCTGTCCAAATGTCCTGTAAATTTGTCAGAAAGGTTGTTTTGATGATTTGTAGCTCAGGTTTGGATATGGGTCATCTGGGTTCAAAAACTAGGTCACAGAGCCCAAATATGGAAAAAACCTTGTTAACACTCTAGAGGTAACATTTTCAGTCCAACTAACCTTGAAATTTGTCAGAAAGATTGTTTCAATATTTTCTAGGTCAAGTTCGAATATGGGTCATCTGGGGTCAATTAACTAGATCCATAGCAACTTTGTTAAAAACAGTAATATTCAGGTGAGCGATACAGGGCCATCATGGCCTTCTTGTCCAAAATTGCTCAAACCATTCTGCTCCATTGCACATAAGGGCTGCAAAAGCTAAAAGTGAAAAGAAATCAAACAGCATCTTCTCATCAATAAGGTAATTTTCCATCAAATTTCACAGAAATGTTCCATACATATCCCTGTGTTAAAATTGCTTAAACGGTTATGCTCTATTTAACAAAATGGCCACCGGAGCTAAAAATAGGTTTTCTTCAATATATGGCTTCAAATGACATCTCCTCAGAAGCTGTTATCACAAAATTGCCTCTGCCCCATGGATTTTTTTTATAAAATATGAGATCTTTGAATATCTTCAGTTAGAAATGTAATGTTGCATCTGATGTTTGCTTAATGGTAGACCCCCAGGCAAAGTACTCAGGTGAGCAATCCATGGCCATCATGGCCCTCTTGTTTTTGATTACTCTTTGATTGCACAACATCTTCAGCTGTTGTATCAGTCAACATAACAGTAGAACATTTTGCACATACTTAATCAGTATATTAGAATAGGGGGTCACATGACCATGTAAATCATGCAATATACATTGTGCATACATTTGTTACTTTCATAGGAAGTATGCATTTAGAGATTTATTACATATTTATTAAATCATTAATAACTATGAAGAAATTAACATTACATAATGATTGACTATCACAGAAGGAACTTTCAGTTAGAATGCCAATTTTAAAGGAAAACTTTTGGTGTAAGATTTTCAGTCTTAAGGAGTTTTCTTCAACATTTTCAGTTTTGGCACTTTTTAATAGCAGGGCGTTCATCATAGCCTTTACCTTTAATTTACTTAGAATGTTGATTTATTGGATCAAAATACATGTGGTTATTATGCATATTGTCTCTTTTTCCTTCTTAGAAATTTAAATACAAAAATTGATAACTTGAGAACAGAAGGATGTACTGCTTTGGGTCCAGCCTTAGCAATAAGTGCAGGTATTATTGCTGGTACTCCAATGTCTGAGGTAGTACTTTGCACAGATGGGGAACCAAATACTGGTATTGGTAACCTGGATACTGCTGATGGAGAGCTCTTCTACAAGAAGGTAAAAATATTCATGCTAGTTCTGTTAAATTTTAATTTTTTACTAATTTTAGAGCTTTAGACCAGAATATAAATGACCTGTCTTCTCAGGGGTCAACTGCCCTTGGTCCAGCTCTGGCCATTAGCACTGGAATTATTTCAAGCATGCCACAATCAGAGGTTGTCTTGTGCACTGATGGTGAGCCAAATATGGGCATTGGAAAAATATATAGAAATGGAGATTCTGGACATTCATTTTATAGCAGGGTAATGAATCATTGTATGCTTGAAAACTAATATAACATTCTGAATAATACATTAAGTTATCTTAGGATGCAATCAGCACTTGTAAAAAACATGTTTAATCATACCTGCCATACGTCCCGGATCGTCCGGGATTGTCCCGGAAATCGAGGGCCCGTCCCGGAGTCCCGGAAAGACATCCAATGTCCCGGAAAACATGAAAAACGCGCACACCTTTGATCAGGCCAGTTAAATTTTTGACACGCCGCTAATTCTTTAATATTCGTTATAATAATATGTTCTGATTCGGTGAATACACCGCGTGTCATTGATAATCAATTAACAAATGACCGCTATCGGCTATCGATTTATTGACTTGCGGTGCATTAATTAATTTGTAAGATATCTGCCCCTTTCAAAGACTGTCGCCGCGGTAATTGGTGTTAATAGAGATGCTACTTAAAATTAAATTTAATGCAAAAGCCATAAAACTCGTGGTGAATATTGTAATGTTCGATCAAATCGCACCGGTACTTGTAATATGAAGCATAGACGATGCTGTCATTCAACTTGAATTCGAGTTTATGATGTTAATTAATTAATGGTACACAATCGAGGACAAGTGACAAAAATTTCTACTCGTCCTGCATCACCATCACCAGTCCTAGTGACCTAGGAGAAAAAAGATCAACGGCACTGTGCGGTTTACTGAATTGAAAAATGCGCAGTGCTCCCCCTTATTCACGCTTCCGGTTTTGTTTTGACAGCGTATTACATGGAGAACTGTGACGTTATGATATACACATCCATCGGTATATTTCTTGCGTTTTTTGCAATTGTTCTGCAGGATGATCGATCAGAAAATTATACTCGTCCTCCTACCTTCTCCACTCATAATACGAGCGAACGTTTTTTTTTTGAAGTGGTTGAGAGGGGTGGGGGGAATAATCGTCGGGTGGTCGGATCGATTGAGCTTGAAACATTTCTGCAAGTCTGTCAATTACTATGCTCTTGCAACTAAAATAAAAGCTATGAAACTGATGGTACTGATGTGTATTTGAAAGACGTGCACGGCTTTTCCCGCCAAAAACGGAATCACGTCCAGTTTTGTGTGCTGCCAACGCTAGGGCATTGAAAGTATATGAATAGTTGTATGTCCCGGAAAATCGGCTCAAATCCCGGAAATTCGATATCAAAATCCCGGAAATGGCCAGAAAAATTATGGCAGGTATGGTTTAATACTATTCTTTTCCCTCTGTTTGTGAGTTTTTTTATTATTATGTCGCATATTTTACCACCTGGCAGTAGGGTTGTTAAATATAGTTTGAAAATAAATTAGACAGATAGTGCAAGTGTCCCAATTCCTAAAACCTCCATGGACTTTTATATGTTTGGTGTATAGAAGTGATATTAGCCATTTATTAGGGAATTATCTTACTGCTTTTAATAAGGATAATTCAATTAATGCATTATTAAGACTTTTGAGTTAATAGCATTGTCACCATTTGATAATTTGAGTGTAGGTCCCTGCTTGTTTTGAAGTCTCAAGGTTAATGGTAACAAATGCATTTTTCCTGGGTCATATTTAACATTTTATTAGAAAAACAACACAGCAGAAAGTACTTAACAATTTTTCTTAATAGTTTCTAAGGAACTAATTATGTCTCCTTCCACATTTTGGAGTGGTAGACATTATTTTTGTACTTTGTTGTCTGTCTGTCACAAAGTTTGCCTGTGCTTTTTCTCCATAACCACTGGTTGGATTTCAGAGGAACTTGCTGTGATTTGTTGGTACCAAGCCTAGTTGAGCAAATCATCAGCATTTTCCATTTCAGTGACTTTCAGCAAAGTTATGGGCCTTGATTTGTCCACATTTGAACACATACGGGCAAATTCTCTGATTGAAAAACAACAACAACACAAATGATTGTTAGCAAGTGTTGTTACAAGTATCTGTACCTGCTAGTTAGATTTTGACGAAACTTCACAACAGTAATCATTAGCAAGTTATGCATATCATTGGCTTAAACTGGTTGAATGATTTTAAGCAGAGTTGTAGCCCTTGATTTGCCGAAATTTGAATACAGTTATAACTAGTGTTCTTCATGGTAAGTGACATGTTGGGGGTGGGGGGGGGGGGGAGTGGGGTGGGGAAAGACACACGATCAAATAATCAATCTCTAGTTCTATTTTGTTTGTTTTTTTAGATTGGAGAGTTTGCAAAGGGGAATAACACAAGGCTTTCTGTTCTGGCTGTTGAAGGACAGGACACAGGCTTGCGGCATGTTCAGCAGTGTGCAGTTGTATCAGGGGGGACAGTCAATGTGCTGAACCCACTAGAAATGATGAGACAACTCCGTTTGATTGCTCAAAACTACACAATAGCAACTGCTGTAGATGTCACAGTTATTCTGCATCCATATCTTGTGTTTGATGAGCCAGGATATTTAGAGGTACTCCTTGTTTGAAATTAAGTATATGTATTTATTTACATGGTAATAATTGCTGTACTGGTTAATTTAAAACTTGAAATATTATGTCTCCCCCATGTTTTTGCCCTGTCTGTCTGGCAGACAACTGGAGTACCTTTTGACCCAGAACTTTCAATTTTTAGAGGATGATTGCCCTTATTAAGTAGAAGAGCCTTTTTGTTTTAAGGGTCAGTTGGTCAAAGGGCAAGGTCACAGTGAACTTGAATGCTTTGGGCTCAATAACTGCCATTATTAAGTAGAAGACCCTTTTTGTTTTGGGGTCAGTTGGTCAAAAATCAAGTTCACAGTGAAGTTAAAGTTGGGGAAGACATGTAATCGTAACTGATCTGAAAGGTATTTGCTCTTATAAAAAATTAGTACTTATCGTGTTTTGGTACTTTTTAGCTCACCTGAGCTGGCTCAGGGTGAGCTATTAGGATCGATGAATGTCCGTCGTCCGTCGTCTGTCGTCCGTCATCCGTTCACATTTAGTTCGTTAACGCTCTACTGGTCACATTTTTGCTCCAATCATCACGAAACTTGGTCAGGATGTTTGTCCCAGTAATTACTCTGACGAGTTGGAATATGGGTCATGTGGGGTCAAAAACTAGGTTACACAGCCTGTATATGGAAAAACCTTGTTAACACCCTAGAGGTAAGATTTTCAACCTGAATATCCTGGAAATTTGTCAGAAAAGTTGTTTCTATGATTTCTAGCTCAAGTTCGAATATGGGTCATCTGGGGTCAAAAACTAGGTCACAGAGCCCAAATATGGAAAAACCTTGTTAACACTTTAGAGGTCACATTTTCAGTCCAAATTTCCTTGTAATATGTCAGAAAGGTTATTTGGGTGATTTCTAGCCCAAGTTCGAATATGGGTCATCTGGGGTCAAAAACTAGGTCACAGAGCCCAAATATGGAAAAACCTTGTTAACACTTTAGAGGTAAAATTTTCAGCCCAAATATCCTTGTAATTTGTCAGAAAGGTTATCTGGATGATTTCTAGCCCAGGTTTGAATATGGGTCATCTGGGGTAAAAAACTAGGTCACTGAGACCAAATATGGAAAAACCTTTTTATCACTCTAGAGGTAACATTTTCAGCCCAAATATCCTGGAAATATGTCAGAAAGGTTGTTTTGATGACTTCTAGCTCAATTTTGAATATGGGTCATGTGGGTTCAAAAACTAGGTCACACAGCCCATAAATGGTAAAACCTTGTTAACACTCTAGAGGTAACATTTTTAGCCCAAATTTACTGAAAAACTGTTAGAAAGCTTGTTAAAATGATTTCTAGCTCAAGTTGGAATATGGGTCATGTGGGGTCAAAAACTAGGTCACAGAGCCTGTATATGGAAAAACCTTGTTAACACTCTAGAGGTAACATTTTCAGCCCAAATATCCTGGAAATATGTCAGATAAGTTGTTTCGATGATTTCTAGGTCAAGTTAGAATATGGGTCATCTGGGGTCAAAAACTAGGTTACAGAGCCCAAATATGGAAAAACCTTGTTAACACTTTAGAGGTAACATTTTCAGACCAAATATCCTTGTAATATATCAGAAAGGTTATTTGGATGATTTCTTGCCCAGGTTTGAATATGGATAATCTGGGGTCAAAAACTAGGTCACTGAGATCAAATATGGAAAAAACTTTTTATCACTCTAGAGGTAACATTTTCAGCCCAAATATCCTGGAAATATGTCAGAAAGGTTGTTAGGATGATTTCTAGCTCAAGTTGGAATATGGGTCATGTGGGGTCAAAAACTAGGTCACAGAGCCTGTATATGGAAAAACCTTGTTAACACTCTTGAGGTAACATTTTCAGCCCAAATATCCTGGAAATATGTCAGGTAGGTTGTTTCGATGATTTCTAGGTCAAGTTGGAATATGGGTCATCTGGAGTCAAAAACTAGTTCACACAGCCTGAATATGGAAAAACCTTGTTAACACTCTAGAGGTAACATTTTCAGCCCAAATAATCCTGGAAATATGTCAGAAAGGTTGTATCGGTGATTTCTAGGCCAAGTTAGAATATGGGTCATCTGGGGTCAAAAACTAGGTCACAGAGCTTAAATTTAGGAAAACCTTGTTTACACTCTACAGGTATTATTTTCAGCCCAAATATTCTGGAAATATGTCAGAAAGGTTATTTGGATGGTTTCTAGGTCAAGTTAAAATATGGGTCATGTGGGGTCAAAAACTAGGTCACAGAGCCCAAAAATAGAAATATCTTGTTAAGGCTCTAGAGACTACTGTTTCAGTCCAAATATCCTGGCAGTTTGTCAGAAAGGTTGTTTGGTTGTTCAAATTATTAGATTAGGTTAGAGGCTAAAAATAGATTTATCTACTGTACCTCATAAAGCCTTCATTTATAGACCAATATCTTTGATATTCAGTATATAGGTTCTTTGCATGGACCTCTACCCATGGGTAGGGTTTGAGGTCACTGGGTCAAGGTCAAGGTCACCATAGCTTATAATAGATATTTCTACTTTCTGTCATAGAGCCTTTATTTATTGACTGATATTTTACATATTTGGTTTGTAGGCACTTATATATTTTCAATTAAAAAATGAAATACTGCTTAACAGCAAACCTACAGCCAAAGTACTCAGGTGAGCGATCCAGGGCCATCATGGCCCTCTTGTTTTGTGAAATGCAATAATTATTGCATTTATTTTTTTGTCAGAAAAAAATCTCAGTATCACTAATCAGATAAATGTTTTAAATGCATCTTCAAAGCACATGTTTTTAGTAGAGGTCTTTAAAGTTGAAGTTGATGACATTGCAGTTTTCATTCATACTAAAGGGTTTGAGTTGTAATTTTATTACAAATAGCAAATAAATAAATAATAATTCAGCCCCCCACCACCCCACCCCACCCCTACCAAAAAATGTGTATATATCATACCTGCCATACGTCGCGGATCGTCCCGGATTGTCCCGGAAATCTAGGGCCCATCCTGGAGTCCCAGAAAGACACCCGATGTCCCGGAAAACATGAAAAACGCGCATACCTTTGATCAGGCCAGTGAAATTTTTTGACACGCTGCTAATTCTTAACCAGGTTTTCAACGAAGTCGGCGGGTGGGCGTCAACTTTTGGTTTCCGCTGCAATAACTTGAGTTAACTTTGGCCTATTGACTGCCAAACTTGGTGTATGGGTAGCTTATATCAAGAGGCAGCTTGGGATTGCTACCCAGGTACCTGTGATCAAGGTCAAGGTCACTGTTGCTAAAAAAAGAAAATTCAGTTTCCGCTCAATAACTTGAGTTTGCTTTGACCTATTGACCCCAAACTTGGTATATGAGTAGCTTATATCAAGAGGACAGCTTGGGATTGCTACCCAGATGTCTGTGATCAAGGTCAAGGTCACTGTTGGTAAAAATAGAAATTCAGTTTCTGCTCAATAACTTGAGTTTGCTTTGACCAATTGACCCTAAGCTTGGTATATGGGTAGCTTATATCAGGAGGCAGCTTGGGATTGCTACCTAGGTGTCTGTGATCAAGGTCAAGGTCACTGTTGCTAAAAATAGAAATTCATTTTCCGCTCAATAACTCGAGTTTGCTTTGACCTATTGACCCCAAACTTGGTGTATTGGTAGCTTATATCAAGGGGCAGCTTGGGATTGCTACCCAGGTGTCTGTGATCAAGGTCAAGGTCACTGTTGCTAAAAATAGAAATTCAGTTTCTGCTCAATAACTTTAGTTTGCTTTGGTCTATTGATGCTAAACTTGGTGTATGGGTAGCTTATATCAAGGGGCAGCTTGGGATTGCTACCCAGGTGTCTGTGATCAAGGTCAAGGTCACTGTTTCTAAAAATAGAAATTCAGTTTCTGCTCAATAACTTTAGTTTGCTTTGGTCTATTGATGCTAAACTTGGTTTATGGGTAGCTTATTTTAAGAGGCAGCTTGGGATTGCTACCCAGGTGTCTGTGGTCAAGGTCAAGGTCACTGTTGCTAAAAATAGAAATTCAGCTTCTGCTCAAATACTTGAGTTTGCTTTGACCTATTGACCCCAAACTTGGTGTATGGGTAGCTTATATCAAGGGGCAGCTTAAGATTGCTTACCCAGGTGTCTGTGATCAAGGTCAAGGTCACTGTTGCTAAAAATAAAAATTCAGTTTCTGCTCAATAGCTTTAGTTTGCTTTGGTCTATTAATGCTAAACTTGGTATATGGGTAGCTTATATTAAGAGGCAGCTTGGGATTGCTACCCAGGTGTCTGTGATCAAGGTCACTTGCTTACAATAGAATTTTCAGCTTCTACTCAATAACTTCAGCACACTTTGACCTTTTGATACTCAACTTGGCATGTGTGTAGCTTACATAAAATACAGTCTGGCATTGCTACTCAGGTATCTGATTTATTTTTATTTTGAACTATTGAAACCAACTTTCTGTGTTGGTACCAAAATAACAGCACCATTTTTACTTCACTGCCATATTTCTTCCTAATTCCTGTCACATCAATACTTGATCGTTGAAAACCTGGTTTTCGTCACATTGTGGCGCTTCTTGTTTAATTATTCGTTATGATAATATGTTCCGATTCGGCGAATACACCGCGTGTTATTGATAACTAATTAACAAATGACCGCTATCGGCTATCGCTTTATTGACTTGCGGTGCATTAATTAATTTGTAATATATTGTAATATGAGGTACCCTTGTCACCATTTTTATGCTTCTTTCATACTCTAATTCATTCAGAAATGTACTGTTTCAGTTGGCATTATATTGTCAGTTCATTATGTTTCATTATTAATAAGTAAATGTATGTTGCTAATACGGGAACTTCAATATTGGTATTTCTTCCGGGTCGTGAAAACCTATGACATTTTGTAGTTTCGAAAACTGTATTATATCGAGATGCCCCTTTATGTTATATATCTTCAAAGGTCAAACTATAGCATCTTTTGCTTACCTAAATATTGTTCAAGATACCATGGTTTCCTAGAATTTATTCATGTTTTCATTCTTGACAGAGGGTTGTGTTTTATTTGATTACTGGCGCCACCTGTACTTGCAGGTATTAATTCTCGTAATCCATATTACTTAAGAAATACCGATCCGTACTGTTTCCGGACAATAACACTGCTTCATATGAGTTAAATACAGTTTCTAACTTAACAATAACATAAAAATAAGTATCACAATGAGTGCCATGGAGGAGGACTATTTCCTGTACTCTAGTACGGCGGATGACTACTTTAGTCGGAAAATTCCGTAGTAATTCTGATTGGCTCCAACTGGCTGTTTCTGTGTATTCATGGATTCTGATTGGGTAGTCTTTTAAATCGGAGCACTTAGTACTGCCAAAAGTATTGTGGCGCGATAAATATAAATACTGGACGCGCTCAAAGAACGCCAGCTTTTCACATCGGACTTCAGGCCAGAAACATCATAAAATCATAAATAACGTAAATAGATAAATATAGTACAAATACATAAGTAATAACATTTCCCCGGAGGATCGGAACATAAGACAGATTCACAGGAGCTGACCAGCAGCAATGTAAATACCATTTCACGTAATAACAAACATAACGAAGACATTAAATAAACATTAATTCTTTAATAACAATTTATTAGTAGTTGGATCTTAGTGGTTTTCATACTACTACTATAATTAAATAAAAGTAATCTGTTTCATTTAGTTTATCTTTAGTTTATTTATTGAGTTATAAAATTCCCCTTTTGGCCCCAAGTAAGTCCACTCAAAGGAGTCGTATTATTTTCCCATCAAAAAGTCGCCGTTCTACGTCCCTGTTACACTGGTGTCAGAAGTGCAGATGTTGATATATCTTTGACGTCACGGACCAATTTGTTCGGCGAATTTTCGGAACACTTGGGAAAACAACAATAGGACTGGACGGATTCGCAGAACGGAATTTTCCGTTTTGGGTGAGGACTACGGATAACATTGGATTGGCCGTTTATTTTAAATACCGTGCACAGTAAACGGATCAGTAGGACGGTTTTTCACAGGATTAATGTTAGGACGGATTACGCTTTAAAAAGCCCTGGAACTTTTATGACTGTGTTTTTATCATAGATAACGCTCAAGGAATCTATTTGGTCGGTTTCACCTAAACGGAATTTTCAACCAACGGAAAAAACTCCGCACATACCGTGACAAACTTGTACGGATCCACATAAACTAAATCTTCCGTTGGATCGGGATCTCATCTATTGGGTGGAATTTTCTGTTTCATTTGGAACTATTAATGATAACTTACAGGATGATTACTTTTTAACTTCCTCTGGTATTATTACGGATCCGTACAACGGATATTTTAGCAGAAAAAAAAGTTTCAGCTCTGGAATAAAGTAAGTAACTTTAGTTCATTACTTGCTATACTCATTTGAACTGAACTTCGGGGAAATAGGAGCAACGGAATCGGACGTAATTAAATTACTTGTAATATTCTCTTTTACTGAAAAGCTCATCTACCATCTTATTTTTTTTTGGACATTATGGCCGACCACCAAGAATCGTCCGATTCAGAGGTTGAACTCAACATCAACAACCATGCAAGTGGAGATGAGGAAGATTATCGAGGTGAGATTGGTGACCATGATTATGGAGCACGTGAAAGACGGAGGAGAAGTCGCCCTCCTCAGATTAAGCCAGACCCTTTCACTGGTATGGAGGACTGGGACCAATATTTCTCATACTTTGAAGATTGTGCCGAACTCGCCCAATGGTCTGAGAAGGAAAAGCTTTTGTATCTGGCTACGTCACTTAGACAACAAGCAAGGCTGCATTACAGCTCTTTACCTGTACAAGACACACGTTCCTACAAGGCTCTTGTCTCAAAGCTTGAACAACGTTTTGGCAGTAAGCGACAGCAGACTAGGTGGCTGTCGAAAATGCAGAACAGGACCCGTGCTAAGAATGAATCAATAGCTGTATTCGGAGATGAGCTTCGCCTTTTGGCGTGTAAGGCTTATGCTAATCTAGATCCTGAGGCACAGGAGATGTTAGCGCTTCAACACTTCTATAAGAACGTTTCGGCTGAATTGAGATGCAGACTAATGGACAAGGACTGTAAGACAATTAGCGAAGCAGTAGAAGTGGTTGAACGTTACGAGGACGTGCTTGGACAGATTAATACAAATAATTCTGCAGGGTCGTCGAGAATAAGAGGGGTGTCTAGTACAGTTGGACAGGATTCTACAAGTTCAAGCGTGGGGCCACAGAAAGAGTTTGAAGATATCAAGGGTGCTATTAAACGAATTGAAGGAAGACTTGATAAATTAGAATCAAGCACCAACATCACAAAGAGAAACACTGAAAGGAAATGTTTTTCATGTGGGGCCAGCGACCACTTTTTCAAAAGTTGTCCAAATAAAGGAAAATATGGAACCAAGTCTCCTCAGAATCAGGGAAACTCCAATCTGTCATCTCGTTAGGTCGTGAGTTGACAGGTAAAACTGAAAATCGACCTAGGTATAGAAATACTTCATTTGAAAATGTAGAACGAGATCCACGCGTAGGACATATAGATGAACATTATAGTGAACATGTGAATAAATGGGATAATGGATTGTACATTTATGGTCGCATATCAAATAACGACATACAATTTTTACTGGACACGGGAGCTACATCTACTCTTATTTCCAAGGATACATTTGATAAATGTACAATTACAAGTGGCATACTGCTAGAAGCTACAGATATGAAAATGCAAACTGTAGATGGTACATCAATAAAAGTGCACGGAAAATTTAAAACTGAACTTGTTCTTGGTAATTATACAGCTGAGACAACTGTTATAGTTTGTGATATTGCATTGCAAGGAATTATAGGCCAGGACTTTATCTTGAAAAACATCAGTTCATGGAATCTGGAAAACCAGGAGTTGCATACGAAGAACGGGAACATCATAAAGTGTTATACTGGCAAAGAGAAGCACATTGTTTGTAGAGTCTTATCACAAGAGACCATAAGTATCCCTTCTAAAAGCTGTATAATGGTACCTGTCACATTACAAAACAGAGCCTTGCTTTCAGATTTAGCATATATAGAGAACTGCGAATCGGATTTGGCTAAGCAGAGAGATGTCAAGATTTTGACAGGAATAATAGATCCAAATATGGCCGAGCCCTGCATAGGTGTCATGAACACGACCGATGAAGACATATTGATAGAGCATGCTCATGAATTAGGTCAGTGTCATGCGATAGGGGAGGTTAGCAAAGAGCTGGACTAGCGAGTTTCCGCTACGGTTGAAATTTCAGGTACTGATGATGACAGGCTTCCAGAATATTTGAAGGAAATGTTTGAAAGGAGTGTTACGCATTTAGGTAGCGAGGATAAAAATAAATTTGCGAAATTATTGATAAAATACAAGGACGTTTTTGCCAGATCTGCGGATGACTATGGGTGCACTGATAGAGTTAAACATACAATAAATACAGGAAATGCAGATCCAATAAGACAGCAACCTAGGAGACAGCCTTATGGAAAGAGGGACATAGAAAGAGAAGAGATTGATAAGATGTTGCGCAAAGGCGTTATAGAACCATCCTGTAGTCCTTGGTCATCGCCGATTGTACTTGTCTCTAAAAAAGATGGCACAACACGGTTTTGTGTTGATTATAGGCGCCTTAACGAGGTCACAGTAAAGGATGCATATCCGATTCCACGTGTTGACGATTGCCTAGATGCACTGTCAGGTTCTAAATGGTTCAACTGCATGGACCTTTGCTCTGGATTTTGGCAAATAGAACTAGATGAAAAGGACAAGGAGAAAACAGCTTTTTCTACTAGCCAAGGATTGTATCAGTTCCGTGTTATGCCTTTTGGTTTAGTTAATGCGCCATCAACATTCCAGAGGCTAATGGAAGACGTTCTTAGGGGATTGCAATGGATAGAATCACTTCTGTACATGGATGACATTATAACTCCAGGTGAATCGGTTGAACAATGTCTTGAACGTCTCGAAAACGTTTTCCTAAGACTCAGACAAGGACATCTTAAACTTAAGCCATCGAAATGTACATTTTTTCAGAAGACAGCAAAGTTCCTAGGGCATACGGTTAGCGAACATGGCATTGAAACAGATCTTACAAAAGTTCAAGCAGTACACGAGTGGCCTATTCCCATTAACTCTAAGCAAGTGCGAAGCTTTCTTGGTCTAGCATCGTATTACAGAAGGTTCGTAAAAGGATTCTCAGATATTGCAAGGCCACTACACAAGCTATGTGAGAAGAACAATCGTTTCAAATGGACTGAGGATTGCCAGAAGTCGTTTGAACAGCTCAAGAATGCCTTAACATCAACACCAATTCTTGCATATCCTCAACTGGGGTCCAGATTTATTCTTGATACAGACTCTTCTGATGTTTCAGTGGGAGCTGTGCTTTCACAGGTGCAGGAGGGCGCAGAAAGGGTGATTGCTTATATGAGCAAATCTATGAACTCTCACGAAAGGGCATACTGTATTACTAGGAAAGAATTACTTGCTGTTATTACAGCATTGAAACATTTTCACAGTTACCTTTATGGCCAAGAAATTCTTCTCAGAACAGACAACTCAGCTGTGAGCTGGATGAGGTCATTAAAAGTACCAACGGGACAAGTAGCTCGGTGGTTACAAGAGCTGAATACATACGATTTAACAGTCGTGCACCGTAGCGGAAAAAGTCATGGAAATGCAGACGCTCTATCCCGCATTCCTTGCAAGGCATGTAAACATCAACAGGAACTGCAAGAAGATTTTGAAAATAACCAACAATGTGAACTTAACGAGGTCAGTGATGGAAATATCACAGCGGTACGAGCTGTAACTAGGTCTGGTGCCCAATGCCAAAGTTCACGGCTTACTGGTAACCAATTTCTTCTAAATGGCTGGGATCCAATAGAAGTCTCGACAAACCAAACTAAAGATGCAAACATCGGTCTAATAAAGATGTCCTTTCAAGAGGGTCGACAGCGACCAAAATGGGCTCAGGTGTCGGCAGCTGCGTCTGAAATGAAAACACTGTGGAGACAATGGGATCGTCTTCTGATCGTAGATGATCTATTGTTTCGAAGGTTTGAAACTGATGGTGATCAGACTTACCAGTTGGTAACACCTAAAGTGTACCGTCAGGAGGTCATAATCTATAATCATAATATCCCGACTAGTGGTCATCTTGGCGTTGAAAAAACGCTCAACAGAATCAGACAATCTTTTTATTGGCCAGGAATGTCGGAGTCTGTCAAGAAGTTCATTAGACAATGTGATAATTGTACTGTCCGAAAACTATCAAGGGAGGCAAATAAGGCTCCACTAGGACAATACCTCGTAGGCGAACCAATGGAAAGGTTGTCGATGGACATTCTAGGACCACTTCCAGTTACACAGAATGGCAATAGATACATCTTGGTTATTGCCGACTGGTTTACTAAATGGATAGAGTCCGTTGCTATCCCGGATATGGAAACCAAAACTGTTGCTTCTGCCCTGTTGGACAATTTCATATGTAGATTTGGTGCACCCCTCCAAATATTCACCGACCAAGGCAGATCTTTTGAATCAAAGTTGATGGAAGACATATGCGAACTGCTTGGTATTGGGAAGACTCATGCAACTCCATTGAGGCCGCAGTCTAACGGATTTGTCGAGAGATTTAATAGGACTCTGATTTCTATGTTAAAGGCCTACTGCATGTTAAACCAAGACAAATGGGATACTTACCTTCAGCAAGTTATGATGGCCTACCGTTCATCAACTCAAAGTAGCACCAAACTTACACCAAATAAAATGATGTTTGGTAGAGAGGTAGTTCTGCCAATACAAGCAGTAATAGGTCGTCCGGTCAGTGAAAAGAAATACTTAGATCATAGTGACTACGTCATTGATCTACAGGACCAGATACAGAAATGTCATGAATTAGCACGCGATCATATTCACGCTGCTTCTGTTTACCAGAAGAGGCACTATGACACCAACTGTAAAGGAAAAATTTATAATTCTGGACAGATTGTCTGGCTACACGATCCCTCAAGGAAGGTGGGTGTAAGCTCGAAATTAGTCAGTAAATGGAAAGGACCTTACTTAGTCACCAAAGTGATAGACGACCTTATATGTATGATAAAGCGTTCTCGGAAAGAGAAGCCTAAGGCGTATCACATTGACAGACTGCATCCATACAGAGGAAACAAAATCCCAATTTGGATTGTTAAGGAGTTAAAATCCAAGAAGTTGTAAAAAAAAAAAAAGAAAAAAAAAACATATATACATATTAAAAGTGTATAAATAACAAGATAGTTAAATAAAACATTTTGTATATGTACAAATAAAAACATATGCATAATAACAAACTGAAAAATCAATAAAAACTTAACAATATTGCACTTTTGATTGTTTTTGTTCTGTTCCAGCTGACCTAGTTTTTTACCGGAACGCGAAATATAGCGCTGAAACAATTTAAAGAGTGGACTTACTATTATTATTAAAGGGACCAGCCCTATTTTCTGATGCTGAATTTTAAGGTCATCTTTTATAAATTTTCATTATTTAGATTTTTTTGGGGGGGTTGAAGTAAATACCAAACCGATACTCCTATATACTGGAGAAGCCAATGCGAATAATTTTAGTGGCACGAATTTTCTTCTTTTGTTCACTTCAGGGATAAATGTTGGCTTTGCGACGCAATGTTCCCGACCCAGGCATCACTTCACGCACACCTTATATCATCAGCCCATAGGAGACTGACTGTGATATGCCCTTGGTATTTAAATAAGGAAAAAACCTTTACTAGAGTGCACAACCTGGAGGTACATGTGAGAACAGCTCATTTGTCGGTTGAGATAACAAAGGATAGGTTCAACAGGGCAGTTGGGTTTTATTATGCAAAATATCCTGCGGACTATGCCAAGATTGTAGATAAGGTGGAACCTTACAGTACTAACTACGCTTATGAAGCTAGGAAAGCAGTTCGAGTTTGGGCAGAAGGATTTAGTGACAGGAAGGTTAGGATCGATAGGTGGAATGTAGGGTGGAAGGCTGGGATTGAAATTGCAAGTGGAAAGAGTAGAAGTACATCGAGAGAAAGATCTGCAGTAGCAGACGACAGAAGAGATGTTAAATCAAGTCAAGAAGTCGGTAAGAATAAGTCTAATGCTCAGCACGTCGCGTGTAACGACAGAGATAGAGTGGAGGAAGTGACAGCCAAAGACACAGATAGGGACAGGGAAGAAAGTGAATCTAAGACAAGGGGTAAAGATCGATGGCATGGTAAAAAGCAAGAGACTGATCTTAGTAGAGGCAAGATCTCAGTGAACAACAACGTGAGTGGGGATACTGCTGATGCGCGGACTGACAATAGACAGGACACAGAAAGGAGTGGTAGCGAAAGAAATGATGTCCGCAAGGAAGGCCAGAGTGAGATTTATTATGCAAGAAAGGTGGACATAGGAGATTTGATAAAAGACACAGGTGATGGCAAACATATTCAGAAAGTAGTAAATGATAACAGGCATGATCAGTTAGAAACAGCAACAGGTAAGGAGGGGGAGATGAAAAGGAAAAGGGAAAGGAGTAACGATGGTGCTAGTAATGAGGCCAAGCAGAGAAGACAGGACGACAAACAGGACGATGGGTTTGAAAACTATGATGATGACATAGAATTAGGAGAAGAGGCTCCTGTTAGGACTCCATCATCATCATCGTCGTCTTCAACATCTAGCTCCTCAGTGACCACTCAGGATCTTGATGACGAATTAAGGACAAGAGCTAATAAGATCTTGAAGAGAGGATATATGCCGATGTGTCCACCAGCCAGGAGAGACTGGAGCACTCTGGAGGAATTAAGCCTGGAATCCATGGGTATCACCATTAAATGGCCCCCAGAAAATTGGAGGACCATGACTCCAGATCAGAGACTGCTTGCACACGAATTTATTTCTATGTTCCTGGAAAGGACTAGGGGTCAGGGATTTCCCTTGCTGTCCAGGAGGGCATTACTGGACAAATATAATTTTATGGCATTGGATGGGGAAGGGAAACCGCAGGAGGAAGTGGACTCTGGAGACAAAACTGATGCAAAGATTAGATTTTATAACTATAGTTATATTAGGAGTGTTGCAAGGGGAGAAGTTCAAGACACACGGATGTCTAAGAGTATAGTCAGCAGCATGGAGGGTTCTAGCAGGTGGACAGACACAGACCATATAATTGATCAGTTAGATTCAGCAGGAGTTAAATTAAAATTATAACTGAGATGCATGAAGTATAGCTATGCCTAGGTTGAGAACAGATTTTTTTAAGAACTTCTTTAATGATTTGCTAGATATGTTTTGACTCATTCTAGTCATGTTTTATTGCATTACACGTTTTTACTCAAATGTTGTTGCTTCATGTTTTATATTACGATACCTAATCCAGGAGGATTAAAATATAAAGGAGGGGGAAGTGTAATATGAGGTACCCTTGTCACCATTTTTATGCTTCTTTCATACTCTAATTCATTCAGAAATGTACTGTTTCAGTTGGCATTATATTGTCAGTTCATTATGTTTCATTATTAATAAGTAAATGTATGTTGCTAATACGGGAACTTCAATATTGGTATTTCTTCCGGGTCGTGAAAACCTATGACATTTTGTAGTTTCGAAAACTGTATTATATCGAGATGCCCCTTTATGTTATATATCTTCAAAGGTCAAACTATAGCATCTTTTGCTTACCTAAATATTGTTCAAGATACCATGGTTTCCTAGAATTTATTCATGTTTTCATTCTTGACAGAGGGTTGTGTTTTATTTGATTACTGGCGCCACCTGTACTTGCAGGTATTAATTCTCGTAATCCATATTACTTAAGAAATACCGATCCGTACTGTTTCCGGACAATAACACTGCTTCATATGAGTTAAATACAGTTTCTAACTTAACAATAACATAAAAATAAGTATCACAATGAGTGCCATGGAGGAGGACTATTTCCTGTACTCTAGTACGGCGGATGACTACTTTAGTCGGAAAATTCCGTAGTAATTCTGATTGGCTCCAACTGGCTGTTTCTGTGTATTCATGGATTCTGATTGGGTAGTCTTTTAAATCGGAGCACTTAGTACTGCCAAAAGTATTGTGGCGCGATAAATATAAATACTGGACGCGCTCAAAGAACGCCAGCTTTTCACATCGGACTTCAGGCCAGAAACATCATAAAATCATAAATAACGTAAATAGATAAATATAGTACAAATACATAAGTAATAACATTTCCCCGGAGGATCGGAACATAAGACAGATTCACAGGAGCTGACCAGCAGCAATGTAAATACCATTTCACGTAATAACAAACATAACGAAGACATTAAATAAACATTAATTCTTTAATAACAATTTATTAGTAGTTGGATCTTAGTGGTTTTCATACTACTACTATAATTAAATAAAAGTAATCTGTTTCATTTAGTTTATCTTTAGTTTATTTATTGAGTTATAAAATTCCCCTTTTGGCCCCAAGTAAGTCCACTCAAAGGAGTCGTATTATTTTCCCATCAAAAAGTCGCCGTTCAACGTCCCTGTTACAATATCTGCCCCTTTCAAAGACTATCGCCGCGGTAATTGATGTTAATAGAGTGCTACTTAAAATTAAATTTAATGCAAACGCGCGTCAACCTTGCTGACAAAGACTATGATTTTTAAATCATTAACTTGTTTGCGGTTTGTTTGCTGTCATCGGAATTTGGTATCAATAGAGTTTTTCACATATCGGTCCGATAAAGAAAAGGTAAGTTTAAAAGGTATTCGTGATGAATATTGTAATGTTCGATCAAATCGCACCGATACTTGTAATACGAAGCATAGACGACGCTGTCATCAAACGCCTTTGATTCAACTTGAATTCGAGTTTATGATGTGAATTAATTAATGGTAGACAGTTATTATTTTATGATTACTGCTACACAATTACTATGCTCTTGTAACTAAAATAAAAGGTATTAAACTGATGGTACTGATGTGTATTTGAAACACGTGCACGGCTTTTCCCGCCAAAAACAGAATCCCGTCCAGTTTTGTGCACTGCCAACGGTAGGGCATTAAAAATATATGAATAGTTGTATGTCCCGGAAAATCAACTCAAATCCCAGAAATTCAATATCAAAATCCCGGAAATGGCCAGAAAAATTATGGCAGGTATGGTATATATAAAGACTGTTTGATTTGAAAAAAAAACAACATTTCATTGTTACAGTATGTCTTGCCTTTCTTTGTTTTGAAAATTTGTTTTGAAGGTAGCCTTTTTATATCATCTTTTAAACAAGAAATGATTACTTTACTTAGGTTTCAAACAGACTTGTAAAGGAGGTTGGAAATGCAGCCAAGGAGACTGATTTGACCTTCAGGTACAAGGCTAAGGATCCAAAGAAAAAAATTACCCAAAAGTCGATTCCTTTCCAGGTAGTATTATCAGTTCTATCTGCTTCCTTATTTTATAGCATTTAGAACTTCTTTGCATTCACCCAGCAATACTGTTTGCATAGTAACTTAATTAAAACTTCACAGTTTAGAGAGCTCTTCATTTAAAGGTCATTTATAGACTAAGTAATTATGACAACTTACAGGAAGATACTTTGAAAAAGTTGAATACATAAACAATATATTTTAAAACATCAAAATACAGGCAGTTGTGGAGAGAAAGGGCAGGTGCAATTTATGGAAACTTTGTGAAATCTCAGTACATATATTGCAAAGACATATGAACTTAACAGGTACAGATATCTTACACACTGAAGAACGGCATGCGGTGCTTGAGAGTGCTAAGTAAATCACATGAGGTAACACAGGACAGAAAACAAATGGAGGAGGTATGTAAAAAAGAATTCATAAAATTTATTTGAATTAGATTTAATGAAACAGGAAACTGATCACATATAAACTGCTTTTAGTAATCTGACATAGAACAAATTTTATGTGGAAATCAAATTCATAAACTACAAGTTTGAAAATTTATTCAGATTTTTTCTCAGGCAAGTGCATATTTTTTAGCTCACCTGAGCACAATGTGTTCATGTGAGCTATTTTGATTGCATGATGTCTGTCATCATGCATTAGTGCATCAAAAATTTTATTCCAACATCATCTCCTCTGAAACTACATTGACAAAGTTAATGAAACTTGGCAGTGATGTTCCTTTCTTAAAGCACTACCAATATTATTTAAACAGTTCACTTCCATGCAGAACTGTGGTTGCTGTGGCAACCAAAAGAAAAATCTTTACAAATCTTCTTGTCTGAAACCAGAAAAGACCTAGAGCTTAGATATTTGGCATGGTATATCTAGAGGTCCATTACCAAAGTTGTTCAAATTATGTCCCTGGGGTCAAAATAGGTAAGCCATAGGGGTCACATGTTTTACATAGAAATATATTGCAAAAGCTTTAGGAACCTTCTTCTCTGAAACGATATGGCCCAAAGTTGTAAAATTTTGCATAAAGTATTGTCTAGTAACCTCTACAAATATTGTTCAAATTATGTCCCTGGGGTCAAAATTGACACCGCCCCAGGTTTTATATAGAGGCATATATAGGGAAAACTTAAAAATCTTCTTTTCTGAAACTACTAAGATTTGGGATTGGATGTTTGGCACACAGGTTAATATGGAGCTCCTCTACAAAGTTGATTTGAATTTTGCCCCCGGGATCATAAATTGCTCCGCCATGGGGGCTACTTGATTTATTAAGAGCTTATATAGGAAAAAGTTCAAAAAGCTTCTTCTATGAAACCAGAAGGTCTTGTGCTTAGATATTTCGCATGGAGCATCATCTAGAAGTCCTCTACCAAGATTGTTCAAATGATGCTCTTTTGATCAAAACTGACCCAACCCCAAAAAAAATCTTCTTGTCAGTAACCTCAAGGCCAAGTGTTAAGATATTTGATTTGTAACCTGGCCTAGTAGACCTTTTCCAAGCTTGTTCAAGTCTTCGCTCTTAGGTCAAAATTGACCCTGCCGCTGGGTCAATAGGGTTGAAAATAGACTTTTAAATTTATGTCATAGAGCCTTAGTTTATTGACAGATATCTTAGCATGAATCTCTGCCATTCACTTGGGTCAAGGTCACTGATGATAAAAAAGATTTTTTTACTTTTCCAAGTTGAGTCTTCCTTTATTGATCAATATCTGATATGTAGGTAACTTGCAAGGACCCCTACCCTTTGGTGGTGTTAGAGATGAGGGCCAAGGTCAAGGTCACTTAGGCTAAAAATATATTTTTTCTACTTTTTGTCATATAGCCTTTATTTATTGATTGATATTTAAGACATTTGGTGTATAGACGCCTCGCATGAACCTCTTCCATTAAATTGGGGTTATAGTCACAGAGGCTAAAAACAGATTTGTCTACTTTATTGGATAGAGCCTTCATTTATAGACCAATATCTATTATATTTGGTATGTAAGTTTCTTGCACGAACTTGTACCCTTAGATGGGGTTTGAGATCACTAGGTCTGTCAGTCTATATGTCATTCCTTCTGAACACATTAACATTGCCCATAAGTTCCTTATTAGTAAATGGATTTCCTTCATATATGGACACAACACCTCTTTGGCAAGACCTTCCTACTGACATATATGTGTATGACCTTTACCCCTGAATAACCTGGACCTCAAAGGTCCAGTTATTGTCGAAAACTTCAACATTGCCCATAACTTCCTTATTAGTAAATTGATGAACTTCATACTTGAACACAGCACCTTTTTGGACAAGACCTTCCTAATGACTTATATCTAGATGACCTTGACTCCTATATGATCTTGACCTCAAAGGTCCAGTTGTCAAAAATTTGTAAAAATGGTTGTAACTCCCTTATTACTCAGCAAATTTAGTTCATGTTTGCACACTTCAATCTTTATGGAGAGATCTTCCAAATTGCATTTTTTTTCACATTGACCCCTAAATAAACTTGACCTTTGAGAACAAAATGTTAAAAAATAACTTCTTTTGAAGGATTTCAATTTATCTTCATCTGGTTTTTGGCTTAAAGGTCAAAGCACCAATTCAGGGGCATTGCGTTCTTTCAGTGACAGTTTTTGTTTTGATTTTGATTTTGTTCTGGTTACATATTTCAAGCTGTGTGATTTACCTGGTAATTAATAATAATGGTTAGGTGTCTGAGTAGAAAACTTACAAACTTACACATTAATGAAATTTTATGTGTATGTAGCTATTATAGAAATAAAGCACAGGGTTGCATTTGGGTTGTTTGAATTCAAGGTTAAGTCACTGTGACACAAAAAATAGAAATACAGTTTCCAGTCTGTAAAATGAAATGTCAAGTTGAAATAAAGTTTAGTATGTAAAAGCTTGTAGGGTTTGCTTTTTGGAGTGTTTGCTCTCATGGTCAAGGCCACAGTTACTTAAAAGCTGGCTGGTATTAAAGAGTAAGAGTGTTGGTTGATAGTTTTTCTGTTGTTTTTTTTTTTAGCTCATCTGAGCACTGCTCATGGTGAGATTTTGGGATTGTTGATTGCCCGGCATGCGTCGGAGTGCATCTTGCGTCATCACAATTTGACTTGAAATACTTCTCCTCCTAAACCTCTGAGCCAACATTGACAAACATGCCTGGGATATTCCTTGCATAAAGCTCTACTAAATTGTTCAAAGAATTCAATTCCATCAAGAACTCTGCTTGCTATGGCAACTGAAAGGAAAATAAAATCTTCTTGTCTGAAACCACATGGCTCAAAGCCTTAACATTTGGTATGAAGCATTGTCTAGTGAACCTCTACCAAGTTTGTTCAAATTATACCCCTGGGGTCAAATTTGGACTTACCTGTGGGTCATTGATTTTACATAGGCTTATAGTGAAAACTTCATAAAATCATCTTGTCTAAAATGACAAAACCCTGAGCCTTAAGATTTGGTATGTAGCATTGTCTAGTGGACCTCTACCAGGTTTGTTCAAATCATGTCCCTGGGGTCAAATTTGGCCCTGTCCCGGGGGATCTATTGATTTCACATAGGCTTTTATAGTGAAAACTATGAAAATCTTCTTGTCTGAAACCACAAGGCCCTGAGCCTTAAGATTTGATATGTAGCATCGTCTACTGGACCTCTACTAAGTTTGTTCAAATTATAGCCCTGGGGTCAAATTTGGCCCCACATGTGGGTCATTGTATTTAGATAGGCATATATAGTGAAAACTTTGAAAATCTTCATGTCTGAAACCACAAGGCTTAAAGCCTTAAGATTTGGTATATAGCATTGTCTAGTGGACATCTTCCAGTTTCTTCAAATTATACCCCTGAGGTCAAATTTGGCCCTGTCCTGGAGGTAAATTGATTTTACATAGGCTTATATAAGGAAAACTTTGAAAATCTTCTTGTCTGAAAGCACAAAGCCTTGAGCTTTAAGATTTGGTATGTAGCATTGTCTCGTGAACCTTTACCAAATTTGTTCAAATTATGCCCCTGGGGTCAAATTTGGCCCTGTCCCAGCGGTCAGTTGATGTTACATAGGCTTATATAGGCAAAACTTCAAAAAAACCTCTTGTCTGAAACCACAGAGCCTAGAACTTAGATATTTTTAATGGAGCAGCTAGAGGTCATCTGCAAAGTTTGTTCAAATTATGCCCCTTGAGTGAAATTTGGCCCTGCCCTGGGAGTCACTTGTATTCATAAAGATTTATATAGGGAGATTCTTGAAAAAGGTTTTGGTGTTAGCTCAATAGCAGAACGAAAGGCAAAGTATTCAGGTGAGCAATCTAGGGCCATCATGGTTCTCTTGTTTTTTACTGTTCTGGATATAGAAAGAGAACAGGCTGCTATATTATAATAAAATGTTATATATATGTAGCTAAATGTTTTATGATATAGAAATAGAACATACTAAATGTTATATAATATAGAAATAAAACATAGAATTGTGTTTGGAATGTCTGCAAAGGTTCTTTGGCTCATGGTGGGCTATTGTGACCGAACTTTGCCCGTCGTCCGTCAACAATTTCATTCAAACGACATCTCCTCTGAAACCTCTGGGCCAAATTTGATGAAACTTTGTTCAAAGAATTCAGTTCCATCAAGAACTCTTAAGATTTGGTGTGTAGCATTGTCTAGTGAACCTCTATCAAATTTGTTCAAGTTATGCTCCTGGGGTCAAATTTGGCCCCACCCCAGGGGTCAGTGGATTTTACATAGACTTATATAGTGAAACTTTAAAAATCTTCTTGTCTGAAACCACAAGGCCCTGAGCCCTAAGATTTGATATGTAGCATTGTCTTGTGAACCTCTACGAAGTTTGTTCAAATTATGCCCCTGGGATCAAATTTTGCCCCACCCCAGGGGTCAACTTATTTAACAAAGTCATGGTTCCCACGCTACCGGGAAAACGGGAAAAGTATGGGAATTTCATTATTTACGCTCCCGGTCGTGAAAAGACTGTGACTTTTACAAACTTAGGACAATTTCGGGAAAGACCGGGAATCGGTACGAAACGGTTTGAGTACAAAACAGAGAACGAAATCGAGGCTTTTGTGTATTACGTCAACAAGTTTTGCACTTAATAATTGATGGATATTAACGAGAGTTTGTCGTTGTTTTACGTCAAGTTTGTTGTCCAATCAAGAGGTTAAATTTTGTTTCGGGAATTATCGGAAGTATGTAAGCGTCTCACTGATGTAGATTTGGCAATATGTCTGCAGCACGTTTTTTTTAGTGAGCGGGAGCTGGAAAAAGTCTGGAAAAACCTGGAGTTCTCAAATTAAAAACCTGGAATTTTTCAAAAAATCCTTAAAAAAACCTGGAAAAAGCCTGGAATTTCACTCCTTAAAAATAGTGGGAACCATGCAAAGTGAAACTTTAAAAATCTTCGTGTCTGAAACCACAAGGCCCTGAGCCTTAAGATTTGGTATATAGCATTGTCTAGTGGACCTCTACCAAGTATGTTCAAATTATGCCCCTGGGGTCAGATTTGGCCCCTACTAGGTGGTCAATGGATTTTACATAGGCTTATATGATAAACTTCAAAAATCTTCTTGTCTGAAACCACAAGAAGCCGAGATCTAAGATTTGGTATGTAGCATTGTCTTGTGGACCTCTACCAAGTTTGTTCAAATTATGCCCCTTGGGTCAAATTTGGCCCCGCCCCGGGGGTCAACTTATTTTACATAGGGAAAACTTTGAAAATCTTCTTGTCTGAAACCACAAGGACCTGAGCCTTAAGATTTGGTATGTAGCATTGTCTAGTGGACCTCTACCAAGTTTGTTCAATTTATACTCATGGGGTCAAATTTGGCCCCACCTTGGGGGTCAATTGATTTTACATAGGCTTATATAGAAAAAACTTTAAAAATCTTCTTGTCTGAAACCACAAGGCCCTGAGCCTTAAGATTTGGTACGTAGCATTGTCGTGTGGACCTCTACCAAGTTTGTTCAAATTATGCCTCTGGGGTCAAATTTGGCCCCTACCCAGGGGTCATTTGATTTTACATAGGCTTATATAGTAAAACTTTAAAAATCTTCTAAAAGATTAGGTATGAAACAAGCTTTATCAAGCTTTTTTGAATTATTAGATTAGGTTAAAAGTCACAGAGGCTAAAAATAGGTTTATATACTGTACCTCATAGAGCCTTCATTTAAAGACCGATATCTTTGATATTTGGTATATAGGATCCTTGCATGGACCTCTACCCATGGGTAGGGTTTTAGGTCACTGGGTCAAGGTCAAGGTCACCATAACGTATGATAGGTATTTCTACTTTCTGTCATAGAGCCTTTATTTATTGACTGATATTTTACATATTTACATATTTATATTTACATTACTTATATATTTTCAATTAAAACATGAAATACTGCTTAACTGAAAACTTACAGCCAAAATGCTCAGGTGAGCGATCTAGGGCCATCACGGCCCTCTTGTTTAACTGTGATAGACAGAAGATCGGTTACCATACATTAATGAAACTTTATGTTAGGTACATTTAGCTAGTATAAAATAAAGTATGAAAGTGCATTTGGGGATTCTGTGATCAAGGTCAAAGTCACTGTAACCAGAAACAGAAATACGGTTTCAGATCAAAAACTTTACTGTCAGTCACTAAGTTTGAGGTTTCTAAAGAGTATGAACTTAGAAAGGATATCTTGCATTGGAACCAAGTACAAATTAGTTTAGATATAAAACAAATGTTTGTGTCTTTTAGGGACTCAATGTTGCTGTAGTGGGTGTTGCAGCAGTACAGAAAACTGCATTGATGGCAAGTAAAGGTGAAACAGAGAAAGCTCAGGAACACATGTAAATGCCTTGTATTTAGCTTAAGCATTTAGATATCAGAAATTAAATTGAAAGTCTTTCAGTTTTGATAATAAAACTTTCTGTTTCAACTTTTTGTAGCACGTGGTTACAATTTAGAGTCATTATTTTAATTTTTGCATACTATTGTATTCAAATATATTTACTACAATCATCATTATTGTAAACTTTGGAAAGAGTACATTTACCTTTGAGAATGATTGTGATCTTGGAAAAATCCTTAAAACATAGTTTAATAAGAGATTATACCTGGATATCATTTTTCGACAATGACTTTTTAAACATTCCATATGTGAAACCCTGTAATAACTTAGAAAATATTTAGTATTGATTTATAAATCTTGTAGTCGCACTGTGCAGAATATGTTCAAACGAAGTGCCAAGGATTCGACTCAGTTAGAAGAATGTCTTGCCTTCAAAAATGAATCTAAAGGGCTTAGAACAGAACTGAAGAGAGCAATGGTACATGACGTAAGTACAAACATTTTTGTTTTGTTCCTGTAATTATATTACAGTTTGCTGCATTAAAGAGGTCAGTTAGAAACTGATGTACACATATCTTAATCAGCAAAGAGAATGTTCATAGTTGAAGTTTTTGTTTTTTGAAAGGTTTCAAATAGCATTTTAAAGCTTTGTTCATATTTGGTACAGGTTCAACATACAGTGAAACATGTGCTTTGCAGCTAAGTCTTACAACGCTGCTGTGTCTATTGAATTACAACTTACCGATTGTCTGTTTATCTTATAACTAAATGCAATAACACATTTTCTGACTTTTCAACTCACAGCTGGGCTCGAGGTTTACAGCAGTGTTTTGCTTGCTATTTCTGTTCTTTCATGAAAAGTGCTAGCTTTATAACGGTGGATTGCTTACTGTGTCTGTTATTTAATGAAAAGCACTAGGTTGACAACAGTGTTTTGCCTACTATGTATGTTAGTTTTACAGCAGTGTATTGCCAAGGATGCCAATGCATTCAATTTTTAGCTCATCTGAGGACAAAGTGCTCCAGGTGAGCTTTTCTGATCAGTCTTTGTCCTCCTCTGGACGGCCTTCAGTCCATTGTCTATTTTTCATTCAAACGGCATCTCCTTTGAAACTACTGGGCCAAATTTAATGAAACTTGCCTTGGATGTTCCTTTATAAAGCTCTACCAAGATTGTTCAGATGGTTCTGGTCCATTGCATTTCTGGGTCACTGGAGCTAAAAATAGATTTTAAAAGTTAGATCTTTAAAAAATCTTCTTCTCTGAAACCTCATGGCCCAGAGCTTATATATTTGATATGAAGCATCATCTAGTGGACCTCTACCAGGTTTGTTTAAATTATGACCTTGGGGTCAAAACTGACCCCACCCCAGTGGTCAGTTGATTTTACATAGATTTATATAGGAACTTAAAAATCTTCTTGTTAGAAACCACAACGCCTAGAGTTAAGATATTTGGTTTGCAGCATTGTCTAGTGACCTCTACCAAGTTTGTTCAAATCATGGCCTCTGGGTCAAAAAAGGCCCCACCCAATGGGTCACATATTTTACATAGAGTTATATAGGAAAAACTTTAAAAATCTTCTTGTCAGAAACCACAAGGCCTAGAGTTAAGATATTTGATGTTCAGCATTGTCTAGTGAACCTTTACCAAGTTTGTTCAAATCATGATCCCTGGATCAAAATAGGACCTGCCCCAGGGGTCACTTGTTTTACATATAGTTAAATAGGAAAAAGTTTTAAAAATCTCCTTGTCAGAACCCAAAAGGCGTACAGCTTAGATATTTGGTATGTAGCATTATCTAGAAGACTTCTACCAAGTTTTTTTCAAATCATGACCCTGGGGTCAAAACTTACCCCACCGTGGGGGTCATTTGATTTTACACATAGATTTATATAGGGAAAAATCTGCTGCTCTGAAACACCAAGGGTTAGACCTTTATTTGTTCTCATTGTTATGTCTTCACTCCAATCCCGCCCTTCTGGGGACATATTGTTTTTGCCCTGTCCATGGGTGTCTGTTCGTCTGTCTGTCTGTTACAGTTCATTTCTGTTCAATAACTTGAGTACCAGTTGACGCGGAAGCCTTCAGACTTAAAAGGGTTATTGCCCTTAATGAGTAGAAAAAATTCTTTTGTTTTTGGGTCAGTAGGTCAAAGGTCAAGGTCAGAAGGACCTATAGAGTGAAAACCGTTTCCACTCAACAACAGGAGTACCATTTCACTCAGAGTCTTCAAACTTCATAGGATGATTGCTTTCACTAAATAGAAAAAACTTAGTTTTTTGGGGGTTAGTAGGTCAAAAGTCAAGGTCACAGGGACCTGTAGAGTGAAAACTATTTCTGCTCAGTAACTGGAGTACCATTACACCCAGAACCTTTAAACTTCATAAGGTAATTATAGTAGATGAACCCTATTGTTTTTGGGGTCCATAGGTCAAAGGTCAAGTTCACAGGGACTGGTAAAAATATTTCTGCTAAACATTTGATTACCATTACACCCAGAGTCTTCAAACTTACTGCAAACGTACTCAAACTTGCAAATAACGAACACACATAACAAGCAATAACGATACTTGTAACTTGAGCAATGAGACTCAGGTGAGCGATTTAGTGCCATCATGTCCCTCTTGTTCAATATTAGTGCTATTTTGCCAATACTCGTTGGCTGATTTCAGCCAAATTTCTCAGAAATGATCAGGTTGGAGGTTAGTTAAGCTTTTCATTAGCATTTCTTTGTTTAATGATTTTCATCTGAGGTATTGCCCTTTATGCTTCAAATTTCATCTGCTATTCCTTTAGGTGGATTTAAGGTAAACTTCAAAGAATTATGTCTCCCCCCAAAAATGGGGGAGACATATTGTTTTTCCACTGGTTGTCCGTCCGTCCGTCTGTCCGTCCGTCCGTCTGTCTGTCTGTCCGTCACAAAATCGTGTCCGCTCTGTATCTTCCAAAGCCCTTGAAGGATTTTTATGAAACTTGGGTCAGATGTTCACCTCATCAAGGTGACGTGCAGAACCCACTTTGCGAGTGTGGTGTCTCAAGGGAAAGGTCACACTTGGAGGTTAAATGTCAAATGCCACAAAATCGTGTCCGCTCTGTATCTTCAAAAGCCCTTGAAGGATTTTTATGAAACTTGGGTCAGATGTTCACCTCATCAAGGCGACGTGCGGAACACACTTTGTGGGTGTGGTGTCTCAAGGTCAAGGTCACACTTGGAGGTTAAATGTCAAATGCCACAAAATTGTGTCCGCTCTGTATCTTCAAAAGCCCTTGAAGGATTTTTATGAAACTTGGGTCAGATGTTCACCTCATCAAGGCGACATGCAGAACCCACTTTGCGGGTGTGGTGTCTCAAGGTCAAGGTCACACTTGGAGGTTAAATGTCAAATGCCACAAAATCGTGTCCGCTCTATATCTTCAATAGCCCTTGAAGGATTTTTATGAAACTTGGGTCAGATGTTCACCTCATCAAGGTGACGTGCAGAACCCACTTTGCGGGTGCGGTGTCTCAAGGTCAAGGTCACACTTGGAGGTTAAATGTCAAATTTTACAATCGTCTGACTCAATACTACCTGCAGCAACTGGCTGGGGAAGACATATGTTTTTGTTCAATCAAAAACCCATTTCTAGTTGATTTAGTGCAAAGCCTTAATTGTGCATAACTTCAACATTTTCTGGTTCATTAATTTTAAGCAGAGTTGTTGCCCATCAATTTTTCAGTGTTTGTACTATTTGACCTATACCCTTTTGGCTTATTTCAGCCAGACCTAACAGAAATAATCAGTATGAAGTCTGCTTTTCATCAGCAGTTCTTTGATTTTCAGCTGAGTTATTGCCCTTTATTTGTTCATTTCTTTTATTACCCTTCATTTTTATTTGTTTGGGTCGTCCGACTAAACAAATAATGTTAGCAGAATTTCAGCCTCTATCACTCTCTTAATTACCAAATCCGCAAATAGTCCATCTGTATAAAATGACTGGCACATTATAGATTTTTTACACCCTTCTCAGAGAACAGAAAAATAGTACCCGACTGGTCAACTTCAACTTATTACTGCCGAAAGTCAATACTGATTAAAAGATTAAAGATTCCTAATATTGTGCAATTCTTTACACTTTAGCAAATTATCGGTAATATATTCAAACAATTTTTATAAACATGTCGTTTTCATACTCATGAATGAAAAGGCGTTCGTTTACATGAAATTACGCAATAATTTGTAACATGACCAAACCTCGCCGAAAGTAAACAGAAAAGATTACCATGCTCATGAAAAGTTTGTAGATTCTTCTCATGTAACTTTATTTGTACATTACCATGTGGTGTTTTCTTAACGATAGATAAAATTAGAGGTTGACTGATTATTACAAACGAGTTTGAAAGTTTTAACCTAGAGAAAAGCGCATATATTTTAATTAGGTCACAGTTCCTCTGTTTATTACTTACGAGTGACAAAGTCCTGATCTGTGGGCAGGTGTGAAACCTGGACAACCTGGAAAAAAACATTGACATTTCGGAATTCATTTTTGACGTTCTTATAAAACAATAACAAAGATAAATGACTGAAAATACTATACTAGTATTTGCTTTATTTTCCTTTCAATATCGAACATTTATAAAAAAAAATAAGCTTGATATAATGACGCTCAGTAAGTTTAAATTGATGAAGAAAAAGCCCGATTCTACGGAAAACGTGGAAAGAAATATTGAATTTCCGGAAATCATTAAAGATGCTCTTGGTAAAAAAGTAGTAAAGATAGACTAGAGAAAATACCACATTATTTAAATTACGTTTTAGTATGAAACATTTAGGAAATTTAGCTTAATTAGATGACGTAAAGTAAGTTTAATTTGATAAAGAATTAACCCGATTCTTTGGAAAACCTGGAAAACACCGATTTTCTGGAAATCATTTTAAATAAGTTTAGATTAATAAATAATATGCATGATAAGCAGACAGCAGTAATGGTTAAATTTACTTGTAAAAGTAAGAAAGATATCTATCTGTTTGAGCTTATATCGTCGGTATCGGTTGCCAATATGACTGATGCCCCCTGAAGAGATTCATAAACAAAGTGTTGTAAAGTTCATTGCTAAAGTTATTTATACCCCCAAAATGAAGTTTGGGGGGTATATAGGAGTCAACCGGTGGTTGGTCGGTCGGTCGGTTGGTCGGTCGGTCGGGCGGGCGGTCGGTCGGGGTGATGTTAGTCCGAAGCATAACTTGAAAACTACTGGTTGGACTTCAATTCCACTTTATACGATGGTCAACCACAATGAGAGGAAATGCATTGTCCAAGAATCATAACTCTGTCTTCACTATTTTCAGAGTTATTGCCCTTTATTGGTTTTCCTTGTCTGGAGCATAACTTGAAAACTACTGGTTGGAATTCAATGTAACTTCATACAATGGTCAAGCACAATGAGAGGAAGTCCATTGTCCAAGAATCATAACTCCATCTTCACTATTTGTCAGTTATTGCCTTTGATGGTTTTCCTTTGTATGACTCAAAACTTGAAAACTACTGGTTTGAATTTAATGCAACTTCATACATTGGTCAAGCACAATAAGAGGAAGTGCAATGTCAAAGAATCGTAACTCCAGCTTCACTTTTTTTAGCTCAGCTGTCACATAGTGACAGGGTTAGCTTTTGTGATCGCCTTTTGTCCGTCGTCCGTCCATCCGTCCGTCGTCCGTTCACAATTGTTGTCCACGCTCTAGCGGTCTTAATTTTGGTGCAATCTTCTTTAAACTTTGTCAGAATGTTTATCTCAATGATATCTAGGTCAAGTTCATAACTGGGTCATCTCACCCTTAAAACTAGGTCACTAAGTAAAATTATAGAAAAAGCTTGTCCACACTATAGCGGTCTTAATTTTGGTCCGACCTTCTTCAATCTTGGTCAAAATGTTAATCTCAATGATATCTAGATAAAGTTCGAAACTGGGTCATGTGACCTTCAAAACTAGGTCACAAGGTCAAATTTTAGAAAAAGCTTGTCCGCACTCTAGCGATCTTAATTTTGGTCCCATCTTCTTCAAGCTTGGTCAGAATGTGTATCTTAATGATATCTAGGTCAGGTTCGAAACTGGGTCATGTGACCTTGAAAACTAGGTACACTAGGTCAAATTATAGAAAAAGCTTGTCCGCACTGTAGTAGTCTTAATTTTGCTCTGATCTTCAAGCTTTGTCAGAATGTTTATCTCAATGATATCTAGGTCAAGTTTGAAACTGGGTCATGTGACTTTGAAATTTAGGTCACTAGGTCAAGTTATGATAAAAGCTTTTCTGCACTCTAGTGGTCTTAATTTTGGTCTGATCTTCACTTTCATTACCATAAGATCTTGGTTCCTTTCTTCAAATTGCCATATTGCATTATTGGTTCCAGAGTTATGGCCCCTGAAAGTGCCAAAATTAACTATTTAGTCCTTGTCTGCACAATAGCAGCTTTATTTTTTATTTGAATTTAATTTGAAATATAAGATCTTGCAGGGTTGCCAGGGGACTTGAAAAGTCAGGAAAATTTGATTTTTTTTCAAGGTCAGGGAATTGTCAGGGAATTTTGAAAATTGTTCAGTGAAAAATAAAAATCCAGAAAAGTTAGTAAAAAAGTCAGGGAAAAATAATTTTGAAGGGCTAATATTGTTCTATTTTATTAAAGATTGCATTTACACATTTTTTCTGTTATGAATCTTTTTCTTTATAATTGTGTACATTGTATTTTATAAAAGTTCTAGTATTATAAATAACATTACTTAAAGACTGAAAGTCTCTGCAACCCTTACAACCAAAAATTAAAATAAGTATGTGTTACACTCGAAACCCATGTTCCTCCCTCCAAGATCCATGTCACAGTAACCCTCTGAACTTAGTAAGTTCTGCTATATAGGCCTTACTGCTGATAGTTTGTGTCTTGCCCATATATTTTTTGCATCTATGGTTGGATTTTAAAATAATTAGCAGAATTGGCAATAGAGTGAACATGTGTCATGTACATAATCCCTGTTTGGAACGGTGTTCCAACATTCAGTTCACAGCAACCTAGTTTTTTGTATATAGGCAGGATTTTAAAAAAAATATTGTGGCACAAACTTCTACATTTTTCAAGATACTGCTTTGAAACTTTTAACATGTTAGGTATCATGTGTTTAGGTGCTTGATATATTTTTTATGAGGCTCAGTCCATTATAGTCCACGTTGTGCTTTAACAATCCTGATGACGCACGACATCTAGTGAAACTCTACCAAAGATGACCCCATGGTCATAATTGCCTGCACCCTTCGAGTCAATTGGCAATTGTATTTGCATCCACTGACTCTTGCAACCATTGAGCAGTTGTTGGCAGGTGAGCGACCCAGGGTCCCATGGACCCTCTTGTTAGAGTTATTGCCCTTTATTGGTTTTCCTTGTCTGGAGCATAACTTGAAAACTACTGGTTGGAATTCAATGCAACTTCATACAATGGTCAAGCACAATGAGAGGAAGTGCAGTGTCCAAGAATCATAACTCCATCTTCACTATTTGCAGAGTTATTGCCCTTTGTTGGTTTTCCTTTGTATGGAGCAAAACTTGAAAACTACTGGTTGGATTTCTGTGCAACTTCATACAATGGCCCAGCACAATGAGAGGAAGTGGATTTTTTGAGAATCATAACTCCATCTTCACTATTTTCAGAGTTATTGCCCTTTGTTTGTTTTCCTTGTATGGAGCATAACTTGAAAACTGCTGGTTGAAATTCAGTGCAACTTCATACAATGGCCAAGCACAATGAGAGGAAGTGCAGTGTCAAAGAATCATAACTCCATCGTCACTATTTGCAGAGTTTTTACCCTTAGTTGTTTTTCTTTATTTGTCTGGAGCATAACTTGAAAACTACTTGTTGGAATTCAGTGCAAAATACAATGACCCAGCACAATGAGAGGAAGTGGATTTTTTGAGAATCATAACTCCATCTTCACTATTTTTAGAGTTATTGCTCTTTGTTTGTTTTCCTTGTCCGGAGCATAACTTGAAAACTACTGGTTGGAATTCAATGCAACTTCATACAATGGCCAAGCACAATGTGAGGAAGTGCAGTGTCAAAGAATCATAACTCCATCTTCACTATTTGCACAGTTTTTACCCTTAGTTGGTTTTCTTTATTTGTCCGGAGCATAACTTGAAAACTACTTGTTGGAATTCAATGCAAAATACAGTGATCAAGCACAATGACAGAAAGTGCATTGTACAAGAGCTATAACTCCATCTTCACTAGTTGCAGAGTTATTGCTTTTCCTTGGATTTCCTTTTCCAGAATAAAACTTGGAAACTCGTGTTTGGAATTCAATGCAACTTCATACAGTGTTCAAGCACAATGAGTGGATATGCAAAGTACAAGAGCTATAACTCTGTCTTCACTGTTTGCACAGTTATTGCCCTTTGTTACATTGTAGTTTTCTTTGTCTGGAGAATAACTTGAAAACTATTGGTTGGAATTCAATGCAACTTCATACAATGGTCAAGCACAATGAGGTGAAATGCAATGTACAAGAACCACACCTATCTTTCATTGCCCACAACCAAAACTCTTTTTCAATTTTTTAACGAAGTATTTTGTTACTAAATTAATAACTTCCTCTGTTCTGAAGCGGTGTTTAGGGGGTATTAATCACATTTAGTGATAGCTCTAGTTTATTTTAATACTATCAAAGATAATGCCATATAACTTTAAATACCGTATTTACTCGATGTGTTCGGACACTCTAAAATTTCGGACACGCAAAATTTTTGCCAAAAATAATTTTTTTCATGCCTCTAATTTTCGGACATGCAGGATCTATAATTTTTTAAGTATTCAGACAGTATTTTGGATCGTCAGTTTGTGTGATTCATGGTGAAATTTGTGGACAATTTGTAGATATTTTTGGAAAATGCGGCATCCGGATTATGCAACACAATTTTCGCAGCATAAAACTTGGGCACATGTTGTGATTATTTAGGCCGTGAACACAATGTATTAGTTTGCAGAATGTTTGCAGTCAATAGCGTAATCACCGTGAATCAATTAAAATTAAATATTTACCATATCAATTATCCTTTTCTGATTTTTGTGTAACTATCCGAACAAGGCTATTTATACTTTGCGGAACGGAACGAAACGGAACGGAACAAACATTGAGGCACCACACGGGGCACAGCAATTTTTTACTAATATGTAAATATATTAAATAAAAATAATGAAATATTGAAACTGCCTTGCGAACAGTCGATCTAGGGCTTTTTCGAACTGAACCATCTGAATACCCACTTCTAAATAGACATTATTTATATAAAATCTTCGGGATTGCAAACAGTTGTTCCGTTTCGTTCCGCAAAGTATAAATATCCCATAGAATAATTATATTCTACGGAACGGAACGGAACAAGATCTATTTTTTCTTGTCAATGGAATTTTTCATCCTGGTATATTACAGGTACATGAATTTATTATATGCAACCTGTTTTAAAAAAACTATGTTCTTGGCTTATTCAATATAGGAAATCCTATCGCCATAAAATTTATATATTTAAATATTTTGCACTTGTTGCAGTAATTTAATATTTATTATTCATATAAACTGACGAATGAAAAAAAAAATGAGTGGACAATCTAAATATTTTTTGGCGATATCAGGACCTCTTTAATATGTATCGAATGGCCGTCATATCCAGTACACTCATTTTGTATTATATAAAATTCTAAAAAATATTAATAATCATCGTAAACAAATTAAATTTGAAAACATGCTTGCCATATATAAATTGAAATTACATGCACTAATAAAGCTGAAATATTACTATTACAGTCAGCATTGTGTACAAACCATTTCTTCAACTCTATTTATTCTGATTCCGTTTCGTTCCGCAAAGTATAAATATCCCCTAAGATAATGATATTTAGCGGAACGGAACGGAACAAGATTTGTAGCTGCAAACTTCCCTACATGAATCAGAGGTGGAAGACAAATGATGTCAGACTAAATGTCTTATCAAATGGGCACGGAGAACATTGCCCGCCCAAGGATCGAACTTAGACACCGACGCTCCTACATATTGATCTAAGCGGGCGGGTTGGAAACTTATATAATTATCGTAAACAAATTCAATTTGAAAACATGTTTGCCATATAATTTGAATGTGCATGCACTAATAAAGCTGAAATATCACTATTACAGTCAGCATTGTGTACAAACCATTTCTTCAACTCTATTTATTGTGATTCCGTTTCGTTCCGTAAAGTATAAATATCCCCTAGCATAATGATATTTAGCGGAACGGAACGGAACGAGATTTGTTATTCAGTACCCATTTCCTCCTTTATAATGCTTGTATAAACTTCACATATAAATAATCATTCATGATGCATAAACAAAATCGCAGGCTACCTATCCTGCTAATGAAGACTCGTCACTTTTAGAAGTCACAACATATAAATCAAATACAGAAATGTGGAAACTATCTTTGTTCGTTTGGGGTCTAACACCGTTTTCAACAGTATTTCAGTTATGTAACGATGGGCAGTTAACCTAAACAGTGTTCCTGGATTCTGTACCCGTACTTACCTGTTCTCCACAAGTAACTGCCAACTTCCCCACATGAATCAGAGGTGGAGGACGAATGATGTCACACACAATGTGTTATCAAATCGGCACGGAGAAAATGGCCCGCCCGAGGATCGAACGGCTTGCGACTCTGCAATCCAAAGACCGGCGCTCTTACCTACAGATCTAAGTGTGCCGGTTGGAAACTATATTATTATCGTAAACAAATTAAATTTAACAACATGTTGGGATTATGATGGAGAACAAGTGTGCAACGTTTCAAAGTCAATGGACTTATAAAATATTTGAGGTGGTATACAGTCAGCGTTGTGTACGAACCATGTCTTCAATACTATTTATTGTGATTCCGTTTCGTTCCGCAAAGTATAAATATCCCCTAGGATAATGATATTTAGCGGAACGGAACGGAACAAGATTTAATAATTGTTATTTATAACTAATTTCCTCCTTTATAATGCTGGTATAAACTTCACTTATAAATAATCATTCATGATGCATAAACGAAATAGCAGGCTACCTATCCTGCTAATGAAGACTCGTCACTTTGTTTATGAAATGACAACATATAAATCAAATACAGAAACGTGGAAACTATCTTATTATTATACACAAATTAAATTTGAGAACATATATATATATATATATATATATATATATATATATATATATAATTTTTAGCTCACCTGAGCACAAAGTGCTCAGGGTGAGCTTTTCTGATCAGTCTTTGTCCGTCGTCCGTCCGTCCGTCGTCAACTTTTCATTCAAATGACATCTCCTCTGAAACCAAAGGGCCAAATTAAATGAAACTTGCCTGGGATGTTCCTTGCATGAAGCTCTACCAAAGTTGTTCAAAGAATTCAATTCCATCAAGAACTCTGGTTGCTATGGCAACTTAAAGGAAAAACTTTGAAAATCTTCTTGTCTGAAACCACAAGGCCTAGAGCTTAGATATTTGGCATTTAGCCCCCTCTAATGGAACTCTACAAAAATTGTTCAAATTATTTCCCTGGGGTCAAAACTGGCCCCGCCCCAGGGGTCACTTCATTTTACATAGACTTATAAAGGAAATCTTTAAAAATCTTCTTCTCAGAAACCACAATGCCTTCAGCTTTGATATTTGGTATGTAGCATTGTCTAGTGGATGTCTACCAAGTTTGTTCAAATTATGTCCCCTGGGTCAAAATGGGCCACGCCCCAGGGTTCTCTTGGTTTACATATAGTTATATAGGAAAACCATGAAAAATCATTTTTCTCCAAAACTAAAAGGACTAGACCTTAGATATTTGGTGTGGAGTATTGTGTGGAGAACCTTTACCAGTACTGTTTAAAAGTTGGCCCTGGGGTCAAAATTGGCCCCGCCCCGGGGTCCCTCAATATGTAAAAAAGGAAATCTTCAAAAATCTTCTTCTCAGAAACCACAATGCATACAGCTTTGATATTTGGTATGTAGCATTGTCTAGTGGATGTCTATTGATATTCAATAAATAGGTTCCTTGCATGGACCTCTACCTATGGGTAGGGTTTGAGGTCACTGGGTTAAGGTCAAGGTCACCATAGATTATAATAAATATTTCTACTTTCTGTCATAGAGCCTTTATTTATTGACTGATATTTTACATATTTGGTTTGTAGGCACTTACATATTTTCAATTAAAAAATGAAATACTGCTTAACAACAAACCTACAGCCAAAGTACTCAGGTGAGCGATCCAGGGCCATCATGGCCCTCTTGTTTATATATATAATTTGAAATTACATGCACTAATAAAGCTGAAATATTACTATTAAAGTCAGAGTTGTGTACAAACCTTGTCTTCAACTCTTATTTATTGTGATTCCGTTTCGTTCCGCAAAGTAAAAATATCCCGTAGGATAATGATATTTATTGGAACGGAACGGAACAAGATTTGTACCTGCCAACTTCCCCACATGAATCAGAGGTGGAAGACAAATGATGTCAGACTAAATGTCTTATCAAATCGGCATTTAGAACATTGCCCACCAAGGATCGAACTCGCGACACTGATGCTCCTACCTACTGATCTAAGCGGGCGGGTTGGAAAGTTATATAGTTATAAAATTCTAAAAAATATTAATAATCATCGTAAACAAATTCAATTTGAAAACATTTTTGCCATATATAATTTGAAATTAAATGCACTAATAAAGCTGAAATATCACTATTAAAGTCAGCGTTGTGTACAAACCACGCCGTCAACTCTATAAATTGTGATTCCGTTTCGTTCCGCAAAGTATATATATAAATCAAATACAGAAATGTGGAAACTGTGAATGTATCAACGTAATATCATTTTAACCTTAACCATGTGGGGTGGGGTGGTGAACTTCTAAATGCAGTATTCTGTGTACTGCTCAAGACGCAGCAAGTATAACCAAGAACATCAAGAAGTTTTCTCATACTTTTATTTCAGGTACATCCACTTCTATGAGTGATGTTTGTGTGGTAAAAGCTGAAAATATAATTAATTTCAATGACACACCAGTTAATAATTAAAATACATAATAATAAAGAACATGACATAACAGACTAGACATTTGACACTAGACATGACTTTAACATACAGCTAATTGATTCATTAACATAAATCGTTTTTACAAAACTTATCTCCAGTCTTAACATGACTAAACATAAAATGAACACCAAGTGCGAAACGGTTCGAGTACGAATGAAGCAAAAACATCTTTCCGCGGTTCATATTTTAACAATAGAAAAATGACCACTTCTGCAACAAACATTTAAGAGTACAATTTCTCTTTTTCTTTTCAATACTTACACTGTGGTGATATGGTAAAGACAATAAAAGGAGCAATTCTCCACATCTCCGAATGCCCGCCAAACGAAAAGAACGACAACTCTCACGAAAAAAGGTTCAAAAGTTCTAAAAGAGAAAAAGGTGTAAAGCTACTAAATTTACACACGGGGTCCATCACATTCTGCAATCTGGGTATAATAGCCCTATGTAATGGGGTAGATCAGGACTGTTTGAATAGTTAGTAATGTTGCAATTTTTTTATGTCATGTATAACTCCACTGAATATGTCGTGTTTGGAAAAAGGCGTTTTCATGGTTTTAACAAATTAAACAGTGTCAGTTTTGTTTTGTAAATACTAAAAGCTTGTCTTGTTCAGTTTTCCACCATGTTTCTCGCGAATAACTATGAAGGGCAAGTCGCAATTTTTAAAATTGATACAATTTATCTGCTACGGTTGTTAATGCTGATACTGCCACTACTGTCCCAAGATCGTCAGTCCATTTCAAGTACGATATTGTATTAACACTAAGCATTTTAAACGAAAATCTCCATGGAATACCACAGGTGGTAGTAGCGTAGCTTGAATACAGTATGGGCCCATGGGCACTATATACATAAATATATCACAATAACAATGTTTTCTGAGAAAAAAATGGTTTTTATTTTGACAAAATTCAAAGTAGAGTCATGTCCTTCAAAATCTCCTATTTAATATCAAAGCTTTAGCTAAATTTTGTGAAAAGTTGGACTTAAAGAAAAATTTAAACCAATACCCACAATCAAGTAACAACAATACCTTATAATTTTAATTTTTTTAAATCAGATGAGCTAAAGATTATTAATTAACGTTATCCAGACTCTTCTGTCTATAATGTTTGCTAGCAGTTTTTTTTTATAAAATGGATTTCTTATTTTGAGAAAGTGTAATTGTTACATCTCTATATGTGGTTTTAAAGTGATATAACTTTTCCTCAGTATTTCTAAATGATTTCTGTTAATTCATTGTAATTGATTAAATTAAAGTGAAAGAACTTGTTTAAAATGATTTTTTACACAAACATTTCTTATAAATACTTTAAGACTTAGCACCGCCCGATTCTGCTGGTTTTTTTTCTATTAATTTTACTTAATTATTCTGACCTCCTTTTTAAGATATTATGATGATTTTTTTTATATTGTTTTTTAACATATTGTCAAATAAAACAATAATAAAAAATAATTATATAACCATTTGGTGATGATACTTACAAAACAAAATTAAGGTATTTTTTGACAAAATGACTGCACAACCCGATTTTGCTTTTTTTTCTCCATTTATTTTACTTAATTATACTGACGTCATTTTTAAAGAAATCATATCAATGTTTTTTATATTGTTCGTTAAAATATTGCTGAATAGTACAATCAAATTGAACAATAATTCTGTAAACCGTTTGGTTAGCATAACTTCAACATTTTGACAAAATTGACCGCGTCACATGATTTTGCTGTTTTTTTTTCTTTTATGAACTCCTATGACACACATGTACATGTATGATACATAGACATGTAAAGAGTCTTTCGGACGAGACTTTAAACCGAGGCCCCGTGTTGATGTTCTATCTGCATCTGGCACGTTAAAGAATCAGGGAAGCTTCTTGAATTGGAGTGTCTTCTGTATCTTGCGCTATCCTCCGCAACCTAAAATCACTAACACTCTTCTGGAGGCGTCGCCCATATGGGCAACCGGTGGCGACGATAAATAAACGCAAAAACAAACAAACATAGACATGTAGGCATATGTCATAGCTACAATTTAAGACTATAAGCATGTATGTAGGGGCGATACTGAGGTCACAAAATTGATTATGGCTTAAATAAATGGTATTTTTAAATTTTAGTTTCAAATCTTTTGGTTGGACAAATGCTATTTAATAAAAATGACGTTTTGTCGAAATTAAACAAACTTTAATTGCTAAGGCTTTGAAGCTATGTCGAGTATTTTAAAATACTGTTATGTTTCAGAACATTAAACTTACCACCGTGCTATCGATTTGCCTTTTCTGTTTCATTTCACACATTACTACAATTGAACGGACAGAACAGGTAAGATATTCCCAATATGGGTGAGGGAAGGGGTTCTTTGAAGATGTCCAACAGCGCTTACATTCATACTGAATAACTCAATGACTTACTTCGTTATCATTTATTAGTTCATGCATATTCAAATTATATATTGCAAATATGTTTTCAAATTTAATTTGTTTACGATAATTATATAACTTTCCAACCCGCCCGCTTAGATCAGTAGGTAGGAGCATCAGTGTCGCGAGTTCGATGTGGAACGAAACGGAATCACAATTTATAGAGTTGAAGACAAGGATTGTACACAACGCTGACTGTAATAGTGATATTTCAGCTTTATTAGTGCATGTAATTTCAAATAATATATGGCAAACATGTTCTCAAATTTAATTTGTGTAAGATTAGATAGTTTCGGTATTTGATTATGTTGTCATTTCTAAAAACAAAGTGACGAGTCTTCATTAGCAGGATAGGTAGTCTGCTATTTAATTTATGCATCATAACTGATTATATATATATGAAGTTTATACAAGCATTATAATGGAGGAAATGAGTCATAAATAACAAATCTTGTTCCGTTCCGTTCCGTTCCGTTAAATATCATTATCCTAGGGGATATTTATACTTTGCGGAACGAAACGGAATCACAAATTATAGAGTTGAAGACATGGTTTGTACACAATGCTGACTGTAATAGTGATATTTCAACTTTTATTAGTGCATGCATATTCAAATTATATACTGCAAATATGTTTTCAAATTTAATTTGTTTACGATAATTATATAACTTTCCAACCCGCCCGCTTAGATCAGTAGGTAGGAGCATAAGTGTCGCGAGTTCGATCCTTGGGTGGGCATTGTTCTCCATGAAGATGATAAGTCATTTAGTCTGACATCATTTGATTCATGTGGGGAAGTTGGCGGTCACAAATCTTGTTCGGTTCCGTAAGCTAAATATCATTATCCTAGGGGAAATCTTGTTCCGTTCCGTTCCGCTAAATATCATTATCCTAGAGGATATTTATACTTTGCGGAACGAAACGGAATCACAATTTATAGAGTTGAAGACAAGGATTGTACACAATGCTGACTGTAATAGTGATATCTCAGCTTTATTTGTGCATGCACATTCAAATTATATGGCAAACATGTTTTTAAATTTAATTTATTTACGATAATAATATAGTTTCCAACACACACACTTAGGTCTGTAGGTAAGAGCGTCGGTTTTCGGATCGCAGAGTCGCAAGTTCGATCCGGGAAGTTAGCAGTTACTTGCGGAGAACAGGTAAGTACCGGTACAGAATCCAGGAACACCGTTTAGGTTAACTGCCCATCGTTACATAACTGAAATACTGTTGAAAACGGTGTTATAGTTTCCACATTTCTGTATTTTATTTATATGTGATTTCTAAAAGTGACGAGTCTTCATTAGCAGGATAGGTAGCCTGCGATTTTGTTTATGCATCATGAATGATAATTTATATGTGAAGTTTATACAAGCATTATAAAGGAGGAAATGGATATTGAATAACAAATCTTGTTCCGTTCCGTTCCGCTAAATATCATTATCCTAGAGGATATTTATACTTTACGGAACGAAACGGAATCACAATAAATAGAGTTGAAGACATGGTTTGAACACAATGCTGACTGTAATAGTAATATTTCAGCTTTATTAGTGCATGTAATATCAATTTATATATGGCAAGCATGTTTTCAAATTTAATTTGTTTACGATAATTATATAAGTTTCCAACCCGCCCGCTTAGATCAAAAGGTAGGAGCGTCGGTGTCTAAGTTCGATCCTTGGGCGGGCAATGTTCTCCGTGCCGATTTGATAAGACATTTAGTCTGACATCATTTGTCCTCCACCTCTGATTCATGTAGGGAAGTTTGCAGCTACAAATCTTGTTCCGTTCCGTTCCGTTTCGTTAAATATCATTATCTTAGGGGATATTTATACTTTGCGGAACGAAACGGAATCAGAATAAATAGAGTTGAAGAAATGGTTTGTACACAATGCTGACTGTAATAGTAATATTTCAGCTTTATTAGTGCATGTAATATCAATTTATATATGGCAAGCATGTTTTCAAATTTAATTTGTTTACGATGATTATTAATATTTTTTAGAATTTTATATAATACCAAATGAGTGTACTGGATATGACGGCCATTCGATACATATTAAAGAGGTCCTGATATCGCCAAAAATATTTAGATTGCCACTCATTTTTTTTTCATTCGTCAGTTTATATGAATAATAAATATTAAATTACTGCAACAAGTGCAAAATATTTAAATATATAAATTTTATGGCGATAGGATTTCCTATATTGAATAAGCCAAGAACATAGTTTTTTTTAAAACAGGTTGCATGTAATAAATCCATGTACCTGTAATATACCAGGATGAAAAATTCCACTGACAAGAAAAAATAAATCTTGTTCCGTTCCGTTCCGTAGAATATAATTATTCTATGGGATATTTATACTTTGCGGAACGAAACGGAACAACTGTTTGCAGTCCCGAAGATTTTATATAAACAATGTCCATTTAGAAGTAGGTATTCAGATGGTTCAGTTCGAAAAAGCCCTAGATCGACTGTTCGCTAGGCAGTTTCAATATTTCATTATTTTTATTTAATATATTTACATATTAGTAAAAAATTGCTGTGCCCCGTGTGGTGCCTCAATGTTTGTTCCGTTCCGTTTCGTTCCGTTCCGCAAAGTATAAATAGCCTCCGAACAACGTGACAGAAAGGTAGACAATTGATATTCTCCCCACAGAGTTACTTCCCCTAAGCAGGAGATTCGTCGAAAATACAAATCTGAACGTTTTTGGTTCGAATCCAGCTAGACCATTTTTTTTAATGAAAATCAATTAAATTTAACCATTTTGAATAATTTTCGTAAGAACTTTGGTACAAAGGAATGAAATAAGCAGTTTTTATCAGTTTATTATACATATCTATATATAGCACCTCCTCAAGATTACAATACGATATTCAAAACATACATTGAATGCAAGTTTACAAGTCAGTTTATTTTATTTAAATACATGTAAAGTTTTAAACTTTCTTTTAATGAACATTCGCATGTCACTGTTCAACCAACATTACATGTCACTCTACAACCAACTCAGTTCTATCAAAGAACACTACACTAGTCCCGGCTCATATTGTCAGTGCACACATCTTCAGGCCCGAACCCTTCAAACTCTACCTCGTCGTCGTCGTCGCTATCGTCGGATTCTTCTTGACTTCTGATCAGACTGTTCTGAGATCCAGACAGAGAGTTACTTATACCGCACACCAGGAATGCCTTTATAATCAGTGCTCGGTTCTCAGCGATATGGTTGAATGCACTCTTCAACCATTCTACAACCTGACTCTTTGACGCTGCCTTTATTTTCTCACCAGACTCGACTGCCTGCAAAATTTAAGACAACTCTGTTTTAAACAATGATTTTTGTTATGGATCGGTATCCGCGTAATTGAGCTTTGAATAGCACTGTCAAGAATATATTATCTATGTTGCATGTAAGTAAATAAACACAGCGATGACATCTCAGTTCAATATTCCCCCGTGGCTGTAAAATGTATCTGTACTTCAAATTGCTTACAAAACATAACTTGGACCAGTCGCATTATAACTGCTGACAGACTGCCCTCCGGACAAACGACAGGCAATTAAGTGCTGATTAAGCATTTAACGGTTAACAATGTGATATTACCTGACTAGCTTCGCTTCTCATGTACGCTGTCCAACACTTTCTCACCTCGCCCTTGAATGGTTTATTGATCGATACGTCAAGTGGCTGGACCTTTGATGTGCAGCCCCCGGGGATAACTGCTGGCACTGTGTTTCCCTTTCTCATTGCCTTCTTCACACTATCAGTTAAATGTGCTCTGAAATTGATAGAAATAAAATATTTTAAGAAGACTGATCACTTATGTTGGTGTAACTTTTTGTAAACGGATAGTAACGCTTAAAAGGGAAAAAAATGAATGTGTAAAAAAAGTATGTATGTATTTACTATCTGTATAGCGAACATTAATTTCATACTTATTAAGTATGACGAAAGGTTCATTAATTTAAGAGTATCTGTTACATATCTAGCTCCGTAATTCATAACACGTGCACGTGCAGTAACACACGAATTTACTTAAAGACAATACGTACCTGAAACTGTCTACAACCAGTAGAGATCGGTCTTTCTCTGTGTACGGTAGGTAGATCTCACGTAGCCAACGAAGCATGAGCTGTTCATCCATCCACCCTTTTTCCTGCACAGTCACGATCCAGTTTGCTGGGTGAGGGATGTTGACATCTCTTTTACCCTTAAAGATGTAAAGGAATAATTTTGGCACAAATAAAGATAATTTCTGCTGTTAAGGCATCTTTCTTGGTAAAATAAGAACTACTTGTAATTATGATCCTGGGACTTTGACAACATGTAAAGGGACTGAAACTTTTTCTGCACTGGAATTCTTTGCTTTGTGAATTTAACAGGAAGTGCATCACAGGTCAGATGAAAGGAGTAAAGTTTTTGCCACAAACATGCAAATGACCAGTAACCATTACCATGGATCTTCAGCGATGGAAAAATTGAAATTAATGAAAGCTCACAAGACTAATTCACGGCTTGTACAACAATATCATCAGTATCAGAGCTAAACATCTTACTGTGGGATGCTTTATTAAGATCTGTAAACCTATATTGTTTGTAAATCTGTGATTTTGGGAGGCATTTTTATGCCATGTTAAAGGGTCCTAAAATATTCTTATAAATAAATATATATTATCTTGTAATGTTTCCTGTATTCTGTACAGAAAAGCTGTTTTATAGTTATTTTATTTTTAAAAAGAACATTCGTGGCATCAGGTTGGGCCAAGTGTTTTTTTTTTTCATGTTAATTTTCATTTAAAATCAAGTTAAATTTTAATGTTATTTTTGTTTAATTATAGAATAACATTTTGATTAAAAGAAAAACATTTTGTAAAAACAAAATAAAAAGTAATTTTGACTGATTTTATGAAATCAATATTTTTTTTACAACTATTGTGTAATTACAAAAATTACATTTTTTGTGGTTATTAAGAAACAATTTCGCAAAGAAACAAAATGTTATTTTAAAAAAGTGTTTGTGGATCAGATCATTGTTATTTTCCAGCTTGTTCTTACATTGCTAGGCATCATTTCAAAAATTATGATAATTATCTACATAAAAAGTAAAAAAAAAAATAAAAAAATTTAAACATCTGAATTTTTTTCTGTGCATTCACTAGAATGACTCAACCAAAAAACTCTTGGCTTCAGATAAGTTATGTCTCTTTTCAACTTGATAATTAAAATGGTCATGCAATTTTTTTAAATGAACATGCCTCTGTCAAACAAGCCTTTGAAATTATGGGTAAGTGGGTTTAGAAACTTCTGACCAGTAGTTTTGAAATAGTGTCTTTACAAAATTGAATTGCTTAACTTTCTCAGATTAAACAGTATTAAGTTGTATCATTGCAAACTTTGCTAGAAACCTTTAACAATAATTGTTTTTTCTAGAAATTTAATTAGTTGTATAATGATACTGAGTTTCTCAGTGTTTTTAAGTTCTTTATCTGAGATGGTGTTTCCTTTTATTCTGTGCAAGGCTAACATGTACAATTTCTGTGCAAGATTTCTTTTCAAAGGGACATACTTTAACATGAACTCCGAATATACTATATATGTATTACAATCAGATTGCTTTTTTTTATAAAATGAAAGAGTAATTGCTAAATAGGAGTGAAGAAGAACTTCTGTTCAAAATTGTTCATTATAGCATATTGTCACTAAGGAAGTGCTCATTATAGCATATTGTCACTAAGGAAGTGCTCATTATAGCATATTGTCACTAAGGAAGTGCTCATTATAGCATATTGTCACTAAGTAAGTGCTCATTATAGCATATTGTCACTAAGGAAGTGCTCATTATAGCATATTGTCACTAAGGAAGTGCTCATTGATAATAAATCCCGATCCACTCCAAATTTTTTTTATTCTTTATATAAAGACTAATATTAAAGCTTTCAGTTTTACTTCTAAGATATTTTGACTGACAACTTGACATGGACTAATGATCAGTTCAATATATACTACTAAAGTACATTTTAAGGTATGTCTCTTTTAAGCTGTGATAAACTTTATTGCTTGGCACAATTATGCATGCTTTTCATAATCTGTATAACATTGCTTGAATTCTGTCTTTAATGAAAAACAGGATGTAAAAGCAAGGTCAGACAAACGAACAGCAGTTTACAGTTTAAATATGAGAGTGCCTAGTGACAGATTGTATGGTGCTTCATCAGTGTCGAAACAGAAAAAGACAAGCTTGAGAAATAGCGTTGGTGGTAGCATGAGAGAGCAGTACTATGGCTTTCAGTGTTAAAACATTCCTGGAAAATAAAACATTGTCATGTGATATATTGTTATATTGTTACGGTAATTACTTTATTTCTTACAAGTGTTAAGGTTTGTTGTTTATTCTCTTATTTTATCAGTTCTTTGTAATATGTTTGATTATTTTCATCATTTCATTCATGTACAAATGTTTGAAGAGGTTTATTGATCAACACAAAGACTCTATACATTTACCAAAGGAGCCATGGCTATGATATAGCTTATAAGTTTTCTTTTGTTTGAATCAAGAGAACATTATATATCTTCATATAGCTGTTTAATTATCTTCAATTGAATTTGACCAGATATACCAATAGAAGAGGCTATGTAGTGCACATCGTCAGTGACCCCCGGTACATATTCCGCACAACTACATTATGTACCGTGGGATAATTGACTGCTGATTATTCGTTTTCCTGAATATTTATTAGCAAAGGGATGTAACTCTTCGTCGAAAGAGATGCCGCATTACAAATAGACACTCTTCAGTGTGGAGAGTAGGCATAATGACAAGTTACTTAAAATAGACGTATTTCCAAGGATTTAAACATAGGCGCGGAAGGCAAATTGTAACAAATAATTTCACTGGCTGAGTTTCCGCAAGGGAAATTTTACTGAAACCAATGAAAGTAGGTAATGAATTATTTATGAGTACGAAATTTTACCAGCCAATTGTCCCACGGTAGATAAATAGAGTGAAACGGAATGGATCGAACGTGGGTTTCCGACAATGTGTAGTGCATTGTTAGTGTAAAAAGTGTCCCTGATTTTGACCAGATATACCAAAAGAAGAGGCTATGTAGTACATTGTTTATGTAAAAAGTGTCCCTGCTCAGTTTTATTTAAAAGTGTTTTCAGATGTGTTGAACTTGTGGAGTTGTACATGTATTATGATATGAAGTTACTCTCTGTCGGATTCATTGAGATACATGAAGTTTTTAATGCTTTATTTATGCATTGTATCATTTCTGCTTTGCCGTCTTGAATTGTACAGCAAAACCTTTATAGCTTATTATATTATACAGATTAAGTATATAACCAAATTGAAAGACAAAAATGTTAAGGTGTGCAAGGGAACTTCAATGCTGTAAATAATGACATAGAAATGTTCTGCTTTTCTCAATGCTTGTTGCTGTTAAGCAAGGTAAAACCTAGATGTATGGCTTCTTGTTTGTGTGAAGATATTTGTTGCATATAAATTACCAGCAAAAAAATTAAAATATTTTACTTGTTTTAGGCAGGACAGATATTGATAAAAAAGATTCTTTTTTCCTTAGCAACTGATAAGTAGTTATTTCTTCAGGATTTCCATCATAGATCTGACAGACGTACTGATATATATACAAATGCAGCGTTGGTACCAACTGTTGGTTATTTTGGAGCCACAAATGATATGAAACAAAAGGTAATGAGGTCAAGAGAATGTAAGGATGAGGTGTATGAACAATATTATGATTACGAGTTCTAAACATACTTTGAAGAGCCTTGGATACAGTATCTAGTTAAGTTACTGGAAGAGAGGTTTTATTTTTATTTGAATAAATTGTGTGAATGCTTGAAAGAAGTTTGTGTCTTCAAAACTTTTCTTAGCTGAAGATGATTGCATTTTTTTCTACCTATCACACAGATCAGTTAGACCTGTCCAGCAACCCTTAAAATTCCTAAAAATCACTTTTTTCTGTAATGCTAAAATTTTCTAAAACAAAAACTAAAAAATACAATGGGAACTCCTTTAAAAGCCCAATTTTTTATTCTTTCCAAAGGGAGAGCATATAGTGATCTTGTTTGTCTGTCTGTCCGGTTTGTCCAGAGTAAAACTCAAAATCGATGAAGGGATTTACCTTAAACTCCATACAATGTTGAGGACATTGAGAGTAAATGCAGTGCAGAGGAACCATAACTCATCTCCCCTAAATACATTTTGCTTGTTGGGAGCATAACTCTTAAAGACATTTAGTTGATATTAGCCACATTGATAGGGGGGAGTAGCAGAAAGTGCAGTGTTCAAGAACTATAACTATAGTTGCTCCTATTTTTAAGTTATTTCCCTTTATAATATTTGTGCTTCTGTGGAGCATGACTATTACCTAAATGATAAAAGGGGATTTCATTGATATTAAGGATATTGATAGAGAGCATAAGCATGAAGTGTGAAGTGTTGAATAATTGTATCTCTCTGCCTTTCCCCCTTTTTAGCTCACCTGAGCACAAAGTGCTCAGGGTAAGCTTTTCTGATCAGTCTTTGTCCGTCGTCCGTCCATCGTCAACTTTTCATTCAAATGACATCTCCTCTGAAACCAAAGGGCCAGATTAAATGAAACTTGCCTGGGATGTTCCTTGCATGAAGCTCTACCATGATTATTCAAATGGTTCTGGTCCATTGCATTTCTGGTTCACTGGAGCTAAAATTAGATTTTAAAAGTTGGATCTTTAAAAATCTTCTTCTCTGAAACCTCAAGGCCTGGAGCTTAGATAATTGGTATGAAGCCTTATCTAGTGGACCTCTGCCAAGTTTGTTCAAATTTTGACCGTGGGGTCAAAACTGACCCCACCCCAGGGGTCAGTTGATTTTACATAGATTTATATAGGGAAAACTTAAAAATCTTCTTGTCAGAAACCACAAGGCCTGGAGATAAGATATTTGGTGTGCAGCATTGTCCAGTGGGTCTTTACCAAGTTTGTTCAAATCATGGCTCCTGGGTCAAAAATGGCCCAGCCACAGGGGTTACATGATTTACATAGAGTTATATAGGAAAAACTTTAAAAAATCTTCTTGTCAGAAACTGCAAGGCCTAGAGTTTAGATATTTGGTGTGCAGCATTGTCTAGTGGACCTCTACTAAGTTTGTTCAAATCATAGCCACTTGGTCAAAATAGGCCCTGCCCCTGGGGTCACTTGTTTACATAGAGTTATATAGGAAAAAGTTTTAAAAGTCTTCATATCAGAAACCAAACGGCATAGAGCTAAGATATTTTGTATGTAACTTCTTGTCAGAAACCACAAGGCCTAGAGTTTAGAGATTTGGTATGCAGCATTGTCTAGTGGACCTCTACCAAGTTTTTTCAAATCATGACCCTGGGGTCAAAACTGGACCCGTTCCCGGGGGGTCATTTGATTTTACACAAGGATTTATATAGGGAAAACTTAAAAAATTTGCTGCTCTGAAACACTAAGGGCTATACCTTCAATTGTTCATTGTTATGTCTCCCCCAACCCCGCCCTTCTGATGGAGACATATTGTTTTTGCCTTGTCCATGGATGTCTGTTTGTCTGTCTTTCACACTTCGTTTCCTTTCAATAACTTGAGTACCAGTTAACCCCAAGCCTTCAGACTTCACAGGGTTATTGCCCTTCTTGAGTACAAAAAATCCCTTTGTGTTTTGGGTAGTAGGTCAAAGGTCAAGGTCAGAGGGACCTCTAGAGTGAAAACTGTTTCCACTCAGTAACAGGATAACATTTCACCCAGAGCCTCCAAACTTCATAAGATGATTGCTTTTTCTAAATAGAAGAAGCATATTGTTTTTGGGGCTAGTATGTCAAAGGTTAGGGTCACAGGGACCTGTAGAGTGAAAACTATTTCTGCAGAGTAACAGTAGTACCATTACACCCAGAGTCTTCAAACTTATTGCAAACTTACTCTAACTTGCACCCATAAAAACCAATAACGATATTTGTAACATGAGCAATGAGACTCAGGTGAGCGATTTAGGGCCATCATGGCCCTCTTGTTTCTGTAACATACAAGTTGTGTTTATGATAAATAGTCCTCTATTTAACAATGATTTACTTCTGTTTCCTGTCCAGTTTCATACTATGCCATTACATTTTAAGTAACTGTCTGAGTTATCATACAATTGTTTGTTTTTATTTTCCTTACTTGTGTTGCTGTATAATACTTTTATTTTATGAGATTTTTTAAAGTAACTATTGTCCCATTATTATTTGTTTAAAATTGTTTCAGTTGTTGAGTTATTGTCTGTTTAACCATCTTTTATTAAGTATTGTAGCTAATATCGTGCTTCATATATTGGAGGGTATTTTGGTAGCATATTTCATCTGGTACATTTGTTACAATTTCTTTGCTTTTTCACAATTATAACATTGAATTATTTGATATATAAATTACACCATCTCCATGGCATTTTGGTTAAGGCATGGTCATATGAAGTGGAAGTTTTCAAGTTTGAGTCCGCTTAAAGTCTGGTTCTGATAAGTGAATTCGGGAGGTGTCATTTAGTTAAAGAATACCTACTGATTGATTGTCTGCCTTGCAAATAGGATAAGAAGGGAAAGTAAATGTGTTTCATGATTAGAGGTGTAGCTTGTGAGTGCTGGAGGTTGGCTTTTTAAGTAGGAGTGACATTACAATTAACTATCACTTTGATTATTCTTTTTGCATATTACAGACATTATAACCATTTTAATGTGCAGCTTTATAATTTTATTTCCTTGTCAGAAATTTCCTGTATTTTAGTTTCTGTTGTTCTTTTGTCCATGTGCTGTTGATTTCACAATTTGTAAATTAATCACACTTGTGAAACCTTTAATTATTACTGTAACAAAATGTTGATATCAGTTTGATGGTAAAAAGATTTCTCAAAAGGATAATGAAACAGTTGCTTAATTTTGACAGTATTTTAATTCTGTTTGATGGTAGAAATTTCAAGTTTGGTTTCTGTTACATTGTTAACATACATTTGCATTTTGTTATTAAAGAGTTCTGACTTAAGTTTCCTTTTCTGTCTAGCTCCTGTTTTTTTTTCTTAAGAAAATACATGTATATTGTATTTATTGTTTCATTGATTTATTAAAGTAATACATCATTTGTTTGGATTTGTTTGAAATTATTGTGACCTAGGACTTTATTGTGATGTCACTGTAATGAACAAGGCCTGTTATGTATATCCATCAGGACATAGTGAACATGGCTTTTTATTAGCTCACCCGAGCAGATGCTCAATGTGAGCTGTTTGGATCCCCACCGAGTTCTTCCTCCCTCATCAACATTTTACTTCAAATGACATCTCCTCCAAAACCACAAGGTGATTTTTAACCAAACTTGACAAATATTTCTTATATTGCCCTTTTTAATCCCCTGCAAGGTAGCAGGGAGGGGATTATAGGAGTGGCCTCCATCTGTCCGTCCATAACATTTTCATGTCCACTCCATTACATTTAAACTCATGGAAAGTTTTTAAAATAACATGTCACAAATGATCACCATTATGAGACGATGTGCAGAGCACAAAAGCAGGTCACTACCCCCAAGGTGAAGGTCACACTTAAAAGTCATATATAATAAAACTCCACATTTCGTGTCTGCTCCATAACTTTTAAACTGCTTGAAAGTTTTTCAAATAACTTGGCACAAATGATTGAGACGATGTGCACAGAGCAACAACTAGGTTACTACACCAAGGTCAAGGTCACATGTAGAGGTCAAATATATTCAAGTCCACATTTTGTTTCTCCTCAGTAACTTAATGACTATTGGGAAGGTTTTAAAATTACTGCATGCGCACATATGATCACCACCATGATTCAACTATTTGGAAGTATTGAAAATAACATGGCACAAATGATCACCACTATGAGAGTGCAACATCCAAATAGCTTTTTCTAAAGTCAAGGTCCCAATTAGAGATCGAAGGTTTGAATTTCGTATTCATGATTCCATCATTTACAAATGTGAGGTCCAAATGTAGCTGCCCATTTTCTGTAGAAATCATTATCCTATGTCATATTGGGAAGTCTAACCTTCTCTCTTCACACTAGTTGTCCATTCCAATGATCTGCTGCAGCAGGAATATAGCGTCCTTCAGACTGCTTTGTTTAAAATTGCTCAAACCGTTCTGCTCTTTTGCACAAAAAGGCTGCAAAAGCTAACAAGAGGGCCATGATGACCCTGGATCGCTCACCTGACTACTTTCAGTCTTTGGCTGAGCCTCTACTGTTAAGCGAACATCAGATGCAACATAACATTTTCTAATTGAAGATTTTCAAAGATCTCGTATTTTATACAAATAAAATCCATGAGGCAGAGGCAGTTTCAAGATAGCAGATTGTGAGGAGATTCCATTTGCAGTAAAATATTGATGAAAATCTATTTTAAACTCTGGTGGCATTTTGTTCAATGGAGCAGAACCATTTTAGCAATTTTAATAGAGGGCTATATAAGGAACATTTCTGTGGAATTTGCTGGAAAATCACTTTGCCGTTTAGATGAAGATGTTGTTTGAATTTTTTTTCTATTTTTAGCTTTTGTAACTCTTATGAAAAAGGCAGTATCAGTAAAATTTCTGTAAAGTTTAAAAGAAAATGGCTGAGCAGTTTAAGAGATTTCATTTGAAGCCAAATATTGATGAAAATCTATTTTTAGCTTTGGCAGCCATTTTGTTCAATGAAGTTGAACCTTAAAGCAATAAACGGGCTCTGAAAGGAACATTTCCCTGAAATTTTGTGGAAAATCACATTGCTGTTTAGGAGATGTTGTTTGAATTTGTTTTTATTTTTAGCTTTTGCAGCCCTTATGTGCAATTGAGCATAACTGTTCGAGCAATTTTAGAAAACGGCAAAATAAGGATCATTTCTTCAAGTTTGGTTTAAAATGTATTAGTAGTTTTGGAGGAGATGTCATTTGAAGCCAAATATTGGCTAAAACCTATTTTTAGCTCTGGTGGCAATTTGGTCAATGGAGCAAAACCGTTCTAGCAGTTTTAATAGAGGGCTATGCAAGGAACATTTCTGTGAAATTTCACAATGGTGGCAATTTTGTTCAATGGAGCAAAACCGTTCTAGCAGTTTTAATAGAGGGCTATGCAAGGAACATTTCTGTGAAATTTCACAATCTACTTTTTCAAAATTGCCTCTGCTCCATGGGTTTTATTTGTATAAATTACAGGATCTTTGAAAATATTCAGTTACAAAATGTAATATTGCTTCTGACATTTGCAAAACAGCAAACCCACAGCCAAAGTACGATCCAGGGCCATTACGGCCTTGTTTCCTTTCTGATAAAGTAAACAAGGCCTCTATGTCCTTAAACTAACACAGTGAACAAGGCCTTTTATGTCCTTAACCAGAGTAAATAAGGCCAATTAAATACCTGTCGTATTATCAAAACTGAGAAGCATTATTTTAACCAAATTAAGAGACACCCTGAATTGGCAGTATTACTTGTACATGAAACCTTGGTTTAATATTGCATTCAAAAATATCTTCAGAAGTGTGAACTGAGGAGCTGATGGATATGACCCTTGGGTAAACAGTACATAAACCGATTTATTTGGAATAGACCTGTAGAAATTAAAGATTTTTTTAAAATGCTCATACTCACCAAAAATTCATATTTCAGCAACCTGTATTCAAATGAAAGCTGAAGAGAACAAAGACAATGAAGGCATTATCACTCTTTACCATGCTTTTATTACTTACATAATGTACACTTTTTGGATATCAAATTATCACAGAATATAGGCAAGTAACTAATACATTTACAATTCCATTCATAACTGAAAGACAATATATTTGTAATGCACCAATATATCACTGAATTTACATTAAGATTTCTATTTCCTACACTAACAAGAGCTGTCATAGGACAGCGCGCTTGACTATTCTCAGTACTTGAAACTAAAGGGTTATAAAACCTTATAAATTCAAAATTCATACAAAATCCTTGACAAAGTTACCTCCTCTTGTGGGAGTCTAAAGCCATGATGATAAAAAATGTTTTAAGTTAATCTGCAAGGGAAAGGTGACTAGTGCTACCTTGCCAAAAACTTTAACCAAATTTCTAAGTCAAAAAGGGGCCACAATTCAAACAAAATGTTTGACACAGTTACCTCCTCTTGTTAGCAGAGTAAGCTCTTGATGGTAAACAAGTATTATAAGTTTCAGGGCTATATCTGCAAGGGATAGGTGAATAATGTTACCTTGCCAATAAACTTTAACCTGAACCAACGCCGCCGGGGCGAGAACTATAGCCCTCCTTATTCTTCGAATAGTCGAGCTAAAAATGTAATTTCATACAATGCCACAAGTAACTGAATCAATATTTACATGTAACATCTGCATAACTTTTTAAATATACCAACTGCCCATTTTTTTTAGGTTAGAAAACGTACAATACTTTTCCACTTAAAGACACTTAACTGAGACTTGATCAGGTACAGTCTAAGATAAAAACATTCAATTTTTGTATTACAAGTGGCCACAAATGCTAATTTTAGCAAAATTAGGGAAATAATATGAAATATCGCCTGTTTACACTATTTCTGGTAAAACTGTTTTGGACATCTTATACTGGTATTTTAGTTAAAATGGATAATATGGCTTCTTTGTTTCATTTCTTAGCCCTAAACCTACATGCAGCTAAAACATTTCTTATACTTCTGCTTCAAAATGATGTTTGTTTTATAATTGACAAAAATTATACATAATATCTCACAAAGCTATAGAAGTCTGCCATACTTGATAACTGAAGGTTTCAAAAACTCCTTCAAGATATTTTCATTATCAATCTTATTCAGCAAACATAAATGTTCTCATTACAATTACTCAGAAAATTCATTTATCTGTATTTTAAAAGACTCAGAACATCTTTGTAATTCAAAATCTAAGCTAAGTATGTTTCAAATTTTCACCATCCAAGGGCATGGAAATATTAGATTTCAAAACAACATGATGAATTTGTACATGTATATGAACACATATTTTTCTGAACACAGAGGTGGGTGAAGTTCATTACACAAGTAAACATCCTTTCCCCTTAACTAAAACAATATCACAGAAACTAAGTCTTTAATGTGTGAACAATTCAGTCATTTAGTCTGTTACATGTATTTAGTTAACATTGGACTGACATAACAAAATAATGAGTGATTTTGTCTTCAATAAACAGTAACCCAGAGTTACACTGGACTGACATAACAATTCTGAGTGATTTTGTCCTCAATAAACAGAAACCTAAAGTAACACTGGACTGACATAACAGAATAATGATTGATCTTGTCCTCAATTAACAGAAACCAAGAGTTACATTGGACCGACAGAACAAAATAGCAAGTAATCTTGTCCTCAATTAACAGTTGTCTTTAATTAACAGAAACCTTGAGTTACATTGGACTGACATAACAAAATAATGAGTGATCTTGTCCTCAATTAACAGAAAGCTCGAGTTACACAAATAATGAGTGACCTTGTCCTCAATTAACAGAAACCTAGGGTTACACAAAATAATGAGTGATCTTGTCCTCAATTAACAGAAACCTAGTGTTAAATTGGACTGATATAACAAAATAATGAGTGATCTTGTCCTCAATTAACAGAAACCTAAAGTTACACAAAATAATGAGTGACCTTGTCCTCAATTAACAGAAACCTAGAGTTACACAAAATAATGAGTGACCTTGTCCTCTATTAACAGAAACCTAGAGTTACACAAAATAATGAGTGACCTTGTCCTCTATTAACAGAAACCTAGAGTTAAATTGGACTGATATAACAAAATAATGAGTGATCTTGTCCTCAATTAACAGAAACAGGGATTTCCCCAGGCGCTTTTAGCGCATCGGTACCGATGCGCTTAAATTTCAAAAACTAAAAACCCGATGCGCTTAAAATTAAGTTAGCGCTTAAAAATTGGACAGGATGGTTTTTCACTTGCCTGTTATTTTATCCCAATTAGCCAGATTAAGCTAGTCCAAATGCATTGCCTGAGGAGATTATCGGCCTGGGCAAATACACTGGTGTTTTATGATGCTAATTTGTTTTGATAGCCGACAGAAAAATACACATATTACACATAATAATACGATAAGCTCCGCCCTAATACAGAACTGACAGCAAGTGCAGAAAATGTCAACCAATCACGACTCTAATTACATTTTATCATGGACATTGATTATATTTTGTTCATCTGTGTCGGTATCGCGTGAATTAAAGATAAGTTAAGCAAATAAATGTCTTAACAAATTATTTGAATGCTTAATTCCAAAGGCAAAATATTAAACACCAAAACTTTACCAATGTTATTCTAACCTTTCAAACAAGGTACTAAAAAATGGCCAGAATTCTTTAGGGTATTTTTGTTTAAATTACCGGATTTATTAATAAGAAAAAGTCACGCAGATTTATGACAAGCTTAACAAAATGAAGGCAACCAATTCCAGCAAATACTTAGTTCATTAAACATGAAGCAGCGAGTGAAAATCTCTGATAAATTCCGTTTGTCATATATTTCCGCGACCCCGCCGTATTTTAGTATTTATAGAAAACAGTGTCTCAGAGACTCTTTACAAGGCAAACCTACAACATTCAATTGATTTATTCAGATAAATGTTCATGGTTTGATTATAAGTACCAGTTTGCATCTAAGTAAATATTATCGTACAAAGTCTAAACTCTGCATAATATCTTACCTAAATAAGGGCAATTGCAAGTTTTTTGGTGAAGAATACGTGTGACAGTCATACTGATAGTGACGTAACTGTGAGTAAAAGAAAAGTATGTTCTGTTGTTGTGATTAATTCTAGTGATGTGATCCAGCCATCTTCTGTGCACAGTGAAAGCAGAGGACAGATGTTGCAATGACAAACTGTGGTACATATTGCTTTAATATTTTAAAGTTAAGAAATATTCTTATGTGAAAGATTTTATTTTGTTTTAAAATATCTTAAAAACAACCCATAGAGCTGCATTTTAACCCAAAATTGCAAAATATTTCGACATGCAGGTGTGGGATACCCCTTTGCGCACCCATCCCTGTCCGGATAATTAGCGCTTAAAAAAAATCCTGGGGAAATCCCTGACAGAAACCTAGTGTTAAACTGGACTGATATAACCAAAAAAAGAGTGATCTTGTCAACAATTAACAGAAACCTAGTGATTTATTGGATTGAGATAGAGGTTTTGTCCTCAATTAACAGAAAGCTAGAGTTACACAAAATAATGATCTTGTCCTCAATTAACAGTAACCTTGTGTTATATTGGACTGAGATAGAGGTTTTGTCCTCAACAGAAACCAAGTATTACATTGCACTGACATAACAAAATAACAAGTGATCTTTTCTTCATTAGCAGAAACCTAGAGTTACATTGGCCTGATATAACAAAATAATGAGTGACCTTGTCCTCAATAAACAGAAACCTAGTATTACACTGAAGTGACATAACAAAACTAGAGCTATCACTAAATGTGATTAATACCAATGCAAGACTGCTTCGGACCTGAGGAAGTTATTAGTAACAGGATACTTTTTAAAAGAATTGAAATACAGTTATGGTTGTGGGCAATTAAAGATAGTTGTGGTTCTTGTACAATGCATTTCCTGTCATTGTGCTTGACCATTGTTAGGAGTTGCATTGAATTCCAACAATTAGTTTTCAAGTTATGCTTCTGACAAGGAAAACCAACAAAGGGCAATAACACTGCAAAGAGTGAAAATGGAGTTATATCTCTTGTACACTGCACTTCCTGTCATTGTGCTTGACCATTGTATGAGGTTGCACTGAATTTCAATAATAAGTTTTCCAGTTACGCTCCGGACAAGGAAAACCAACAAAGGGCAATAACTCTGCAAATAATGAAGATAGAGTTATAGCTCTTGTATAATGCACTTCCACTCGTTGTGCTTCACTTTTTTGAAATTGCACTGAATTCCAACCAGTAGTTTTCAAGTTATGCTCTGGACAGGGAAAACCAACAAAGGGCAATAACTCTGCAAATACTGAAGATGGAGTTATAGCTCTTGTCAAATGCACTTCCTCATGTTGTACTTGATCATTGTATTAAGTTGCATTGAATTCCAACCAGTAGTTTTCAAGTTATGCTCCGGACAAGGAAACCAACAAAGGGCAATAACTCTGCAAATAGTGAAGATGGAGTTATGATTCTTGACCACTGCACTTTCTCTTACTGTGCTTGACCATTGTATGAAGTTGCATTGAATTCAAACCATTAGTTTTCAAGTTAAACTCCGGACAAGGAAATTGCAACCGACAGCCCGACCAACTACTGGGTGACTCCTATATACCCCCCCAAACTTTGTTTCGGGGGTATAATAATGGATGATCTTGTCCTCAATTAACAGAAACCTAGTATTACACTGAAGTGACATAACAAAATAATGAGTGATCTTGTCCTCAACAGAAATCTAGTATTACATTGGACTGACAGAAATAATTAAGGAGTGACTTTGTCCTCAATATAAATCTAGTGTTACAATAAACACATAAAAAATATTGTTACAGTAACATTGACCTCAAAGCACTAAAAACAAGACAGATGCTAACATCAGATCATAGTAACATTTGACTTGAAACTGCATCTTCATTAAGAAGCATTAGAAAGAAACTGATGATAAGAATGAGGCCACTCTAACATTTTCATTGAATAATTATCAGCCATTTCTTAGCAATCATAAACTCATTTGAGTTCTTTCAATACCCTGTTTTCCATTTCAATCAAAATACATTAGCTTTACTAGTATCACCTTATTTCTAGACTGTTAACATTTTAATCTACTGTGTTTAGGCATACAGTCACTTTCATTAAATCTGTCTTACATGTAACTCTTTTGTGCCATTTTTGTCTTCCATTTAGTAGACACTTCCATCTCCCCCAAAAGTAGGTGAAGTTCACTTATGATTAATTTAACTCTAGACTGTAAGTATCATACATTTAATTGGTTCATGTCATTTTCCAGATCTTTCACATGACTAGCTACTCCTAATACTTCCAGTATCTTAGCTGCCTCTTTACTAGTTGTCCTGAGGCAGAATGTTATACAATAGCTCGAGACAAGTTCCGAGATGCTTCAGCACGCTCCAACTCTGGCACAACCATGGCAAATGTACATAAACAGTGACACAGTTCCAGTTATTGTTGCCTCATCCTATAAACACAAATTATCTTAAGTTATTTTATTCAATTATGATGTCATTCATTAATCAACATATGCTTTTAATGAATATATTCAAATATGCTATATAAACATATCTAGTGCAACAGAAACACATGAAAAACATGTCAGAAGTAAACAGAAACAATAACCATTTTATAATGATGACAGTCTATATATATTATACAAACATTACCCAAACAAGTTGACTCTCATCAACAAAACTGAACATTCCAAATAGATGTACTGAGAGTGTTGGGTTAAGTTTAACTTAAAAGTTACAAATCAACTAACCTAACCCTATCAAGACTTTGCACTGTGAATGTCCAGACAGAATAATCTCAGATTTTGGATAGCTATAGACAATGCTGTATGCCTTATTAGGTGTCGAGATGGCTTGCAAGTTCGACTTTAATCCCAAACTGAGTACTGTACAAGGTGTGTCCTTGGATAAATATATTCCTTAGGCTACACAAGGTTCAGCACATCTCAGTGTTAGAATCTACTTTTCTCTTTCATAAATAATGTTTTCATCAATGAGTAATGTTTTGAGAGTAAGAAAATCGATGTGGAGTCATATAAATACTACCTTCCAAGAGTCCCATCAACTTGGGTTTCTGCATCAATTAACATGCAACTCAAGTAATCGATTCATTTAATTTCCTGTAGAAATAGTGTTAAAAAAATGGATGAAAAAAATTTATCAAATTCATGGAACTTTTACCTGTAAGTTTGGAATAAATTTAAGACCTGTTTCCTGCATCTGACTGGTCTTTAAAATACCCTGCTTATACAGCAGTATCAGTAACTTTGTGTACTCTTCCCAGACAAACTGAAAATATGAATATGAATAATTCAAATATTAAAATAACTTATCACCAAACTGAGACCATATGCAAGTTTGTGAGCTAAAAAATTAAACTAATCAGTAGTTTCTTTAAAATACAGTTTGTTCATTTCTCAAAAACTTTTTAGCTGAAAGTTCAAAGATTCGCTTGGCAGGACTTCATTTTCAATTGTAAACAGCTTGGTTTAAAACAGCCAAATGCTAATAAGAGTAAATGTCTTCTGTTCTTCAGCACAGAAGTATTTCTTATCTTAAGTTTAATTTATAGTACCTGTATCTGAATCACAATTGCCATTGCTACTTTTTAAAATCTTACCTTTAAAAATGATGAATCCATTTCTCATGGTAACAGGAAGCATAAAAACTTTCACAGACCACTGATAGTGCTAATACACTAGGAGAAATTTTACAGGAATTTAAGAGCTAATAATATGCCACTTCATTATCATTCAAACTAAAAGCAAATGTAATTTCCATGAGTTTACCTTTGGTTTGTCGGACATATCTATCAAGTAAACGATTCTGCCCGAGAAGATCATGCTGATAGTAGAGGTATCTGTCAAGGATGTTTTCCACAGTTTTAGGCAAGTGTCAATCAATTTTGAGGTGTAGGACGAAGGCTGGTGAATCACTGAAAGAAATGGTAAAACACTTGAGAGTTTACAGACAAATGAAGGGTGCATTATATAACAACTTTCATACAAATAAAAAAAGTGCTAGCTAAAGCTATGCTTCAAAATGTCATGGCGAAATTATTCATTATCAAATGCACAGTGAAATAATGAGCACCACCACTTATCTCACTTTAATCACATCCTACTGTGATTGAAAATTTAAATCAGTGACTTTTTTATTTAAACTAAATATGTATGTTATTCAACAAGTTGGAGAAATTGTTTTTTAACATGAACATTGCAAGTAAATAGTAAAGAAAATATTTAAACAATACTAAGGCCAAAAGTTGTTTAAATATAATGTACCTACATAATGAAATGACTATTTCTACAGTAAGTTGAGTGAAAGACCGTTGCACCGAGGGTAATATGTCTTGTCTATGTTCCATAGTATGTTTGATCTTTCCTAATATATCATACACCTTCTCATCCGGTAGGGACCAGCCCCTTAAGGTCAAATTCTTTATACAATCCTGAAAAGAAAATTCAAGACTTATGTCATAGAAGGTTTCTGTGAAAAAAGGCTTCAGAAAGGGATCTGTAACAATTCCATACACAAGAATCAGGTAATGAATGATTTATAGTAAAATTTTATATCAATAAAACTTTTTTTGATGAAACAGATCACAAAACAGTACATATACCTTAAATTCTATAAGAATTTCAGATGGATGTTTCAAAGATTCATCATGACATTTTGCTACAACCAGACTAGTCATGTGACCAGTTTCAGCAGACTGCGCTCCTTTCTTACACTCAGCAGACTGTGTTACTGATTTTGTCCCTGGACTGGTTATTTCTTGTAAACTTGAAGAACTCATGGATCTTGTTAGCTTCTCTAGATCTGGCATTATTTCTGTTTGATACATGGCTGAAAGCAGAATTCATTAAGTTTCAATATTATTCAACGAAGAACTATTTCAAAAAGCACATTAGTCAAGAATGAAAAATAAGAAAACTAGTAGACCATATTCCTAACAATCTTCAACAAAAACTTGGCTTTAGCACAATCAGACACTTCAGCATCACATCAGGAGCATTAAATACTGGTTTATGGTAAGCCACTATGTCCAGAGAAAGGTGCCAAAACTCTAACAAATGCAGTGGCAGCAAAATTCTTAAAATTAGCTATAGACAATATTTTTCTGAGAACTGAATTTTTTATTCTATCACAGATTTTTTTGTCATAGGAAAGGATTGACAAATGTTACCTTAGTACACAGTAATTATGCTGTATCATTTATTAATTTGATTTCATTTCAACTTTATCTAGTAGAATTTCTAATATAGCTTGTACGTCAAAACGTTTTGAAGTAATACTTTTACAGTCTGAAAATGGACTTTGTGTAATAGAACTGAAGGCATACAATTCATATTGTAATCTTTGAACATATTTGACTAAAGATAGGTTTTTAATTCACTGGAGCCTACCTGTTGAGAGATGTTTATTCAACCAGTTCATGATTTTCTCTTCAGCTATTCTTTCTGATATTTTGGAGGCCATTTCTATGACAACTTTAGACTGGTCATCTGGCAGTAACATTGTCAACAAGACTGGTACCCTGTTTAGACAATATCTGAAAAAGGAAAACAACAAAGGTTTCATAGGCATAAAAAAGGCCAGTGCCTAAAACAAGAATTAATATTTATCAATGTGTTAAATTTAGCCCTATTGAAGTGTTCATTACTTACTGAAGATGTTCTTTTCAAGTAAATGCTTTACTGACTGCTCATTACTGAAAGAAGAAATAAGACCTGCAATGTTATTGGTATTTTTATATCAACACTGATGACAAGGTTTATTCAATATGCATTATGTATAAAAGATAAATAAACTAGTGCCAAAATGAATCATTTGCTTTATATTTTTTTATTATACATACTTTGGAGCCTCTGAGATAACATCTGTCCTGACCTTGGTGTAAAGTTCCAGTGCCACCTTATTTGTTACTTGCAACACTCTGTCCTGAATTATTAAGAAGAAAAACAGTTTAAAAATAGAAACAAGGGTCTTCCTATAAATTCATTGCGTCAAAAAACAATTATTTCACTCACTGGTCTAGAGAATCTGTTTCTGAAGGACTTTTTGACCTAACATGTATGGGTTTGGATTCTGTGGGAACTGAAATGTGTATGACCTTGTTTCCAGTAAACAAAGTAAAGTTAATGAGTGGCTCTTATTCATTGTATCTTAGACTGGTTACCTTCATTTTATTAGTAGGAGACCCCTCTGGCACACTAGATACTTGTTTTACAACTTTATCTTTTCCTTCTGTAATGGATTCTTGCAGCAAGGTGGCTCGGAAATTCTTGATGAAGTTTGAAGCTGTTCTGTCTGCAACAAAATCTACCACTCTCTTTAATGAAGCTGGATGATTGTGGAAAAAATTCTCTTCCATCTGAAGCTGAGGAACAGAAAACACAGTATATTTTTCAAAGAAATTGAAGAAAGTGTATAACATCAAAATTGTGTATTATCATATTTCATTTTTTCACAAGATAAGACTCATATCTGGTAAGAGATCAATGTTCTGGGACTTCAAATGATTTATTGCCATTATATTTCTTGCAATTTAACCACTATTTATGATAACTAATGGAAATGAAAAAAATTATTTTGTGTTATGGGTTGCAACCTGTCAAATTCAGCAGATTGTGTTTTTACATAAAGTCAGCTATAATATAACATTTCAAATTGTGGCCTGCAATTTAGCATAAAGATATGAATTATTTCAAAGTATTCAGTTACCCTTATTCTCATAAGAAAACTGAAAAATATGCATACATGTACACAGTAGTTCTCAAGTACAAGTAATTTACTTTCAACAGTAAGTACCTGGAGTTGTCTGTCAGTCAAAGATTTCTGCACAGGTATATCAGCTGAGATTGGTTTAATCTTTCTAACATTGGTTACTTTACTACTACTCCCCACCGTGAAGTCAACAAGCAAAGTCTTCAATTCCCCGATGTAGGGGCAACACTTGTAAAACAGGCTCTGGTCTACAAAGTTACGAGTGTCCTACAATTGACAGAGATATGACATCAACTAATTGCCTGTAATTACAGTAAAGTCAACCTTGTGAGACCATTCATTATTTCAAAATCATGTAAAAATAGTTCCAAAGTTAGTATTAAGAACCAATGTGACATGCTATGAAGATCAATTGATTAATAAGACCATTTTATGACAAGTCTAATTAGGGTAACTGTACTGTATTTTATACAATTTAAGTACTTAACTGAACACTCATTGAGACAAATTTAACTGAGTTGCATTTTCAACACTTTTTCAACTGAAAGGCTTAAAAGATACTCTTTCAAGAATAGACCACACCTTAATCAAAATCATTTGATAAACTTGAAAAATTTTGCTTGAAACATTTTGTTTAAACCAACAAAAATAGAAAAAGTAGGAAGGAACAGACATAATATTGCTTATGGTTGGATGTAATGAGCACATGAATGTATGTTAAAATAGTCTATATGAAAGAATATACATGCAGAACTCAATACAGCCATGAAACAAGCCCTTGAAAAATGTTTTTGGAGCCACTGATTCTGCAGGGTGATTAGAGGAAGAAACTTCAAGGCCTGCATACCAAACCTCACTGTCTTGCAACTCTTAAATCTGTTACATAATTATATGCAAACCCCTATAAAACTGTTGAAGTTGTCTGACTTACCAGCATTTTATTAGCAGACAAGCTAATACTGACATGACTGTATTAATGACTGACCTTTCAGAACTAATTCAGCAAGGTTACAGAAGTTAAATTTCAGCATTTTTAATGTTTCACAAAGACCTTCAAAGAAGAACACCATATGCAAAGCCCCATTACCAGTGAAACCATGGAAGGATTAAAATCCTCCATTTTCTGTATGATGGTATCTGGTATGTCCATGAAAAACAACCCATCTGGTATCACAGAATTCTGAAATTTATAAAACAGTTCAACTTAAAGATTAGAATATAAATTCAACTAAGCTAATGTTATGGTAGTATGCTTCTGTATTAACTATTTTTCTGCTACAGCTATAGAACATCATTTTTTTATTTTTGCAAGAAGGCCGAAACTACTTCCAATACAATTATTTATGCAAGTTGAAAGGCCAATGTATCTTAGTCCACCATGTTAAAAAAAAAAAAAAAAAAAAAAAAAAAAAAAACTATAAAAACGAGACTTATTGAAAGTCACAAACCTCCAATAACCAGCTGATCATTGCGACTATCATTAAGTTCCCATAACTCATGTCATCTTGTAGTTGTAGCCACACATATCTGAAAGATACAATGGTAAAGTTTAGTGAAAAACATACAGTCTTGTAAATACACATATCTTTATATGAAAAGATTTTACTGCTTAACCTTTCCCACATTGAGAAAATGGTCATACAAGGTACAATTCCTTTCCAAAAACTTGAGACATAAATCTAAAATTTCATTGTTTTCTGTGTGACCACTTCTTTTATTAAAAAACATCAGTGTTTCTACTTATGTGAGAATATCGAGGTTCCTACCATAGGGTATTATTTTTTACATATATTTATGAAATCAGGTTTCCGCAAGTGCTGGTAGTGCCAACTTTGAAAGCAGATACACATTCAGGTAAATTTCTTTTGATTTAGAAATAAGTCAACATTATTAAGTTCAGTTGTAAGCAAATCTTAGTACCAGAAATACTGGTTCTGTTATTATTAATGTGTATACAAAATTCATATACACCAAGTCTTAAAGTGGCACAATTGAGGTACAAAAAGCTTAATATAAACACACCTATTTAAGAAGAGAACCAGATACAGAACAATCTGGTAGTGATCTAGCCTTGGAGCTAGCGGGTCCATCATAGACAGGTACTCTACTACCCAAGGTACTGTCAGACAAAGGGTCCCATTGGCTACAGCTGACTGGAGACACTCGTTTAGATCAATCGAGGGCTGATGCTGTAATACATATATATTTTTTGGGCTGTTATTTTTTTTAAAAATATATATATATTATAATAATATATTTTTTTAAACTAAACTTGTCTGAAAAATCAGGTCTCTATTTCTTTACAGAACAACTTTACATAAATCTACTTCTGTTCTGAGTATTGAGCAAGTGCTTTGAAAGCCAGTTTTCAAAGTCTGTTCAATAATTACATAAAATATATATTTAAAAGTATGTTTGATTTAAGAGACCAGAAAATAAACTTTCTGAGCTTTTGTTTTCTGATTATTTTAGTCAGAAGAATACACAATTAACATTACAGGGCTTATTTGCTTACAACAGTAGATATCCTAATGACCATATCTTAATCAAGTTGTTAATTTAACTGAATGAATCATATTTAACACAATACATCATAACATTAGCCCACTGTGGTTGTTGTACTGCAACATTTAGAAATCACATTGCACAGCTACTTGTTAAAGTTTGCAATTAGTCAAATTAAAAATGTGGCACTGAACAAAAACTGTTCACACTTTTTCTAAAAACTCACCTTATTTCGGATGGTGATATATGTAGTCTCCATACTGTCTGGCATTCTGTCAGGAGACTGGTATGGTAGAAATGATACAAACCCAAGAAACTTGCCAACCAGTCTAACACTCAGCAACACTGTAACAAACAGCTCCTTTTCCTGAAAGTATAACAGCATATACTGATAAAATATGTGCAAGTAATTCTGTGTTAAAAACTGGCATAGTGCTGGATGATGCAAGGTAACTTTTATGGTGAAAATGACATCTGTCTTTTTATGTCAAACTTCTAAAATTGGGTTGGTCCATTTTGGACGTGCCTTTCTAAGGTGGTATTATGTTTTACTGGAATGGCCTTTAATGTTTTAGCAATAATGGACCAGAAAATAATTGCTACAAGTGAACAAAAACATCTGAATGCACATTACCTCATCATCATTATTGGACACTTGTGCATCTTCTTCATCACTGTTTGTAAATGTTGTATCATTCAGTTCTAGAACTTTGGCTGAGAAAGTATCACAAAGATGCTGGTTTAACATTGGGCAGCAGGCTTCCACAATAAAGTCACGGAAGAACTCCTGGATTCCAGGAAAAGAGGGGCCTGGACAGGGGCCACCAAAACTTAGGGGTTTGATGAATCGCTCTTGTAGTCTGAAATAAGAAAGTACATGTAGGTTAAAAAAAAAAAAAAACATGTTTATCACTCATCTCAATTTTAGAGAATTCTTTAAACTGTTTTAATTTCTTACATGTTTCAGAATAAAACAAAACTGTAGGCAAAAATTCTACATAAGATAAATCTCTATCAACAAATTAATATTAAATGTAACTGAATAAGCAAAGCTACAGCCTAAAACTCTGTATAATAATTTTTCATATCATGTGAAATTGTGAGAAGCAAACTATATAATCAGTTTAGACCTTTTAAACTTCTCAGGGTTTGTACGTTTAAGTTGACTCAGTAATGCTATGTTTTCATCATCATCACTGTTCCTTATGGTTCCATCTCCTTTACACATCTGAAAATAAAAAATCAAAAGCATTTATTAGTACTTATTCTGAACCATCCTGCCTGCATGAAGCAAATATGAATTTTGCATATGTCATATTCAATTGTTGTAAAATGTTAGTTCTGTGAACTGTTTTTGCATCTGTTACAACAAAAGTATATTTTAAAATGACAAGGAAACAAAAAGTGTCGAAAATTTTTTAAATCTATAACATTAACTTAGCTTTGATGTTAAAGAGATAGCTTATTATCAAAATTTAAAACAAGAGTGATCAGTGATCACATGTAACGCCTGATGATAGCCAATTAAGCAGTTGTATTGAGGGGTGACTGGACAGTTTGTTGGCCAAAACGCCTTTTTCATTCAAGAGCCATAACTCAGCCAAGAATCATTCAACCGTAAAACCCGTTAAATATGTACAAGTATTTGAGGTACTGATCAATCCTGTAACATTTCATTCAAATTGCTTTAGTAGTATAAGAGAAGTAGTACGGACAAACTTTAAAAATAAAAATCATTAAAGGGCCATAACTCTGACAAAAATCATTGAGATGGAAAATGCCGATAATATGCAAAACAAGACTTGGTACTGATCATTCCTGTAAAGTTTGGATGAAATTGCACCAGTAGTTTTTGAGGAGTAGTCCGGACAAGTTTTGTGATGGACATACAGACAGAAGGACAGACAAGGTAGAAGTGTTCCCTAATGTCGTGGCACTTTGTATAAGGTGACACAAAATATCAGTTAATGGCCAAACGCTTTTTTATTTAAGGTCCTATACTCAACCAAAATCATTCAACATAAACCGTTAAAGAATCGCAAGTACTTGAGGTAACTGATCAAGTGTAACATTTCATTCAAATTGTAATCGTTGTATACATTTAGGCACTGTGACTCCTTGACAACTGACCTAAAATGTAAAAATCCATCAAGTGGCAATCATGATGTAAAAATTATTGAACTGCAAAATGGTGGAGAATATTGTTTCATCTAGGCTATGTGACCTTGAACTTTAGTACAGATCCTTCAAAGTTTGGATGACATTGCACTCAGTATGGGCAGAATGACATGAAGGTAAAAGATTTGAGACCAAGAGTTTAAGTGACTGACGGACAAACCAATTGCAACAGACGACGGATAGAAGAGGACGCCTGTATGACCCAGCATACTTTGCCCTTTGGAAATATAAAAATGTGTACGAAAAGAAAATATCTTTTGGTATCAAAAGAGAATATCTTTTTCATGAAAGACTACTAAGGCATGTATTTATCATTTGGGTATTGTTATACAAAATCCAACTTACAGCGATAAGCTGGGATTGAAACAGTCTGGCAAAGTGTATCATGTTAGCTAAGTCTGTTCTATAGTTGACTAGTGCCCTCACTCTCTGTCCAAACATCTCTGACATATTGTAATCAGGATTCATTCTACTGGCCTCCCACTCTCGTATCAACTCATAGAAACCATCCCTGGTAAAGGAAAACAGTATTAAATGTTAATTTTAAATACTTTTGAAAAATAAAACAACTTAACCATCTTTTTTGTACTGAAGTAATAGAAAAAGAATTAAAAAAGATTTTGTTTTGATTTGATTTCTTGATTAACATTCTTCTAGAAAGGTTGTGATAACCTCTCAACTATAGTATTATTCACTTTCTTTAGAAATTTCAAGCTGGTACACTGTGTCACAACTTGTCATTTGAACACTATAAATCATTCTTCACAGTTTTCTTTGAACATAACTAAATATTGAAAGAAAACCAGAATATGAAATTGTATTATGGATAAATATAAATGTATCACTCTTACAGTTTATCAAAGCAATTTCTTACCTTTGTCGTTTAAACATATGGAAACATTTATCATTTGGAAAGTTCTTCCTATTATCAGTATCAGCTTGAAATGAAACAGTGCCAATAGGAGAACGTGGGAAAGCGGCACCCCTCTGTAAATAGAGACACAAATCTTAACAAACACAGTTCTTGTACCAGACATATATTAATTTTCAAGATTAAAATTGCCAAGGATAGCTTTAAATGGGTGTGCGAAATGATCTAGTAGTGGTTCAACCTGTAATGATTGTCAGTGACTTTCACATTTCTCATATTTGACAAGAGTACTGGAAACAGTCAGCAAGCAGGATTTATATAGATTGCATGAACTTTTTTCCCTATGCAAACTGATAAGAAATAAACAAGTTTAAACATGCTAGATTTTAATTTACATGTAAGAAGCTGTGTATGTCTGATAAGAATTATCATACCTGTGCATCTGATGTTTCGTAACAATCCTCCAAGTATTTCTGTAGCGCTGCTGAGAAGGCGACAATCCTCTGGTTCTCTGCTAGCAGATACAGGGTGCATCTATCCAACATTTTCAACAACCTGAAAGATTTTAAATGTCCAGTGTCTATATTAATCTGAAAAAAGAAAAGGTTCTTGAGTATATTACACTACAGTATAATCTACACATACCCTCGAACTGGCTAAATGGAGTTACCATAACATATTGGAGCTTGGCCTGCCATCAAGCCGTTTCCAAAATTTTCTACGATCAACGCAACATCAATGGCATTTATCTTTACAATGTAAAAGTAACAACAGAGAAAGACAGAAAAAGTAAGAACCTGAGGGCACCATTGTAAGCAAGATCTGCACTTACATGTGTATAATCAAGATGGAAAAAAGGTTTTTGATGGGGCTAATAACTCTTACATTCAAGAGAAAAAGAAAGCTCCTTTCAAAACTAGTTTTAACAGCTGTTTGGAATAACGCACCTACAGATATTGAGGGCACACTCTCATAATCTAGTATTATTGCAAAGGAACTTGTGATCTAAAGGTGTATATCACTGAGCTATGGAGGTCCTCTTAGAAATTGTGATTTACATTTGTATGCTGGATAGAAAAGAAATTAATCATTCTGCTTGAATTAAACTGAAACAAATATAAAGCTGTTAATGTTACTTACCTTTTCTGTTGTTGTAACACACTAACAGCAAAGTAAACTGTGTTATGAACAGAGAAAAAGTAATTCTCTTCTATCACATCTGCAAAATATATATATAATCATTGACATTCAACAACAAATTTATTTGTAATGATACTGACACAGACTTATTTCTAATTTGTGACACAAATAACCTACATAAACCAGTGCTAAAATCCCTAAATCATATTTGATAGGTAATATTCTTTTTCATCCCAACAATGTACTTCACATCTACTTCTAGGGAAGAAATCTTTGTCCAGATTTATGAGTACTTGCACTGTGAGTACATATTCTTTGATTGCCTTTTGATTTAGTATGACTGATACAAACATACCCTCCCCATATATGAAAGTCTCCTCTACACTTCCACCTCTTGCAGTTAATAACTGTATGAGAAAGTACAGCTCCACTATTACATTAGGCAGTAAGTTTCCTGAAAAGAGTGAAAAACAATATGATATAAGTGGTAATTTGATAAGGTGAATGAGCTCAATATATATTCAGGTTATTTTAGTGGCTTTAATTTCATTACAGTGAGATTGAAAGTACAAGGTAATCTTCAAGTTAGTTGGAAAACTAAAAGAACTCAAACATTAAGATCCAGTCTAGTCAATTCAATACTTCTTTATAGGACTGAAAGCAGTGATTCAGATTAGCGGTCGCCCAGTCGCCCAGCGCTACCAAAAATTGAGCTGGGCAAGTGATATTTATTAGCTGGTAGCCCAGCCGGCGAGCGTTTTCCGAGCCAAACACATTTTACATTAGGACAAAGAAAAATCTGTTTTCAACGAGATGTTACTTGTTTTTTTCTTATAACATTAGAATAAAAATAGAAGTAGTAGTAAAATAGAATATTACTGCAGCTGTAAATAAAATTTTAGACTGTCTGAAAAAGTAAAGTTTATGAATGTGGAATGAATAGTTTTTAAGTTTTATCTGTCATGAAACAAGACATTTTTGGTAATTTCAACTGACATGTGATACATTAAACAGGTAATAGGTTCCATAGGGAGCTGCTTATCTCTGCTATCTGTGTCTCTGGAACTACTTGTATCAAATAATAATAAATAGAGAGCAAACTTTAGGAAAACACAGTGTTTGACAATTTGATGTGTTTCACAATAGATTGACATTGTCAACAGTAGAAGATGCTAATTTATTATGTATCATTTTTTGGCAGTTTATACAAACAATAAATTGGTTTGAAGTGATAATTTTGTTATAGCTTTGTGTTTAAGTTGAGGTTATAAGTTTGGATCTGCTGTTTAAAACATTAATAGGGGTAGTTATCATCCCTTTTATCGTTAGCACCTGGGCGACATAGTTTGAAGCTGGGCTTCCAAACTTTTTAGGCTGGTAGCCCAGCTGGCTACCAAGTCTCCAATGTTAATCTGAATCACTGGAAAGGTGTGACTCCACTAAATATTTGTCAGGCCTGTTGGAGGTTCAAAGAATAACGTTTTTACTGTGTAGGAAATATCATTTATAAATTCGAGAAGTCATAACTTACTATCTAAACATTGTGTGTAAAGAGTTACAAGTAAATCTAGTTTATCTTGGTGAGTTACTTCAGCCAAATGTGCTTCAGTGATTTCTGAGACACTGGTACCCCTCTCCAGTGCTATTTTTGTTGGTGTAGGCAGGGTTACAGCACCTTTCTCTGATGACTGGTTGTGGCATTTTGCTCTCTCTTCCCTGTAAAACAATTGTTGGCCTTAATTATACTAACATCTAGCAAACCTTATTCATTCATAGATACTGGAAGTCAAATGGCATGTGTGTAACCAAATGGCATTTTCATTTACTAACGGTATAACAACACAGCATTCGCTGTGTGGGATTAATGTAAAGAGGAACAAAGCGCAAGTCCCAGTTATATAAAATACATTAACTGTCCACCTTCAAAGTATAAATGACACAGGATAACCTTACCTTAACAGTTCTCTTTCTTCTTGTGAAAACGTTTCATTTTTATTCTGTCTGTTTACAGTCGAGTCTGATTTTGACTTCCAAACAGTCTCATTTTCTTCAATTGGTACAAGAAAAGCTGAGTTCTGTGGCACAGAATTGTCTGCCTTTACTATAGTAGGAGTTATCCTCCTTGGTCCTGGTAATGATGTCTGCACTGTAACAGGTGAGACTCTTTTTACATCTTGCAAATTATCTCTCTGCAATTTTGTCACCGAGTTTGAGTCACTGTTTGAAAAATTAATGACTCTTGAAATTTTTGATTCACTTGACTGATACGACTGAATATTTGAATCTAATGACCTTCGATTGCCTGTCTTTTTCTGGCTATTTTCAGATGTACTTTGGCCCATCGGAGGAAAATCATTAGCACTTGTTAAACTAAAAACTGGTGCAGAAATTTTCTCCTCTTCTATGTTAGGAGTTACATTTTGTACCAAGGGGCTGTTACTGTGTCTCTTTTTACCACCTGATTTTCTCCCTTGATTAACAGCTGGTGACAACTCTCTATTGCAGTTAGAATGTGGAGATTTTCGTTTCCATCCATTTGCATTATTACTCTGATCTGGTGTATTCATGAATTCACCAAGACTGAATTTCTGTTTAGACCTCTGTTCTGGTGTTGCCTGAAAATATGGTGATTTCTGGTTTCCACACTGAGGAGAATTTCTCTGGTTGGAGTACCTTTGGCTACCACACTGTGGAGAAAATTTCTGACTTGCATAGTTTGATCTAACATTACTCTTGCCATAGTTTCTATCAGTTTTCTGACTGACATGAAAACATCCTGGTGAATCCAGGGATGTATTTGGTGAGAACACAGATGTTGGAAGGTTGCGTAAATCATCTATGTCACCTGCAGGGCTTGCACCAAACAGTTGCTGTCTCTTTTTGCTACTTTCTTTTGTCTTCTTTACTGACTTTTGTAGCTTTTTCAAAGACGGAGTTTTTGCAGGTGATGGTGTAGCTGATTTAGATGACTGTAGCAGATGAATGGTGTGATCACGTAGATAGTTCAGGAAGAATGGGATAAACTCTAACTTCAGGTTTTCTAAGTCTTGCAAGCATGCTGGGTCTGACAACTGCAACAGAAAATATGTTCAAACTGACAAAGATGCATGTAAGTCAAGACAAATGCTAAAAACACACTGAATGTTCAGAAATCTTGTAGAACAGAGGTAAAACATTTTTTTTTCACTTCTGAGATACTTAAATGAAAACATGCCTTCCAGTATATTGTATATTCAATCTATTACTGGGTATAAAACATTACTTAATCAGTCTCACTCAAATGGAGTGGAACTTTATTCTCTAAAAATATATTTACATAAGAAGTTTGATAAAGGTTTATATTTCTGATCTTAACCTTTTAACAAAAATTCCGATTCATTCAAACAAGTTTAACTATTACTAATTTCACACTGCCTTCATGAATTTTCTGTAAAACATAATTTCAGTTACTATATCCTTACAAAGACATAAACCCTTAAGTCCCTTTATGTACCAAAAATTAAAATAAGATTTTAGAAATTCATGTGAAACAATCTTGTCTACCGGTACTCATAGTCATTGCAGTATATAGGTCTTTTTGGAAATCGTGACAACTACTGCCAAACAAACTAGGCCCAGGTAAAAATTGTTTCATTTTCAGGCAACTTGCCCAAAAAATAGCAATAGTTAATAACTATTGTCAGTTTTTATCACTGTAGAAGCTTAGCTGATCGTATGAAGAACAACAAATTCAGATTCAATGGAATTACTTTAGATTAACAAATATAACTATCCCGAAAAAAAATGCCAATTCCAAAGGGGCTATTGTTTAATATGTATTTTTTTTAAAGTATGAAAAATAACAAAGGGCAATAACTCCTAAATTATGCAAAATAGAGTTACGGTTCTTGCACGCTGCACTTCTCCTTATAGAGATCCATCTACCAATAAAGTTTCATGTTAATACCTCTTATACTTTGTGAGATATGCCCCGGACAAAAAATAAGTATGAGAAATTTCAAAAGGCAATAACTCAAAAATTAATAAAGCAAGAGTTATGGTTCTTGTGAACTGCACTGCTCAACAATGAGATCTATCTACTTATAAAGTTTCAAGTTGATAACTCTTATACTTTGTGAGATATGCCCCAGACAAAAAATAAGTATGAGAAATTTCAAAGGGCAATAAGTCAAAAATTAATAAAGCAAGAGTTATGGTACTTGTGCACTGCACTGCTCCTTAATGAGATCTAACTACCTATGAAGTTTATTCTTGATATCTCTCATAGTTTTTGTGTTATGCTCCGGACAAAATTCTGACGGACGGTCGGACGAACAGACGGACAAACAAAGCAGGCAACTATATGCTTCCCTTTGGGGAACATAAAAATTTAAATGCAAATGGATAAAATATTTACAACAAATAAACATGTAAGCATTAAAGAAATAAATACAAAACAATACAGTAAAAACTCACGATGCGACCAACTCAATATTACGAACATTTTCTTCTGGTCCCGATTTTTTTACTATATATTCTATTGTTAGTTAAACTCAGTAATAAGACCAACTCAATATTGCGTATTTCCGGTCCCGAATGAAAATACAACTCGAAATTACGACCGCGACCAGAACGGACAATCGGAACACCTCGGGCGACTTCAATAAGTCTTTTTATGAAGTTGTCGGAAAAGGCCGAGTTGTTACGATTGCAGAACGGAACAAAACGGGCAGCTGTTGACATTAGCTATTCAGTAAAGGTCGAGGTCGGCAAACTTGTTTACACAAACATGTACATAATGGGCACCTCGTGTTAATCGGTGTTAATTGATAATTTGACAGGTCAAAAGGATCCAGGTGTGTGTAATTTACTATAAGGTTGGTAGTTATCGATTTAATTGTTTATGACACCCTTATTAGAGTAGACTGCGGCTTACTGCACGATAAATTTTCTATTTTTATAGTCACTAATTGATGCGCAAACGAATTAATGCAACACTAAAATCCAAAATTTTGTGAGATTTACGTATCACTTAACATTTTTATTTTGATTGATACACATTGTACAAGTTGATTACACAAAATATTCCTCCTGAAATTTGACTAAAATGAGCAAAAAGCGGTAAAAAATCTCTTTAGTTAAGAAATACAAACATGATAGCCGAGCAAAAGTTACATAACAGACTGAAAGAAAAGTATACCCAAACAATATTTTTTGCAATTTATATAGATTTAACCATATATTGACCATTTTTCTGATCAAATCATTAGTTATCAAAGTAAGGACAAATAAAACAAATAAGTTATGCTCAGTGACACTACAATTGACGCAAAACACACACTGGGTCGATAAATCTACCATACACCTTCATGTCATCATCTGAACTCAATTTTTGGACCAACTCAATATTAAGACCACTTATTGCTGGTCCCAGAGGTGGTCTCATTATTGAGGTTTTACTGTACATACATTGTATCAGTGCACCAAATTTTACAAAACAGCAGATGAGAGAGTTAATAGCACACCATTGTATGTTGGTTTTGCTATTTATGCTACAAAAAATAAAACTATATCTATATATAAAAACAACACCTTTTTATTCATGTTTTCTTTAACAAATGTAAACATTTTATAAACCGAAATGGAAAAAATGCGGCCAAAAGATCTGTTCTGCTGACACTACTTTTACTGGAAGCAAAACTTCAACTCCATGATGCAACTTGTGTCTGCGATTGAGGAAATACACACACTGATGGATGGATGAATAAAGGGTCAGCTATGATGCACAACATATCACTTGTGAAGAATTTCTCAAGGAAATTCCTGATGTGTATACTTTCAAGGCTGCATAATGAAATGCTGTGAATGACTGTTTATGCTGTCTTGTTTACTGCTTTCTGTTGTTGTTCTGCTGGTTCTTTTTAAAAATTAAAAAATCCCCAGAAACAATGCTGTCTTCTGTTATTTATCATTGAATACTTGACTTGAGCCAAAATAAGTTGGGACTGTATTGTCATTAGGGTTGAAATAACTTCTAGGGCTGAAATTGGTTTTGCCAAAATGGGTTGTTTCCTAAATATTTAACTCAGATTTTCTGCTTAGATACCACTATCGGTTACTACTACTTTCGTCTAACTACAATTTTGTCTACCTTCCTTTACATAGAAAACCAACTGGTGGTCTTGTCTAACTTATTAATATAGTGCTATCACAGTACAATTAGCGCAATTATCACGAACTGTGCTACTGACCTATTGTTGGTATCTGAAAATAGTAAAGTAGTGTTTTCAAATACAAACAATCGATAATAAGCCATAATTATAGCAATTATACCAGGGTTTCCCCCTGGCCATTATCGCAAGTCACATGCGACAAGCCATAATTTCAGGACCAAATTTGCGACATGCTATAATTTGCCCAACATGCCTTATCTCCCGCAGTGACTTGTGTACCTAAAGACAGCGTTATTTGTATGAAACCCCTATTCCCAATACATAAGAGACAGCTAATCGCTCCGATAATTGACAGTGTCAACACTTTTGCAAGTTAACCAATCGGTAACAAGAACTGATGCCTAACATGCGTTGGCTCCGCCTAAATGTTTGCAACTTTTGATAATGACCGCCTGGGAAATTTTAATACGTTTGTTGTTGATTAGGAAACAAAAACGTATTATTTACAACTTGTAACTGCAATCAAAAGCACAAGGTGTTATTCGCGATCTGTTTGTTTTTTTTTTATTGAGAAGGCATGGCGCATCAATTTTTTTTCCATGTGTAGTAAGTATAATTAGTAAATCTATTAAAAATAATATTCAATGCATGGTATGATGATTTTACGGCCTAGATGACGCCGAGATCAAAATCGGATCGGCGTTAATTTATTGTAATTGAATGATGGTTCGTCGTATGTGAAGATGCTCGTAGAAAACGTTCAATTGATGCAGATATTTCTATTTTCCCTATGTAAAAAATGTGCAGTTCATGCAAAGTTTCTTTATTTACCACCAATTAAGCAATTAAAAACAAATTTATAATAATAAATCCAAAATCCAATATTAACACTCCAAAAACACCCTGAAAACATTACCCTTTCACCAAATTAATTGTTTGCAAACATTGCGACAATTATTTGACCACGGTCTATTATCTTGACCAATTATCACCTTTTCTTACTTGAATCTATCTATCTATTTGAGCTTATTTACCATCAGTACCAGTTGCCCATATGACGGACGCTCCCTGTAGATATTAGTTATTTTATGTTATGAGGGTAGTGCAAGATACAGAAAGCATCCCATTCCAGAGACATTCCTGGTTCTTTTACATGCTCAGTGTATAGCACTGATACATGGGACCTCAGTTTAAAGTCTCATTCGTTACACTATACCTGTATTAGTTTACTATATATTTTAAATGTGGTACGTTTATTCTCAAAATGGTACACTTTTGCAGTGGTACGCTTATGATATGGTCTGCTTCACTTTGTTCCATGTTATTTAATAATTCATACAAAGGCAATGACAAACACATCATGTCTCTATAATTCTGTTCAATATTATCTTGTTTAGACTTTTAAACAATATCTTTTAGTGCATTACATTATTTTTATAATATATACAGCAGTCGTTGTGGGTGGGGAGTTCAAATTCATAAAAACCATTTCTGCCCAATTATGGTTGAATAAAACACCTAATTTTAACATACCGATGACTTGTTGTAAAGCCATTTTACAATACTCTCTGGTGACACTTTGTTCTGAAGCATCAATTCTAAAATAGAAGCCATTTTAATAATTTTAAATTACGCTCCTTTTCGTTTTCATAGTCGTAAGCGGCCATGTCATTCAATTTTTCAAACCTAAAGATAGCAAAGAAGCGAAAAGCCACTTATTTTGTTTTAAAGCCCGTGTATGCCGTGCCATACCGTAACGGAGCAGATCAGTGGTCTGGTGGTGACGCGCTGGATTGGTAACCCAGGGGGCCCAAGATCGATCCCCCGCTCCTCCACTAACATTACTAATTGTCTTTCAAATGAGGGTTAGTATATTTTGCAGGCGACCTTTGCAGACAATATAAACAAAGAAGGATTTTGCAGGCAATATACATAAAGAAGGGTATTGATTTTGCGGGCAATATAGATTATGTAGGGAAAGGTGTTAACTTTATATCATGAGATGTGAATGGGAACTTAAAAGGCTGTCATAGGTTTCAAGTATCACAACTATATAGATAATGGTGGAATTTAATGCTTTAACTGAAAGAAATATATATGTTAAATGTATAACGTATGTGATACATTATAAATAATATTAAATGTGCCAATTGTTTATTATTTCAATCCATTTATTGCTCAGGACATTTTACATGTTACCCAATTATGGTATTAAGTATTTAAGAACTATATCAGTTAAATGTTAAATATCTGAAAAAAAAAACAATATTAAACATCAATTTTTCAACAGTTAGAGGAACACAAAAAATCTTTTTAAAACTTCATTTGTTATAACAGAAAGAGCCTTTTACATTCCCATTCTCACTTCGTGGTATAAATTTAACACCTTTTACTGCACAATCTATATTGCCTGCAAAAACAAATATCCTTCTTTTAGTATATTGCCTGCAAAATCCGACTTGGTTTATATTGTCTGCAAAGGCCGCTCTTCAATTTTCTTATTTTTTCTATTTCTTATTACTAGATTTATTTTAAAATTGTGTCAATATTGTATTTATAATGTTTACTTTTTTTCAAAGATTATCTTTGTTTGCTTTAGATTTTCTTAGTTTATAAACATATTTGGCTCTAAGGAATATCCTAAATAAAGATACTAATTTTCATTTGTTCACACTTAGCTACTCCTTAAGATTCATCAATGACCTTATAAGGTGATAAAAGGATCAAACCAATTTACAATGATTTTGAATTTTGTGAAATATTACCCCAGGCTGTATGGACAAAAGAAAATGGTAGTACACAGGGGTACAATTTAATTGTATTACCCAATTATGCAGAAATAATTGAAACAGTTTCCAAGAAAGTTTTTAAATGGATGATTAAACTAGATATCTACCTTTTTTACAAACATTTAACTGTCACATACCATTGAAATATTCTTTGAAACATGCATCGGAAATATTTAGTGCAACCAAACTATTTGACACTAAAATCATAATTCCTCTCCTTATCATTAATTTATGGAACTCCTTTTATCCCAGTCACTATATATAATAATGATCTCTGAAATCAGTATCAAACTGAACATTTAATAATTAAAATAGAATATTTTTGTTTTCTTTTTAATTTCTACATATTACTTTTCATAAACTGCAACAGTTAGGACAAAAGTGAAAATCAAAGTTTACGATCAAAGGCTTGAAACAAATGTGATACTTATTCCTGATAACTTTGTTTGCAATTGCAATGCTGTTGTATAATTTCATCAGAGACGTATATATAAATCTCCGATTTTCATTAATTACAATGTGTTTGCAGCACCCTTTTCCTGTGATGCACTCATTGACAAAGTCAGAAAGTTCTTAAAGAAAATAATAAAAGTTATACCTAAATACTGACATTTTTATCACATACTTAACAAACAATTAATATTTTATAGTTATTTATCAATCACACAGATCATTCCCTAAATTGAGATTATCACATCAATTTCTGACGACTATCGTGTTCGTCTATTGCAATAAACATATATTTTAGTGACCCATATACAATTCCATATTTTAACTAAATATAAGTGTCCATTAATTCCATACTAATATTTTTCATATCACAACTGATCATAAAATAATAATTTCATTGTCTAATATCACACACTGAATGTTTACCATAAACAGTAAGTAAGTAAGTATTTTTTTAAAGAGTGACCTGTGTTACATGTAAAAACACTAACAATATTAAACCTCATTTTTCAACAGTAACAGGAACACAAAAACACCCTCTTTAAATCTTCGTTTGTTATACACCAACAGCCTTTTAAGTTCCCATTCACACCACATGATATAAAGATAACAACTTTTCCTACACAATCTATATTGCCTGCAAAATCAAATACCCTTCTTTTTGTATATTGCCTGCAAAATCCTTCTTTGTTTATATTGTCTGCAAAGGCTGCCTGCAAAATATACTGTGCCATCGGATGAGACGTTAAGCCAAGGTCCCGTGTATCAGTGCTGTACACTGAGCATGCAAAAGAACCGGGGGTGTCTCTGGAATGGGATGTTTTCTGTATCTTGCACTACCCCCACAGCATAAAATAACTAATCTCTTCAGGGGGCATCGGTCATATGGGCAACCGGTACCGACGATAAATAAGCTCAAATAAAGAGAGAGCCATGCCGTTTAGCCACATTGACTGCTACAATAGTAAGAGCTATAGATGATCTTTGTTTTCAAGTGTTCACGATATCCTTTGGCCAAGCTATTTCTAAACTTTCTATAATAAAGTCTTCCAAGATATCTAAACACATTGTAGTCTTTGTACCGAATAATTTCTCTTTGATTTACCAGGACAAACAATATTTAAATATTGTACCAAAACAAAGAAAATCTTCACGGGGAAATTCTTACATTTCTAAAACACTCTAAATACAATTATAAGAACAATTTAGATAAAATTAAGTTAAATCTTATTTAAAAAGAATATCCACCGAGAAACAAGATTGACATGTTTCCTTAAATATTAAACAAAATTACATGAAAGAAACGATTTCAAAGTTTTTTTGGTTTTATTTTCTTATAGACCCAGATATCAGAAACTTGAAAATAAATGCCATGATGTGTCCACATGTGTTGGAACTTAAAGATCCAATGTTTAACTTCTTGTGTTATTATCATTTTTCGATATTCATTTCGGTATTTCATTAAGTGTAATGATTTTGTATTGCACGGAGTTGTAAAAATACAAAGATTTTATAATAAGTTATTGGATAAAAAAATGGCCACTTACAAGCGTTGAATATATTCATTCTCTAACTTCCAAAACTAACCTAAACAATCGAGGTATGTTATGAACAACATCCAGTAAAGTGAGGTTCACGGAGAGTTTTGATGTGAACAAGCAAAACAAAATTAGGGTTCTTTGTTGTAAATCTAAATTTCAAAAATGTTGGAAGAAGTCTCATCTACATTTCACGGCTGATATTTACTTACCAATAGAACCATAAGAGAAGTAGTTGACGGCAACATCTGATCCAGTCTCTGACGATTCTTGAGTCCCGCAACGCCTAGCTCACTGGCAATGAACTTTCCTCTGAATTCAACAGTATGGCTGTTTACAGATAATTGTCTACTGAACAACAAAAGGGCCACAGATTCCAACAAGTGCATCAGATGAACATTTTTAGTATTTTTTGAAAAAAAGGTCTTCATTTTATTCATCTTAACATGAGATCTCTTTTACCTAAGTCGTCTGAATTAAAATTACCTGCTATTAAAACCAGAGCAGCAGTAATTTGTGCTTCAGAAACATAGTTAGACAATTCAGTGAATGATGCTGAAATACACTTTGATAATTATTCTGTTGCGAGAAAGGATAGAGACAGACAAGGGATGGAGTTTGTTGTTATGTCAGGAATGATCTGGCTTTTAGTATTAGGCATGATCGTAATATTATAGATGATGAATTTGTTTTTATTGAACTGCTTTTACCCAAAACAAAACCTATACTTGTTGGTACCTTTTATAGGCCACCAAAACAGTCCAATTTTATAAAACATTTAGAGACTATTTTGGCTAATTTAAGATCAGATCGTGAAACATACCTATTAAGTGATGCAAATATTTGCTTTAAACAGAAAACAAGCTTACTTTTTAAATCTTTTTAAAGTGTTTTGAGAATTTTTGATCTACAACAGATAACCTGTGAACCAACTAGAATTACTAGAACATCCAGTAGCATTATAGATCATATTCTTACCAGTCATAAAGATAGGCTTAGTCAATTTGGTGTTATTTCCATTGGTCTGAGTGACCACTTCATGACTTTTTGTACAAGAAAGATCTCTAAACAAATTTTTCATAAGGACCATTTTTTCTAATGTCAGATGCACAAAAAATTATACCAAAGAGGTATTCATTGAAAAAATTACAAAATGCAGATTGGAGAACATGTTTTTATGCAGAAAATGTAAACACAGTGCTTAGGGTTGCTTTTAAAGATATTTTTATGTCAGTTTTGAACTCTGTTGCTTCTGTTAAAGAAGTAAGGCTCAAGCAAAGGACTGAACCCTGGATGTCAGGTGATATTTTACATATGATAAAACTTAGAGATTCATATTTGTATAAATTTAGAAAACATGGGTGCCATGATGACTATTCTATGTACTGTAAATACAGAAATATTGTTCAGAGGCAAGTAAATTCTGCCAAATCATCATATTTTTCTGATCAAATTGCTGAAAACAGAAATAACCCCAAAAGTCTGTGGCAACACCTAAAACAGTTGGGTTATGAATTTTTTCAATTTTTTTTCGGAAATGACAATTTTGTTTTAAATATTGAATGTGGAAACTGCCTTAGCCCTAAGAAGGTCGCTAATCATTTTAACAACTACTTTACTACTGTTACTTCAAAACTAGTTGAAAAATTACCATGCCCTTCTAAGCTGTTTGATTTAGACTCCCAAGCTTTGTTTGACTTTTATAGACATAGAAATGTTAGCAATAGTTCATTTGCTTCGAAGCATGTAACTGAGTCATTTGTTTTTAAAGAACTAAAAAATCTGAAACCGTCCAAAAGTACAGGTTTAGATAAAATCCCTGCCAGATTTTTAAAGGATTCAGCCATCTTTATAAAAAATACCAGTAACTTACGTTGTGAATATGTCTATTTCTGAAAATTTTGTACCTGATGATATGAAGGAAGCTAGAGTAAAACCTTTGTTTAAGAAAAATAGCAATATTGATGTAGGTAACTATAGACCTGTAAGCATTTTAAGTATTGTATCCAAAATTTTAGAAAGAGCAATTTATATACAGCTTGAGAAGATTTTAGTTGATAATAATCTTTTGTATGAACTTCAGTCTGGTTTTAGAAATTCTTATTCTACTGATACTTGTCTAACCCAATTAATGGATCATATTAGAAACAATAACTCTAAAAGACTTTTCACAGGAATGGTTATTAGATTTGCAGAAGGCGTTTGACACTGTAGACCATAACATTTTATGTGGTAAATTGAAATTAATAGGTATTGAAAACACTGACTGGTTTATGTCCTACTTGTCTTGTAGAAAACAAAGTGTATGTGTAAACAATGCTTTTTCTGAATTTCAAATTGTAACATGTGGTGTACATCAGGGCAATATTTTATGCCCTCTACTATTTTTATGTTATGTAAATGATATGATTATAAGTATTGATACAGACTGCAAATTGATTTTATACGCAGATGACGGTGCTATTTGGTTTGCGCATAAAGATCTAAATGAAATTTATAAAAAAAGTAAGCAGTGTCATGGATTCCTGTTCAAATTGGCTGGTCGACAATACTATCGAGTCCACAAAGTCAGTAAAATATCTTGGTGTTGATATAGACAGGTCATTGTCAGGTGAAGGTATTGTGAACAATATTATAAGTAAAGTAAATTCACGTTTAAAATTCATGTATAGATATGCAGAATCACTAGATACTAAGACTAGAAAATACTTATGTTCTGCTTTAATACAGTGTCAAATAGATTATGCCTGTTCCTCTTGGTACCCAAGTTTAAACAAAGGCCTCAAAGACACATTACAGATATGTCAAAATAAAATTGTTAGATTCATATATGGTATGGGTCCAAGAGATAGTGTTAACCAGAGTACTCTTGCAGATATGTCTTTGTTAAATGTTGAAAATAGAAATAAACAACTTAGACTGAACCATGTATTTAAAATTGCAAATGATAAGTGTCCATATTATATGAAAGACAATTTTTTGTTTGTTAAAGATGTACATTCTTACTCAACTAGAGCCAATACATACAATTTCAGAGTGCCCAAATGTCATGGCAAAGAAAATGTTACTTTCTATTATAGTGCAATAAAAGATTGGAATGAACTGCCAGACTCTATAAAGAAAATAGATAAGAAATATATTTTCAAAAGGGCTGTTAAGAAACATCGGTTAGGTATAGCTAATGTATGACAATAGCTGCTCATAGATATATGTTCATCTAGTCATCATGGCAAGTATATTATAGAAACTTAGATATGTAACCGTCCGTCCGTCCATCCATCCATCCATCCACGCACCTACCCACCCACCAATCCATCCATCCATCCATCGAGATAATCATATCTTCAACCAAATAAAAGAAAACCCTTAGCTTGGAGTAAAATTCACTGAGTAATATTAACATAAAGTCTGGTAATTATAAATGACAAGCAAGTGTAGCTCAACATTAAGGTTTCATATGTGTAGTATTAAGCACCGACAAGACGTCTCCCATGTATTTTGAAGTATAATTCCGTTGTTTTGGACCAATTCCTATGGAAAGACGTTGTTAAGTTGAAAAAAGTTTATTGGGTGAGACTATACTTTCCGGGATAATGGATGTGTTACAAGGAAGCTCAGTGACCAGTCAGTACAGGAGTAGAAGAATAATGCCTGACTTGTATTCTTTTATACAGAGGTACCAGCAATTAAACGTCATGTTTCTAATTCGTGGTAAAAGATTTTATTGATGACTTAATTAAGAAAAAGTGTTACAACCATCATAGACGGAGATTTTAACTTAGGTGAAAGTGAACCACACAATCATTTATTCCTCTCAGAATCAGACATAGACTGATATAATATGGACAGATATATTGTGTGAGCAAAGGTAGTAGAAGGCTTGAAGATAGACTTTCACCAAAAAGAAAACAAACTAAAAAATCTCTTATCTCTCCCCAGCCGCCAGTACACCGAATGTCCTGTGCACAGTGTAGCAATCACGATCGAGATGTAATAAACTAAAGCTAAATTTTTATCAGAAATACCGCAGTCATAAAAAACAACTTTAATGTGTAATTGCTAATTGCATGCTTTTAATGTAGACCTATTTTCAATACACATGCAATTCCTCAATATGATTGAAGTACTTGATCTAACTAATAGCAGAGCGTTATCTAGGAGCTGATTTTACTCAGATTGGCAATTCCTTAGCTGAAACTCGGCAAGATACCGGGGTCTTGTTAAAACGCAGGCGATATAGATATAGAGTAGTGCAGACCACATAGGTAAAGAAGGCTTCACACCTTTGCAGACCATATAGATAAAGAGTAGTATTGGAAAACGCAGACAATATAGAATGTGTGAACTACTAATATTGCTGTCTTTTATAAAGTCAAATACTTATGTTTTATGATAATCTGAAATAAAAATATTTATTTCAAATCAATTTAAAAACAAAAGAACACAAAATTAAATATAAAATATTTTTTATTATCATTAGAAAATCAACCAATGTAATACATCTCATAACAATTTTCATCAATATATAACACACATAATTGTAATTTGATAGAAGTACAATTAAGGTATTTTATACTTAAAAAATTCAATAGACCTAGGTAAAAATTTTCAGAATGTAGAAAATACTTAAATTAGTAAGTAACCATTATATGTTAATGACATATGGCATTTCCATGCGTTATCTATAATTGTATGTAAAACCACCCATACTCATGGAAAGATAAAATAATGCAAAAAGGATCAAAACCATTAACGCTTTTGAAATAGTAGCAATTTTGATGAACTTGAGGTAATATTTACATGTTAACATCCAATTACATATTATCAATCTAGATGGTATTTGTTGATTAGGAAGCAAGGTCCTGTAAGATATTGTGAGTGTTGGTATTATAACAAGGAAAAATTTGACAGAGTTTATCATTATAATTATTACAGAATTTTATTTGATTATACAGGTAAGTTTGTTTTCAAACACCTTCATATCACATGACATCTATTTTTTTCTATATGTATGTATATATTGTATGACAAAAAAATGTAAAGTTTCTGTCAATAAAAATTTCTGTCTGTCCTTATAATCTATATAATAATAGTTTAAAAAAATCTGAACATTTCATTTTCAAGTTTATCTAAGAAAAGTTTCACTACATACAAAAAAGTTAATTTTAAAAAATGGCAATACATAATCTGTGTAATAACTGATTTGACATTTTAACCTTACCAAGTTTAAATTAAGACATAATTATCTTTTTGCACTACTTATGTCAACTTAAAGTTATATTATATGGCTCCTGAAATAGATAAAACTTAACCCAAAAATATAGTATTATTAGCATACTAACACCTACCCCATAATGTTTTTATAACTTAATTGACAGGGATCTGTTTATTGTACAACCCAATAAATGACCCAATCAACACTTTCTTCAAAACAGTAGCTTTAACAATTAAAGGCTAAGTTTAAATGAAGTACACAATATACAAATTTGAAGACCCATAATTGATATTTAATCATATACCCGCATTTATGTTTTCATAAGTAATTAGCTGTGGCTTGTTTATTGCGCAATCCATAACTGACATAATCAGCAATGTAGGCTCAACAGTAGCCTAAGTGAATTAACACTTGGGGAAAACAACAATAATCTTAAACTTAAAGAAAATCTTTAGCAGAATTGTGCTATATTGTAAATGTTATTGTATTGTACTGTTTTATCAAATTCAGACATTTTCAACATCTTGACTGTAAAATTTCCCTAGTACAGAATGACTTGATATATTTGAAATAATTTTCTCCACATACCTTTCCCTTCCTCATAATTAAATAATCAAAAGTATAAATAATTATCATTTAATAAATTTCTAGTCTTTATAGTAGTATATGATATTTTGAAACTTAGTTACACATTAGGCGAGTTCATCTTCAAAACACACTTTGTGCAAATGTATTAAAATACACTATTCCAGTAGTAAGTTTTACTGATTGATATATATATATATATAACATTGCAACATTGTGAATAAAAGACAAGAGCACTCACAGAAAAGAAGGAAGCTACATCCAATATGCATGACTCTTTAACAAACTGACACACTCTGTACCCAGGAATGAAAACACACAGTAACTCTCCTCATCTAATGAATTAGATAAATATTTAACTTGGCTATGTCCTATCACAAGTGCCATAATTGTTTTCTTTCCACTGAATAAGCCTTACAAGAAATAGTCACTGTTCAAATTATTTAATGTTTTAAAAAATTATTTCAACACAAGTTAGTTATCTAATATAATATTTTATTATAACTGTATTCAATCCTGATTTCCAAGAACTAAATATTCATCACAACAAAACTAAATATTATGTTGCTGGTGAAATACATGTATGTATATAAACAATTAAAATGAAGCATTAGGTTTTATACTTACACAGGGTTTCCACTGGCCAATTTTATTTTTCCGCCAATGGGGAGGGTTACGGGAGGGAGCTCCCTCTCGGCCGTTGAAAAATTGTCAATTTCTCATTTTTAAAGACCCAGTTTACAACATATCGCATTCAAACATCTTGTATATCATCAATGTGGGCATGTAGACCTACACTGATTTTCTTTTCTTTGTATAGATCTGCAAGAATTCTAGGTTTGGTTGGATAGCAATATAAGGATTTCCAGGGGGGATGCTCAACACATTTTCCACTGACACTGTTACCAGACAATTTTTATGCCCCCTCTTCAAAGAAGTGGGGGTATATTGCTCTGCATTTGTCGGTCGGTCCGTCGGTCCGTAGACCAAATGGTTTCCGACCAATAACTAAAGAATGCTTAGGCCTAGGAAGTTCAAACTTGGTAAGATGATTGTCCATCTCCAGTAGATGACCCCTTTTGATTTTGGGGTCAAGGGGTCAAAGGTCAAGGTCACATTGACCTTGTAGGTAGGTACGGTTTCCTGACCAATAACTAAAGAACGCTTAGGCCTAGGAACTTCAAACTTGGTAGGATGATTGTCCATTCACCAGAAGATGACCCTCTATTGACTTTGAGGTCATTAGGTCAAAGGTCAAGGTCACATTGACCTTGTAGGTAGAAACGGGTTTCCGACCAATAACTAGAGAACGCTTTGACCTAGGTTCACCAAACTTGGTATGCTGGTTGGTCATCACCAGTAGATGACCCCCTAGTTGATTTTGAGGTCATTAGGTCAAAGGTCAAACTCACAGAGACTTTGACTCTAAAAACGGTTTCCGATCAATAACTAGAGAATGCTTTGACCTAGGTTCACCAAGCTTGGTATGCTGGTTGGTCATGACCAGTAAATGACCCCTATTGATTTTGAGGTCATTAGGTCAAAGGTCAAGGCCACAGGGACCTTGATCCTAAAAACGGTTTCTGATCAATAACTAGAGAACGCTTTGGCCCAACCACAAGCAATTAGGTGCTGCCAGGGGGGCACTTATGTTTTACAAACATTTCTTGTTTTATTTGTTCTTTTCCAATTGTTTCAGCTATGAGTATAACCAATGTCAATTTACACATTTCACACAGAACACGGGTAGGTCATAATATTAGGGCTCCCATATTAGCGTATAGAAAATAAACTTGCAGACATTCACAGAATGCAGCCCTTTTTTCTGAATCACTTACTGAAAAATGGCATCATCACCAATGAAGTTATATTTTTTGTCTTTGTACTAAAGATTTTAAACAGAACATTGCTTCTTTTCGTTTTTAATAATTATAAAAAAATCGGAGTCGCGAAAATATGTGACAATTGAAAAATTTTCTATTTTCTGCAGAAATATACATAATTTTGGTTGTTCTATATTAAATTGTGTGGGAGTAAATACTTTTTAATTATTTTAACATTGTTTTCCACTGGCGATGTAATCAAGCAGCCTAAAACAAATTTCAAAATTTGCAATTTCGGCGAGTAATTCTTCCAACATGTGACCGACAAATTGGCGACAGTAAGGTCTAATTAACATGTAATCGCCGCGGGCAGTAACACTTTTCACAACTTTCATCTGGATTTATCAATCAGCAATCAATTAGGGCATTTTTTTTAATTATACATCGGAAAAATAATTTTTTATGCTTTTTTTTCGCCACTTCAAAATATTTTTTTCGCCATTTGCGGAATTGGCGAATTGCAGCGGATACCCTGCTTACATCCAAATTACTCACAACTTGAGCCATAATTGAGTGTGAAGATTTCTTTCTTTGAAAAATGCTAATTGTTGATGATTGCTCCTTTTATCTGCTTTCATGTTAGTCTTATGTCAATAAGATCAAACCATTCTAGTTCGCAAAGAAAACAATCCCATAAGTAATTAATATAAATAAATAATGTTTTTCTCTCGGTATTTGTTCCTATTTAGCATTTAATTCTATTCTTTAAAGTTTAGTTTAATAAATCACCTTCAGATCTATTTCCAAATTACTTAGTATTTATCACAGCTCCGACAAAAACACTTATGATCTTAAGTAATTTTATACACATTCCAAAGTCAGCAAAATGCATCACTTAAATAAATACTTACAAGTATACTTTTAAAAACAAATTAAATTTCAAGCAGAAGCAAAAAATAAATTAAATATCTTTTCTTTATTATCCTCATTTATAGAAACTATGCTATATTTCTTTAAGAAAACAATATTTCAACAATATCCATATCGTCTGCGTTTTCTGTTACCCTCCTTATTACATATGGTCTGCAAAATTACCTATGTGGTCTGCACTACTCTATTTCTATATCGTCTGCGTCTTAATCTGTGCCAAGATACCTGATTCCTGATACCTGGCGATAGTGTAAGTTAAAAAGATGGCGGCGCCCGTTGGACAACAAACGCCAAATCCTTCAGCTCCACCGCCAAATCCAGGAGCACAGTCTCAAGCACAGAAGGAGGCAGAGGTCGACCCGATAATTAGGATTAAGCAGCTCCTTTTACCAAGATTAAAAGAGTCGCTAGTTGTAAGATTTGTTGCTTTTTGCTGCGTTTCCGAACAAATCGGTAACACGACAAATCGGTAACATGATTTTAACACTGTCAACATATCAAAGCATATGATACTATATATTTGTTCATTAATTTCTGTAGAAGAACAATTTTTGTTTTCACTTTTTAAGAATAATGTTCAATGCTCTTATTATTTAAATCATTAATCGTGAAAGCGACTGACTCACAGATGGGCCAACGATGAAAAAAAAAAAAGAAAATGTTCTTACATCTTGAAATTTTTGCTGCAATGTGAAGATCATATTTAAACTAAGTTACTGATTCAGTTTTTGATACAGAAAAACATCAAAATATAAAGTTTCACACACTTTCATCGGTAAAAAATTTACCCCGTTAGTCACGGGGAGATACTTTAGTTATAAGATTAGTTTTGACGCAACCTTACAAGTAGGTGCTGTGGCTCAGTGGTTTCGATCGCGCTATATATTTTACTGACCGAAAGGTCATGGGTTCGAATCCTGGTTAGGTCAAAACTTTTTTTCAGTTTTCATGGTGTATAGAAGCATAATATTACATTTCTTCTATAGTATATTAAATTCTTTTAAATTTTAAAGAAAAACAATTTTCAGCAAAATTCTGTGAGTCAGTCGCTTTATAGGAAAACTATAGTTTTTATTTGACGCTTACCAGCTTCAAAATCTAGCATGAACCAGTCGACAGCTTGGTAACTTCTTTAACGACCGACAAGTGTTGTTAGCACCTTTCTATGACGAGCAGTGTACCCCAGCATGCCTTTTCACACCTACTTTATCACCTCTCTGGGTACATACATTATTTCTTTTTTTACTGATTTCTCCGTTTTTACTATTTAATATCATGTTACTGGTTTGTCTTGTTACCGATTTGTCGGTAAATCTTTTGCAGTATGTTATTTGTGAAAGTTAATCTTCACAAATTAATCGGAATCAGAAATAATTCAGAAATTTAATCAGAATTCAAA